>OX438532.1:32165986-33365986 GCA_949316355.1 Bruchidius siliquastri | reverse complement strand
AGTTTGATATATCCGTAAAATGACGGTACTGTAATAAAACTGTTTGTGTTTATAGCATATACCAAATGCAGATATCGCATAGACAAAATAAATAACGCGTTTAATCTTCGCCATGCGAAGCTCGAATCAAATTTAAAATGAGAAAACGTGTTGTGGGTTCTTACCTCAGAAATAAATGAATACTTCTGGAACGTGGAGCACTATCGCAAAAATAAATCGCCTAAACGAAGTTCGATTATCAAGACTTGCACTAAATCAATGTTAACTGCCGTGAAATGCTGAGTAACGTGAGCGTGAAGTAAAATTGGAAACTTCTGGAATATTCGATTCCACAGACTTCTCCTTTCAACAGACGAAGATCGATAAAGCAAAGAGAAGGACAGCTGACGAAAGGCCAGTCGACTTAACTCTAGAACACTCTATGGAAATGGATTCACTCCCAGTTCGATCTACCTTCAAATAAAAATTTGACAAAGGAAAAATTATCGTAGGTGATGTTTACAGAAGGACTACTTTTCCGTTTGACGGTTTGAGGTTTGACTTTATCTCCTTGAGTCTAGACAACCAGTATTACAGCAGCATTTCATTAGTCGATCTTTTTGTGGTCTGTAGGTATCGACCTTGGTCCTTGCCTATTAACAGAAACAAATGTAAATCGTAATCATCATTATAAAGCCAATGAAAATGGCACAATTAATTACATACGTTCTTTAATTCAACGTAAAAAAATACAACTCTAGTCCTTGACTGTGATCTGTCACTCTTTGTCACTGTATTTCCCCAACAGTCCCAACACCATCGTATCACAGGTTGTCAAATCACTGAAAAGCAAGTTCACTATTCTTACGTAATACTAGTGATGAAGAACTTTCGATAGGCGCCGCGCCATCAAAGATTCTCGATAGTTTTGGTAGTGATTTTCGATAGTAGTCAGGGTGTCGGATTTGACGTACATTAAAAGCCGTCTAATTCAGGAGAGCTGTAAAAAATTCGTTTAAGATAGCGTCAAACTTGCTAACAGCGCATTGGGCGCCATACTGCATAATATATACATATGTTGCATAACCCCGTTTTCTGATCTTTGATATATCTAACATCTAGAGAAAGGAAATATCAGTCAAATTTACAATATGGAAAGCCAGATAAATACCAATATAACTGGCCACTATTCATGTTTCAGCATCCAATCACAGCTCACTAATGCAAAACAAAAGCAGGTGTATATAGTCACTTGTGAAAAGACTATAGGAAATGATACAAAACAAGGTATAATTCATAGTCGGTAATAGGAACACTTTCTCACAAAATACTAACTTCTTCAATAAGGTTTTTTGATCTTCATATCTTCAGAGGATATCGATGGACTTGTCTGCCAAAGCGTAGATATGGCGAGGAGTCTGTAACGAGACTATCGATCAATCTCGATAGCGTAGAATAGCTATCGACTATATTCGATAGTCGAACAATGGATATATATCGATAGTACTAATTGAATCTCTACCATTACAACATACCTTAATTTAAACGATATATTTATGTTCTGTGCACTGTGCTTAAATGCTTATTTTTCAAATGGTTTAATACTGACACCACTGATACAGAGACAGGTTATAGAAATCAAAACAAATTTGTTTGAAATTATAAATATATAACAGATATATTTGTGTATCCACATCAACAATTAGATCAGATTAACCAATATATGAATCATTTCGCGAAACTACTGAGATCATTTACAAGGAGGTTAAGTATGGATATGGAAACTAGTGAAGATTATCTCTATTATTCACAAGAAAAGCTACTTAATCTCGTCGATTTGAAAAAAGACAGAAACTTAGGCGTACAGGAATACTTGAAAAATGTGAAATATGCCCCCATTGAAGATTTCAAAACTGGTAGGGATTGAATATAGTGGAATCTTTAGAATGATTTTATGAAATATAAACTGATACTTAGTTCTATACATCATATAATAATATTATATGTTCAAAAGTTTGATTTCGGACTTCCATTGTCTATGAAATTTCGAGTATCACGACGTTTCGATTGATGTGCTATCTTCAATCGTCGTCAAGTGAACAGTTCACCTGAAGACGATTGAAGATAGCACATCAATCGAAACGTCGTGATACTCGAAATTTTATAGACAATGGAAGTCCGAAATAAAACTTTTGATAAATCCACCTTGTCTACAAGTTTCAAACAATATTATATGTTCTTATAACAACTTTGTGCATAGTTTTGTTATAAAATCTAAATCATTCAATCATACTTGGACTTGGTGAGATTTATTTATTGGGAAATATATTTTGTGGTTGGTTAGACTGAGAATGGAACATGAATCATATTATAGAAATTTGGTCTATAATCTTGTAAAGCAACATTTTCTATAATTATTGATTCAATATATTCTTTAAATTTGGATCTGCTTTTAATACCAACAAATGAGAATTTGGAATAACACCATTAAAAAATCAGAATTCTCCTAAGTTTATAAAAGAATACATGTATATGTTGTGGGAAAACTGGCCATTTTTCCCACATTGGGGTTATTTTTAATTAGGAGCATACTATCAATTGTAGTTCCATAGTTTTTTATCTCTGCACACTTGGCACTGCTATCAATAATTTGCTGCATTTTTATCAAATCAAAGGTTAGGTGTGCAGTATGATCTCATATTTAATTACCATTATTTCTTGTAATGTAATGAGGTATCAGAAAAATTCATTGTTCATTTGGCAATAATTGCATTTTTATGTAGTAATGAAGCTGATTGTATCTACCCCTAAGAAAGCTAATAAATGTTAACACAATGATTATTCTGTGATTCATTTCATATTTTTTTGTTGTGTAGGTTTGGAGTGGTTTAATGTTACAGAGCCACTGTCATTCAAGAAGCATTTGAAGGGCAAGGTGGTAGTGCTGGATTTCTTCACATATTGCTGTATCAATTGTATGCATATCATACCTGATTTGAGAGAGATAGAAAGTACCTTTTCTGTTGAAGATGGCTTGGCTGTGGTATGTGCATTATTGATATGCTTATCCTGTTTATATACTCTTGCTTATTATAAATTACCACATACTCATTATACGTAAATTCTCAATATGAACATATTTTTCCAAATTAATTTTATAATTATAATAAATTAGTCACTATAAGTTAAAATTACCCCTGTTCCCAAATTGAATAATCCTATATTATCTATGCAATGGCATCTGATCTTTTGGAATTGAATTAAAAAAATATTGGAATTATTGTATCTTCTGACGTGTCACATACTTCATTGGGATCAACAAATACAGAAAATATGAAACTGATATCTCTCCATGTGAAATATAGCTCTAGAGAACACTAATGTAGAGGATCTAAGGTTGTTTATTCTTATTGTGCAGACGAGGATTTATCTAAAAATTGTAATTCCACTTATAAAAAATGTATAAATTGTCTTAATTATAATACCAAATTCATAGCCAGCCCTTATTTACATCATTCATCGAAGTATTACTGTTGTCAAACGTTTAATAACTATATTAGTCATTTGAAATCTAATATTGCATATGAATAATTCTACTAGAATAAGACTTTTACTATAAACACTACTATTTTTCAAAAACTTTGGTATCCTTGCCATAGTTTCAACCTAATATCAAAATTTCAACACAATCTGAAGGAAAATTTTCTAGTTATAAAGGGGTCAGATTACCAGACAGACAGACAAATAGACATTGTTTTCCATGATGTATGTCATGTAAAATGAAGAAAATCTCTTATTTAGAATTACAAGAACTGAAAGTCCTTTTATATAAGTAGGGTTGGATTAATCTTCCTTATTCAAATCCGATAATAATTCATATGCTAACTATTTAGGTTGGTGTGCACAGTGCGAAATTCGAAAACGAGAAGAACTCTTCGAACATCCTGGCGGCAGTGCAGCGCTACAACATCGGACACCCAGTGGTGAACGACCATAACAGCACCATGTGGCGCAATTGCGATGTGCAATGTTGGCCTACTATGGTAGTTTTAGGGCCCAACGCAAATCCGATCGTCATGTTGACCGGTGAAGGGCACAAGGATGATTTGCTGCTCATCGTTAAAAACGCGCTGGAATTCTATAAGGCTCAGGGAATGATCTCGGACCATAGGTTACCCGTCAGGACCGCATACCACTTCCTTCCTGATCTCAAAGGACCTCTGCTCTTCCCAGGTAATGTGGTAAATAAAATTGAAGTCTATATATGAGGACAATGTAAAAGGTGACTAACGGCGCTGACTTTTAGAAATCTTCGTGGCTGCTCGTGCTTCTCACACATTTGTATGAAGAGCAAACTTCTATATCAATGAAGGTTTCGTTTACAGCCGATATTGCTGATAAGACTTGATGGGGGTGTTTGGTGATCCAAGCAACCACAATAACATACATTCAATCAAAATCTCAGTAACTATCCGAAAGCCATATAAAACATACTGATTTCAATCAAAACCTCAGGTTTTCTTAGAACAATGTACTGCACCCTAAAAGTCGGGGAAGTGATGTCCTAGTAAACTTTTTATTTTCGTTCTTGTTTCTAGTTGATCCACTTGTTACCCTTCGCGACTTTCCATTTCTTACGATAATGTCCAAGTTTTAGTAAGTCCATGATACCATTGAAAAAAAAAATTTTTTAGAGATTGATAGCCTGCCAGTTAAACAAGAAGCATTTCTCAGTAATTGATTCGTCTCTGGTCATCTGTGGGCCATGCGTAGATCTGATGTTCAGGTAAAATTCACCCTCCTTCAAATGGGGAAGAGGAACTTTGTCCTTTCTCTGGTTGGGATGATGAGAATGTATAACTTCATCATCATTAACTCTACGTGCACGTGCGACATGTATCTAGAAAATTTTTGAAACTATCTGGGAGTGTGAGACTTTTGAGACAGAGAACTTCCGATTGATGCTGTGAAACATAAGAAGGGAAAACCTGCTGATAAAAAAAGAGTGTGGTGGAGCAACATGCATAAATGAGGGAAAGCGCTCCTAATATAACAGATGTGCTAGAGCCTCAAACAGCAGTAAAAACACTTGCTCCAATGGGAAGAAAACTGGTATCGAGAAAAGATTTCCCTCAATCCCCTCCTGGTCAGTTTGTGGTCGTCTCTCTGAAGCCACCACTCATGATTTCGGACACGTCCTTCATTCTTCATTTGGTTGTGTCCACATGCTCCAGTTGACCTGGAACTTCTTCATTCACTGTTGTATGTCAACTAATGATCTACTTTCTACTTCCTAAACCAGATCGCTTTCTTGTATTTTTTAACAATGCAGTTGATTCTTTTTTCTCTTTTTTTCTCTTGAATAACTTCGCGAAAATTCTTGCGATTAAAGAGAATCTGGAGCGTTTTTAGTCTCTCTTCGATTCGTAGAAGACGACTGCATGCGAGTGCCGAGTTGCTCGAAAATACGCTATGCCTGTAAGAATCTGCCCACCGGTTCCCACCATCTAAGCAGAATTACAATTTATGGCGAGATTTACACCATATTTATTTTCTGCTTGTCCAGATTTTAGATGCAAATCTATTACTAATGTTTGGATGTTAATATTTTTCCAGGAAAAATTACAAATGTCGTCGACGAGAACAACCACGAAATTCTGGCGGTATCAGATACCGGCAATCATCGAATTTTGATTTTAAAGCCAGACGGAACTCTCTTAAAGCAAATCGGAGGGAAAAAAATGGGATTTAAAGATGGCAGTTTGGAAGAAGTAGAGTTTAATAGTCCCCAAGGTCTGGCATTTCAAAATAAGGACGTCCTATTCATAGCTGATACTGAAAATCATGCTATTAGGAAGGTAGATTTCAGGAAAAACATAGTGAAGACCATTGCAGGTATGTTGATCGTAAAACATTTTATTGTAAGTTGGTATTTTGATGAATATAAACATTCTTCTATGCCTTGAATAAGACTTGTTTTCATTGTGATATTGTTTTACTTCATTAAGTACTATTAATTTATATCCATGTATTTATGTTGTGAAAACATGTAAACATAAATAACAGAATTTGGGATTTTTGACTCGTTTGTATTTCTAGGCACCGGCATACAGGGCCATGACTACGAAGGTGGGAAACTGTGGACCAAACAGGAGATATCCTCACCATGGGACGTATGCATTTATAGAACGCCAGACATGGACATGACCTTCCATCCTGATGGAAACCCTCCTCTAAAAGATGTGTTGATCATAGCAATGGCTGGCATACATCAGATATGGGCGGTGTTCTTGGAAGATACTGTCTGGTGGAAGTGTAAACTGCTCACATCAGGGACCTGTATGAGAATAGCAGGATCTGGAAGGTAATAGGATCTTAAACCAGGGAGGCAGAGATGCAGTATTTATGCAATTATGTGGTATCTTTGTAGAAAAATTGAGAAACCTACTAATCAGAACTCTAAACTACTAGAAATCTATTCAAATCTGTAATGATGATATCCCATTATTAACTAAAATATGTTTATAGTAAATCTTGATTTCTAGAAGCAATATCAGCCATTATTAAACTATTACCTATGGAAATATATCAATAAAAATAAATAACCATATAATCATATCATTTTTTGTTGATTGAGTAGCAAGTGTTCCAGTTTGATTATTATCATAAATACATCTGCTCATAATTGTTTTCAATGGAATATTGAGCAAAAATGCCGAGTTATAGAAATGACCTGAAAAACCATATGAATGCAAAATTGCTATGATATTAGGGCGTGGCTCCTATAATTTTGTCATGAACATATGGGTTCAAATATATTTTATTTTTAAGGCGTAACAGTTAGAGCTTTTTCCACATTTATATTTCAATCATCGTCGGACTGTCCGACGAATCGAAACGCGTCACTGTAAGAAATAGAGTTTTATTTGTGAAACTGTGTGTCAAATACACAATCATTTTATTTCATCTCAATTCCATATTACACGATATTTTTTTGAAAATTAATAGTGGTAAAATGTTAACTGTCACAATCCAACCCTATAATGCATCAAAATATATGTTTGGTAACAAACTGCGTTCATACCTTCTGATTATTGTAGAAATTATATAAAACCAAATCCTGCATAGTTTTCAAATTTGTTCCTATATTCTATGAAAACGTATATAACCTTATAACCATTAACTTCCCTATCTCTTTGATTAAGGGAGGAGAACAGAAACAATAACTACCCTCACGTAGCCGCTTTTGCACAGCCGTCTGGTTTGGCGTTGAGTTTGAAAAATAGAGAAGTTTATATAGCAGACAGTGAGAGCTCCAGCATACGGAGATTATCGTTGGTTGACGGAAAAGTGACACCTGTTGTGGGAGGCGACAAAAATCCAAGTGTAAGTTGTTTGATAAAAAATACGTTCAGCTTTTGTATTTTTGGGCCTGGTATATAGTACAAGCATTCCCATTTCCTCTCTACAGCATCACGATTACATTTAATATTTCTACTTGTTCCTTATAGAATTTGTTCGCCTTTGGCGATAAAGATGGGGCTATCTATGAAGCTAAACTTCAACACGTATTGGGCGTTGCACTCAGTGGGGATGAACACCATTTGTTCGTTGCTGATACATATAATCATAAGGTAATGTTATGTTTGTGACTTATGCGTTGTCAGTATCTGCTGGCACGTCGACTGTGGTCATTCCTTTTTTCTACTAAAAGTTGTGATAGTTTTATTCTAGATGTTAGAGATATTCTAAAAAGCATTTTTCTAACCTTTGATTTAGTATTCAAGAAAGTGACTACTTCGCGTATGAATTAATTTTGAGACTGCTTGGAGTACAAAATAATACCAAAAATTGTTGTGACTAGATATGACTTTGTCTGATTGTCACGTTACTAAAGTAGATAGCGAGTATCTAATAAATCAAATATTTAGGAATATAGGGGGGTATTTTATTTTCAATTGTGTATGAGAATAACTCAAAATACATCAAAATCACTTGTTTTAATTCATGTAACTTTGACGCAGATACATATATATATATATATATATATATATATATATATATTTATATATATATATATATATATATATATATATATTTATATATATATATATATATATATATATGCCTGTGTGTGCCGAACTTGAAATTGGAAGTTCATTTAATTAATGTTGATATTGTATATGCTGACAAGTAAATGTATAATTATGTCAACCATAATAGTTTAGCAGTACATAGCGAATAGTGTACACAATCGGCAAATGTAGTAATAACTTTAAAGTAAGCTTTTCGAATCTATTTCGGTAAAATATCAATGCGTTTTCCATACTCTTCAGCAAACCAATGACATTTTGTATTAGGTAAAACGTGTGGATGTGACGAAAAACACCATAACTTCACTGTCTACGCCTCCAGCGACGCCATCAAGTGACACAACAGATGGCGCTCTAGGATTCAAAGAACCTGCTGGTCTCTGTGTTAGTGTTGACAACAAACGGGTATATGTGGCAGACACCAACAACCATGTGATCAAGACGCTGTATTTAGATGGCAAATTGAACGTAAACAGGGTGGAAAGGATGCATCTTAAAAAGCAGGTTAATACCATATGTTTGCCTTTAATATTGTAACATTCTTAATCACTAATTTATTTCCACTGGTAACACAACAACTCATACACTAATTTATAACCACAATTTGTAGTTCTTAACTATTTCACGTCTGACCACTGACTGTCTGCTGTCACTGCTCGATGCTGGAATTTATACAAAAAATGTCAAATGACAAATCTCAAACAAACTGGCACATTCGAGATGTCTGTTGACAACTGCACACATGTTCTTGATGATTAGCATACAGGGTGATCTTTTCTTGGCTGCTAGCTGCTGATCTCGTTGCAATATTATAAAACCTGTAGATCCACCTTTGGGACTAAACTATTAAAATATTAATAAGTTCCACTAGAAAGAGTAATCTATCATGATCACAGCACGTAGGCCCCATTGGGCTTTTTTTATGTTCACCTCAGGGCTTGCTCAATACTGGGTGTTCCGGCACTATAAACTGGAAGGTGGTATAACGATCTAGCGGAGTGTTTTATAAACAAAACGTTTTTTATCACTGTTAATTCAAGAGATTATGTGGTGTTTCAGGGTCATGACTCAGACGGTCCTCATCTAAAGAAATCCGGCTACGAAGTTATAACCAAGAAACCTATTAAACTGAGCAAAAACGGTGGCAAAATAATCATCTCCGTCAAAATCAACCTAGGCAGAACAGTCAAACTTACGGAAGACGCTCCACAATCATGGACGGTGGATCTGCCCGATTTCACTTGGTCTGCGGTACCAAAAAGTGGTACCGAACTAGAAGATATCGACGTGGTTATTAGTGTACCGCCGCATACGAACTGTGATTCCAACGACATTGATTTGGTGTTCGATCTAGTTACGTGTGGATCTGACACATGCATTCCGAGGAAATTTTTGCTCAGAGTACCCGTCGAGTACTCTGAGAGAGGCAGTACTCATGTCTCGGAGACAGTCGGAGCAGAAATTGGCCAGGGACGGGTTAAGGCTTTGTGAAACATTTAACATATATGAATGATATGGAGGGGAGCATGGTGATAAACGACTTATTCTAAATAGACCATAAACTCATAAAATGTTTTGGTAATGGTCGTATGGAAAAGCTACTCATCCGCAAACACTGGTGGAAATGCCAATATTTAAATAATAGTTTCCATTCATAGGTCATCAGAATACCTTATCATTGGTAAAACGACAATATAATTTTTTTAGGAGTCAGGTCTCAGGTATACTCCAGGACGTAAATGACTTGATGAAACGTTATCTCCACAGCACTCTGTGATTTTCCCGTGTTCGCAGAAATTTTATGACCAGAGAAGGAAAATGGTATTTCTTCATTCATACTCAAATATTCCTTATAGCAGAGTTGACCTGTTGACAATTATGAAAAATAGCTTTAACCAAAATATCAGTAATCCATAGATGAAAAAGCTTGGTGTAGTCTTGAGTGTATCACGAAAAACCCATGCGTATTGGAATATAGTTAATTTTAAGGACAAAGTATAAGAGTGTAAGTGTATTGACTGATAGAAGTACCTGGTTTTGTAGAAATCATGTGTACGAAAAACCTGACTATACCCTACGTTTCATTACCAATCGCTTGCATTTTGGAGTATACCCAATGTAATTGAGTACCAACAATTATTTTAGTGCGGTGAACGCGTGTAATTTTCACAACAATAGCATAGAAACTTCGATTCTGGCATCAAAACGCAAAAAACCCTAAATTCTCTCTACCTATTGTAGTAGTAGATCTATTAAATAGAAAAAAAATCTTATTTACAAACGTCTCATAGCTGCAAATAATTTTAAAAACCTTAAATCTATCAGCTTATGTTAAATTTCCATAACATACAGTTTCAAATATGAACATAAAACGTGTGTAATCATGTTCGGACCTTCAGTATATTGATACTTCTGAAAACTGGTATCATTATATTTTTTCTCATAAACCAGTTCCAAACGATACCGGTATCGGTTGTTGCACTATTCTGATTTGAATTGTTGCTAATTAACTGTGAAATTATGGCCAAGTGCAGCGCTAAGGCACGGTGTAATGGAGGAGACGGGGTGGCGATAGTCTCACTCTGTCAAACAACTCAAAAAATCAATGACATCTGAAATGTCAATTCATGTATTTCGGTCCATCCGGTATTCCTGTCCTACCGGTATATCAAAACTTCTCGGTACCAGCGGATAGCAGTACTGAAATGAACATCCCTAACCTGGTGACATTTTGAAAGGCCTGTTACGTTTTCTTTTCCATAGGCGGAGACAATGGCTCATTGCGTTTTGTTGTCCTTTTGATGCCAGAATCGGTGATGCTAGGCATCGGGTTCAAACAAAAGTAAATAATAGATGGGCTTACGCTTACTTATGAATTTATTTCTCTTATTTGTTTAGTTTCACAGCAACTATCATTTTCAACTGTGCAATATATGCCAGTCACTTGAGGAAAATGATTTCATATACCGTGCACGCAGTTAGGTTACTCTTAATATAGATAGTTAAGAAACCCACTGAGATTTCATATTTATTGATACAGTCTCAATCAGATTTCTATAATATCTTGACAATGAATTATATCTCAAATCAAGTGTTGACTGTTCCAAACATATAAAACTGTCAGAACAGTTATAAATTAATGAAACTTAATCCTGTGTTTGCCTCTGGTTCATTATATTCTGTAGTAGCCGCTAATTGAAACCACATATGATTGAATGAAATATATTTACTAACGTTTTGGCTGCATCAACAACCTTTTTCAAAGTACTAAATATGGTAAAATTGGATTTTGAAATCAGTAAAGAGCCAACAATCAATTTCACATTAGAAATAGAGAATGATAGGTTTCTTCCTTGGATAGTATGTATACCTATAGAGATAATAGGAAAAAGTGCTAAAAAGTCTTTTCGATAAGGCAAAACCAAACAATCGATTTTTGTTAGAGAGAAATTATTCATAGGAAACGTTCTTAACAGTAATATTGATCTTCAAGAATTTATCAGCTATCTCTGCCGACACTCTTTGTATATCATATGTGAGACGATTATCTTCAGAACTAAATATATTGGCAAAAAGTTCAACATCAGAACATAAAAATTATATATAACCAAAGGAGGAAACATACACATCAAGAATCAGTAAACACATTGTCAAACAGGACATAGGAGTAAAATGGTGGCAAGTTTCTATATGACATATATAGAATAATAATTTCAAATGAAAGGTCAAGTAAAATGGTAGCAAGTTTCTATATGACATATATAGAATAATAATTTCAAATGAAAGGTAAAAATCTATCTTAAAGTTGAACCATAATTGTATTTCTAATTACTCAGAAGACTGTGAGGCAGGTTGGTTGATTATGCTTCAGGGAAAGATCTATTTAATGCTCTCCAAACCTACAGATGGACCATAAGTATTTATCCAGGTTTGTTCTTGGTTCTGGTATATTGTTTTATTGGAAGGCAGCATCATGCTTATGGTGTGGCAGGGCAACATGTCCCCTAGCAACAATGAGGATGCATCATCTATATGGGAATCACTCAATCGTCTGTGGTTTCAATAAGCGACCAATAGGAAATATGAACTATTTTCTTAACAGTCGCTTTATGCCAGATTCTATACTCTAACAAAAACTCTTTATTATCTGCAAAAATCAACGTTCCAACTATTATATAGCCCTTTAATTCTTATATTTTTTGATCCTTAGTGGATTTTATATGATCTCACATATATAACTTTCTACGATGTGAGATTTGTAAACAGTGAAAACTGGTTACAAAAAGTTGTGTATTGATGAAAATTGAGATTTTTTTGATGATATATCCACACATTTCAAACAAAGACCAAAGTCAAAAACAGCATAATTTAGAAATTATTGAGCTCATTGTAAATGTTGTGATTCAACTGGAAAGAGTTGGTCTGCCTTCTGCCGCATTAAAAAATGGCTGTCATCAGACTCAAGTGACTGGCGAATAAAAATAACATTTTTTTTGACTAAAAATTATAACATTTATGTGGTTGAAATTTTCTTGAGTAGGTACTTTATTCTATATTTAATTTATTTTAAAGTATGAAGGGCATCTACATTTGATGTAGTTGTTAAATAATTATTGCCTCTAAGACGTGTACAGGTGTATAGATTTTTATAGGGTTTTACCATTTGATTATATTTTAATAACGCTTTTGTAACAAATCATATTATTTTAGCTAAATAAACGACTCAATTTTGTGTATTATTTGCCTTGTACCTTCTCCATTATTTCAGCATGCTAAAATTACGTAGAAGGTTAAGAAGTTGACCTACATAATGCCTTTTTTGTCTCTATTAATCATAATTCCGCCAATACAATCTCATTATTGGTGGTGATTGATGTGAACACAAGTTTGATAACCTTTAAAAAAATTAACCGCTATATTCACAAATAATAATTTTGGTACACGATTATATTGTGTCAATCAGACAAAAACAAAGTAAGAAGTGGCAGAGCAATAAGGTAAGTAGGAAGTGTGTCTGCTGTGAAAAGTACTACTATGTTTTGTTAGATGAGTTTCGAGTTATTTCAATATATCCGGAAGGATTGATTATGATCAAGTCCGTAAAAATGTAATTATTGATGACTTAAAATAAACGCGCCTTAATGTTATTCACTACATGCCGCAGCTTAGATTTTTTGCAAACTTTCTCGATTGTGGTTAAACGATTCGCGTACAAAGGGTAATTTGAAATTGTCACTTTTAATCAGCCATCAATCTGTCCACTCCAACACTTCTTCCACCGCAGCCTATAACGTGATATGGACTAAGTCACTAGAACAAGACGGCTTCAAGTGCAATTTCACCAGTATAGACTACAGCTGCTGGGGCAAGAGACGTGTATAAAAAGCGAATAAAGGTTGATCCAGGAACCAAACTCAAAGGTCATCGCCCCTTACAGACCGTGTCAGCGACACCATACATTTTGATCCAAAATCCATAGGAATATTTTTAAGATTAAGACCTTCATGTGCATAAATAGACATTTCAAAGGCGTGATTCATAGTCAAAATTTAGCCCTAGGTGCAAACATTTGTGTGCACTAATTATGTGCAAAAGCAGGCGTTTGCCTTCCACGTAATTCGTTGTTGATTATCGTGCCGTCAACGTCGTGATTACGCTGTTTGATGTTCAAAAGATTTGTTTGTATCCCAGGCCGACCTGTTAACTTCGCCACTGCATAAACACTAAGCAGACACTTGCAAGTCTGAGGTGCAAAACCAGTAATCATATTTTTTAACCAAAATATCTTCTCATCATCAAATCAAGTATTATTCAAGGTAGTGCCCATCAATCTTCGAATTTCGAGTACTTTGGTGAAAATGCGAAGTTTATTAGATTAATATTACGATTTTGGCAGGTTTTTAGCGGTTTACTTAAAAAAACGTAACATGTCCAATGTTTGGTTCTGCATTTATTTCCTTTATTTCCACATTCCTAATCAAGGCAATCTGTGAACAATCAGCTCTATATAACAAGCCCCAAAGATTGGTGTGACCAAAAGCCTATGAAAATAATAATAATCAGAGCCATAGTCTTTCAACTCAAGAACTTTCCAGATAATCCAATGCAAAATGTGATATCTCAAATTTGCATGATTATAACAACTCATTCTGATCTATTGGTGTGGAAAGTATAATAATTTACAAATATTATGAAACTCTTTGTATAATTTGATTTTTGAACAACCTGTAATTCATTTGAATTGGCACCAAAAAGGAAACAAAATACATGATATATGACAGAAATAACATAGATGTTTTTCTAGCTTATTAAAACACAGAAGTTGCTGTATTGGAACTGATCCTTTGCTTGCTAAAACCAAGTAAATTCTTGGAGCACCATTCACTTTCCATCATACTTTTGATCAAATGGATCCTTGTTTTCCCATTTTTCAATTTTCAAATATTGTGCAGGTATATCTAGAGGATTTATTGAAGAGCTTTCATTGAACAGCCCTTGTGTGGGGACAGTTTCCACAGAACGAATGTACTGTTCGGCATCATTATTTGACACTCTTGTGGCTCTCATCAGGTGCATTAGACATTGCTCCAACAACCAACTGCTGCACTCATCTATTGGATCTGGTTCACGTCCTTTTGCTGCTTGTGCTAGCCATATGTAGCATTTTTTAAGCATAGGATCATCACATTCAGTGGTATAGTCTGTTCCAAATAGACCCAAGTACTTTATGACCCTACACAGAAAGATGATGATAATATCATTTTACACAGTAGTAATGGGTAATACCAAAGACAAATTCAAAATAAAAATAATATTTTCCAAAGTTACTGTGGTGAACAACTGAATGATGTAATCCATGAGATTTATCCCACAAAGCATCTTTATGATCAAATCTAAGACTTATATTAACTGTGATTAATAATAGACCAAAACTAATTAATAAAAATTAGCAAATATATAAATCCTACACTTCCTACACTTTCAACAACAAAAATGCAACTCCTAATAAGTATTTCACAACCTTTAGCTTAAGCTGTAGTTTGAATCAACTCAGAGTGTCAAGTTTAACTGTTTAAAATTAATAAAAATTCTGTTAATTAGAATTCACATAAATTTATTATACTGTAATTTTTACTATGGTTGAATCATGGATACAATCATGTCTTTGACAAATTCTGTAATTATGCAAGTTAAGTTTGTGTAGCCACAAATAATTTGAAATATGAAGCTCTTTTAACAATGATTGACATATCTTATGTTAACCCCTAACTGGTAACCTGCCATCTTTGTCTTCAACATAACAGTGACAGCAATGAGGTATATGAGCTAATCTGATCTTTTTCTTATTGGTGCTTGACCTATCACATGATTATCTGATCACCAGCATATAGGTACCTAACAATCCTTAATATATTATTTGCTCCAAAGGTGTACCAATCTTACAGGCTTCACAGTAACAGCAATTGTTTGAAATATGTAGACAATGTGGATGTTTCAGTAATACAGTTTGGGACATTGTTTCAAGATTTATTCATTTCATAATGTTTTTATTTATTAGTATTACCTTGAATATGATTGAGGATGCCATATCAATAAAACACTGTGAAACAAAAATCTAACACAATGGAGGTCCTAAGCAGTATTACTGAAATTACTGGCTGTGCTCTAATCCCATACATTACCAGTTATGGGTTAACAAAGGTACAATATACATCAATTACATCATAAATGGAGCAGTTTCACAAAGAGGTTTAATAATTTTAACTGATATCCTCTTTTATATTTTTAACTGTATTCTCGATAATCCATATCCAACCACAATAGAGATGAAGTTAAGATACCTAGCAGTGATGTCCACATAATCAGGCCTTTCATTGCTGATGTTGCGGAAAATCTCTATCCAAGTGTCAATTGGGGCATTCTCTTTTTTCCTATTCTCTATTCTTTTTTGTGCCAACTGCTCGTATTTACTGCACATTGCTTCAATCTCTTCTGCAGTTTTTCTCGGTAACTTCCTTTTTAGAGCAGCTATATTTTTGCTGCCTTCTTTTTGAAGAGTATCCAATAAGCACTTCTTCTCTTTGAGAGTCCACTTCGACATTATTTTCAATTTTGTCAATGCTAAATTTTTAAAACTAAACTAAGCGGTTTGGTTATACGATTTGATACGCTAGATGACAACAAAACAGATAGGTAATGGCGACCAATGGTAACTATATGCTATCACTGACCAACGTCAGTGTTGCCAACCTTTCAGCGCATCTCACCACTACGGCAGGCTGATAAATCCGCTACATATTAAAAAAATCCGCTACGGTGTTTAACCTCGGGAGTTTTCGATAGCAAAGCAAAAAATCAGTATCAAAATTTCATAATATATAAAATCAGATTTTCGTTTTCAAAATTATTTATTAAAAACTTTTCAATTAATAGAAGTTCAAACACAGAAGCAACAAATAAAAATAAATTAAACATAATTTATAAAGGTTCTAAGACCAATCTTGAAAATAATAATCAGTGATGTAATATCAAAAGACTAAAAGCATAGGTACATAAGTAAAGTAATAATTCTTATTTCTTTGTTTATACACTTGACACATAGAATGTTCAACTATAAAAGAAATTAAAACATAAAATACAGAAAAAAAAACAAACCAACAGAAATTAACAACTATTGCTCAAAGTTTTACTGCACCCCCAAACAGACACGCAGCCTGAACTTATTAATACCCTTTACAAAGTTCTATTAGTCTAGTGTAACTTACCTCAAACATGCTGAATAACGACGAACGATACAATATATTCAAATTAGTTAAAGCATATAATTACACACACAAATGAATGAAACTGAATTCAACTTTCCTTACATTCCTTGCTATATTTTCTCTGGGAATCCCATATTATTGAGGGATTCATTTTATTTCATTCCGTCGAAACAGTAGAGTTGAGCAGTGAGTCGATTCGGAACACTGTTTCCAAACATTGAAACAAAATAGTTGTTAGAGGACGCTGATATCAAGTCTGTTAATTTCGGTTAAATTCTTCTATGTCTATTGATTAAATGTATGAAAAACTCGCCCGACCGCTGCTCGCTTTTGGATCATATAAATTATGAATGAAAGTATTTTAGTATTTTAAGGATATGACCGTACCTTTTGGTAGGTACAAATTCCGCTACTTTGAAGAAAAATCGTAATTCCGCCGCTACGTCGCTACAAGGGCTGAAAATCCGCTACCGTAGCGGAATTCCGCCACGGTTAGCGACACTGACCAAGGTATTTTTGTCAATGCACATGTGCAAGATACTGATGATAGTAATAATAAAACAACGCTGCCACGCTCTTGCTAACCGATATCGGTAGATGTCACAAAATAAATCAGTAGATTTCGGGCTAAAATCGATAGATTTCCGATTACGTCCTAGCCTAGGCGTCCTTGTCCACGCTATATTATATTTTATAAACAAACAAGACTCAAATGATACAAAGTTATTGTAACTGTCTTCGTGCTTAAAGAATTTCTCTGTTTGGTTTTCGTTAGATTTATTTCTGAGAACCTCCTTTGGCAGAGGAATGGGGAGAACAATATATTAAAAGCAAGTTCGCTTAAAATTGGAAACATAGGCTTTGCCTGACCTAAGCGATATTCACTAATCTGCTGTCAAAATGTCTCGACCTGATCAGATAAATTTTTGACACTATCTGTGGTTCGCAAACGACACCATTCATCACCAAGTTGTTGTAACTCTTGCTGCTTAGGTTTGGAAACATTGTGGCGACATTTACAATAGAGGGTAAAACTTCTTAACCCCGTTTTGTCTATGGTTATTTATTATGTGGTTTAGTGAGCACCCCTAGACTTGGATGACGCAATAAATATATAAATAGGTATATTTTCGAGATTGAAGGGGATGGAAAGTTCTAAACAAACTACGGTGGCGATATCGGGTATTGACTAGAAGCTCAAATGGCTCAGAGGATAAATCGTATAAAAATCGGTAGATTTTACATTAGAATTGGTAGATCGGTAGATCTATTCAAAAATCGGTAGACGTAGTAGCGCTGTAATAAAACCACAAAATAGACAACAGATATAAATGCTGGCTGATCACTGAATACTGAATAACCCTCTGCTATCTGATGATTGATAGTGATATTAACAGAATATAAATAAGGTACTGATACTAGTGATCAGTTGATCACAGAATGATGATCTGATAGGTCGCATGGTTAAGCTTATCATCAATATATAAACCGAGAAACCTGACACGACTTCTATAGAGCTATAGACACATAACACAATAACAATCCTTTGAGCAAAGGATTGTTATTATGTTTTACATTAGGAATGCAATGCCTATCTGCCATTGTTGATTATGAAATAAAATGCGTCTTATTAGTATTCGAATGCAGTTGATTTTCGTGAAACCAAACACTCATTTTTCAGATCATCTTCAGAATTGCTCGATATCAATACTGATGCATCATCTGCATACAATGTAAAAAGCGCCTTTTCATATAGTCTCGATCTCGTGGATATATAAAATGAATAAAAAGGCCCAAAAACTGACCCTTGTGGACCACCAGCATCTACAGTGACTTCATCAGACTTCACTAAATGTATCATTTGTCCGTTTTTGTGCGATATTGCAAAACTGTTATCTGTCAACAAGAATTAATAAAAGGAGTTTCATAATAATGGATATTAACACAAAGAAAGCAAGCCCAACATTTATTAAAAAAAAACGTGTCATTTCCATCACTTTCCTGCGTCTATCAATAATATTGACAAATAATTCAATATTGTCTTTACAATAAAAAAAAAAAGTAATGCGAATTGATTTGCCATTTTATGCATTCCTAGTATAACTTAAGATCAACTGCATCCAAACACCGTTCTGGATATCAAAATGAGTATAACATTTTATAGGTTTGGTTATGGAATTGAGTACTGTGAAGTGAATACCGGATTTATCTGAACTAAAACAACGGTGATCAATCCGTGAAATACATCGGCCAACAACCCCCAAGGGTTTAATTCTGATAATACAAGTGGAAATACTAGGAAAGCAGCTGACAACATGAACCCATGTACTTATCATAACAATGGAAATTAGTAATTTACAAGATTAAGAGGTAATGGTTTTTTGTCTGAGAACTGAACTGACTTATTTCGTCGCGTTTTAATCATATGGCCAACGATTGAAACCATCTAGGTACGTTTAACTTCGCATTTTGGAGAACACTGATTATAGTGTTCGTCAAACATGTGGTTTCAATAATTTGCTATTAAGGCACAACTAATCAGATGCAGCAGCAGATAATGATACGTTTCAGTCGCTCCTATATATTTCAACATTCATATAAATATATTAAACATGTTTATGTATAAATTACTTTTTACTCTAGTTATAAACGGACCCGAAAAATGGAATAAATTACTTCAAGCATGTGTAACATTGAATTATCTCTATGTGATACGCATAGATAATCGTATATTACATACATGTAAGTAATTAAGACTGGGTAGAAGAAAACGTATTGCAATGTTTGGGATAATTTAATATTCAATTTGCGGGGTTAATATGTTTCCATTTACATCTACCCAAAATATCAAAAAAGCAAATAATGATCCTATTTGAACGAATATCCGAAATATCGCTCCACATTTCCTTCTTTTCTTGAATAATATTCTTTGTGCCACCGATTATGGGTGATAAATCTTTTTGAATAACGATACCCTGTAGAATATAAAGAATAATACTGGCTCCTAATATCATATCAATGTGGTAAAGCTAAGGTAACAGGTTGTATTGTATATATATAAAATATTCATGGAACATGCTACATGCTCATGAAACGAATACACATAAACGAATGCATATGCTATTGTTTGAGAAAGATAATTAACAAATATATCATTGGCCCAATAAGATAACCTACTAAGCTCATTCCAACATGTCATCGTAAATGAAAATAAAAAGTCTGTTATCATGTTTGAGGTCTTTTATCTTTAGTTTCAATATAACCCATTATCCTAGTGATAATTGATTGCAGACGGTTTTTATCTCTCCTGAAAACTTTAGACTACTTATTAGTTACAATTGAATTCATTTGAATTTATAGGATATCCGGTTTTTCCGATTTTTATCGTACTTAGTTAATTGAGGCTTTATAATCTTGATTAGACTTCTTTCAGGTGTTCCAGACGCGGCGCTATCAAATCGGAACACGGAGTTTTTTAGTACGCTAGTTTTTTTCTGGGTTTTATTCTATTCTTGTTACAGCAGCTCAAAATACAAGCTACTTTAGCATTAGGTTATCATAGAAAATAAACCTTACAATAAGATGGTTCATATCAACTTTTCTGTTTATTTTGACAATTTTGGTATGGCAGTGACTAAATGTAAATTGTGTCTATATTTTTTTATAGAGAGAAAGCCTGAGTTTTATCTCGGACGTCCAATATCTATACACAATTGAAGACATCAATCAAATTGTCGTAATACTTAGAATATAGTATAGACAATGGAAGTCCAAAATAAAATCTCCAGTTTTTTTTATATAAACAATGGTAAGTAGAAATATAAGTATACAGACATGAGTGGAAGAGCCAACCTGGTAGGCGTATTTTTCTATAATGTTCTTTTAGCTAGTCTTTTAATTTGCTGTGCTGAATAATATGTACTGACATAATCAGTGTCAGTTACCAAGATCTTTGTGCTTCAGTTATTCTGTGTTGTCCAAGGCATGTAGATATGCAGAACCTTGAGTATACATGTGTAACATTGATGTAAGCATAACATTACATTTCATTCACTCAGTTTTATTAATCTTCTTGCCATACATGGTCGAGCACGTTGAGGTTGATATTGTTCAGTCGCACTCGACCATCAGGTCACTGGTTGAAATATTTTACACAGCAGATCTTACATTCACTACTGATCTGGTACGCGGTAAACGTGGGTGTTGAAAAGAATATGATGACCGTTTTTTTGAAATTTTAGTTGAATGTAAAAAACTACTTGAATTAACCATAGGCTTTTGCTATTGTACCAATTTAATATTCCGAACTTCTACAGAGTAGATATAATTTGAACTAAGATAACTTAAGGTGATTGGAGGAACAAATGGAATTTTATATTTAATCTGAAATATTTTAGACCTCAAAATATCTTAAAATTCAATATATTTTTGAATAATTCATGTAATAATTATTGTTCATAAATCCTTCCCACTACTTTTGGTTCAGACAATTTCAATTTGGTAGTGATATTAGCGGCCGCATAAAGTAGTATTTACTCCCGAATGTCAATACAAAATATTTTCTGGAATTAAGAGACCAGAAATCTACATAGCACCAAAAAAAAGTACCGTTTCACTTAAACATCACAGAAACTATGGATGAGGTTTTCATTGGCAGTACATTACAACAATGAACTATTTTGAAGTACTTTGTAGTAATTTCCGCGTTTTATCTATTTTATATTCTTGCAGAACGCAGTGCTGAAATTAGGTTGTCTCCGGTAGGTGATAGGAGACTTAGACATTCACAATTAATTTTGGTATTTCATTTGTGTCGCCAAAGAGCACAAACTACCATTCATAGAATGGGTGAAAATCAAGCATACGGAATATTGAAAGGAAAGAGTTCATCTCAGGACCATGCTATAAAATGTCTAGAAGATTACTTGCTTTAAGCAGGAATGAGCTTGGTTTGAACCAGCAATGGAGACAGCAACAGGACACCTAGTAGAAGATGAACAGAGACGGTTTTTCAAATATATATACCATCCAGTACTGCCAATGAAAGCATTTCACTCAATTTTACGCTTTCTTCATCAGGAATGCCACTTAATTTAAATTTTACATAAAAACAAAACAAACAATTTCTATAAATGCGATAAATGTGCTATTCTCCAACCACAGTTGAATAAGATACCACTCAAATGATTTGGGTCGAGTGAAATGAGTCTTCCTTGATCATTTCCAATCAAACTATAACTTTTGTCGGTACTGCCTTTTTTAATTGTTGTAAATCAAAGACTCTCCGGATGTAATTTATTATCTAAGGTAAATACTTTTGACGGTGAAATGCTGATTATATTAAACATTTAAATGTTGATGTTTACACAGTGGTCAATCATTTAATTGATATAATTCGACATGATTAATTTTATTGTGTATATGTTACCAGGGATGCACCAAGCCTTCAAAAAAGTGCATGATTGTTATATTTCATACAGGAACAGGCATCCAACAAGGCACTTGGCTTCAAGAATAGCACACACTCAATTATAAACAAAAGTACTTTTCAACAAATATATGTCTATAGTGACTAGTTTTGATTTTGGAATCCGTCTTCTTGTCTGTTGAGGACACGTGACTGCTACTACAGTAAAACTTTAGAACTAGCCATTCTCAGCATTGTGCATAAATGACGTCACATACATACTACATATTGAATTAGCAGTGGTTTCGTATGTGCTCGTGCTTAACTGTTTTGCAAGTTTAGGGTGGGTTACTGCAGCCTCAATGTAACCCTAATCTAACCATAATAATACATATTTCAGGTAAATTTTGTTACCTAAAGCTATAACTTGAACCGTAAAACGTCTCATGAACGATGCCATAAGAATATACAGATTAAATTCTTATGTCTTAAGTTTATGGTTACGTTGAAGCTTCGCGAACCCACCATTAATGTTACACGATGTGATTTCGACACAAAAGCTAATATTGAACACTCTGGTAGTTTAATGCACTACTACAGATACAAGTAACAGAAACAGTACAGTACTTATGAACAATACTTATGCACAAGGTGATCCTCCAGTAAATTGATCATAATTTATTCATCAATTTTGGTATATAGACAAATAAAATATATCTGAAAGTAAGCAAATTCTGAAACAATATGCGGTGCTCAATAGGTAAGATAGAAAATATAAGTACAATATAAAAGGTGATCAATGCTGACAACAGCACAGGTTATTACTAGAGCACCAAATACATAAGTATTCGCAAACGCTATTGTATTTGGTGCAGTGATGATAAATCATGTTGCTTGGGTGTCAACCGTAAGTCAATGAAAGCTCAAACATTTGCGTCATTTGCAATGGTCCCAGATGCAAAACTTGTTTGAGGTACTCTCTTCCTATGTTATGAGATATCACTGATTCAGATATTTTGGTGATTACTATCTGACAAATTATTTGAATTGACATTATAGCACAACAGACAAGAAAACGGGATCACAGATTTTCGTAATATATAAAATCACACACATATATCACACACAGAACAATATTACTCTCTGGACGTAAAATATATTTGCCAAAAATTGAGCGCTTCAGAAGGACATGTCATTTTGGCGTATATAACAAACCACGCGGCTTTACACAGACCCCACAGTGTCTGGAACAATTTGAGAAACGCAAATGGCGATTTTGGTAGCGCCAACGGTAAAAAAAGTAGGAACTGCTGTGGTCATGCCTCTAAACTATTACGCCTTTTCAATATTTTGTCATCGTGATGTAACATGAGGGCTCCTACTAACGCCACAAGAGAGCGGTCTAACCATGTAACTGGGTTAGGGTACAGCAGTCCACCTTCATAATACCCTAGGTGTCCTCCATGGGCTGTTTCGATGTAACATGTGTTCTTCTTTTCTTCTGAAATTAGAAAGGGGTTGTGTATTTGGTGAATAATATGAACGTTTTGAACAACAGCTGAATTCATAATCAAAAGCAGAGTCAAATAGATTAACACATAATCAAACATGGTAAAAATCGTGTGAAGTATTTTTGGCATACAGAACTTAAAATCGTATGAGCTCTCTTCATAAATTGAAGTGAACGTAAGTACTCTTTCTGAGCTTATATTTGGGCGACTTGTTAAAGTCAATAGGAAATTGTGTAGTTGTAATTTGAATTATTTTCATCACTGATTACATTTTTACCTGATGGGAGTATTTTATTGCTTGATATGAATGATATTTTGGATCTGGACAGTTCGTTTAATATATATCACGGCTGTTTTTTGACGTAAAAAAATCGCAAAACTCGGTGTATCGATGTATATTGGCGTTAGATTTTGTTTGTTACAATGCTATGAACATCTAAAGTGAATTGACCCTTGGCGACAGTTAGAGACAGCAAATTGAGATTTAGCCTATTCTAAGGCATAATATGATAGCAAAATGAGGCATATGAGAAATTTTACAAATACCTTCTGGAAACAACCAAAATAATCGTTCAAGGGAGATATCCAATTTAATCCAATTTTTTTAGCGTAGAATAGTTATTATCTGTTTTTACTCCCCACTGAAATATATTGAACAAAATATAATTTCTCATCATGCTTTGAAAATATACACTGCTCAAAAAAATCAACGAACACCTATTTGTGCACCTGTAACTTTGAAAGTGTTAGTTACATTCAGATGGAGCATACATATTCGAAAAGAAACAAATGTTTTCAGAATAAATTGAAGAATATACCATTTAATTATTCATTTGTTTCTAAGAAAAAACTTACAAATTGAAAAAATTACAAAAGACAAAGTGAAAATCGGATAGTTTTCTATAGCTAGTGTCTGGTTATTTGATTGTTATGGGGTTTAGTATCGCGTGTGTCCTCCTGCAGCTTAAATTACTTTTTGGCATCTCCTTGGCAAACTTCGTACAAGCCGTCGAATGTCTTCCTGTGGTATATTGTCCCATTCTTCGATAAGTGCTTCTGTTAGTTGTTGAGGAGTTTGAGGTGGATTTAGGCGGCGACGAATACACCTGTCCAATATATCTCATGGATGTTCAATCGGATTGAGGTCGGGGCTCAACGCTGGCCAATTCATTGTACGAATTTCATGCTCACGAAGAAAATCCATGGTTATGGCAGCAGTATGCGGCCTAGCATTATCTTGCATGAAAACAAATCCAGGACCAATACCATCTGCTGCAGGAATAACATGATCTGAAAGAATTATATCAACAGATCTTGCAGCTGTAAGGGTTTTCGGTATCACTATAAGGTCCGATTTTTCTTCCAAACTTATTCCACCCCAGACCATTACCGAACCATCTCCAAATCTGGATACTTCTTGTACAGAGGTAGCGGAGTAACGTTCATTAGGACGTCTGTATATACGTACCCGACCATCACAACGGGTTAGACGGAATCTTGATTCGTTTGTGAAGAGTACAGGTTTCGAATGTCTAAGCTGCCATTGCAAATGATCACGAGCATTTCGTTAATTTTTTTGAGCAGTGTATATTAAATAAATGAATACTCACGAGATAACCGCCTAACAGGCTGCAACAACGGATCAGGCACAATCGGATCATCCTTGGCATTAATAAATATTATCGGCAGTTCGATGTTATCCAAATAATTAACGCTGGAGCTCCATTTGTACAACTCCGAGATGCAGTTCATGCCGTGCACTTTCCTTGTGTATGCTTCGTCCAACTCGGGAAGTGTGGCTGCGGAAATTATCTCGTGTTCACTCAGGTTGTACTTCTTGCGAATCTCGTCACACAGAAGCATCTTCCTGTGGCGCAAAATAATGTTTTTCATGTTTTCTGTCATCACGTACAGGTAGAATCGCCTGAAGTTCTGCCATTGCAGCAGCAATTTGGTTCCTCTGGAAGTTTACATAAAGCAACAAATAAAAACGATGACATACCTCATGTAATGAATCTCACTAATAATAATTTTAGTGAACCACAAGGCATCGCAGATACCTTCGGTTGCTCAAATCTTTAGTTCTGTGTTCGAAAAATCTACACCAATCAATGAAAACATTTTATTACATTTACGAAGGAGTTTTTGTTTTTCCTATACTAACAAGAAAATATCAGTCAGAATTAAGGAAATTAAGTCCAAAAAATCCATTGTTGTAGATGATGTTCCACTCTACATATTTAGAGGTCGTGTCAAGGCTGACAAAACTCTCATAACAACATTGAACACTATCAACAAATACCTGTTGTAAATTCCTTAGCCAAAATCTATGAAACAATCTTGTGTGAACAAGTTTTACACTACTTTTTATTTCTTTTCTTTACCTGATAGGTGAACTGTGACAACTGTCTGTCTGTTAATTTGAAAGGCATCAGAAGCGATAACAAAAATCAATGGGTTGTCATTATGGCTGATTGTATAAAAGCGTGCGTCAATCATGGTTTTTTGATAAGTAAATTAAGTAATGTCAATTTATCCGAGAATACATGTATGCTGCTTAAATCCTATCTTCAATCAAGGACATCACAGGTTAAAGTAATACAAAAAAGTTTGATTTCGGACTTCCATTGTCTATAAAATTTTGAGTATCACGACGTTTCGATTGATGTGCTATCTTCAATCGTGAACTTCAGTTCACCTGAAGACGATTGAAGATAGCACATCAATCGAAACGTCGTGATACTCAAAATTTTATAGACGATGGAAGTCCGAAATCAAACTTTTCATAAATCCACCTTGTCTACAAGTTTCAAACAACAGTTAATACAAAAAAATAATAATGCATCAAAAATAAAAACTTTGTGTCTAGATCCGCGGTTTCAAGTTTGATGTAGGAAAAGACACATGTTCTTTTAATTATTTCATACTCTACACACAGCTCTGACTGAGAAACAATTATAAATACTTACTCCAGAGCGCAATATCCCTGGCATATAGAAATGCCACCAATAATGTTCTTTGGCTTGGACTTTTCCTTTTCACCTAGGTATTTTGTGATCAAGTTACCACCTAAGCTGAATCCAACGCAAACTATTTTTGTGGTAGGGTACCTTGCCATTATATTTCTAATCATTGATTCATAATCTTTTGTGTCTCCTGAAGAATAAAAAGTTGATAAGTACAAAATAACCTAATTATACAGTTATCAACTCCAAATAATAATAGTAGCTTGATTAATAAGAGTGTTGATAAGTCAATAATTCATCGTGGCTTCTTTGGCAAAGCTCTTCTGGAGCAAGGTCAATGCACTTCACTGAGTACTAGAAGGATTTTGAGCTCTTTGTATTTTTTATATGGCTTACTAAATAATCTAATTGATTGCCAATATTTATTAAGGCAAATTTGTTACCACGTACCACGTATTAACTCTAGGCATTCGCGAATATTTTATTGTGATTTAGCACACACAAATTCACTAAGGAAGTCTCCCATAGCATTAATGTGCAACAATTTTAATCTTATTGATAGATTGTGTGATATACACTGTACATCAAGGAGTGAAATTAGAAAATGCTTGCTGAGACTAACTCATAACATCTAGAGTATATCTTTGCTGTGATAATATAGGCAATATTGTTTCTTTGGCTCTGTTAGATTTTGTTTAATGTTTACTTATATTTGCTATATTTTTAGTTACTGTATTCTAAGCATTTCCTGTAATTGGGTGCATACCTGTAGGAAATAAAGTATCTATCTATCTATCTATCTATCTATAATGATATCTTAACAAATTTTGGTTGATTATGAATTCTATTCCTGAATGGATACAATTTACTTTTCTGTACATACCATAGCTGAATATACGTGCTGCAGTTACAGGCACATTTCTTAAAGCACCAACATGATTTAGTACAATACATCTGTATCCATGATATTGCGCCCAATGAACAAATGTGCGTACATATACACTCTCTGAGGTATTACAGATCCCTGGACAAATTGCAATACTTATGTCATCTACAAGAAATAGAAAAATCATAATTTTCCCCATGTTTTGTTTTTTGTACTATTCATTCTTCCTCATTATCTGTGTGATACTTTCACAAACAATGAATTCCAAAAACTTTTATTAATTAAAATACTGCTACCTTATGTTTAACTGTAACTCATTGAGCATCTCTCAATTTGAATGTCAAAAAATGTTTGGTGTGTATGTTGTTTAATTTCAATACACTTGCCATTCAGCATTTCCTATTTTATGTTATTACCTGTCATCGTAACTCCAGTTGCAGGAAAGGCTTTTTTATGGTGTTTCACATTGACTTTTGTTTTTGGGTAGTACAATATGCAAATAAAGATAATCACATTTCCCTTGTGATAGAACTACAAAGAAGGGAACTCTATTCTAGTTTATTACCTGGGAAACTAGTATCTAAAGGTTGGTACATGTCAAAGGTTACAGTGGAACCATCAGAGACAGTCATGAAGACTCGTTCACCAATAGGCCACGGGCACTTTACACGACCTATGATGCTGTGCAAGATAGTTTGGACATGACCACTGAAACCCCATAACCTTGTAGGTATGTAGCTGAAATCAAAACAAATGCGTCAACTGTAGTAAGGAAGTATATTACAAAACTATCATGTAGATTCATGAAAATAAAACTATTCTGTTAGATCTATAGCAATAGAAATTGCAGAGGCAGTATAAAAATGCTTTATCATGGTTTGACCAGTAATGAAAATAAAACAGAACCAATAGTTTTCTCAATCAAAGGGTCTTTTTAAAAATATGCTATGATATTAAACAAGATGTAACAATGATACAAGGAGTTCAAAGCACTAAAAGTATTGGGCCTTCGAATGGACTTAAACTGCAGTGAATAAATCATATTGAAAAAATATGTGCTCAAAACCATGCCAATGCTGCTGCTATGTGTTAAACTCTATTTCAAAACACTATGTAAAGTAGATACTAGCAACACCCTACTGTGCAAACGTTAATTCTCCCCCTGTCTTGTATGGTATACTAAACTACAGTAATTGTGCAGGTTATATGAGGAGTTATGATACAAAATGCATGTCATATGAATTCGTAATCTGTTACAGATCATCTAGTATCTATATCTTTGAATGTATATGTTTTTCAAAAAATAGAGATCACAATCTAAACAACAGCATAGATCAATCCTGTGATACTAGGATAAAGCTCTGATTACTGTGATGCATCATGCATCAATACACAAAAATGTATCACATGGCATGATTTTTTCACAACAAACTTCAAATAACAAAGATCAGCTGGCTCATATACTACAGAGTAATCAGGATACTTAGACATTATTTTACCTACAACAAAATTCGAACTTTCAAATATCAGAAAAATGTCTTAGTTTTGAAATGAGTGTTGACTGTTTTTGAAGTGTTATCTTTGTGCAATATGTTACAAATTAATAAGCTTTTCACATGTGGGGAATTTTAGGTACTTTTAACATTAATGACAATACTGCTCCTAGATTTTTTCATATAATTATTTGCGCAGTAATTGTCCAATGAAAATATTATGAATATATCCTGATGGTCATGCATTCAATAAGTGATAACAGCAACAGATTTTTATAACTAGGTGCAGAAATACAAGAATTAGTCACATATTGGACCTTAGGACAAGATAATGAATAAAAAAATATATAACAAAATATTATTATTATTAATGAAACAACTGTGATGTTATCACAAAATGGCTGAATTAGTAAACATTAGGCTTGTGTTGTCGTACAAATATATTATTTATCTGATTGAATAATGATCCTTAGAAATATCCAAAATAGCCATTAGGAGATATCATTGTTTAAATGTCAAACAACAAATACCATTATAGACAGAAAAGTAACGATAGAATGATACAAGGAAATTATCAAATATAATATAAAATTAATATTGATGATAACATGTCATAGTATGATCATGTTGCCGGCCTCGGTAGGTCGTCCCAGAGGCTAGGCAGACCATCACTATAGTAGGGTCCCAAGCACTCTCGAAGCTTCTAGACACAATTCAGAAACGAGTTAAAGAGTATAGACCACATAAATCTAATGTGTCTAATGATCTACACTCATTCATATGGTGCTGCTAGTATTACTGTTTAAGCCTGGTTCTGAAGAGGACAAGGATGAACATGAACATTGATTGAACTCGAGGAAATATAATTTCACAAATAATGTTTCAATTTTCAATATTCATAATGCCAAATTCTCTATTCAATAAATTTTTTACTTCAAGTCAATGAGTATCTTCTGGATTCTAGAACATGCTTTGGCTATTGATAACCTTGAGTTTCGTCAATCTGTTCACAATCTCGAGACGAGATTGTTTATATTAATTGGTGATTCATCAGTTGATCTAAGTATAATATGACATCATTAGCGATTTCCGTGAAACGACTATCACTAGAGTAGTCTGGAATGTTTTGATAAAAAAATTAGATGACAAAATCAGCTAAGTACTATGTGATAAATTACTTACTCTTCGTTTAGGAGCGGCGCAATTCTAAGAATGTTGTCTAAAAATTTATTGTCACAACACAGTAGGTTGGGTTTTTGAGGCTGGCTATTTACATTCAATATTCTAAAGAGAATACATAAAATAACTGCTATAGCTGCAAGCAGTGCCGTAGACATGATTGCAAGTAAAGCCTTTTTGTCTGTATGAAGCTAGTCCCAGATCCAGGGAAGTTCCTGCAACTGAAAACAAATACACCGACAACCACCATCCACCACTTTCACTCTCTGTTGTGTATTGTCACTTTGTCAGACTCCGACACCGACTACTTCAAAGACAGACGGTGTCGCCACATTCAAATGGAAAAGAATGGAATAATTTATTACAATAATCACGGAATATGTAATCAGCTGATAAATATCAAATATGATAGATGACCACAGAACTAAAACTTCAATCTTCAATAGGTAGGTGGGTAACCATATCATGGTTTCTAAATCCTGATGTCTTGTGCTTGTAAATGGAGCAGCGTCGTTGGCCGCATGTTGGCCGCGTTTTATCAGCAAAATCACTATTCTTTGAATAAAATTCCAGAGCATCTGTGCTCCTAATTAGTGAGACCTTAAATATTCTGTGATGGAGACTATCGATTGTCAGAACCATTCCGGGAGATATTTAAAAATGACTCCATTTTTCATTTAATATTTGTATTCAGCAACGGAGAGGGTTGGTTTTCGACGCAGTTATCGAAATTTTTCTATAGTTATTCACTGCTACTAACTAATGTGGGTAGATTAATAGTCGTCATTCCTTTCCTGCCATTAGAGATGCCCAAGCTATTAAAAACATGGATACAACTTAAAAACTGTATAGAACAAAAAAGAAACTAGGTATTTAGTTCCAAAACAGAAAAAATGTAATATTACCGAGGATCCGAGGGTATAAGAGCAAAACCACAAAACGTATATACACTGAAAAACAATTGACATGCAGTGGACCTGTTTAGTGGTGACGTCACAAAAAGTATGTGACAACACCGCGCACTGTCCTAAAGAAATTGATGAATTTTTTTTGTTCTATTTTGAACCTTTTGTACTCTGCCCATTAGGATAAAAAATATTAGTCTAAAATTTCTCCCGAAATTCATTTTATTTCTTTATAATTCATTTTACAATAACAAATTATTACTCTATATAAATAACATCAAAATATTTCTACTTATAAAATACCGGTTGATGGCTGAACATTTTTGAATGAATTATAATTGAAAAATACCCACTTGTACTAGGATTTGCGAACATCCAAATAAAAATTAAATTGGCTGGTCCTCTGTAGTTAACATGAGTGGAATATTTTCGTTTTTCGGAGTAAGGTCATACAGAGGGGTTAAAACTCAGTATTATCTGGATTTGTCAACAAAACGCTGTACGATAATGATCTTTCTGTAGTCCTAGGAGAAGTGCAGGCTAGAATGAGAACTCAAACATACAATATTGAGTTGAGTTTAGCGTCTTTATGTTGTATACTTACTTGGAAACCGACTGATTTTTCTAGATAAACTACATGCAACATTGCAATATGCAATCCACATGCAGTCTCTATAGCTTTTGTCCACTTCTTTCCCTATTTGTCGCTCTGTCTCTGTCGCACGGTTACGAATCGCGCGCTCTCTGTAGGGCCAGTCCATATTAAGTTAAAATGTTTATGACTTATGTTTGCTTATACCACAGACGATAGAACACTTCTATCGTCGTTGGCTTACACCTATGACGTCCAACTGATTTACACAAATTTGAAGTTTATTTTATTCTGCGCATGCGTCGCACAATTAAATATATGTATGCACAGAATAATATCTCTTTTTTTAATATAATACGTTTCCAATATTGTTTGTAAGAGTATTACTTAACATTACCTTATATATTCTGTGCTTAACAATTTAACTATACAGATTCAGCACTTTGGGTTCTTGCTCTGACGTCACTCCAAACAACCCTAGATTCGATATATCGTCTCATCTCTAGCTCACGTTCTCCATGTTTGTTGTTTAGTGATCAAATATGGGATTAGATTAATAATTAATGTTCTGTGGATTATATCCTGATGGCATCTTTGACGGTTTGTTGATGCCCACTTTTCCAATTTTCTCTACTTTGGGAGTTTTCAAGAGATATTTCCTACTTCGACGTTTTTTTTTCTATATTGTGGATTTAGTGGAATTTTTCATTCAATAGCGTAAGTAAATATTCATTTTTCTCACTAAACTTTCAAGCCTATGTAATAAGATTCTCACAAGGGACCAGCAGTTCCATCTCTGTTAATGAAATTTGAAGGCTACATTAAAAAACCTTTTTTTTTAGGATATCCTGATAACTAGGAAGTATACTGGTACTCACATATTCCGAAAGTATATAGTTTAATTTGCTTACAACAAACATGAAGACAGAGTTCAAAGAAGATGATAAGGTTTTTGCAAAGATAAAGGGGTACCCTGCTTGGCCAGCAAGAGTAAGAAGCTACAACTTATTTTACTATTTACTATTCTACTATTACCATAATATATGTATTATATGTTTACAGGTGGTGTCGAAGGATGGGAAAAAGTATACTGTAAACTTCTATGGGACTGGGGAAAGGTAAGTAATTACCACATTGACAACCACAAACTACTAGCATTACATCTCAGTAATAAAGGACAAAATCTTTATAAACAAACAAGATTCCATCTTGATTTTAATAATAAATGGATACATGAAATAATTGAAAATAAAGGCTTCTCACATTGATTTCATAAATTCAAACACATTTTGTAGAAATAAGATATTTATCAAAGTGTCAATCAAGATTTCAGAGATAGAGCTGAAGTGAAATTTTAATGTTATATATAAATTATATTTCCTAAAGTTTTGGCCACCTCAGCAGCCTTTTACAAGGTACAAAATATAAAAAAAATAGACTGAAATTTTAACATTGATATTTTTCACTGCTCCCAGGGCAAAGTTTTATTTTCAGACAAGAGCTTAGTATGAATTATTATGGAAGGCAGATGATTTGCAGTTTTAATAAATCCCAAAGAAGAGACATGATGCACTGATTATTGCTGCCTATCCTATGAGGACAAAACATACAGCAGTGTGATTTCAATGCAGCAATACAGTATTCACCCATTTGGGATCTAAGATCAAACCATAAGGAGACCTGTAGAAAAACCTATTTAGACATGGAGTATTTTAGCTTTTCATAATAATTCATGAAATTTTTTTGAATATTGTTGGAAACAACACTTTCCTCTAGAAGCAGTGGCAGATATCAATGTTATTATGATTTAAAATTTAGATTTTTTCATATTTTGTGCTTTGTACTACCAAGGTAGCAAACATGTTATTGATGATATTTTAGTCAAGAAAATGTGGTTACAATTAGTAGCTAGTAGACAATATAAAGAAACAGCATATATTAATACAAACCTAGATACAGTCTACTCGACATTTTATCTGAATGCTGATATTTCCAAAAAACATATTTTTTGTGACCAGCTAAATTTCATTTATATTATATTAGAATTTACAGACCATAGCCTGATTATACTGTTTTAGATCAAGATTTTAGTATACCATGGGCCATGTAACAGTTGGAGTAGTGAGATAAAAACTCAGAGCTGCTTTATCATATCAATAAGCCCTATATTAATTGTGGAGATTAGCCGACATACTTTGTCTAAGTTTGAAAAGCATGTGCGATGATCTCCCACAATATCTCTCAATGAATAAGACTAGTACATACATATATACATAATGATTACAAGCTTTTGTATTTTTAGGTTCATTCAGAGGTTATTTTGATTAAAGTCAAATATTCAACTGATTTTTTTTAACCACATGTTTTGGGATATGAGTTGAGTCACATTCATTTTTCCTATTGTAGACAGCATATATAGTTATCATAAATTGATCCTCTTCTATTATACAAATATATAGGGTCGCTCCAAAAATAAGACCATGTATGCAGTATTGACTACTCTGTAATGACTGGGTATATGATTGCTTTATACCTATGGATAGATTGTCAGTTATATTCATTCATTCATACTTTTCTATATTTCAGAGGTGTCATAAAAGAAAGTGACTTGTTCTATTATACCAAGAACAAAGATAAGTTTCAGAAGCCATTGAAACGCAAAGATTACATAGATGCTTTCACTGAGATTGAAGAAGCTATAAAAAATGCAGGAGGTGATGGTGATCCAGGCTGTGATTCATTTGCTAATGTAAGAAAAACATAATTTTGGCTGAACATGATCTTTGAATGCTATACTCGTATAGCTAGGCATTTATAGGCAATTCAGTGTCATATTGGTGGACTGTTGAAACAAAGTGTTTCTTGACTATTCATGATAATTCATTTTTGTTTCAGTAATAAATTTAATGATCACTTAACAATATGCTGGAACAGTTTTGTAATGTTCTTTAATGACCCCCACACAACATATTCAGGCCAGAGACAACATAAACCATTTTTTTTGGGTAAAGATCCCGCATGTAGTACGAATTGCAATGTGGGGTGGGTGTTACCTGAATGCATACAGTTTTTTATTGAGATTCCCAGAAATCGTTTTTCACGAAAATCTCAATGTTGTATAATTATGATAGTGCTGGATAATGGAAATAATGAGAAGAAAAAAACAACAGTTTGATCTACTGAAAAAATGCATATAAGACAATATACAAAGTAAGACTGAATAAAAGCGGATCAATAGCTGTTTGTAACTAAATATGTATTCATTTTTGGTTGTGAAGTTGAATGTAGAGACAGTTTCTTGGTAGTTATATTGGATCAAACCACACATATGGCTGATGAAACTCACTATTGTATAGTGTTTTTTGTAAAAGTGCCACAATTTATTTGGAATAATGGAAATGTGAATAGTTAATGAAGAATCTTAATATTTATATATAAGCATGCGGTAAGTTGTAGTTGTGTTGATTTAGGCCCAGTTTTTCATTTTAGGATTCTATGAATGGCTCAAATGACTCCATTAAAATTGAAAGAAAAGGTTTGGGGAAGAGGAAGTCAACTTCTGAAAAAACACCTCAAGAGGATGCTTCCCCTCCAAAAAGGAAAAGACTAACAAAAGGTGATTTGTTGTGTTCAGTAGAGTTGCAAATACATTAGAGAGCTATTAATCAATCAAAAGTTGTGAAAATCTGTTATCATGGACTTGTTACCCCAAGAAACTAGCAGTTTAATTGACAAACCTTGGTTTGTTGTATACTTATCACTTACTTGTTTGATTGAATTGATATTTGAAGTGACTATAAAATTTGTTCATAATAATTTTTCACATTCATTTAATGTTGATCTAACAAATAATGTGCTATATTATTTACAAGTCAGTCACAACAAGATGAGTATGTACATGTTTATCTATTTAAGAGTTGGCATGTCTTGTTTAAAAATTGGAACCATAGACATGATAATGGGTATATAATATATTTTAAAACTCTAGATTCTTTAGCTGAAAAACTAACAAAAGATGATGCAACAAAGAAAGAAGATGTGGAAACGCCTATAAAAAAGGCTCAACAGAGAAAACAAAGATATCAGGGTGGAAAAAATGATGCTGGTGAAAAAGTTGAAGTTAAGGCTACAAGGGTGTCACAAAAAAGACATAAACAAGATCAAGGAAATGAGGATCAATTGGATGAATCTATAGTGAAGGATCAAGATACTAAGTTAAAGAAAGATAAACGTACAAAGGATAATTCAACTTCTAAGGAGTATGTTGATATTTGATCTGAGGTTATTCATTGTTGTCATTGCTAATCCTGTAATGTTATTAAATACACTTTTTATACAAGAGGTCATTGAAAATAAAACTTACTACTGCTACTACTCAGTCTGAATAAGTAAATAAATATTGGAACTAGATGCAAAAATGGAAGGTATTTAAAATCGTTAACTTTGAAAAACTAAAAAAATAATTTTCCCATGTTCAACATTATAGATGAATTGAAGGTTTAAGCAAAAAAAATTGAATTGAAATGCAGGTCATCCATCACTTACATAATAAGCAAAATCCATGTTAGGTATCTAATCATTTTTCAGAATTGAAGGAGAACAAACATCCACAGAAAAAAGTGAAAACAATGGTACTGGTACAGATAAGGCAGAAGAAAAATCGGATGAGCTAGATTTTAAGGTAGAAGTCATATCAGAAAAATTTCTGAAGCACAACATTGCTTATGTAAGGTGCATTTTTATCAATTAGATGCAATATATTAATTAAATAAATTTACAGGCCAAACATGTCAAAGCGTCAGAGTCTTTTTACAAAGGTAAATGGGTATATTGTATTGTTTTATAAATATATTAAGCATTCTCAGATTTATGGCTGATTCAAGAGGTATGTGTGATATTTTTTCAAAACACCTCTATCATGCAGATAAAATGATTGTGTGTTAAATACACAATCCTTTTACCCAAGGGATGATAACGAACTTTTTAGTAGCTGTTGTGGCTCAGATTTGATTTCAAATTAATGAGAGAGATATTTTTGGTTGATTGTTTTTTTTATATTACATTGTATGACAGTCAGCTCAACGCCGATAACCCAGGACGCCCCACTGAGCAGTATTTGAAAGTTTCACCCTGTATTCTATAGCCAACCAATTATTCTTGTTTTTAGCGGCTTAAGTCGCATCTATAAATTATTTTTTGAATATTTAGTGAATTATGGGTATTTTCCGGAACTTTATAAACTTATTTAAATTGTAGGAAGAGCCGTAGAACCCAGGGAGGATTTTATCAACCAGGTGTTAGCTGTAAAGCTACCGTCGGGCACCATTGGAGGCATAAAATTGCACACCACATGGCCACTCAAATTTGAGAATGAGTACGAAAGGGCGCTGTACGACGAGTCCGTTGCTCTTAGGGTTTTGGAGGCGAAATCGGAGGTTACGGCCTCATCGGACTCTCCTATTGTCAACAATCCAGAGCTGTTCATCTCCAATATACAAATGACCCTAGAACAAGTCGAGCATCGCCTGTGCAACAAAGACATTGAACAAAAAAACGCCAAATTGAATAGATTAACGGTGTGTACATCACTGCCTCATAATATTTACACCTATATTTGTTCCATTAATCACTTGTCATATAATGTATTCATGTATATTAACAAATACTTTAAAATTTGTTTGATTATTAGTTCACATTTAGAGATGTAGGCGATGATGAAATGGGGTTATGGGGGGCGGCAAGTCCAAAGATTTGAAATTACAAAGTGACTTTATTTTTATTTTCATGATAATGATTTTGATGATGATGAGCTAGGGACCTTGAGTTTGATCTCGTTTTGCCGTATGTTTACTTGATTTGTTTGTGCATAAGTTAATTGTTTTGGATCATATCTTTACTATATCTAAAACTGCAAGTGCACATCTCTAATCAGATATAATTTTAGTATTCATTACAAACATCTGTATAAAACTGCCTGTGTATCTTCAGTAAAAGTAATTCTGTTTCAAATACCGGGTGTTGATTTTTTACTCATTTTAGATGCGTTTTGCATTTTATTTGTTTTAAATAATATACCTTGGTGGTGGCATTCACTGTTTTATATTTTCCGCAGAATAAGATGAATATGGCGAAAATGTTCGTTTTTGATTGAAATTTACTGAATAGTAATTAGAACCCCAGAAATAAAAAAATATATTTTTTAAAATGTTCAATGATACATTTTCATTTACAGCTAGACAATCAAATTGAAATAATATCTTGATACCTTTCGTTTCAGGTGGAAGCCAACTTGGTGGGCTTGGACGCTAAAATCAGAAGTTGTCTAGGATTGGACAGTGCAAACCCGAAGGAGGCGATCGGGTATCTGGAGGAGATGCGGCAGCTGAACTTCGATGAAATCATGCTGAAGAAGCACGCGCACGTCGTGGAGATGGTACGTAGGCTGCGTAAATACGTTGGTAATGCTAAAGAGTGGAACATGCCTGAGGAGTCACTCAATGAGTTCTCTACCCAAGCAGAAAAGGTCAGGAGTAAAGCCGAGGAAGTGTACACCAAGTTCAAGGTTAGTTGAAAGTAGTCTTTAGGTTCATGAACCATATAAATGCTAATCAGTCTTTTAGCTAGGGCATGTCAACCGGGGCCCACGCTAGGGGTGCAAAATCGTTATTTGAAAGGGCGTGAAATTCCTTCAGAAGGGAGGTTTTTCTGGCTCTTCAGGTTTTTCAGGGCGCTATAGTTCATAGCTACGCCACTAATATTAATTATTGTTAGTCTGATATTTTTGAAAAAGGTGGAACTATTTTCAGTATTCAGTAATAATTCTGAGGATTTGTTTGAAAAGTGGACGAAAAGACTGAGATGCAAGTTCGGCTGAGGAACTCTACGACTTTAGACATTGTATCGCTAATCGAAGATAATACTCAAACTGTATTCACTGCTTATTTTGTTAATTATATTTTCCATTTTTAGACAAGATCGGAAGTTTCTATCACTTTGAACCTTGTCTTGTTTTATGAAACATCCTGTGTTCCTGTACAAGTATTTGAGCATTAGTAACATACCCATTCTATTGGAGTTGTGTTTAATAATGATTATATTTTACAGGAGGTGGTGAAGGTTTCAGACGATGTCGAGGGTGGTCTTTGGGAAGCTTTCTCGGAATTACTAAACAAGTACAGAGAAGACTGTAAAGATATGACTGATGAACAGATACAACTATTGTGTGCTGAGCCAAGTAAGTTATTTTTTTATATATCAATAAGTGTTTGCTATTCATTACCTGTAATTTTTATTCTCTATTTGTATTGGTTCTGTTGCTTTTTTGTATTCTGAATACATGCTTCATGATATTTTCAAATTTTCTAATAGGGTTGGCATTTGCTCAGGCCATGCTTTTATTCCATGGTTGAAGTGTTAACTCTATCAAAAGGCTGAAAACTTTAGTAGGAATGAAATAAACAACATTTCAATAACTGCAATTATTGCTCTGGAAAGTATCCCTCCGACTTAATGTAAAATTCCAAAACCTCCCTCCCCTGCTATTATAATTGGTAGGAACTGATACAGCACCCTAGGGTCGCCCTTATTTGACACTGAGCAACACTCGATGCCTTGCAATATCAACTGTCGGTAGGGTGAGGAATGACTTGTGTGATGGGGGAAATGAGAAACGCATTTTGGTTTACAACTCAGTAAACTATTCCAGCGATATCAAGTGTTTTTAAAACCCAGGATGTATTTCATACATTTGTTTGTATATTTTTGTGTGAACATAACATGATTCAAATTTTCAGGATCGCGACAGGCTTTCTTGGATGTCTTAGATGAAGGCGAATCAGAAAAGGTAAATGTAATAAATGTGTCCCACTAGATATTTTTTCAATTCATTAATTATTTGTTGAGAAGTGTGAAGATGATGGTCCAGTAACTTAGATTGACAAATCTTTCATTATTTACTATAATATTGTTTAGCAATATTTCTAATTAGGAAAAATCTTAAAACCATCGGATTTTGAATACGGTTCATTTTGTAGCTGGACGGTGCCGAAACTGGCTTTTACTAGAGATTGTTCGTCGCGATAATTATGTCACCGATAAACCTATTAACATATAAATGCCTAACATGATACCTGTTACAAACACTAAATAGTTATACCACTACCCAAACCTTTTTTTAAGCGCGACATCTGTTTCACTATTTATGTTAGCATCTTCAATGGAAAGGTAACTATGTAGTCTTTGCGGTGGCTGCGCCAAAGGATCCAGTATGGCATATGATATTTGTTGACATATTCCATTTTGATTTATTGAAAGTTATATTTTAATGCAATTATGTATATTTGGATTCAGTCTCTCTCTTTTCATACACTATTTATCAATTAATAGTCAAAAAACAAAGGAAGGGAGAGGAAGAGAGAGAGAGAGAGAGATAGGATGCGAAGGAGGGAGAAGTTTTGTTCGTATTTGTCTGTTATATTTGCGTTCAATATTTTTGCAGGAGAACTCAAGTGATGTAGCTAATGCCGAACAAGATGCAGCTACAGCAGAAGTAAATGGATCCACAGAAGAGGAACACTAGTTAGTTTATGTTAGTTTTTAAGTATCAATGCATGTACATAAAAGTTTGTTCGCTTATGTATTTTTATTTTCTAACAGCGTCAGCACCATTATTTCATAAATTGAGTTTGTCAAATAAACATGAACATGAACCATTGCATTCCCGCAACTTTCTGGATTTTATTCTGTGATTTTATTTACCCATAAGCCATGCAGCTTTTGACACTAGTTCTTGCTGCTTTCCGTGGTTCACTCAATTAATTCAGACTGATTGTTGATGAATCACTCATGACCTTACGGGCCTCTACAAGAGGGAGACTTTTTCACTGTTTTTTTTTGATAGGACTCCTCTTGAATTGCATTTAATTGCTCTTTAGTTTTTTTCAAGGAGCTGCTGAATGGTACATTTTGGTCGGGCGTGATGATATAAGACAAATAATTATATGTTTCCGTTGGGCCTTCTAAGGTTTAAAGCCGACCTAGTTGTCCAACGCCAGTCTGCCACTGCTGATATGTGCTTAAGAATTTGATTTGAACCGACTTACTTTATTACTACAGCATCCCAAGGAATTTGTCTATTGTCAACTTCTGTTGTGCAAAAAGCCGACGATAATTAATTCAATCCTATCTCCCTGGAGAAACTTTTTATTCCTGACCCTAATGGTATTTGCATACCCTATGTACAAGATATGAAGATGATATATCGTATACATTGCGGAAAAGCTTGTCACTTATTCCCATCGCTTTGCCTGTCTGTCTGTACTTAGTCCACTAATTCTTGACCCCTTTATAATTCGGAAAGCACTTTTCAGATTTTGATAACAGTTTGATACTAGGTTACTACTGTGACAGGGATGAAATAGCATTGTAGGTCTTGATGATCGGCTCAATGGCGCCGGAATTATTGTCCGACAACAATAAAGTTGAAAAAATTATTTCAAGGACGTTCATTTCTCAATTTTTTTTGGGAACTAAACTAGGAGTAGGGTATTTGACACAATTTTATTGACCGCTTTCCCCCTCTGCGTCAAAACGTGACGATAGCTCACACACCCCTTGCGTGACACTATCCATACGATCTCTGCGCCAAAAAGTCCAAAGATTGTATTCAAAAATAGATAGAATATAGTAGTGAAATGCTAATTGGACTTTGAGCTTCCAGAATAAGGAAAAACATAAAATATAAATAGTTTCGTCAACTTATTTTGCTTATTTTGCAATTGCTGATCGTGAAAACAGAGATAGGAACGCAGCCGTGAAAATTTCAGTATATTATATACGCACATATAGGCACTGTTTAGTGGTGCAGTTTATTATAAACCATACAATATAAAAACATAAACTAAAGCTACAATGGACACCAAGACAGTCGATGCTGTACTCGTATAATGACGAGCTTCATTGTGATAATCTGATCTGTTTCTGATTGAGTTCATATAGTCTACCAGGTCATTGTTGAGTAGCTTGTCCACATCTTTGGCGATTAAATAATCCAAATGGGAAAAAAGTTTGTACTTTATTTTTCGGATTACAGAATTCTTCAGCCTTTGGGATAGTTTTTTAACGTCCTGTAAAATAGGAGTACAAGTCGATAAAATATTGGCAATATTCACGGCTGATTGACCTGTTGTTGGTAAGACAGATGGTTTTTTAAACTATACGCAGGTGATGTTGCATTGCATTACATTAAACGTTGTATAATAACTTGGTACATACCTTCATAGATGAAAGAAAATCGTTTTGTGAGGTATACAACGTTATTGGTACGGAAATACGGGATAAATTGTACTCTGGAGGTGTGAATGAGTTATATTTTTCCATATTTTTGGCACCTCCGTAGTCGAACTGGATAAATTTACCTAAAAAATTATTCGATTAACACACTTGTAAAGTGTCTATTATTTAGGGAACAAAAAAAAACTAATTACGTCTACCATCCTGTAGGACGTCATAATTTTGTCTTTAATAAATGCTAACAGACTAAAGAGGAAAAGAAAAAAATATATTATAAAGATGAATGTCTCAGTTGTTTAGCTACGACTTTGAGTATGATCTATTTGTAACGCCAATAGAAGAACGTGGAATTGCCATGATTTACCCGAGCCACTCAAAGACTATAGTTAAACACCGGAGTATCTTCACGTTTCTACGTGGTCGATAAGTACACGTTACAAAAACTAGTGGAAATAATGTTTTTTGGGATCTTGAATAAATATTATAACCAGCAGAAAAGTACTTGCACTTGAAAACACTCAAAGCCATCAATAATTTGGTGTACATCCATTTGTGTTTTAGCTTACGTAATTTTGAACAATTCCTATTAGGCACCCATTATTGTTTCTTCGCAGCTTTCGAGCTATAAACTCAGGTTTTCGTTATAATTCGCCTTTTATTGCAAGTTGTTTGCAGTTCGTATATTTTTATAAAAGTCTGATGTCCTCACAGTGCTTTTGCCTATTTTTTATATATATATTCTATGTAAAATGTAACTTTGGGAGATAATATATCGGTTCTAATTTACCTGAATTAATCAGCATATAAAAGTGTTCCAAATTTTTAGCTGAAGTTCCAGCAGGAGTACTGTATGCAATAACTGGTATCAGCGTCTGAAACAGAGATAGCTATGATAATGAACATTATCTTATAGCATTTACCAAAATCTTAGGTAACTTCAATGATATTCGCCAGTTTGGGTAACTAGTCATTGACCGGAAAAGGTTGAATAGTAAAATTTTATCACCTTGCATCAAATAAAATTCAAACTAATCTCAAACAGGATCTTCAACTTGAAGAAATACTTGATAGTTGGTGACATAACAGCATAACAGTCTCAACAAGAATTGCAGAATATTGTGTTGGTTATATACAACTAAGACACATAAAGTGTTTTGCTTGAAGCTAAAATAAACTATAATATAGTACTGCATATTTCATTTATGTCATACAAATTTTATTTCGAACTAGATTTCTGCCAAATCTTCGTCCTAACTTTTTTCATGTCTGCCTGTAGTTTTGCTCGCATCATCCTCAAAATTTCCCTGTAAATCTTATACGTACCTTGTTCAGCTGGGGGTCATCGTATCCGGCTATGCTATAGAATACTAACGCACATGCTTCTTGGAGTGGCGATCCATCGGCACAAAGCACTCGTGCAGCTTCCTTGATCAATCTGCTACTGCTTAGGAGCTCATTGACACTGAATAGTTTGAATACGTTCTAGAATTATGTAAATTACTGATCTTAGTGAGGTTCAATGAATCATACTGATGCTACTAGGTTTGTATACTGAAGAAGGATAATACTCGTAATATTTTATAAAGAAAGCAGACTCCCTTTTCCCTAATTGACTCACTAATGTGGGTCCCTGGACATTCTGAGGTTCCAGGAAACATTATGGCGGACGCTTTGGCGAAGGAAGGATCAAAAGGAAATCTTTTGGGTCCGGAACCGGCTGTAGGGTAAGCCGCAGGTAGAATCAGAAAAGCTACGGACGAGTGGATTCAAATTCAACACTCTTTGAGGTGGAATAGCATCTCAGGACATCTCCGTCAGGTACGGGAATTCATTACAGGGCCTGTAGCCAAAGAGGGGTGATTTTGCCTCTCTCTTGATAGGAGACATCTTAGGTTGCTGGTGGGACTGCTTTCTGGTCATAATACCTTTAAGCGGCACCTGCACCTAATGGGGATAGTTAGTGACCCAACGTGTGTACGCTGCGGCGATGAGGAGGAGTCCTCGGCACACATACTATGCCGCTGTGAAGCCCTCGGGCACCACAGGCAGGCCATACTGGGGTTCATGATTTTGGAACCAGGGGATATAATATGGGCAGGACCCAAGGCCATACTTAACTTTGCGAAAAGGGCTGGCCCTGAGAACTAGAGCTGATACAGCCGCAAAAGGGCCCGGCGGTGGCCTATGCACCGATGGTCCACATTGGAATGCCTCTTTCTATTCATTCATTCATTCATTCCCTAATTGACTTGTTCTTGAATATTTTTTTTTTTAAAAACGGTTTCAAGACTATTATGAAATTTATTGTTATCTTGATTTGGTTGGTGGTCAACACTATTTCCTTGAACCACACGTTGGACCAATGACGTCGACATTTGGGCTACCGTTGTGTGAGAGTCCTCTCGTAAGATTCTTTCATACTCAAACCAATAATATGTACACATATAGATAGTTATATACATACCACTAATTGTCTTTCTAGTTTTACTACTAGTTGAATAACAGGGCTTCTAATTTCAGTCATAATAGCTATAGGTGCCAAAGCTATTCCATGGATGATCTTTTTGTTGTATTGGGGTCTCATGCTTGTCAGGATGAACAATTCAGTGGTACCCTGAGAATGCCCAACGTAGTACAATTGTTTCTGCTTGGTCATGTTTAATATATAGTCTATATATGCAGCGACGTCATAGTAGCCATGCTCATGGAAACTGAAATATAATAATTAATATTTACAGTTGGTAGACACATCACATTTAAACAAAACCCGATTCGTTCCACTAACTACGTTAGCATCTTCAGGATGGGACTATAAGAGAAGATTTGATATGCTTCGGTTTTTCAAATATGGTAAATATAGAGTTAACCTACCTGTCAGAAAATGTATACCATATCCTGAAAAGTTAGCCAAATCAAACTCACGTGAATTCCCAAAATTCTTTGTCTCTGTCCGGATCCAGTTTAACATGCTTCCTGGACCAAGTGCTGCCTCTTACATTTCCCATCCATACGTCATATCCAGCATCAGCTAATAGGAAGCCCAACGACTTTTCGGGGCCTAGATAGACCCAGTCCATGGAAGAACATAGAAGGCTGTGCATCATTAGCACCGGTGGCCTTTTCTGGGAGCTGTTTGCGCCATTTTCTCTACCATGTGGTATTCTGTGCACCGTCAGAATATATCCGTCTTCAGTCACTACCTCGTGAGATTCTAGAGGGTACCCATGCTTTTGTACGTATGTGGTCTGTCAAAGAATTAAGCATTTTTACAATGTAAGCTAGAAGATTTGTGGATGAAAGATGCAAAACTGATGTAGGTTATACAACAATCACAAAAGAACACGCAGGAAAATTCCATTATTTCCGAATCTAATGCCATTTTCGTGACCGAGATGTAAATTAGTGATTTTATGGTCAAATTTACTATACTATACGAGTACTATTTATATTATAATCCTTGCAATGTATTCGCATTCCCTTTTTTGAGTCGTCAATTTGATGGATACTCAAAACGATTTCAAGGACTATGCACTGGTAAATTAAAGCCGTATTTCCCAAGGAGCAGGATATGGTACGTTGGGTACGTTGAATTTATTCTAGAAAACAAAAACGATGCGGCATTATTAATTTTTCACTTCCACATATTATTAGAAAAAGGTTTTAGTCTGAAAATGATTGTAGAAGTTTCTCGCAATATACGCTATTATAATGATGAATAGCAAAGGAAAATGCTCAGTTTGCAGATATTAAGTAAACTATATGAAGTACGATGGAGAATATGATTACTTAATTGAGATATATGAAAAGCGCAGTATTTGACCAAATCAAATCATTCTTCACAATATTTTTGAGATCCGTCAAATTAATGTCCCACAGACATACATGAGTTAGGACTGACTGCCTCAATTAGCTTGTCCAACTTTTTCATCTCTTAAGCGGGCTTGTGGTTGTTTAGTAGTATTTTTTTATTCGGCGTATTGCTACTGGTGAGTCTCTTCAACATTATAGCGTAGGAATTACCGAGTCAGTCTACTGACGACCATCAACCATCTACAAACTGGCGTACATCAATATTTTTGTAACATGCGATATTTAGGAGTAATGATTAACAGAAATCCCCTAATCCCCTTTGGTTCAAGAAACATCCGTGAGATATAAAAAAATGACTGCATCATACTTTAATAGCCATTTAGTCTAAGATATATGGTAACAAAAGGAATACATTTCGATGGCAGGATAAGTTGATACAGCCAATGCCAATGCATAAATTCAAAACAGGTACATCAAACGATCAAACTATAGCAATTGAATAATTAATTTGACCTTTGACCCAGTTGGCCTTCTTCTGAAACTACGTATTTTATCAAGGTGGTACAGCAATATAATGATGAAATTGACTATTGTGCTCCTGATCCAAGATGCTCATTTGTGATCCGTTCTCCTTCAAGTGATCAATTTGATACTAAAACAATTCAGCAATAAGTCGAAATATCGATATTTTTGGTATTTTTATTATTATTATAGTTCTTATTCTCCGTTACAATCAAAAGACCAGCAAAAGTTATCGAAATACTGCAATAAAACATATTAAACGTTATATAATAATACTTCATCATTCCAACTATTTATATGACGATAAAGGGCACTTTACCTAATATGGAAATGCTTATCAATATAAAAAACGGCATATCCACTACGAGTAAGTAATTTGTCTTGTCAGTGTGTTATGAAAATGTATTCAGAGAAAAATAATGCAAGACACATATATTTGCATGCAGATCACAGGATGGGACGTACACCCAAGCACAGAAAACGTACGTTTCAATGAGGCGGACGAGAATATAGATAATGTATCCTTTTTTATAGGGCACCAAGCCAAAAGATGAAGGATTCACAAAAATCAGACCGAACATCAATGCGGCTGAAGAAATCTCACTTTCAAATTCCAATATGACAACACATGCAGGGAACCTTCTACAAATATATAGAGCATGGTGCATCTGAGCAGATGATCTTCAATTTTACAGAGTCCAATGAGTCAAAGTCATTGGCTGAGGAATTCATAATGGCTTATCAAAATGATTTTTTCGATTCCTTAGTATCTTGTAGTACGTCCATAGGTATGGATGTATCCGAAACCAGTTTTACAGCAGTCGGCAAGTGCTAGAAATTCTTATATACCTATTGCTAGCGTGTACAGAAGCACGCGCATATCTTATGACATAAAACAACCCTACGATTGCAATATAGTCATTCCATGATGTATATTATACAGCTCTGGTACCGTACGATCTAGGAGATGATATCTAGCCCGTTGTAAACAATGAGAGGTGCAGGAAATCCCACTGTTCGAGCTTCAGCACAAGTTAATAAACCTGTAGTCCGCCTCGATCTACATAGAATGACAATGTTGTATATTGAGTTCTCCGATCCTGTGGAGATGAACATCGTGTTGAATGAGGATGAGAGGGAAAGAGAACAAATATCGGTAGCTGCTCAGTCAGCTTAGCAAACTCTTGCTGGATCCACTATTAATGTGCAGACAATAGCACCCTCATCTTCTACATGGATAAAGGACGGCACAGAAGACTTTGACTAGTACTCTGACAAGAAAATCACATTCTGGTCTGTCATTCTAAAAGCTGGTGGTTCTCTTCCGCTCCAGAAAATTTCATTTGCTCGAATAGCTACTACTACTCTACAGATCAAAATTAGGCCACCTTTGAAATACTGCTCGAATGTATGGAGAATCGCTCTGAATCAATACCTGAAGCTTTTAGCTCAGAAAGGAGCAGAATATCTAGTGAATGCGTCTTACAAAGCACCTTCACAGACTGGAACAAATGAGGAAAGTGGATGATCTATCCCTATTCTATATATTCTACCATGGTAAGTCTTCGACTGAGATATCTCGCATAATGACACCAAGTGTCATTAGTACAATGTGATGTAGAGGGACCCAATGGGTGTATCTTTACCAGATCAGGTTTCCAACACATCGGACTAGCCTCTAAAAGTAATTCTCTCAGAGAACCTCAGCGTTGTGGTATGGGTTGCTAGGAACCTTGTTTTTGATGTTTACAAGTTAGTGTTTTATGGGAGAATGCTGACATTTATCCTCTCAAAGCAGCTGTAACGAGCGATAGGCTTTCAGCCTTTGTGAGAGGTTATGCATAGACATTGTGGTCACTGAGTCCTTGAGTGATATCTGCCATACTAAGCATGGGCAAACATCTTACACGAAGGAATGCGGGAAGTTACGTCCCACGTTCCCTTCGTCTACTCAGGACAAACAATATTATTGGACCAGTGATATTCATGCACTTTTATAGTTAATATGACTGTTTACCGATATCTACATATATATGCTACTTACAATATTTAAACCATAATCCTGAGGAAGATAATTATTACGAAAAATCTCATCCAGCGTGGTAAGTAATGTATTATAGTTGCCATCTTCGGTTTGAAGGGTGTTTGAAAACAATGAAAGAAGCACCAGCACTTGAACACTGCGCATGTTGGATCTTTGTTACATATATGTTGGTGAATGTTGGACTAGAGATCGAAATTGAATGTCCAGAGAGCCCATTATAACTACCGACTGGAACAAAATAATAGATCAAATAAAATGTTTGACAATCGTATCAGCAAACTGATTGTTTTTTATCCGATATTAATATACACTGCTTAAACAAAATGTGGACATGTTCTCTCGCCTACAAGTCATAGAAAAATTCAATTACGGTTTTCCATAATAACGACAATTATTATACTATGGCTTAAATTTAAAATATGGTCTTACCTAGATTCAGTTTATTTATGAACCATTGACTGTAACTTTGTATATTCTGACCAAATAATGATTGCTGAGACCAAGCGCAAAAAGGCAGTTCATCCAATGACGAGACTTGAGTTTACATTACATAACTTTATAAAATTATAGAATATAAGCTGATTGATAATTGTACTTTATTATTAATATATATGTAAAAAGATCAAATTTCGAGTGTACGTGAAACAACCTTTCTTGGAAAAGTCATCACCTCACTCTCACATCTGGTGAATCGATACTGAGAAGCCATGAAATAATAATATTGTCTATAGATGTCTATAAGAATAAAAGGTACATCTTTTTAAATATTACCATAACTCGTATTTCCATCTTTATAATATTGTTTTCGAAAGCATTTCTGTCTGAAGTTTATTATTATTTTAACTCTATGAATAGATTGGGGCTTGTCAAAAATATTAGTTTTGACGAATTGTTGTTAACATATATGAATTGGTATCGTATTAAGAAGTTGCCGGAATCTGGTATTTGGATAACATTTTTTTGGGAAACTATAATTATTAAGTTAACAATGTAAATTCTGAAATTCATTTTGTGATTGTCAGGCTGATTCATCTTATATAGTGTCCGCTAATAATTTACAGTACATGTATAATTTAATAAATTGTGTAAACTATATACAAACGTTGAATTTTAAAACTATAACCTCAAATCTTGTACTTCCATAAAGTTTGTCAAGATAGCCAAAAGGTTAGTTATTTTTTCATTACGTGGTTTCAACTAGTGTGAAAATATAAGATGAACAGGTAACAATACTCCCCATTATACTTTATTTTTGAGTTCCAACTGTAGAGTACATGAATGTTTCTAGTCCTGCTGACTGTGAATCTTGTCATATTTGGTTATATAAATTATTGTTTCTGATGTAATAAAACCTTATAAATGCTCGCTTGTTCATAATATTGATCGTATGACATCAGACGTTCAGCAAATCGTAAAAATCATCAGAGTTGAATAATATTACTGAATATTAATTTACCTTGTCAGAGAAGTCAAATAATAACATGCCTGCACCATTCTGTATCCTTGCTGATAGATTCTATCATGCACGTGGGGTAAATTCCAAGCCAGTTGCGAAAAACTTTCACCTGCCACATTGATAAGAAGAGGTACTTCAATTGATATATTAGAATTCATTCAAATCATTGAAAGTTCATATGTCTATTTTGAAAAAACTTGAATGGTGCGAATTCGCTTGAAACATTCGAAATGTATCGAATGTTCAGAACGTATGTTTACAAATCAGATGTATCCTAACATTCACATACACATCTATTGCAAATAAGTTCCTATGGTTCTGAGAACATCATCTATGTCTAACAGGTACAGAGGTCTACCAGCCTGATGACGTGGGAAGTAGAAAATCACAAAGACTGGTGCTTATAATTCTATTTGGAGTTATCCTATAACTTTTTATTCTCAGCTCAGTATTTTTAATACATTCAAGGATCGATTATTCATAAACATCCTTAGCATCCCGATCTGTTCTTCTGTATTTCCTAGAGGCTTTCAAAAATTTTTCCAGACATGCATGCATGCTTACCTTAACAGTAATTTGCATTGACCGGGAATTAGATAACATCTTGTCAGAATTAACGTTTGATGCTACTCTCCACTATACAAATGAGGTGCAGTAGACATACAAGTTTTGATCTTGACTTACGGATATTTCGGATACCAAAATCGTGAGGTAAAATCGCCTTTGTATAAGCCGATAGCGTAACTCTATATATTGCCTTGTATTTGACAATTGCTGGGATTTATAAATAATTTGTTCGTCTCAAAATATTTTTGATTGCCTCCAAAAATGATACCCGATACATGGTAAAATGTTTGTTAGAGGCACATTTCAAGATCTTCTTATATGAACGTCAGGAAAACATAACCCATTGACTCTTCGGGAATTATATTAATTTTCGCTCCTGGAAGATAATTGGCAGATACTCAATAAACATAAAAACAAAGCATTTCGGTCGATAGTTCTTATCTTTTTCTTATTACCCCGTCACTACAGGTAGTACTTCTAAAAAATGAAGAAGCAAGAACCTCGGAGCAAATGCTGCCCAAATTGATGATACAGATAGAGACAGAGTGACAAACATAAAGCATCAGACTTTTCTGTAATGGCAGAAGAACGTCGAAAAAACTCTTGTCGAAGATCCAGCTACTTCAAAATTTCTCACAAAACAACGTACTATGCTATAGCAGTTATTTTTTCCTAGAATTTACGTAACAAGCGAACTAACAATGGTCAATTATAATGAATGACCCATAATTTATATATATCACAAGTTTGAATGCTGCTTCACTATATTATTACTGTTACAACTTACATGTTACCGAAAATATTAATTCTTAGTAAACTATTTGGAATAGAAACAGAGGCTTTTAAAGATTTACTTGATGTGTTCATGGTCATTGTGTTAACATCAGATCTTATGCTTATTGTTTTTGCAATCCATTGAGACGTAGGATTATTTTAAAAACATATGTGAACACTATGCTTATCAGATTATCATCAACATTCATCTGATATGAATACTGTATTCTGCTAGTTATAATAATTTATATTCATCTTTAGACACGATAATCCAATGCATACATATATCAATCATGTTAGCAGCTGAGCATAAAGATACATTAATTTGCATTATCTTTATATTTACTCATGCAAATTTTAAGTACGAATTGATATTCATATGTCATGCCATATAAAAATGGATTGTTTAGAACCCCTCAGCAGTTTGGATGTATTAATGTAAAGCTTTTAAAATGCTTTTTCTTTATATGCCTTGCCTGTTCTCCCGGATGTTGGCGATCATTTTTCAATTTTTCTCGTTCAAGTAATTGATCGACAATCCACATGCCTGTCTAGTTGCGAATGTTTTTCTACAATGATGTTTGTCTTCTACTAACTCCTTTTTGTTCTTTTATGTTGACTTTTAATAATAGCTCTAAGATATGGGAGATTGTTTCCAAAATATCAGGACTCTTTTTGTTTTCTCCGTCCTAAGATAATTTGGTAGTTCCTGAATTTGATGACGATTTTATAAACAATGAATAAATATTATATTCTTCACTGGACGTTAATAAAAACTGTATGATGAACAAAGAGAAAACCAAGTTATATAATTATTTATTCTTAACTATATTCCGACAAGAGAAACATACTATTTCTAATTGCTAAAAACATTGGGGAAAAAGATGTATCACTTGATTGTAAACATAGTCCTCGAACGTGCTGAAACCTGGCATATTCACATGGCCATTAAATATAATGCATAAATTGACGAGATTTAGAAATTGATCCGAAAACGACTTTTCTTCAAAACCATAGCGTGAATATTCCAGAAAGACTCAATCGTACTTTTTTGCTTATTAAAACGTCTTTTGCATGACAGATAAGAAAAACGATAGCATAGTAAACTTTCTTCAGGAAGCCTACTAGAGCAGCCCAACCCCATCAATATAGCACCTTCTCAGGATTAATTTTTTAGCACCCTTCTAGCCTAGTTTTCCACCCAAATAAAAAACAACAAATGCATTTGCGATAGTAATTTCATACATTTTTTCGTTGACACAAACATTTGTGAGTAGTTTATATCATGTACATAGCTATATCCTGCTCCTGACTGAATTAATTAGATCTGGTTTTTAGTGACTAATGTTAATTTAATGACGTTTGTAATGTCGGTGATTGTTGCTGGAAGAAATATAATTTCAGTTTGTGAGATACCATCGTTTTGACCTGTCTGGATGTTATGTATATGAATGATATGCTTAGTCACATAAATACGCTGAATAATGACATAAAAACTATTATGTGTGTTGATGATACGTCATTCAGCTTCTCTTTACATAAAAATAATGTCTAAAACAAGTAAAATTTCATAAGAAGTCATTCTGGAAAATGGTTTGGTTCAAACGAAGTATATTTAAACATTTATTATTTTCTTAATAGTAAACAGCGGATGTTTTTTTTCGGAATTTTTGTTCTGTTACATCCCAATATGCTAATAAATAAATAAATAAATAAATCAGAAACACCATAGTTTTTTCCTTCACCTCACATAGAAAATTCTTAGGTATACAGTTTGACTCTCATATGACTTGGTCATTCCATAATGGCTTTATAAACACTAAAGCATTTAAAGTTCTATATATGATATCCGCAAAATTTCATACATAATCGACACTGATGGCACTTTACAGCATATTATAGAATGTTCCACTTTGTATTAAACTATGGAGCACTTGGTTGGGGTAATGCGTCACATACCTAGCCCCAGAAAACTTTTCCAAACAAATGTCTTGTGGAGAATCATCAGTACGATCCGGGTTATGGATGAAGAAATGAAATTGTATGAAGGAAAAACCCTTGTGTTTTGTCATGAGCCACGAGAGAGAGTTGCGTCGAGTACGAAATTTACACTGGCGAGAGCCTATTAGCATCACTAAAAAAGTCAACTAGTTATCAGTTCATTCTTTATAGTTTCTATCAATGAACTACATGTATATCGGTGTTTGTAGTGCTTTTCACCTGTTTATTCGTAAAACAGTGTTTTTCAAGATTGCTTAGAAATATTAGATGAAATGTAAGTTAATGTTATAGAAACAAATGGTCCGGCAGTTATAATGAACTCAATTGAAGTTTTAACTTCGCACTTCTATCATGAATTGTGATACGCTACAGACACAGAGTATCGCAGCGAGCGGCGCCAGTGGTTGAGACCTTTCAGAATTGATAATAAAATGAGGGGGTAACCACACTTTTCAGCCGCCACATTTTCTCTAGCGCAATGAGGTTCCGCACTACCTCTACCTAATGTTCGGCAAACTTATAGTTCTCTAATACATGCCACTAAGTTGAGATAAGATTCACAACCTTGATGTCGACCAGTATACAAATATACGGTTACAGACTTGCACCATATATCACAACATCACAACCAAATCTCGGGCACAATCTATTACCTTTTTGTATTTATTGTCCCAAATATGTTGGAATATTGACAAGTAATGAAATAAATGCTCAATAAATTGGCAATATTTGAAAAGCTATTTAAAAAAATTCAACATTACATATATCGAAAACAATAGCGTCCTGACATGACGAACAATCAAAATTCAGATTTGAGACCTCCTACAATAAAAAACTTAATGTCATTCATCACTAGAGTATCAGATTATATTTGTCTCTGGATAAGCTGACACGACTCATTCAATAGGATTTAATTTTAATTCCATCTGATATTGGATTGAATACTTGAAAAAAGCATAATACCCATGAATGAAGATTAACAACAATGCAGCGATAGATATATCCAGTTGAAAAATATATTTTCAATTGTTGGATATGGAGAGCTCTGGAGATGTAGGTCAATGTCTGTATAAAGTGTTCTGTTAGTAGACCTAACCGATAATGTCGGAAAGGTTATGTATATACTCAAAATTTGTGTGAACTGGGTTAGTTTGAATTCACTTTTTAAATGAGCGATTCGAGAAGCAGGTTTTGACAATTGCATTTGCCACGTACGGCAAATTTGAGATACAAAATCTTATATATTATCGAATGAACTTACCTGGAGCTTATGTTAGTAACGAAGGAAAAATCACTTTGATTACAACTTTTTACGCATGATCAAACTTTAATGAACTATCTCTATAATATTTTTTATCTTATGCTACCTACATTCTTGTTTTACAGATTCTGTTACATCCATGTGTAGCCTTAATTATAGTTCAGCTTATCTCACCATACATATGAGTAGAGTGAAGTAAGAATACGCAGATTTAATTATCTGAAAACAATAAAACAGATCAAACTATGGCAATGAGACGTTTAAAGTAAGTTTGAAATAACTTTTTTTAAAATTTAATATCGTACAAGCTTTTATGAAGAGACTGCATTGTCATATTTTCTGCTTAAAAGAATAATTTATGAATACCTTCAGATACAGGACATCAACTTCCAGGAAAGACGAGCAAATTTTTAATTCAGGAGGTAAGAGGAGAGGTGAGGAGGTAAAATATTTAAGATATTGATGATCACCTCCTCACTACCGGAGGAGATTGTCTTCAAGGTTTGCGTGACAAATGCATGAGTATGCTCAATAAATATAATGTCCTATTACCGCGGCAATGGGGCGTCTCGATTGGACGATTGCAACATTTATTGCATCCTCTACAGATATTTGTCGGTCAAAACAACATCTTAGCATCTTCCTCCATCGATATGGGTCGTAGGCAAACTGGTACTATGTAGATTTCAGATGCTATTACTTGGTGGAGATACTTTAGAGATTAAAGCAAAGAAATACATAACAAAAAACGAATAATATTTTTGAAAATAGGTAGCTCGGCAGTTATAAATTCGTGTCTTACCTTAAGAAATGTTTGCAACGAAATGTCAGTCCCCAGAGCTGTACGTAGTACCAATGGCTTTTGAGCTCGCATTATCATTAGAATGAGATACTTTCTTACGTTTGGAGGTGCTTTGTACCAGCTGATACGCAGGGTTATTTTGGCTATTGCGGTGCTCTGAAAAACAGAAAATTTTGTGTGTTACAGCTATGAAGCTGTAGCTGTTTTTTTATCTTGGTTCTGATGGTTTGTCTCTCTGGCCATCTATATATTTTTGTTTGCTAGTGATATAATAAATTATATAATTAATTGAAATTAATTGAAAAAAGCTTGAATTACTACCTAAAGCAAATAATCTAAGTTCAAATAGTCAAAGTGAAGTATCAAAGTTCCCAGAGAAAAATGGCGTTAAGTAGATTGAAGTTGTACCTCTCACTTAATGGTATCAGTTTGGAAATTCAGATTCCAGAACATGATACTTTGGATTGCAATAAAAAATATAGGATCTACTGAAAGATTCTTATTTTAGTAATGTTAGATTCGAGCAAAGTGCTTGATGCTATTATAAGCCATACAACTTCGTTAATAATTTTAGAATCGTGTAGTTTGGACCATCATACATAGGACATAGGACATACACAGACTGTAAAATTAGGAGAATTGTGAACAACAAAACTTCAACTGTTCACCTTTAAAATGCTGCTCTCTTAATACCTCAATAATTATAATCGAAGTTGCCCTGAATTTAGAAAAAAATCAATAGCTGTGCCTCAGACTGACTTAGAATACGAGTCCCTTGAAATTCGTCAGAAAATAACAGCTTTTCAATTAAAAAGATAATTTTGCTACGAACAAACACGATAAAGCTATTTTATGCTTAGTTAAAAATGATAGAAGCTTAGCAATGGTGAAATCTACTTCCTCATAGTAAGCATTGTGTAGATTTTGTTTTTACTATGTATACTTGGGTGAGTACGTAACTGACATTTAAGTTCTTAAAGGACTTACCTCCTCAATTATAGCTTGTCCTTTCAAGCATGTGTAATATAAGACTGATATCCATCCACCCAGATGAAGAGCATGTCTCAGTTTGTCGGTGATACTTTCAACAAAGATTATATAGTAACAGAGAATTCCAATGACAATAGACGCAAGTGACACGTGTACCATCAGCAGCATTTGGAAAGCCTCGAGGACTCCATCGGTATACCTGAGAATTATAACTTTCCATGAGCTGGTTGCTTAAATCGAATGACTATATGGTCAATTCCAGAAGATAGAGTAAGAAATTATTTTGTTTGTATCCAGCATTCGGTCCTTATGCCATCGACGGGCATTAGGACTGAAAGGTGGTTAATACATCTAGGGTAATTCTTGTAAGATTCATTCTCACTAGCGCCATTCATCTCTCTGAGTGTATCCCACATCAAACCGTACATGATCTGGAGAATACGTCATCCAGGACAGTAATCTTCTGAACCATTGGCCATTGAAATGATGAGCGATGTCGCGCAGTGTAGTTAAACAACGTCAAAAATAGTATCGAAGACATGAGGATGACTCATCATTCATAATTGTGTGAACTCATATCAAAGACACAATTTTGGAGCGAAGAAAATCCAGAAAAAGTTGTTGTTGCAAGCGGGACTCGAATCAATGTCTCCAGCATTCTGTGCTGATGCGGCAGGAGAAACTGAGAGAGATGAATAGTACCACCGAGAACGTGCTTTACAAGACGTCTTAGATCGACTGGTCACCTCAGTACGGTAACCGAGCGGGTCGGCATCAGCACGGTATGCTAATGACAAGGGTTCGACCTCCGTCTCCACCAAACATTTTCCTGGATATTTCTCATTTCAATTTTTTTAATCTGCCTATTAGTCAAGGACACATACAAAGAAGTGAGCTCTGTGTATGCAAGACAAAACATTAACTAACTTCAGCAAGTTACAAGTTAATTATGAAACACATGATGAAAACGACTAGATTTTCGTCCCTGGGGTTGCTATTGTTTGAAATATATTCCATAATACACCATCTGCTTACTTTATTATGGTGCTATGGTATTTGATACACGACTTCAATTTTGACTCAATTTTCCTTGTGGTATTCTTTTTTCCGTCGTCTATATCTTCGAATACACTTATTAGATTCTGTTTCAGTACATGAATTTGAGATGTGATATGCATAAGAAATCCTGAAAAAAAAAAATTAATGCAAAATAAGGTTGTTCTAAAAAGTTCGTTGGTTTGAATACATAATTAAAAATACACAATAGATTTTTCAAATTGCATATGTATTCAAGTACATTTTTTTTAATGTGTTAATCCTCTATAAATGACGGCAGGGTACAAAATTCAAATACTGTAGGAATCACAGATAAAGAAATTATCCTAATGCATACAGTAAATTTCTAGATAATCTCAGACATACATAGTAAGTACATATTCAATGATAGAAAATAAAAGCTCCTATTTTAAGTCGCTTAAATACGTTCTCTCTTATATAAATACGTGAACAATATTTACCAACTAAAGAAATAGTAGTGATGAGAATGACTCCGCAAACGTGGAAGCATGTATGGTTCACCATGATAAAGATCACATAGTAGCTCCAGGTATTCATGGAAGCATCGAATGGAAACCAAACTCTTATGGGAAAACCACATGGATCATGGGCTCTTTTGTAATCATTGGGTCGTCTTCGGACACAGTTTTTGTAGTCGATAACAGGGATCAGGCAATTTATCCCAATACCAGTCACCAAGTAAATCAAAAACCCTGAAAATAACAGTTCTAAGTAATAATATCTTAGAATTCCTTCTAAACATTAGAATATATGTGATACTGGTTCCTGTGGTGCAGCTAATATAAACACTACACAATTCTATCACTCGCAAAACTACCTTTAGACAAATAAACCGGCACGTGTTTTACGTACTACGTTAGAATCTTCAGAGGAAGATTAAAGTTAAATAATTACACTTATTATGTACTCATATCGCATTGTAGGCATGTCTTTTCTATACATTTCCAAACTATTTTCACAGCATCTTATAAGAGAAACATCAAACTGTCCATTTGAATGCCGAAGTAAATTTAATCAGTTCCAATTAACTATTCAGTTAACTTACAAATTCCTCAAAACCAGCAAATATATCTCAACATATCTTAACCATATTTCAGGAATCCGCATTGCATCTTCTTCGGAACGATTCTTAAAAAGCTCAGCTTTGTTTTGTTCAAAACATTCTCCTCTATATTGGAAACAAGTTTGGCTCATGCAAAGCTTTGTGAGAGTAAATGATTCATTTATGACATGCTCGTAATAGTTATAAATAAGTAATTCAATCAAATATTCCAAAAATGTTGGTGTTGGTCCATTAGGAAACAATGAGAATACGTCAAACGTTGTTCTTAATTTTTGCTGAGTTCAAAATTTTAAGTTTTTTTCTATAAATTCATCGCAATTCTTAACTGAATGATTTTCGAAAGGTGATTCTAAATTTTCACTGATCTGCCAAAAAATTGGAAATATAAATATATTTTCTATAGCGCACATTGCCTTTCCTAGTTTATGAGTCTTGGCAGTAAAATTTTGATACTGTTTGGTTTCACATTTGAAGCATTCTTTGCTATTCACAGCTATGCAATGTTGTTTTTACTTAGCTAATCATTTTTGGTAGAAGAACACTTTCGATTTCATTATCACAACCATCTTCAATGGGCTTGTGCTGAAGTAGTCCTATTTATCTAAGATCATATGATCCAAACAGCTTGATGTTTGAGCTAGCTTCTTAAAGATGAAATGTCTACCTGACGATACTTTCTAACAAGTAATCAACATTGACCCACCTGATTAGAGAAAGATATTACGGTTGGTAGCACACGACAGGTATATAAAAATTCATTTGCGCAACACTTGTAAGGCATATCAAAATATCACAGAAATAAGTTTAGGTATTCATTTGATAACATTAAAAGTATTAATTTCACTTAGACAGACGTATTCCAAGTTAATGTATAAGGGGGTAAACTTTATTACTATAATGGTAATATTTTTTTCTGTAAAATACCTTCCTGTGCTCTATTTCGGATTTTTTCATAGTTAGAACAAAAATATTCATTCAGAAAACAGAAAAAAGGATAGATAATAAGCCATAATTTGCTCATACTGCCTCTCTAGTTCGTGATCTTTAGAAGACTGGCACTATTTGCCAGTTTGATGGTTAATTCTTGTCCTAAGGTCATCTAAGGTCAGAATCTACTTGTGCATACTTTTCATCATCATAATCATAATGAATTACAGAATGCTTTATAAAAAAATTACAGATGATTGTGAATAAAAAATGCCATATCATATTGAAACATTGTGAAATACTGCATACAAATTTCTAGATGAAAAATTTAACAATAAAAATACTTGTGAATATACATTTCATACATACACCTAGTATAGTTTCGAACAGTCTCTTCTGTATCTTTTATAACTTCAGTAGGGCAGAACTGCAAAAATACTTTTATATTCTCCACGTATTTCTTTACATGTTTCATCTTTGTAAGAAAACAAACATATACAAAAAATCCACCGAAACAATCCATGATAGCTACAAGATCATCCGTTATTACAGCTTCATCTTCAAAGTTTACAAGAAACTGAAACAAAATATCACGCTGATGGTTTGGCTGTTTATGTGTTATAACTTGTCCACCGTTATGACTGAATTAAAGAGAAGATTAAATAAAATATTTGTTTAAATGTGTCACACTAATGACATCTATGTTTTCAAATTACTACACTATTCTCAACATTGAGGCGGTAGTTGAGCGGAAGCCAAAATTCCAAGAATATAAAATTTATTTTTTTTATTTGTTAGTCTACCACTAAATTTTATCGCTGCATACTTTTTTTCTGTTTTATATTGATTATAGCATTTAACAGTTTTGATAGATACAATGCAGGTGTTTTTAAATAAAACTTACTTGATCTAATTTAAGTACATGTATTCGTATATACCTGCCGTATAGTCGCTGTGGTGGGGGTCAAGGCTGTTATAAATGTGACAATTATCACAACAAGTCTGAGAATAATTGTCCATTTGGACCGTTCCACTGGCCACAAACAAAATAACTTCAATATCTTTATGTTCAAAACTAAAATATCCATTTCAACAACTCACGCGACTTTTCGAGCAGTTCCTTATTGAGTTGTTGGCTTTATAGCTTTAAATTGATTACCTTTCCTATTAATCTTGTTATCAGTCATCCGTTGTTATGACAGGGCAGCTTTGATATGTTACTTGTATGTTCCTTTATGCAATTGTCAATAAAGTTACGCCCATTTACATTACGACTGTGATGATTGAAAGGTATTTAGCATACAAACAGAAACTTATAAATCCACAGGACACGAAGGGTAGGGTGGTGAAATTACATGTCAATTAGCCTGAATATTATTTACACCTTTAGCTCCCATTATGTCAACTGGAAAGTCTACGTGGGCAATACGCAGTGAAAAAGTCATCCGTCAATGCAAAATGGAGTCATGTCGATTAACTTGGTATCTGTTATTTGTAGATATATTATTCTGTTTTTATTGTGATTCTGTACGTATTCCAAACAGAACAGGCGCATATTCATCCTAATCCAAACTCATAGTGTAATACCAAGGCAAAGACACAACCCCCCTACTCTTTCGGGATCCTAGACCAAACCACAAGGATACCTGAAGAGAAAATTATGCTCTATATGTAGGTTTGATAAACATTGATTCAATTTTTTGTTAAAGCATTATCCACCATAAAGTCACAGCCTACTGACGTATTGGGGAGGCAATCATAATTCATCTAAAAAAAAGGCTATATTTTTTGTGTAGTATAAAAAATATTGGGTGATTGATTTCCATCAAGTCGGAAATGTTCTATGTATAACTAATGATATCAAGAAAAAATAATCGCTAAACTATATGTAGGGTCGAAACTTTTTGGCTTGTTGTCATTGTAGAGTATTTCATGTACTCATGTACTATTAGCTGATGGTATCTAACGCACCTGTTTATCTTTGTGATCATAACATCACTATCTTCTGTACAATCTCAATCAGTGAGGATATCAGTTACCATTAGTTCGAGGTTCGCATCTTGAGAATTTATATGCATACAAAGGCCTGAAAATCAAAGTACATTTGGAAAGGTACTTGAAAAATAGTATCGAATAAATAGACAGGTGGCATTTTGATCATACCTGATGGGTAAAAAAAAGTCTACTTTAATTACAGATGCATAATCAGTATACACAAACATAAACACACTCCAAGCTTATCTCTGAACAAATACTTAAAAACAAAGCAAACATCAGACAAAATAAAAAAAAATCAACAAGGATATCGACCCAGAAAGCTGAAAACTATGTTGAAAGAAATTTATATGTTTTTGAAGTATTTTTAAACATGATTTTATTCTAAGATCTATAGTAATGAATTATATAGAAAAATAAGTTATGATTTAATTTTCTGAATGGCGAATGTTTTCACGAACAAAAGTGCTATTATTCTGTGGCATTGCTTTTGAATGGAATTTATCAATCGCATTACAGATTTATATCATCTTGATTAGTGACCATTTGATTACCGCCTATATCATTCAATTGTATGAATTGGGTGGCCCTATTTTTTCTGATCCAGTGATCGCAAAACCTCAAAAATTTAAAGAAAAAAGTCTGGTTTTTACTGACATCTCCAAGTCCTTTAAAATCTCTGAACTTAAAAAAAATATTCTCCTAGTCATTTAGTGCTTTTAATGCAGTGTTATACATTCAAACACTCAAATGTATGTACTACTGTGATAAGGATGCGTATCTTGCCCTTATGTTCTCCTACATGTTATTTACAATCTCCATGGGTTCCTACTACACGTCATATTTTTATACGCGAAGTTGAACCAATTGTTACTATTGTAGATGCTCTTACTTGGTGAAATTCTTTCATCGTGTAAATACAATAATTGTGTATTTGACACACTGTTTCACGGATAAAACTCTCTTGCTTACAGTGACGCGTTTCAATTTTAGATTAAACCTCACAGACCGACGAAGATTTGAATATAAATCAAATCGCGTCACTGTACGAAAGAGAGTTTTATTTATGAAACTCTATAATAAATACACAATTGTTTTATCTGCAAGATTGTTAACATATTTTTTATAAATACAAGTATTTAACTTGCGATGTTCTGATGCACACTTACATATTGTAAAAATTTCAACACCTTCTTTCCACGATACTCTGCAGCTTTTCCTCATTTATCACAAAGCAGATATAGACAAACATACAGCCGAAGTAGTTTCCCAATCCAATGGGTCTGTGAATATATCCTCATCTGAGCTTTTTATTTGTGTCTGCAATTTTGTCATTTCATACTTTGGTTCGATCTTCCAGCTTTGGCCTCCAACGAACGCAGCGAGTTCTTTACTGCCTCAAAACATGCAATGACTGAGTTTATGAGCAGTGTCTGTATCTGATGTCAACTTCACAAGGTAGTCATACATTGGGCGCATTCAGCAGATGCAAATGTTGGGAACCGTTGAGCAATTGTTTGCCTTTTATCTGCTAAACGAACATCCTACTATTCAGCACGCGGAGTAGAACTGTAATTTTACTGAGCGGACAAAAATCTAGGTTAATTACTGCTTTGAACTCAAATTTACGGTAAGGTATCCAACAAGGTGGTACAGGGAAACAAGGGCATATCGGGTCACTGAGGAAATAGGACAATACTGGTCCACAGATGACTTGCTGAGTAAAGAGGGCTCTGATGGTGGACCCAAACATGACCCCGATACAGTACGTTGCTTCCGGAGTAATTCTATGGAGTTTTTCCTTGAGTGATTCTGAAGTAGTCCTATTTATCTATGAATATGATTTTACGTAGTTGTGCATTTTTATTCATGTAGGTAATTAGGTATACAATATCATACCATTACATCCAGGAAAAAAGTAAAAAAAAACAGATGTAAAAGTTGACATAAATTTTTTTAATACTTCAATAAATAATATTACATTAATATATTACACAGTAAAAACAATTGTTGCATTAAATGCAGCTCTCTTGTATCCGATTTGTGGTGGTGACCACTTCAGGCCCTCGATACTTGTGGGTCAGGGTTTGCGCCCCTGACAGGCCGCTCATTGGATGGCGCTGGCTGTTAGGCCTCTGCAGGCTTCTGTATATCTGGATGGAATAAAATAATCATGGTTAGCAGGATTAGACAGCTAAATTGGTTATTAAAGGGTGCTCCAATAAGTGGTGTATATCGACATGTGATGACACCACTTCTTATTTATTTCATGTTGCCTAATACTGGTATTGATTGGGTTGGTATAGTTGTGGTAGGCATGGATAATATATCAACATCATCATATACGTATGAAAATGTGACGAAAAAGGTTGTGCGTGTAGGCGTATCCCGATGGCTTGTACGTACTGCATATCAAATTAGCTACTGTATCATATCTCGCGTGCAGGTTCAGTAGAGTGACGGCCTAGCATTGTGGCCAAGTATCCATTGTAACGGCATCACGACTATTCTGATGTATGTTGTGTAAATAATAAGATTCCAAGCCTTTTACAATTACATTACATATTAACAAACATTCACTAGATTTACAAATCCTATATGGTAATTATGCGAGCCAAACTATAATTTTTTTGAAAATGGTTCTAGACTCCAAAAAGGTTATTAATAAAATCCATTATGGGTGCGAAAATTGCATCAACGTTGATATTAAATTTATCGTGGAAGCAATGGGATTGCATCGGTAAATTTGACGAAGAAAATTATAATGGATAGATGCCAGCAGCATCTACAGATTCCAGGTAAAATGTCAGTGCATTTTCAAAACCCAATATATTGGTGTGTACTGAGGAAATTAATACTTTTACAAAAATTATGCTGGTCATGCTAGCTAAGCGATTTATCATATTATACACTTCCACCATTTTTGCAAAGAGAATTTAACATTTTTGCAATCGCCACTAGTACTGAAAAACCGGCTATCGAGCAAACTCACTGGTACCAGTACCAGTCAGTTAGATAATAATTGAGTCCTTTAAGTGACCGTGCGTCCTCAATTAAAAGGGGATTCACTACCTTATTAGGAGGGTGATTAATAAGCCCATGCATATAATCACCTGCCGTTAGCAATTTGACAATGCGGACAAGGTTTTATCTTTTTGTGTAGCTATTAGGGTGACGCAAAAAAGTGAGGGAGATTTATACGAGCTTAGAACATATTAGGTGAGGTTCAAAGACTGAGCAAAAATGTCTCTTGATAGACTGTTCCAACTTATTGACATCCTACTATCAGAAAGGCAAGTCCAGTACTTTTATTTTTGTGAAACATCTGAATTGATGTTGTGGTAATAGGAGTAACTGTCCCCACAACTAGGTTTGCCTGGAGTCCAGATAAAGCTGGATATGATTAGGCGTTTTGAATGCCGCCATTCCTTCCGCTACCCCTACACTACTTCCCTGGTCTTCAGTCGGTCTACTTGATGACATTCTGATGTGAAACACGGATTTACAAATAATACAGACATATCAAGTAGGATATACAAATTTGTCTTTACAAGTACCGGTGCCAAGAGGCAGAAATCCAATAGTTACAGAGTTTAAAGCGTTTCAACTTCAAAGCTTGAAGTTTCAACGCAAATGTTTGAGATATTCAGCAGCAGATGGTTGTGTTTATCGGATGCCGGGTTAAAAGTAAAATGGAACGTTAGTACCATCTGAAATATCTATAACGAAGCTTATGTATCTGAAAACATCCTTATTAGCTGTTTCACGTCTAGGTAGTAGTTTTGCTTTAAAATAGTAACTGATGGAAAAATTAAAAAAAGTAAGAGAATTTAGACCGATGGTAAAAATATACATGATGGAAACCACACATTATTTATCAATTAATGAAGTAAGACTTATTTTCAATGAGAATTAGAACCATATGAACTTTGACATGTGTAAGTCTTCTGGTTAAATATTGGCATGGCAACCCACAATTTGATAATATACTGAAAAATGACTATTCAAATACTTATATACGATCATTTCTTTAAGCACCCATAATTATTACAAAAATCTGCTCACTTCTCCGGATTGATATATGCCCATTTTCAAAATTCGTATACATTTTGTAGTGGCTTCATTAAGAAAAATTAAAAATATATTAATGTTTTTTCATTGCAAATATCATCGAAATATTTCCACCCATAATGCCAAATATGGAGTTTGAATGCTTTTTTTAATATTGTTTGCTCTTAGCTATGCCTTTGTCATTACTGTATCAGTTTACATTGAGCATACAAATTTTTTGTTCTTGTGTTCAGAAAGCCATTCTAATTTCCTGGCTATAGTGTTCAGATGTATCGAAAATATTTGCAAATATTAAAATTCATTTAATTGTTATTTGAAGGCATTTGGCTACGTTACAAGACAGAAGATTATCCAGCTAACCTTTCTAAAAATGATGTCATTAAGCAATAGAAAAATTCGGGAGTATTTTATCCTTATCCCCTTGCCTAAAATTCTAATTTTCCCATATTTTTAAAAGAATAATCATAAAAATGCCCAGAAACGAGGTATGAACATTTAAATTTCACCAAGTTCAGCTTCGTGTGTTTCGAGTTATAATAAGATCAAGTATTACTGGGCATACAGACAAAGAGATTAACTAAAGTCATATAATACTTTTCCTGTATATAAGCGTGGAAGTAAATAAACTGAAAAACTGTTGTATAATAAACGGGATATCTACAGTTTCCACTAACATGTTTCATATAGCACTGAACAGGCATATATCGAAACTGATTGAATAAAGAGCTTTACTAACGTTTTGTCTCTTAGTAGTTATTTCTTTAATAAAATGTGACTTCAATTAGTCAGCTCAAATATGAGTCAGAACAGAAACTACAGGAGTTACATCAACTAGCTGCTTTTTTTGTCAATGAAAATCATATCGCTTAGCTTACCATGTGATTGGAAGGGTTGAGCGTCGTATGTAACGCTGAGTCTTTGGCAAGGTGCTGTCGGAAGCTATCAAAATCCTGTTCAGTATCTTCTTCTAAGTCTTCGTCTTCTCTAGTCCGACGAGGTTCGTACACTTTTATAAAACTATGCAGTGGTCTCCTTTCTGAAACACAAATACAGTTTGATGGATGAGGTTTCTGCGACATATGGTTCTATTATGGATTTTAAACCGAACAGTTCAATAATATATTCAAGAAAACTTAAATACCTGGACTAAAGAAAATAAATTCAGAGCCGCAGGACTTCCCGACCAGAATTCGCATAATAAATATTTTGTCAAATACTAACTTATTCGACGCTATCCCTTTATATAACTTCACAAGAAAGTAGTAAGAAATCAACTGAATGAGTACGTAAGATATAACGGATCTTTTATGATATATGGAGGAGTGACTTGAGGATTCTCCAGAATGAACGGAACTTTTTCCTATTGTAAAGCAATAAATATCTGTCGCTTTTAATACGTGGCTTTGCCGTCGCCCGATAAGCACCAACGGCAATGCCGACCGAAGCTGAAATCGCGCGGCTGTCACCGGCCTCATAAATAATCTGGAGATTTTTTGCTTTGCTGAAAGATTAGGTGCGTTTTGTCAGGGTGGCGCCATAGTCCAGTTGGTAAGGCTCAGGGGTTAATATTGAGTTAAGATATATTGTTGTAGATTTTGGGGTGTATGCCTTTTATTAGGCAAATGTTTGGTAGCATCGATCCATCTATTCATTGCTACTGCTTTTATATATAGACATTTAATGATAGGAATACATTATTTATTATATAGCTAAAATGTGTGCGGCCTGGGCTCCGACCCACTGGGCCACTGTTACATTTCCCTGCTTCTGCTTCCTAAACCGTTAGTTCAGCAATCACTGGGTCCGCAGTAGACAAGCAACCGAGGATGAATGCTTTCACGTCCTTCCGGTTAAGATGTATGCTCATATTGATTCGATAGCAGAGAGCAGCGTATTCTTCATGCCACTTAACGATTCAATGACAACAGGGAGGTCTGTTCAAAGCCCGCGAAGCTGGCTGAGCAGCTCCGGAAACTTGGTCTATTTTTTTTATTTTTCCTCAAGAAGATTTTCTTTTCCGCAGAAGCTCGAGTTTATGGAACGAATAGATCCAGTGAATCGGGCATTTCTCTCCACAATGAACTCTAAATCTTCTGGTGTTTCATTTATAATGTAGGAGAGTCTCGAATGATAATATAGCATATGCATAGTTAGCTGCGTTGTACCAATAGACATAGCCAGTGTACATCCTACATGCTGACAAGAAATGTAAAAGCATATCTGGATGCCCTATGTATCGGGTATTTCCATACTCATAACTCTACTACGATGTGCCCAGGTGTTGGAAGACACCATCCCAGTTAACAATTATCCAGTTAGCCTTCAGTCCCTGACTTCAACCCACTAGGGCTAAGGAAAGAGGGGGTCAACTGCTTAGACAGGCCTATGCCCTTCTAGATGATTTGAAAACTTTTTTCTTTATATTGAAGTAGATTTTTAGTTGTGTGGAAGTCAGTTCTGTGAATCACTGTTGATTCGCCCGTTTGATGTCAAGTGTGATTGCTCTGCTAGCTGTCCTGAAAAGGAAAGCTCTCCCGCATTCTTGTGCTCACGCAAAAAGCGGATGAGGGAATTTGTGCTTCAAATAACATCGCAGGCTGTACCCAGTACCATTTCGGTATGCAGACGCTGTCAATTCAACAGCTGATGCCTTGTATGTCTTGGAAGGTGTGTATGTGGGACTGATGACATAGAATGGAACATTCTATCCATGCTCATCATTTTTCAAATTTTAGCATCAAGTTCTCGTAGCTCATCCACAGTCCAGTGGATGGCACCAAAGTTGCATAGTAATAATGTAACCCCAAATATATTCACGGCAATTTTGTGCCTACCGGATAGTTAGTAAGTCTCTACTGCATGCATATGACACAAAACGCTGCCTTCCACGAGGTATTCTTCCTCTTCACTATCACCAAGACATCCTTTTTCTTAAATGAACCATTGCACTTTCACCAGATACTCAGACCAGAATCTGACCTCTTTGTGTTTTTTTTATACAGCTCAAGAGTAGTAAAGAGATTATTTGAATGTTTTTTCTCATCAGATTTCCGCGATGAAAAACATATCAGAATACCATAGTCATGTTAAGAAATCAAGTACTTGTCTCATCTGTTGCTGTTTTTCTTTGTGTATCTACTCAATGAAAATACACTATCACTTACCATACTGATTTTTGATGATATCAGGATCAGCTCCGTCAACAGCTCGCAGCTTGAGTGTGGAATCGGAGCCAAGGGTGATCCTCCCGCTTCCAGCCGTTGGCGATATGGGCGATCGCCCTCCCGTTACACTTCCCCCTCCGCTTCCCAGCTGCATGTCTTCGGCGGCGATGATCGCTTCCATGGGGACGTGCTTGGTGGTGCAGGCGGTGTCGACTGTTGAGGAGGCGGGGTTGCGGCGATGTGGGTGGCGTTGCAATCGTCGTCGGCACAGGGCGGCCAGCACCAGACAGATTCCGGTGGCCAGGAGGGCGGCTGCGCCTAGAAGTCCTAATAGCAGAGGGTTGGCCGGGACCACCAAAGAGGAACCTGGTATGTGAAAAAAATCAGCCAATTATCTACATGTATGCAGTAGATACCTAGAACTCGTTTTCATAGGATGGATGTTTGCATGAGAAGATGAATTGTTGATGATTCTAGAGTGTTTTTAAAGTTTTGTTTTCTGACTCTACTGAGTCATGTATCGCCTCAAATAAACCGCGGGACTAGGCGCCGGTAATAATATTAGATAGAGTACACCTATTATCACATGTTAGTAGCGCGAACCTTTCTATATGAATAGCTATATTCTACTGAAATATTAGCTAATTAGTGTATTAGAGAAGACATATTGAGCACAAATTATCAACGCATAAGGCAATTACTATATTGCGACTGGATCAACAGTCAGCAGCCCAGCAAAGGTCACCCTGTATGCAAATCATCCAGAACATGTCAATGGACATCTCGAATGTGTCGATTTGTTTTGAGATTGGTTGGTTGAACATTCGAGATGGGCATTTTTTTATATATAATCGAGCATCGAGAAGTGACAGTCAGCCAGTCAGTGGTCAGACTTCAGGTAGCTAAGAACCAGAAATGGTGGATATAAATTAGTGTATAAGTCGTTGTGTTACCAGTGGGAATGAATTAGTGTTCTTAAGAACGTTACAATATATTATTTATATATTTTTTGCATTGTAGCTTGTGGTGGATAAAAATTGTAATTATTAATATTATCCTTATCATTATAAAGATATGAATCTTGCAAAGAAGTTTTTTAATTACGCGTAAAAATTATTTTGAGTTTGGGAAAAAGTAAGTTTTTGTATTGGTTTACTAAAATGTCAGGTTAATAGTAAAGTAATATTATTGAACAATAATATAAATAAAGAAAAGTGCCTTTCAAATTCGATACATGCCTATTGTTCTTTTAATTGTCCTGTTGTTGTTGTTGTCGTTATCGTGTTATCACAGTATCAGCTATATCTGTGTTGTTATTGAATTGTATAGACATATGTTGAGCTTACCATTGTGCTGTCGAGCATTTATACCGTTCTCTGCTATACTATACTTATAAAAAAATTAATCCACTCCAAAATATTTTTACCTATTTTTTCTAATACAATTGAACCGACTGCTATGATTATTCCTTAAGTTGTAATTTTCAAATGTAAAAATAATTATTGTATGCGATTAGTAGTTTCTGGTGATTTAGTGAACAAAAATTCTCACAAGTATTATAGTGAATCACTTTATATTTTCTAGCCGTTAATTACAAATTAATGTTTGGGCTGCTTTGGGAGCCATATTCAAAGTACAAAATGATGAAGGAATAAATTGTCAAAATTACAGTTACACAACATGATTTAAAATGATATCCTAAGATTAATTACACTTATGGCAGTTTATACATGTTTTCACAAGCCCTAATAGACTAACATATTGTTTTGTTTCGTGGGAATACGTGAATGCTGTAATTGCAAATAAGGGTCACTAAAGTAATTTCAATAACATACAGTTAATGGGTATTTGGTCCTTTATAAACGATATTTGATCACATATGCCCATTTCGTTATAGTCTTATGAATTTTCAACCACCTTGGTGTATTTTTTTAAAACTTGGTGCTCATCTTATCCTGTGAAATCGAGGTCCGGCAACCGGAAACACTAAAATGATGATGATTTCTATAGGCTCAAAATGATTTCAATGATTCTTGGATATTGATTGAAACCAAATATATCTCAATTATTCAGATAAGAAATTGTGTGTCTTCTATTAATTTGTGCAACTGTATGTTGAACATACAATTTCTTATCCAAATGGTTGAGGAGTTCAACCAAGTAAGAGCATCTACAAGATCTTAATTCAATTTATTACATCTTCATCAAGATATTTAGTGGAGGACGTGTGTGTGTGCAATTAATAACCTTACACTCCAATCCGCCCAATAATGCTTTACTATATATAAAAATTAATCTGTACTTGCTCAGAGTATTGTCTGATAGCCAGCCCGACCGAGTATAATTCATGAACTATTAGTTTTTGAGAAAACAAAAGTTCCTTTGTCCGTTGATGACGCTTTCATGTACGAACAATAAGTTTCTTTTGTGCGGCAGTTAAACGAATTAAAAAGCTTATGCACTACCATATTTCACTTGTAAGTGACGGGAAGCCCGAATGTTTCCACATAAGCGCACGGAAAATGTTTTCTCTTTCATAATAGAGAACGTTGAGAGGCGATAAAAGATATTATGCCTTGGAGCTGTTCTCATCGTTGACTGTCGGAACAAAGCCGGTTTGTTGATAAAAGGTGGGTGCTTCAGGGGCAACATACTTTGTGCTTATTTTTCAAGGAGCCAGGCGTCTTACGTAATTGTTTGGCTTCACGGATGATTCAACTCTGACAAGACGAATAAAGTATTCGCATTACAAAATATGTAATATGTGTAGCTTATGTCCTATTGGGAGTATGCTCACTTCCGGTGGTACGGGGATTTGCAGATTGATTCAATTATTTCAAGATTGGAAAATGTTTGATATGCTTGTTGTATGCTTTCAAAACTTGAACATTATTTTGACTTTGGGGGCTATTGAATCAGATGTTTTTTTGATGTAATTGAAAAATTAGTATCATAATTTGTACTGTGAGTATAACGTTTACGAAAGTTGAATTACGGATCTGAAAAAATGAACAATAACGGAATGTATTAACAAAATGAAATAGGTTAAGGAATGGAATATCTTGAAACGTGAAGTATATTGGAGATATTTTGACGGCGAATGGTTGAGGGGCTTTTTCTTAGCACTCAGGCAAATGCAGCCGCCAAAAAATTACCCCCAAATTTCAGTAATATCGGTCAATTAGTTCCTGATAAGGTTTAATGACATTACGCGGTGATTCTGTACTACAAGACCAACAAACAGACCGCAAAAAGAACGAAATACAGACAGAAAGATCGATAGATGGTCCGACAGGTATATGGATGAACTGAAAGAGATGGACCGACAGAAAAATCGACACAGAGAGGTACAGACAGACAGATAGGTAGACCGACGGACAGACCCACAAAAATAAGCGACAAGAATTGCCGTGATCTACTTGTTTTCATCGAAAATTTTCGCGTTCACAGTACTTCATCTATGCGTGGTGACCATGCTTCTCATTCTGGTTACCATTTTGTCACCTGCAAATATGATTATTGTCACTATTTCTAATCTGGTGTACGTGCTCGTTCATATCAGGTCAACATAATGAGCTCTGTCGCGAACGCCCCATTTCCATCGCGGCACCGAAATGAAACACGTCGTGCCGGGAACCTGGCATGCAAATTCGCGAAGTGCACCGCTCCAAAGGAGGGTACACGCCAGACTTCCTAATCACAATATTAGATTTCAAACTGCCGTAATTGGTAATGTTTGTAAAGTTAATTCGGCGTGCACACGGGAATATTTTGAGATAAATTTGCTCGGGATAGGGAGCGATGTGAATCGGCATGTGAACGTAAATATCATGGGGTGTTACGGCCATTCAAATGTAGGGAGCGGATGCAAATATTCCTCTCTGCACTCAAACAAAAGATCACTAACCACAAATAAATTTTTCATCATGAAAAGTGATGTGCTTTTGGAAACATGAAATGTATCATTTTTTTTATTAATACAGATATACTACTAACCTACTTAACATATAAGTAATGACATATTGAAAAAAATTGATTTGGGCAGACTGACATAATGAAAGCAGAATAGTAAGAGACTCCGTTGCAGTTTTTAAAAGTGAACTTGCTTGTGTTTTTGCATTATGAGTATTAGGGAGTACAGACATATTTATCGTTGCAGCATGAGTAGGTAGCATCTTCAGAGGTCAATGTTTCCGTTATGAAAGCTACAGTTATCAAATAGCTTTGATATCGAAAACGATGACCTCTGAAGATGCATGCCACTTATGATGACGAAACGTCAGGAACAAATTTCAACAGACGACAGCCTAAGAACCCGAAGAACACGAGTTTTCTACAGCCTTATGATGTTCATTATGTTACGTATAGAAGATCAAAAAATTTGGATCATGGTGCATATTTGGTTTAGATTCAGTGCGGTATTATTGCAATTGGTCCAAGCCTTCAAAGTATCGTTATTTGTCTGACAAATAGATTAGGAGTATATAAGTATAAACATTGGAATGGAAGTACCGTAGAATGTTACTAAAACTCCGAAGAAGTTTGGTTGTAGGAACACTGATGGTTATATAACAAAACATGAACATATCTTTCTCTGAACTTTGTTGTATCCGATGTTTCTTGTTCACTGATTATCATCATCTGATATCCGTTCCATCTCTTTATTACCTGGGTCATGTGAAAATTGCAATAATTTGTTCTGTTTCTGTTTTAACGGTTTTTACTATAGATTACAGCATTTCATCCGAATAAAGGTCTCGAATAATGAGAAATGTGCTATTTTGTCTCTTGAATAATGGCATTAAGTAAGTTGACTCTGTATTTCATGTACGGTTAGTTCATCACTTCATTGACGTTTGTAATCAGATTTTAAAGCCACTGATCCACTTGAACTAAATTTGGAAATATTAGAAACTAGAAGACAAGCAGTTTCGCAAATAAAATTCGTTTTCTTCCAGTGACGCGCTTCGATTTATATTCGAATGTAAACGCGTCACACAGTTTCATTATTTTTACGAGGGTTACGATGAAAGTCTTTAGATATTCTTAATCTATACAAGCTTAAGCATGCAGCTATTTTGTCTAAAGTAGTAAGTGCTTACACGCAAAGGCAGCATTTGAATCGTTAAGTAGTTGCCTTGCCACGGTCTCGAATGCAGCTGAGTGTTGTAGAAGCTGCGCAAAATATGATAAAAAAAAGATCGACATAATATAACCTACACCGAGATTGAGGCTTCTCTGGGGATTGGATCGGCAGTGATCCGAACAATCATTCATGATCACCTTTGACTAAGGAAGTGGTGTTCCAGATGGGTGCCACATTTGTTGAAAAGTGAGCAAAAAGCAACAAGAGTAGATTGGGCTAAGTCTATGTTTGAAAAATTTGATAATGGGCACAGTAAAAACACTTTTAATATCGTAACCGGAGACGGAACATGGTTATATCATTATAATCTCGAAACTAAACAGCAGTCATTAGTTTGGTGCTTTGAAAGTGAGCAGCCTCCAACGAAAATTCGTCGTTCCAAGAGTGTTGCAAAGAAAACGGTCGCATCTTTTTTCCTAAAAGTGGATACATCACAACGGTAGCCTTGGAAAATCAAAGCACAGGTACTTCTGAATGGTATATAACCAAATGCGTTCCTGTAGTCTTACAAGAACTATGCAAGAGCCGTCCAAAGATTGGTCTGCGGGGTGTTCAATGGCACCATGACAACGCACCCGCCCACAGCGCCGCTAGAACATTCGATTTTTTTGCTGAACAGGGTGTCAAACTATCGGATCTAGCTCCGTGCGACTTCTTCTTATTCCCTAAGATCAAAGAAAAGTTACGAGGTCGAAATTTTTCCATCGATGAAGAGGCAATCGCTGCATTTGAGGAGGAAATTAGCAATCTTTCATAAGAACGTTGGCCACAAGAATTTGACGAGTGGTTTTACTGAATGCGTAGATGTATTGAGGTAGAGGGGGAATATGTTGAAAAAACAGTTAAAAAAAAATGTTCTGTATCTAAAAACTTTCAGCGTGATCCTCGTACGACTAATTGGTATCTCAGATTCAAAATCGTTTTCTATAACAATAACTCTCTAGCGTAAGTCTTGGACGTAAAATTAGCCAGCTCAGCATTCATTGGCACACAAATCCTAATTGTCCTGGATTACGGTTACAGTCACACATTTCTGCACCTTGTTACCGGAATCCTCCAGACGGCAAGTTTCAATAATGCAAAATACGCTCGGTGTGGCATCGGCGTATCGGCCAACTTCTGGTGCATCGCTAAGCAGTTTCCAAAGCAGACGGAGCCAGAAACTAGTTTTTATCTGAAGCGCGTCAAGCTCAAACCCACAGAGGCACCTGCTGTTTCAATTCCGAGAGATACGTGGATAGGTAGCACGTAGGAATAGAACACAGACATGTATGATGTTTTGTCGATAGGGGTTCATCGTATGAAGTGTGGTGATATATTAAATATACGTGTAGCTTCCGACTTACGAAGAAGTAGTATAGTCAGATATCCAAGGTTTTTGATTACGTTGGACGAGCTTTTGACTACGTGACACGCTTTAAGCTTTTCATTTCAGGAGATATACAGGGATTGAAATGAGTCACAGAATGGTCTAAGTGAGGATGGAATAATACAGAACATCCATCACAGGTTTTTGATTATTTATCATGAACATTTAAAGTAGGAGACTCAAAAGAGGTGATGAATTTTGGAGCAATCTGTCTTGAGGCTGTTACTGAATACTTAACGTGTTCTATGATTGAGTTTTAATACTACTAAAATTTTATCAAGGGTTAAGTTGACTGCAATTATTGGATTTTAGTCGTACTGCATGTATTGGAATCTTGAAAATTATGAGAAAGGAAAAGTTTGATAGCTTTTTTATCGGTAACTTAAACTAGCTGTCGGAATGATTTGTGTATGCTCCCCACTATACATCAGACCTGCATGTTTCGTCTTCAGCCTAGATTCGTCAGTATAGCCTGGCGGTCTGAATGTAGAGATAAATCGGGTGGTATATACGTAACCCAGTCAAGGGTGTAATAGCAACATCAACTCATCTCCAAGTGTCGCCCTCTATAGGGACGCCCACTGGCAACTCATAAAGTCAAAGGTCCCAACACCTAAATTGCCTTGAAGTAGCGCTTAAGGACCTTTGATTTCGTAAGTTGCCAATGACAACAAACGTAAACTATTTTCCTGTTTTACTGGTCAAAAACCTCCATTTAACGTTCATTCCTAGGATATCTTTGTTAAAGATGATACCCATTCCGTACATAGAACTCAGTTGCGATATGGACGATACTTACAAATGAAGCTAAACTAATAAGATTGCATTGAATGATTACGCTGTTTTCTCCACACCTTGACGTGTCGTGCCGTGTCGTGTCGTGTCGTGCATTCAAGGAACCGGACAATCTTTGAGTGATATTCAACAGCTGCTGCAAAAATTTCCTACCTTGCAATTTGGCAACTCCTTTGAAGGTAACGGGGTCAATGAGTGTGGGCTCTGAGCGCCCCTTGGCGTTAACAGCATATAAAGCGATCCTATATGCGCGACCTGGTTCCAACCCAGCTACACTGAATGCAGGTGGTGCCCGATAGGTGGTCAGGTTGAGCCTAGGCCTCAGTCCCGGGACCTCTACAACTTCCATGACGAAACTCTGGGGTAAACCCCCGTCGAAGCCTTCCACGCACTCTACCTGAAAACCACCCAGGGCTGTCTGGTTACTCACTGTGCAGTTCTGCAACGGGGACGGACGACCTGGAAGAAAACGATACATTTTAATAGAATTTGAATGGGAGTATAAGGAATAAATGGACAAGTTTTGTTCACATCCGATTAATAACATTGGCTATTAAATAAAAGCTGCCTATACTAGAAGCATAATTATGACAATTAGACATACTATGCTTACAAAGGCTCGAGACTGATTTTACTGTCGTAGATCTGACAATACTGCGATGACTCTTGTCATTCATATCACAAATCGTAGAAACTGGCTGTGAAAATTCAAAGAATTTAGTTCCATCTGTTAGAGACACTAACGCAAGACAGCGTTTAAGTTTTGTGCTCAACAACGCCCTTATTGTTTGAAATGTCTCTTTTGTATTTTTATCTATTTGTGAGAATGATAGTGCTTAAACAATATTTTACTTGAAATGGTGAGATGGCAAAATTACTAAATATTTTAACTTTGTCATGTTTGTAGCCCTGCTGTCGACCATTTTCGACAATGGCGACCATGTTGGCTGCCCTGTTTGTTCTCCTTTTCCACAGCAACTAGAAGGAATGCTGCTACCCAGGCCGGAAATAATTAATGAATGAGTTGAGTAGTCTATATAATTTTAAAGTCCATTGTTCCTATTATTTATTCGTATCTTGGTTCGACATGTAGTGGTCAGTAACTGATCTTCAAGTTACTAAAGGCTTGGAAGCGCCTTGGAATACGCCCATGGTACAACCAATCATATTGGACTCACTTGTGTAAGTATACTTTCCATCTACCAATATTTATCCACCTGTAACGTCTCGTTCGCGGAGTTTTCTAGTTCGCGAATGTAATATATATACATAGGACATTCCAAATTTATATGATTTCCAATTGTGAGGCTTGACAAAAATGTACTTGCCTGTTGTAATAAAATCGAATCGATAAAATTGCTCAATTTTCTAAAAACGCCATCCTTTTATTAAGAAAAAAGGTCAGATATTGATCATCGACTATTATGCTATTTATACCTCACCCCATGTAGGTAATTACCATATGCACGCCTCCTGTAATGCTTCGGTCCTCGGAAGCTTTAAAATTGCATTCCGTTTTTTATAATATCGACTGGTCAAAATAACCCTCCAGTTAGAAATTATATAGCTGTTTTCATGCAACCACGAAAGCGCTTTTCCTAATTGAAGTACATTTTTGTGGTAAGCTGCTTAGCTTGTTGAATATATTTAAAAATTTTCCATCTGATTAAAAGACAGACAACGTCACCTTCAAGGCGATAGTACTGGTTGAAAAACAGAAATGGTGTAAACAATTATTATTAAATCAGAATCCTAGCAGGACTGCCACTAAACACACCCAAATCCTATTGAGTTTCAATTTAAATATATTGTGAATTATGCAGTTATAAAAATAGTACCAAGTGGCGTAGTACTTTCCACGAAATGGTTGGGCAAAAAAAGGATTTGTATTGGATTTTAAAATGTTGACAGTTTATGTAATAAAAAAATAAAAAGATTATCTTTTATAATCCTGAAAATTAAATTGATACAATTGCACGTGAAATGCATATATGTGGCATTGGATCCTTTGGCAATGCAACCATAAACACTATACAGTTTTACCATTGGCCGAACCACTTTTTTAAACTTGACACGTGTTTCGCCAACTGTGCATATTCAGGGGAATATTAAAACTGTTTAAAGTTGGCGAAACTCTTCCGTCATGTAGATAAAAAGATCATGTACGTAACACACAGTTTCACAAATAAAACTCTTTTTATTTCAGATACGCGTTTCGATTTATATTCAAATCTGGCAGTCCGACAATGATTTAAATATAAATCGAAACGCGTCACTGAAATAAAAATAGTTTTATTTGTGAAACTGTGTGTTAAGTACACGATCGTTTCAGCAATAAAATTGTCTTCCAGAATTATAGTATATTTCAAAATACAATTAATCACAGCCATTTTAATTGCACTCAGTTGTAAAAGTAACTGGTATTTAAAAGAGAGAGAGGCATAATTTTTTCATTCATACAGTATTTAGTTTGTATTTCCATTATATGACTTATGTCACACGAGACAAATATGATAAGCTCTTAAAGTTTAATGCTAGTCAAAAAAGCGATTTACTAAAATACGTGAATATTTCATTTAGTTCGCGTCTACACGATTGTTGTGTATAGACGCGTTTTTTCAATAGTTATGCTGGTAGTTTATAATTAGTTTATAGGTAACTGCCAGCGAGTACAGTTCTATTATCGGTTTGAATTTCAGAGGAAATTGATACAGAACCTCGTTGCTGGGTCAGAAAATTGATGTTTTGGAAAAAGACATGGTGCTTCCTCCAAGAGAATTCAGGAACTTGCAAACGAGACCGTAGAAATATACAGAAATTGTCTTGTAATGACAAAACAAAACAGGAAACTGTCCACTGTCTACACAGTGCCCGTGCATATATTTTAAGTAACTCCTTTTAGCTACTAGAATAGGTTCCGGAATCTGGTGGACCAAACATTATGCTAAACTAAAATTTTCGATATTTTTGGAAACATGTGTCATGGTCCTCTCTTACGAACCACCCCTGTTACATACTGACAGTAAATCTCCTTTACCTAAAAACCTGCGTCCCCGAGAATGTCCTCGCTAATCCAAGAATCTAATTTACTGCGAGACTTTTGTGAAAATAGATGGATATGTTCGGACAATGGTACGCACTGAAAGCTAACAGGCAAGATGTATGATTTATGGATACTTTGCTTCCCTCTTCCACAGATTTTTTCACGTAATTCCTTTTGGGGCAGCTGCGAAAACATATAAAAAGGAAACCACTTGCTGATATATCTATCTACGAGGGTCACCCAACTATTAAATGAGATAACGTTAAAAAGAGCTTTATTCAATAATGATTTAACTTGTTCTAATTTTATGTACCAATCCAATCTTTTTGACCTACAACTATCAGACTGTAGTCTCAGTCAGCCAACTGCTTTTCGTAGCTTAGCGTATCTGTTCATACACTGGTCTCGAAATGCAGAAGTCTCCAAAAGGATATACGCATAGATCTGGATTCTTATCGAAACTATTGTATTCTGGCGACAAGTGAATCCCCCCTTCTGTCAGATGTAACAGTTCGATATATCAGGATCTTGGGAATTAGCATAGAATGGTTGTTCTTTTTAAGCAGGTCATGGGAGACAATTAAATCCTTCAATAATCCATAAGGACAGAATCATCCATTGCACTCGTAGATCGATATTAGGAATTGACTTCCAAGCAGAAAGGCGGTATCGTTTGTTTTGGAAAGGTAGATTGCACTCCTTCAACTTATGTCATTAGTCAGGATAGTGTCGCCATGCAAAACACCTCACAATATATGTGTGTATGTGTAAAGCATATAGCTAGATGAATTTCTCCTGCAGGCTGTGTAGAGAGTAAGCATTTGATGGCTGTTTGTCCTTTTGTTGTCAGATAGTGAAGCTAGGATGCATCTTTTGCCGTTCTTTTGGCATCTTTTGATTTTCGATCTTCATATGCCCATATAGTCCTAAGTTATGTTCGTGGTACTTGATTTCTTCCGAAACTATCCAAGTATTATAATAGCAGCATAGTGGAGTTGTCCTTGTTATGTACCTAGCGGTTGAATATAGAAGGTACTCAAAAATGATTTTCGAAATGCAGGCTTGGCGCTGACATTTGATCCTATCTTAGTGAAGAGTAGAGGTGCGAGGAAATTAGATCTTAATTAAGTGGATTTTCAACACATTTTGACTGTAATGGCCATATTGGAGAGCGTTATACACAGCTCAGAAGTGGGATTCTCGATATCCTATATTTCTTTTTACTCATTATTACGAAACCATACCAAATGACGAAAATGGATGCAGTGTTCGAAAAAACAGAAATCACGCTTATTTTGTCCCGAATTAAGCTTCATTGTTTGTCGCTTCGCAATTTCACGCACGAAACGAAGTCATTCAGCAAATGGAAGTAAGTCCGTAGGTGGCATTGAGAAAAACCGCTTTTCGCCTCGTGCCATTTAATTGTGATCGATTGGTCGGTTGGGTGACTGCTGACGCGATCACGACCGCGCACCGCGAATACTAAACAGCTTTTCCTGCTGAATTCGCAAAAAACTTAACGACTTCTTGATTGAGATTTTTCATGGCACGTGAGAGAGGTCACATGAGGTTTCACGAGTTTTCAAATCAGCCTCTACGTGGGTCGGTTACCTGTCGGTAGGTAAAATGTTAACAGAATATCAGTCAACTTTAAAATCTAACCCTCAAGCTGGTAGTATTCATACGAGTGCCGCAAATGTATTTTACTATGTCCTAAGTTTTTCACATTTGAGGTAAATATAAATTATAAATCAGGCAATTTTGGAGTTTTGGACGTTCTTGAAGAATGAGACTGCACAATAAGATTGAGCGAGTATATTCGAAAAACAAAAAAAATAGCCATAGTAGGTTGAGGCTGTAATTTGTCCAAATTCGTTTGCCGCATTTACAGACCGTCCAGTAACAAAAATACACAAAACTTTTTTTGAGAGTTTTTCTGTCACTGTGTATACCTTACAAACAGTTCATCTAGGCTCAGAAATAATCTTTTTGGGCGACTTCAACGTTCACAATACAAACTAGCTAAAGCATCATAACAAATCGTGCAATGAGGAATACAATGCTTAAGCCTTTAGCATCATTTGTGGCTTGGAACCAATACTCAATAAACCAACAGGGATCCATAATCATCACGAAGACTTTGCTAGCTTGCACGATCTGTATTTTACAATAATTCTCGCCATATATTTAGTGGGTATATTCGCTCCATTGGGAACATCGGACTACAGTAGTATTTCAGCCCTCTGCAAAATGCCGTCTAGAACAACCACATATTTAAACATGCAGATTCTGGCACTATAAATCAGAATAATAGAGGTGTTAACATCAGGTATGGAAGCCAAAACAAACTAAGGCTCAAACGGAGATGCGGTTGAATAAGAAAACTAACGGTGCAGGGAATGGAGGTCAAATCCAAACATCGATTTTCAACGTATCTTCATTGATGTCACAAGCCACTGTAAACATGGATAATATCAAAGGCGCATAACCAAAACATTAAAAACAAACTCCTCTCATGTACTAATTTGCACAGATCATTCTGGTATGTAGTCAAGGCTATACAGAATGTTATTCGCACATAACATCATATCCCAACACGCGTTTGAGGAAACCACTATCCCTGATTGATTGGACGGAGTTAGACCATAATATTAGGTATAGGAGGAATAAAACTACAAAATATCCAAATATTTTCATATTTCTTGGACAATGTCCAATGAATGCATCGGTAGAATTGCCGGATGCATTTTATTGCTATTTTTACAACTGCAGTAAAATATTTGGTGGGATGGATAGAGAGCAGCGAATGGTGCTTTACGGCGATCGGAAAAATCAGACCGTATTTGATATTGTGCAACAGAGTTGGATTCAAAGATACAGAATTATAGTTTCATCATAACGATCCAGTATTATAAATTTGCAGGTGGAATGTCATTATACTTCTTCTGACCATTGAGTAGAACTATAATGAAACTTATGAATCTTATCCTGAGGTTGTCTCCTTGATTGAAATTAAATCTTTCATCCATAATAGTGTAATGAAAACTAAAATTTTTAAATTATATCTTTTGTGCTTTGATAATCCAGCCGAAACGTTAGTAAAGGTATTTAGTAGATCTTAAGTTAATTATCAGCTATCAGACACGTGTAAAATATTTTACTTCCTAGGCTATCAGGCGTGGAAGTATGTTAACCAATAAAAACACGAATTTGAGATAATTAAGTTTTTTTGGAAATCACATCACGAAAATGCACGTCACTCATTTCCGTCCATCTATCTGTCTGTCCGGTAACCCTTGACCCCTCTATCAATAGGAATCGTTATTTATATGATTTGGATTACATTTTCATAGTAGATTCCCAGTTGATCAGGCCGAAAGGTTTTAGAATATCAATTCAGTTGCGGCGGATAAATGGTAAAAAAGGATAAAATTTTATTTTTATTCATTTCAGACGATCCTAATAACTATTCAAAATGAATTTCAGAGGGGAGATGTGGGATAGTAGAACTGTCAAATTTGACTGCGTTTGAAACTCTTTCCAATGTCCTATAAACATTTGACGCTGGTAAAACTTTATACTCTTAAAACGCAGCAGAATATAAGCTCATTTGGAAATGGTAAGTAAAAATAGGCTTCGTGGTCTATCGAATTTTGCCTGTGCCGATCCTGCTTTAGAATGCGGGGGTCTGCGAATAAATTTCCATTTTGTTTTGCTATTGGAAAATCGTAAACTCGGTAATGTTTGGCTTAACCTGGGAGTGCAGAAAATCATTTTTCCTAATAAAATATGCAAAACAAGATATCCTGAATTTTCCGCCGAGGTAAACGTATAAGTCTGTGATGTGATAAATAGTAGTACCTCATTACAGGAGTGGTCAAAGAGGTGCTTTTTGAGACATAACTATTTAGTGAGTATATACATGTAAGTACTAATTACAAAGGAACATTGGAATGTCTAGTTTTATTTGAGCATTACATATAATTTCAATTGACAGCATGACTATTTACATTTATTACAACACCGATGATACCATTTAAAAATATGTTTCCGCTGGGTATGGAATGAGATAAAATATGAAAAATTAATAATATATCAATTACAACATGGGCTTACTATCCATTCGGATAAATACGAATTCGTCGATTGACACGTTGCTAGATAATGTCATCACTAGACTCACTTTCATTGATTTTGTAACACTTACATATTCTATACTTCCTGGTAGAACTGGAACTCATGAAGATGTTAAACTGCTTGGCTATGCCTATGAATGGTCGTGGATCATAGGACTAATGATGATACTAGTTTCAAATAATTTTATACAAAAATTTATTTAACTACGTCAACGGTGATTTACAATCAGGGGAAAAGGGAGCTTAGCAAAAAAATAAAAGACAGTTTCGTCTGGATACTGCTCACCCACTTAATGTCGCTCTGTTTCACAGACGTAAGGAAATGAACTGACAGACTGACAGATAGATATACCTACTACTAATCACTTCATCACTAAGACTGATTTTAAATACCTCCTTATATCATCAAGTCTTTTTTGTTTTGTTTCATATAATAATAATGATAATAATAATAATAATAATAATAATAATAATAATAATAATAATAATAATAATAATAATAATAATAATAATAATAATAATAATAATAATAATAATAATAATGTTGCTGGGATTAAATTTTGTAATTCATATGCTAGGTTTTACGAATAAAAGCCACAAGTTAGTGTTAGGCTTTTCGCTTTAATCTTAAAAGCATCAGCAGATTTCTAAATTGAGCTCATCAATAAAGCCTAGTGGATAATAGGATTTACAAATTTTTTTCAACAACGCAAGAGTTTCAAGTAAGAACATCTATAATTTGCGTCATATGTTATGTACACCGTTGGTATTGCTTTTGTTTAAACTTTATTTTGCCATACCATGAACAAACCACATTTCCACTGACACACAAATTAAAAAATATGACCCCTCAGTGTACCTAAACGTCCAAATATTATGAAATATAAGCGAACATAAATGTCCTTTACCTGCTATAACAACTTGGAAGACACATGGTTCCTTCTGCCTGCCAACTTCATTCTCTCCGTAACACAGCAGCGTCCCGTAGTCGAGGTCTGTTATTGGAGTGTAGTTCAGTCTTGATGAAGTTACTTCATTGGTATATCTGTGAAATGAAGCTATCTATTAGAATATATAGTGAGAAAGACTGACGGCAGCACTGTGCTAAAATTCTTTCATTATAGAATCCGAATTACAACGCAGAATTTTACTTTCTTAGGCAATAGGTAGTGAAAGTAGTATAATAGCGAAACACTTCAAGTTCAAGTTTCTTGATGGTTCAAGAGAAAAAAGACTATGTCATTCATTTAACGGTTAGACCTTTTGTATGTCTGTCGTCTGTTTGGCAAATCTCGGCCCATCTATAGCTCGGTAACTATCAATCTGATTTAGATGACATTTTGACAAAAACTACTATCTCAAAGACAAGGGAGCTTTATAGTTTTTCGAAATTGGTGGCGATGCTATATTCAAAAAATATATTACATGCGAAACGTCGTCTTCTTGTGTACGCTGCAGTGCACATCGTGTACCATCTTCGTAATGGAAATTTGACTGCGGAAAGTGCATCATACTTCGCTTTTAGATATTATTTGTAGTGTTGCCACTGCTGGTACAGCACGCGGTCGATAGTATGGGCATTCAGCGTTGTGTAGTTGGGGCGACAGGTCGATTTCCCACAGAATCGAGATAATTTATCCATTTTTTGAAGTATGTAAAATTTCAGAACTTTGAGATATCATGTTTCTTAGATTAAAAAGTTATTTGTTCATCGTTATTTTGACAAGTCATGGCTCATTTGTATCATCAATATGACGTAATTGATATTTCATCCTATCGTCGTAAATTATTACAGAATGTACATTGGGCCCCTGACCAATAATTTAAATGTTTGATGTGACTGTTTTCTGCTTCCGTAAATAAAACAACCTGATTCTGGTATCAAAAGTGCAAATTTATATCCGTCTTGAAAATTATTACAGATTATGCATACGAGGGTCACGCTGAAAGTTTTTAGACTCACTAAACTTTCGTGACATTCGGCTTGTTTTAGTCCTTTTTTATAGTCATATAAAATCATGGCTCGAAAATCGCGACTACCCAGTTCCATTTTCACGTTAAAATTCGGCCAACACTTAGATGCATTCGAGACCATGGCAAGACAACTACTGAACGATTCAAACGCTGCCTTTGCGTGTAAGCACTTACAACTTTAGACAAAATAGTTGCGTTCTCAAACTTGTTTAAACTTGTATAGTTAAGGAATATCTAAAGACTTCCAACGTGACCCTCGTAGCTTGTTTCTTGTGTGAATCAACAACGGGAGAACGTATTGGGATTCAAATTTTTTTATCAATTCATCTTATGAGGAGACTTCAAAATTATACTGAAGGATATTTTTAAACATAAAAGTCTTCCTATTATAACAGCGTATAAAGTAGGAGTCAATTTATCTGACTAAACTATTTTTAATAAAAATAGACCCTCTACCTGCTAGGTTCAACTTCTTTCTGTTCTCCACTATTATTGAACGTCCAATGGAACGTGATGACAGCAGGATTGGCATCAACCCGACAACGCAATGAAACTGTTTCTTGCTTCAGCGCGCCATACACCTCCTCACGTTCTTGCATACACACCGGAGCATCTGTAACAAAAACCATAATATCAGTAACGTTAATAATTCAGTTGCCTGATAATATTATCTTCGTGCCTTCCTCTCACAGTATGCAATCGAATAAGCATTCCTCCGTCATTTGATTATTATGATTCCGTGACAATGTTTGAAATTTACAATGTTTATTTTAAATACCATATTTTTTGTATTTACTTAAAAAACTATGTTCTTGTACCGAACTAATGGAACTTCCTATTGCATATAAGATAGCTAGAGATGGATAACAAAGTAGGCCAGCAGTCGGACAGAATACCAAGGTGTGGCATTTACTCTTGACCTAACAGAGAAGTGCAACGATAGGAAACACCTAAATACACCATCGTTTCTGGATTCTAGATGCAGTTTGTCTTTTCTTGCGGACCCCGGGTATCAAAAATAAGGCAAAACTTGGTCTATTGCAGGATTTCATTTTCCGATTGCCGGTCAGGCGCTCTGGCAAACTGAGTTAAGCAGGTCCTCCGTTCACGATATCTAGAATTCTGATGCTGATAGGAGATCAGCCAAGGTTTCCAACCGAATTTACTGGTAGAGATGGTCCTACATCTAATAATCATAGTTGTTTCACCACGCAGGAAACAACCGTTAGAATCATTTATTTGTTGATTCGCGAAATGGCAATCAATATACAAGTTCGCATTTATGTACATATGCCGATTATCTTAGGTGCACTCCTCCGAAAGCCTTTTGTTCTTGATAAAGTGGATGCCTGGTGCCATCTCTAGTTATACTGATATTTCCATCGTTGGAATAATAGAAGCTGTTTGCCTGAATCCCAATCCTCTGTACCCGTAGCGACAAAGAGTGGAAAACAATCCATTAGGTGTGCCTTTTTAGTGCATTTCCAGGACTTGGGCGAGCGAAGTGAGGTAAAAAGCTGCATTGAATTTCAAAATAATGGCTGTATCATCAGTCAGCAGCGCCATCCCTAGCGCTGCCTCTCTGACAGTTGAAATGAATGTGTATAAAAGCGTTAAATGCAGCTGCACTTTTATGAAAACAGTTAACTTAATATGGAATGATTTGCATCCGTCCTGTTGTTTATGAGTTGCTGAAATGCACTTTCGAGCGGCATGGAGCATGTTTTGGATTATATATGTCCATTCATCTGGGTTCACAGGGTGAGTTGAGGAAAGTGTATCTTCTATACTACCTTGATTTCATATTAACACCAAGAGTTGCCAGTACAGCAAACACAAGAGGGACGTAGCGGGCGTAAACCCAGCAGGTCGAACTACCAACACCTCGAACGAACCTTTTCCTCCAAAAGTTGTGGAATGAGTTATCGGGGAGTTTGTTTTCCAATAGTTACAGTCTACAGCATTTCAAGGCTAATGTATGTAGAGGTTATTCATAAAAAAGTGTCTTGACAGTAATGGAACGGTTATAGAGCTTTTTAAAAATATGGTGTCAAGTAGGTTTTTGCTGTACATACTAAGAATTGGTGTCATTTTATAAGTAAAGATTTGTATTTGATTTTGGAACTGCTGGTCCTTTGAACTTGAAATTTCATATAATTTAAAACATTCTAAATATTAAGACATTTTCCATCATTTCCAAGCCTTACTTAGAAGCGGATTAACAGATCTAAAATCCGATATACATCTTTGAAGATCGATATCAGTGCACATAAAATATGGAGAAAACCTAGTTGGCGCCATTTTTTTAACCAGTAAATAGCAACTTATTATTATTTATGATCACTGTTCAGTTAAAAAGTACGTACCTAGTTGCTAAGACAGAAGTGGTACAAATGAACCCCTTAAAAAAAGTTAAGTACGCCATACGAATCCAGTCTGTAGCACTGTACCTCATACACTAGAATACATGCATGAATGTCGCGAAATAAGATCGGAAATGATTCAGAATATTCGAAGACGCCAGTGGGCAGCGCCACTTGGAGAAAAGTGAGAACGTCTTTTAAAACGTCACCCAAATGGCGGGAATTTGTGTCGCTATCTCGGGGTTGCAGCTTTGTATTTCAACACGCATTATGTATATTCTAGTAACTCATAATAGTTCGGAAGTAGTTCTTATTTAAAAACAAGACCGCTGTCCCAGGGACAGCCATGTCAATGTCACTATAGTTTCAAAATTTGCCATTTTGTTGTTTGTACTTTGTTAAAGGCTGCCAAGGCAAGCGAAACGTTGGTATAGTCATTTTGGTTATTTCGTCGATCACCTACACTTTCACTGACGATCAGTAAAAGTGTAGGATGTACATTAGGCTAATTTCAAAAAATAGAATTGTTTCATTTCTCATATGTAAAACAAAATCATCAGAAATGAGCAAGCAAGCATCTGCATTAATGATGACCATTATGGAACATGGACATCTACGAAACATCCTATTTTGATGTGATATATCTCGAAAGCTAACTACGATAGATTTATGGGATTTAGATACTTTTATCAATAATTGAAACCATTCAAACAATAAAACAGGAGTATATGACTATTACATTACTATTACTATCATTATCAGGAAAAAGTGAACCGGGAAAACTACAACTGGCAGGCTGCATTAAATAAAATAACTATAGCAAGGATGATCGACTCCAAGGGTAAGGTCTAACGTACTGAGAACTACAGTATTTCAGAGGCAAGAAAATAGACGAAGACAATTTATCATTCATAAGGATTATGCGGAGCTCCAAAGATATTCCCCTGCTGTTGTAAATTGTGTCGCCGAGAACCAACTCTAACTCTAAGGGTGCAAAGCTCTAGAGCCAAATATATGGTGAAGGTGTATGGTTCTATATTCGAAAGGCGATACAGCACACATTTATAATACATGTGATTCAAATGATGTCGTTGCTAAATGGCGACACATCAAGGGAATAGCCTTGAATGTAGCAGAAATGGTCACCGTGATACAATACATAACATATGGACATATTCTCGTTGCTGTATAAATGATTCAGTCCATAGGCTCTGTTGACAGAAATATGTACAGGATGTGGTACTGCATTGCGGTAAACCGACATGAGTGAGCTGTTGGGATGTTTACGTACACAATATTGACAAGCTGCGACAATGCATACGTATTTATAGTTTATTCCAATACGAATAAACATGGCAATGTAAATGGTTCAATTGAATTAAGTTTTATAAATAAATCACATAATGATTTGACCCATTTTATTATTCAAATGTCTTACAAATATTCATGTGACTAACATAAAATTTGCTACTCATGCCGCCGACAATACCAGCTATAAGCTGACCTACCTAAAGTGCCAACATTTCAACAGCATGTTGTCTCAATTTTCCACGCGTAAGTGAAAGACGTATTGTGATTGCGAAAGTTTTCGAATATGGGATCATTTTATTTCCGTCGGCGTCGGTCTAGCCGTCGCCCTGTTTGTCGGTATGTTTGTTGATATTTTTGTAACCGCATAATCTCAGTAACCGCTTTACCGATTTTGATGAAATATGGAGACACGGCATTGATATGTAGTAAATTCTGATACTAAAAATAGACATTAGAACTTCGTTTTTACGTTCCCAGAGTTTCCAATCATTCAGATGTAGCCACAAAATTTGGTCAGGTGGAAAACCTCATTTTGCAATTATTCTACTAGTGTACTACGAACCTCCTTTCTCAACTATCATACCTAATGATACAAAAGGATGGCATACTTATAATTTTTTTAATTATCAATTGATTGTGGTGAAATTTGGAACGAATATGTAACGTGCAATTTCAGATACTTTGGCATAAGGAATCAACATGGCGAGCCTTTGGTTGAAACGGAAATGTGTTAAATAATTTTTCAAACTCTTATTTTCTTCTGAGGAGGGCGAGAATGATCTCAAATGTCAAAAAGTGTTCCTGAATGTTCATAGAAAGAAAACCTATTTTCCCTGGTGTCAATTTTTTGGAATGGAAAAAGTTGTGAACTACTTATGTAATTATATAGCATACTGAATCACCTATGCACTGATCGAAGGTCGATGGACCGATGACCAGGAATATGTTCCATTTCAGAGCTAGGTGAAGTTTTGTTTCAGTTATTGGCTGCCAAAAAATATAATTTAAAAAGCAGTTGCTCGGGTAAGGTTAAATAATTTGGCAACACTGTAAAATACAGTCGTAGCTATGTTTGTGCCCTGCTTTCAGCACAACAGTGTGGGGATGAAACAGAAAAATTTAATTTTCAGGAGGCTGATTCCGAAAAATTCTCTCCCTCGCTGCTCCAATGCTGCCCGATAGCCCAAGACACTTGGCGAGAGATTATCTGAATATTAGAAAGCGCGATGAGTATAGGACATTTTCCAGATCAAAGCCGCAACGGGACCTCATGACCACCGATGAGAATGCTATAGCTTCGAATATGTTTAAATGAATTGTATCTCCATGTCAATTGAGAAAAATCTAATTTTTTTGCGCTGGTAAAACACGCTATATCATTTTTGATTTATGATTGCCGTACTTGTTGGACAGATGATAATTCACATATGTATTTCTTGCCAAAATATAGGAATCAATCATAGATATATTTTTTTATATTAAAGCTTGTTTCCACTCTGGAACAGTTTGCTGGCTAAAGGCAAGATCATTATATGATACTTAACAAAATATCGACGCAATACTGGTTAAAGTTGTGCTGAACATTGATATATCGAAACAGTACTCATCCCTACCAAGCCGTGCACGCTGAGTGTAGAATTGCTTGACGAGAAACAACCGAATGGCTTCGTAATTGAACAACAGTGTGAAAGTTACAGTCAGCGTTGGAAATCACTGCAGTTCAGCATACCACTTCACAGCAGAGTCGGTGAAATTAAAAAAAAAAAAGAATTTCTAGCTGCCGACATTATTTCCATCCTGTACGAGGCACACAGATAAATCCTGAATACCAATGAAAGCTCTAAGCAACGTTTATCGGTCTATCGTTAAATTGGTAAACCCGTTTCTTAGTAAAGAGAAATTGCTTCAATAACACTGCTTCAAAATTCGATTGATGAATCTTACGATATCTGCAGGTGAAAACTCGCATATTTTTTTTTAGATAAATGCAGTTTGAACCATATTTTATCCAAACAGAATAGAAAGGAAATAGATGAATAACAGAAGACTTAACAATTATTGAACCTTTTTCCGTTGGAGAATTATGTAACTTTTATGTGAGTAAGTAGTTTTTCTGGGTACCAGCAGACATCACATTAGTAACGCTCTAGATAATTGGAGAGAAATGACTGCTGACAGGCCAAGGACAAATAGGCCCTGAAAAACGTTGGTAGTTCTGGCTGCTGAACAGGAATGGGGAATCACTCTACTTCTTGATAGGCATCCTTACGGGCCAGTGCAGATTGAGCAGACACTTGGCACTCATGAGAGTGGAGAAAGACAATATCTGCCAGAAGTTCTAGGAGCAAGACGAGACGTAGTTCTGCTTCCTAGGAAAGTGTACCTTGTGGGTATACCACAGCCTTAGAGCCGAGGTGTCTACTCAGCTGAATGGTCTGATATCATGATATAGATATTTTATTTATCAAAAGTTCTGGTAGGTGCGACACAAAGAAATCACCATATTAGCTTTAGTGTTGGTTCTCGGGCTCGGAAAAAGGGCGAAATGTGGTCTACTTGCCAGGCTTCGTCTTCCTACCACTACTACGAACTATTTTTGTGGTCATACAGACTTATATATTTCATGTAACAACATTCGGAATATAGCTTTGCAATGCAATGAAATAGATAAACAAAAGAGAACACTAAAACACATTTTTATGTGCTTTTCTATACTCATAAAGTGAATTCTGTGCCCATTATGCAACACTTTTTATTATGATACAGAATCGCGTATAGATTGATGTCAATGAATACATGAATATTATGATACTTATCCTGCAGTTTGCATATCGTTCAATTGAAAAACATATATATATATATATATATATATATTCATTTTCCTTTCACAAGATTCGATTTTAGCATTACCATATTTATTCTCTATAAGCGAATCCGATAGAATTACAGACACATTGTGTTTAATCCTGCCCAATAATTGGAGTTACATATATTCGAAGGTAACACTTCACGGAATATCTGGATGTCGGTTGCAGCTTTTGTATCATAGGAATAATAAAATTTGGAATTAAATTGGCATTACCATTAACTGACTAACTGTTTCCATAGTAACAGTGTTACTATCAGTTCACCTGAAGACGATTGAAGATAGCACATCAATCGAAACGTCGTGATACTCAAAATTTTATAGACAATGGAAGTCCGAAATCAAACTTTTCATATATAACTGATGTAGTATTTGATTTGAAACTTGATTGATCTAGAAGACCTACCAATATTGCACAAAGACTATTTAATGTATCGACTTTTTATTAATACTTAGGATTCATCAATGTATCACTCTGTATTAGACCATCCTATAATGTTTCATATGAAGCTCTAACTGAAAAATGAAACAGTGCTACGTTTCGGACAATTTAATGAATTAATATCAATTTTATTGCAATTTTCAAAATGTAATTTTTGTAATCTTGTCCTGAGAAAAAAAACCTGTCAAGGCAGCCAAAACGTTAATAACGTTCCTTCAGGAATCATATGAGTCCTCAATAAATGTAGCACGATGACTCAAAGAGCAAACCACACGATGGGTTTCAGAAGTTACATTAGGTAGATCAATTTTTTTCCTTCACCGTCTTCAAGGCAGTTTTGTACGACGCTCACATTATATTTTTTCAGCGTTGCGTGATCTTATGAGTGATACGTATCATATCAACATAATCTACTATACCACACTTATTTTTTGTACTTACAGTAGCAAAAAAAACTTCAGGAGCCGTATCACTATAAACCAATTAGCTAAGGCGTGATACCCGTTTAAAGCCATTCCGCTGATATGGCAACCCATGCAAGCATGCAAGAATGCATGTAAGCCATTCATTATTCTATAAAATATTTTTACTTGTCGCGCATTAGCCAGGAATCGTCATAGATCTGCATAATTTAAAATCTAAAATACTTTACTTGAATATAATGATAAAAAAGGACATCGTATAGACAAATTTTTAATACAAAAATCAGAAAAAAAAACGTTCCAGGAATCGAATATATATCGGTGAGTCAGAATGTGCCTTAAAGACAGCCACATAATGCTGGGTTCGTGGGCTCCAGTTCTAACCACTCCACATGTATTTTTTGTTGATTGTAGATCAATGAATATTTGAACAATCTATAAATTGTATTAGCAATTCAATATTATCACTAAATTTGGTGCGAAAGGTATAACGGGAATACAGCTGCTTATAGACTTAGGCTATTTTAGTATGACCCTCATGTGGGTCCCTGGTCACAGTGGGGTGCCAGGCAACGAGAAAGCAGACTGTCTGGCGAGGATAGGAGCAAGGGGCGCATGCATTGGCCCCGAACCCATGCTGGGCCAGGTTAGTAATGCCCTGGATGCCTGGGCATACAACGAACTTGCGAAAGCATTGTTGGAGAGAGACGACTGCAGGCAATCAAAGAGGTTCATAGCGGGCCCCAACAAACGTAGGGAGCTATGGCTGCTGAGCCGGAAGAGGGATTCACTCCACTTGTTAGTGGGGATCCTCACAGGTCACTGCAGACTGAACAGACACATGTCACTCATCGGAGTGGTCAAAGATCCAATATGTCAGAAGTGCTGGGAGGAGGACGAGACTTCGTTCCACTTCCTGGGCGAATGTGCCGTATACAGCAGCCTTATGACTGAGGTGTTCGGCACAGCAGAGTTTGACAGGGAAGAGTGCTACTTAGCGGAATGGTCGGACATCGTGACCTTTATCAAAAGGTCTGGAAGGTTCGACACTAGGACGTCTCCAAGTCTGGCATAGTGTTGTTTTTTTTTCAGTGATGGTCTTTGGGGTTCGGGGTCGGCAAAAAGGGCCAAAAGTGGCCTACTTGCCAGGCCTTGCATCCCCACTACTACTAATACTACTACTACTAGGCTATTTAAGTATATTTTACAGAATTCGAGATATTTATTTTGCATATGTTGCTAAGATTAAATCATATACAAATTCTGTAAGATACCCTCTGACTCAATTGCCCGTTATTCCATCGGCATTTTCCTCTTTCTGAGATGGGAGAAAATATTTTAAAAATACAAACGTTCACGGTAGATTTGTGTAAACGCCGCGTATTCGCTTCGATGGGACGGTTTTAAACACATCTTTCGATTCACTTGTGTGGAATATACTTGTATTTTTAAAGGCATACACAGAACGGAACGAAATCGTGCTCCGGGTTTTAATACATAAGAATTCATCGTCTATGATATATTGAGGAGATTTTTGTTGGAAGTTTTTAGGCAAGACATCCAAAAAAGCTATTTTTGATTGTGTGCGTATGGAATTGGACATTTGAACATGGTTACAGTTTACCTCCCAGCCAATAGGTAATTTTTGGAGTGGTTAAGAATTGGGTGTAGAGTGGTGCGAGAGCGAAATCTCTTTTTTTCGGCATTGGTAAGAGACATTCTATCATCTAGAATCTTTCGATCCTAGTAAGGTTCCATACTTGTTAGACCTAGATAACTGTTAATACAGGTACAATACAAATATATTGAAATGATATATGTATTTACAATAGCGCTTCTGTTTTAACAACTACTGATGATTACTGCATTTTAATCGAATAAGGATTGAAATAATGATGAAAGTGCTGTTTGTTTGCTTAAAAATATGGTCAAGTAGATTCCCTCTGTATTTCACGTGCAATGTATCAGGTTTGGTGGCATTTCAAATATTTTGGTCGATTTGAAGCGAGTTCTGGTAATATTGGAAATTACGGAAAATTTGGGGAATATTGTATTTCACTGTTTCAGGTATTATTTTCCTGACTGCTTCCGCTAATTCATCTGCATTGATACGCACTAAAAAACACCCGAATACTGGCTAAATTTGATGTTTTTTTTTAAATTGATTAAGATTCTCCTCAAAAAAGTGTAACGGTCCACTAGGGAAAACCATCCCCTAATTCGTGTTTTCTCTGTCCGCGCCCTGAGGTCGTATTTTGATTGCCCCGTTTACAAACATCCTCGCATACAGATTCCGGCAATTATGTTAATTTTGGATCGATCCTGTTCATGTCTCGCTGCTCAAATCAACCGTGGCTGCAGTTCAGGGAAATTGTTCAGAAAACAGCAACGGCAGCTGTTTATACAGACGTTTTTCCACGGTCGTGGAGACGCATTGTACGAGGATTGTTCGGTGGAAACACGTTTGATCAAGTCATCAGTAACTTCATTGCCATGGGGATAGAATCGATTTGAGTCTTTTAACGAATTCTAAAAAATAGCCTCTGTTATCCACAGCTAAGTACATGAGTATGTATCTGTCTTTGTATATCCCCATATTATCTCGAAAACTACTATACTTATTGGAACGATTTGATTTCCATTACAAATCTCATAGTCTGAAATATAACCTTGGCATGCTCCATTGTGGTTCGCAAAATTCAGTTCAATAGTTGTAGCTTTTCATTTTGAAGATTACTTAGTATTTGAGCTATGTATACGAATTCAAAATTTTTTCAAATGTCCTACCCAGTTTACCACTTTATTTTATCCCGACGCATGTTTCGCTAAATATGTTAACATCTTCAGGGGAGGATTGAAACTATATAGTGGCTTGAGTGTATGGCTATTTTCTATTGCTCGCAGTCACTCTTTGTAGACAAGATGTAAGTGTGCATCAATTGTGTTTCGATATAAATTACCACATAATATACGCTAATGATTCAACTACATTTCAATGATACTCCTTTTATAGAAGTCGTAATACTAGAGCATTTTATTATGACATTGATTTGTTTGTATAAGCACCTATATTCCGAATTTAATAATAATAATAATTAATTGTATAATGTATAATATATATGCATGCTGTCAGTGTATATTCTGTAAGTAGATATAAACTACTTGAGAGATTGTAATCTTTCTTTAGTTACTTGAAAAAAATGTTTGCCTGGTTTTGTTTAACTAATATGAAGTTAAATGTATGTGACTTGCTAAAGATATGCATCATTGTAGATTGTAGATGCTCTTACTTGGTGAAAGTCTTCCAATAGTTGTGTACTTAACACACATCTTGTTAAATATGCATGCTTCGTCTCTATTCTAGACATTTCAGTATTGCCCGGCGGACTAAGAGCAAAGAGCAATTAGGTTGTATACGCCTAACCCAGGTAAGGGTGTGATGGGTACAAGTGTGGTGCAAAGTGGCGTTGCTTATTGGCATCTCTACAAAGTTAAAGGTCTTAACAGCTGCCATCTAACAGCGTCGTTGTCAGATTCTTCCTACTACACCTGTCAACAAGCGTGAACTAATTTATAGCGAGATACCTTGTTAGTTCTTCAAGGATATCGCTGTAAATAAGCTCATCTTTGTTGATGGATGTTTGAACTGTCATCTGTATTCGCTACTGGGCAGTCCGAGTCCCATATGAATCCTTAAATTAGCTTAGGTATAACCATCACTACTTGTCGTGTCACTCAGAATAAAATTACACTGTTGTGTTGGTCATGATAATTATTATAATAACGAGGTCTAAAATGTTCATTTTACGATATGTAAACGCAAGAAAGACTACTGGTAGCACTGAAATTCATCATGTTTGGATTCATTGTGTTTCATGTTTCAAATTTATTTGTGCCAGCATTTGATGGCATGCCATTCGAGTGTAGTGGAAATGATGGAAGTTATGAAAGTATTGATTATCATGAACATTTCAGAAAGATTTTCAATCCCATATAAAATTTCAAGATTAAATAAATTGATCCAATTTTTTTCAATACGGTTTTCAGTTTGTTGGTGAGATAATCTTTGCCGTGAACGACACCAAGTAATACTTGCTATATCGAAAACCAGCCTATCTAAAGAATCCGGTATCGACGTGCTGCGAATCCAAAGGTATGCGTTTCAGCGTGTATCGATTTACGAGCCAATTTAACGTCCTCAGGATTTTATTTTCATTCCGCGGTCCCGCCGTTACTCAGGGGAACGTTGCATGCCAGAAGCTTCCTGGAAGCAGCTCCCAAGATGTGCCTGTTTCGACGACAAAGTTCTTTTGCGTACTCAGATTGCATCTGTAATCTTCTACCTCTAACCGGAACAGCGGTTCATTATGATGAGCATGATTTATGTTTACGCCACTGGGGGGCGTTCAAACGATATAGGTGGTATTTTCAGTTAAACCCTAACAAACGGTTACTTAAATCCCGACAAGGTCTTTTCATTGGTAATTTACGAGCATAATCATTTTGGAAGAAAGTTTGTCAAGTCCTTGCCACGCTATAATTTGCTTGAATGATTATTCATTTCTAGTTTTTCTGAGTCTGTCGCAACATAAAACACTGTAACTCCAAATTGTAAAAAAAAATTAAATAGGGAAATTTAGAGAGTGACAGGATCTTTCTGTAGGTGTAGGAGAACAGTAAAATCGAAAAGTGATCAAACGATTTCAAATCAGTATTTTGTTTTTAACAATATTGCGGTACGAACTTCACGGAGCTGTCAATTGTATTCACATTGATAGTAAAATAAGGGAGAGAAACAATTGCTCACAAAATTAATTTTTGTGCTTTTCTCCAACGCATGCATGGTTATGTACAAAAGGGTCACGCTGAAAGTCTTTAGATATCCCTAATCTATACAGGTTTAAACAAGTTTGAGCACGCAGCTATTTTGTCTAAAGTTTTAAGTGCTTACACGCAAAGGCAGCGTTTTAATCGTTCACGGTCTCGAATGAATCTAAGTGTTGGCCGAATTTTAACGTTAAAATGGAACCGGGTAGTTGCGATTTTCGAGCCATCATTTAGTATGACTATAAAAGGGCTTGAAGTGTATCCAATCTGACTGAATTACAGTCTACGGAAAGTTTGAAAGAGAATTATGCTCAACTGTCGCATGGTGATTTCACAGATTTATAAAATGAGCTTATCTAAGCATAAAAAGTTTTAATTGACGCTACCAGCCTCTTCTTGTTATTATTTTGTAGCACCCAAACTTGATACTTGAATACAATGTATATACATTAGTTTGCTCCTGTCAAAGTTAAATCAATATAAATACCCTGAATTGGAGACCGTTGTTAAAATTTCTTCAATTCCATCTCAAATTGTAAAATTTCCTCCTGCTCGATCCGGTAATCTCAATACGCCCGCTGAAATTCGAAAGTAGTAGACGGAAAATCTATACCTGCTTCCCAGCTTCACCCAGTTCTCTCGCTAATCCTTCCAGCGAAAGAAGCACGAAGTCAATTTAGATTCTTACCGAAACCGAATTAAGTCTGTCTTTCATAATTGTACGCTATAAAGTCACACGCTCCACTAACTTTAATCAAACTTCTGTACTTTAACGTACAACGTAGTTTAAGCGATTTCTATTCCCAATTTCCACGTATATATACACATCGCAAAACAGACTTTATGGCGGCTTTCCAATTACTTAGACGCAATTTAACCGTTCCATTCAGGTTTCCTATAGGTACAGTAAAATTTCACGGGTTCGATTGTTCGAGATCTGGATAGTCACGGTATTGGCACTGCCACGTCGTTTGTTCGGCGATCCAGTCAGTTTCATTTTCTTTCCGGTGTAGACAATTTACATGCTGTGAAGTGTATATACGAGGTGAAATCGTTAAATCGTTCATTGGGCACGGTGCGTTTTATATAACCATCGACAAAGGTAATCAAGTCAACATGACACGTAGTCACATCATCAGAGGTTAACCCTCATTTCCAAACGTCGCGCATGGTGCAGCAGCCCATTGGAAACTTACAAAGTCAATGTCCCAACACTTGGAGATGTTGTGTTGCTGTTGCTATCACATCCTTTTCTGGGTTAGGTATATGCCATTCAATGGCTCCCTACAGTTAGACTGCCTGGTTATACTGACGAGTCTAGGCTAAAGACGAACCATGCATGTCTATAGTCTATAGTGGAGTGCCTACTCGTACACTTATCATCAGAGGTATTATTTGACATTTGTAGGAGATATAGATGTATGTTTTTAAAGAACTATTTCGAATTTCATTGTCCTGACAATGTATGCTTCACAACGTTTTGATCGATGTTTATGAGGGAAATTAATATACGAACTAAGGTTGGTTTCTGAATGCTCAGATAAAACTGTCAGTTAGCCAAATTTCAGTTAACAGCAACTACGAGTTAAGTGCCACCCTTTCGTGAATGCGTTTAGATTTGGGCAGACCGAGTAAGGTATCCTGGTAGTTTTATAGCCACAGACAGAAGAGAAATCTATACCTTATCGTCAACGAGATAAGGAATTAGATATACATAAGATACTTCATGGAAGGTTCATGGAAGTCAAAATTTTAGCCCTCATAACTTTGGATGTGAACTTCAATAAACTTCATAGAGTGTGTAAGCAGTACATAAAAGATAAAGATGGCAGAATTGTTCATACTAAAAAAGTGATATTTAATTGTTACAGTATTAATTTAGGGTATAGAGAATAAATCGTTCGATAAAGATAAATGTATAAAATACTTTGTGCTCAATTTGCACATTTTTTATGTCAATTGTTCCAGTGCTAAATCTATCAACCCTTAACCTTTACTGATTACAGAATAGCATTTATAATTGTGTAGCTTTGTTCCAGATTGTCTCAATTCAATCATTGCACTTTTGTTACTTGTTTTCTTCACTAGTTGCTGCTACTAGTTTTGTGAGCTGCAAAACGTTACCTATTTGGTATCTGACTGTTTTTATCCTACCTTCCTGGATTTTTTCGATCACGTGTCTATTCCTCTGAACTCTTATATACGTACCAAAAAGGATACACCGAATCACAACATAATAGAAGGTGTCATGTACATCAGGTACTATCTAGGTAAATCAATGTTGAAGCTAGATGATATCAAAATACCCTTCACGTTAATTAAAAGAGATGGAGCTCGTAAAGCAAGGTTTAATTTACACGTAAACGCACTTTCAAGACGATTTTGAGATGCAAGAAGCAGATAATACAGAAAAAAGTGTCCACAATACTACGTAGTGAAATATCAGATTTACGTTACGCGCAAATAAATCTTCAAGATAACGCCTGTTCTACTGTGATTAATGCCAGTTGTAATTACACCAATAAAATTCCTCAACCGACAAAAAGCAGGGCATTTTCCCGTAGGAAGTGAGCAGCGGAAATCTCGAGGGACATCACACAATTAAAGCAAAGGGAGAAAAAAAGAGGTAATTTAATTATTAATTTTGCAGAAATTGTAAGTCCGCGGCGCTTTAGAGGGATTTTTCATAATTCACAATTTCTTTTCTTTGCCAGCAATTTAAGAGTCCCGTCGAGCTATGTCAGCCAGGCAAAATAACAGCAAAAATAATTATCACAATTACAGCCTTAATTTTTTAATTCCAAGGAGCGTTTTCCCTTCGTTTATATTAAGAAATTAGAAAATTTGTTGTAGGCCAGGCAACCTAGATTTTACAGATCTCAAAATATAGGTGCGTTGAATTGACGTTGATAGACGTTGATCCCGTTGTAGTGGAACCTAGTTTACTCCTCCATGGTGGAATGGCAGAGGTAGTCAAATAATCAGAATTGGAATACGCATCTTTGAGACAGATTTGTTCGAAACGTTTTTTTTGCTGTTATGATCTTGTTCAAATGGTAATAATTGTGGAACAAATCGTAGAGGCGAGATGGTATGTTATCCTCTTGAGCCCTTCCCTCAACCACTCACTCAATCTCATATTCTATATTTTTGACCCTCTCCCCTCCTCCTCCCAGAGGTGTAGAATATAATATTTTTATGGTTAAATATTAGTTTTTTTGTTCCATTATATATACAAGCGTTTGGAGTTGTGGCAAAGCACTGTATATTAAAAAGAGGTTAGCCTAGTGTTACTGTAAAAACCACATCAAAACGTTTTTCACATAGAAATTTAAGTTTGAATAGATCACAAATGATCCTATGTTTAAAATATAAAATTTAAGTAGTTGTTTACTATAATTACAAGCCTTAGTGGCTCACAATTCATTTGGGATGATGGACAAGGTAGTAGCAACACTAATCACCCTGAACTATTAAAGTATGTTGACAGCAAAAGTAATCAGAAAGGCACTTACTAAATTAAAAATTGTGGTGGCTGTATTAACTGGAAGTCGACCTGGCAGAGCACGTAACTTTTCTGATTAATTTGTTTTAATTGTTCAATTACCACATAAAATCACTGTTTTGCGATATTTGTAACAAGTACATCTTAACCATAAGCTCAAAAGAGCCAAGCAGCTGGAGTCACTATGGTGACGGCTTATGTAACGTGGTTCAAAGTCCATCACGCGATATCACTGGAGATGGGTCTCTAGGTACCAAGAAGGCACGTACACCTAAGATTAGCGTTGGGGTGGACTGACAGTCTTATATGCGTAGGTCAGTTGGTAGAGTGATTGTGCGACAAACAGGTGTTTAGATCATTCCCGCCGTGGGATAGCTTTTTTTAAATGATGTTTTAGATACGGAAAGATATGTACATGTGCACAAGATGTGTTCGATTACTCCGATTTAACCTAGATTTTTCCACGTTCGGATATGCGAATTTGAATGGATTATACAAAAGAATGTCTCAATTTTAATCATACAGGTATTACATGAAATGCTTTGTCTCGTTCTACGTGACAGTTTTAGGAATTAAAAGGCGTCATACAAAGCAAAAAATAGACGGTTTGTGGTTAATATTGATAATATGTATTATTTATAAGAAATCTCACTAGATTGTCCCAAAAACTGAATTTTTCAAATTGGAAAATAACGCAATCATGTTTTGCAATCGTGTTATCATTTAATTCCGGTACAGCAATTTTAACTGGATTATTAGGCAATATTAGAGCACCACAGTTGTTTTCAAAAGTTTATGTAGATTTGAGTTAAACCAAACATTCTAGGATTCATCGTATATACTGAGCACAGTGAGACATACATATGTTTAACATAATAGGGTATGCGTTTTCGCAAATGTAACTTACGCGGACCAGTTTATTAACACAAACAAACCAAACTACATGTTTTGTGGTGATGAATACTGTCAGGCCTATATTTCGCATAGTCTATTCGGACTACCTCATTATATTTATGGCTTTCATGCTGTCCTGCTAGTTAACACTCTTGTCTACTGAGGTAGCTTTCTATTATTCCGATGCGAGTATTAGTGAAATGAATGTGTCTCGTGAATAGACGGGCATATAGTGGACTTCCGTTCCCGAGAAAATTTGATAAAAGTTTAGCTCTACCAGGAATCCTTTTGTGAATACAGAGATAATTGTAGAACAGTGCCTATTTGCTTATATGGATATACGCGGTGACCTAGTTCGCTCAGGTATAGAGATTTTAGTTTCCAAATAAAGGGTAAATTTTGAATTTAACTATACTGATTCTGAATACGGACACGGAATACTACTAACGTATGAGAAATTTGAGATAGCTCACCCAAAATGTACAATTACTTTTGAGTTTATATAATAATCTCCGGCTATAAAATAGGAGAAACATGATAAGTTTTGACTAATTTTGACATGTAAAGCGACATATTTTAATACTGGTCACGGTTGAGGAAGAAATTTATTTTACAGCTAGTTGCAAATTATCAAACAATCAGCATCTAGTCCTACTAATTTCACAATTAAGAAAATGAAGAATTAATTACTTTCTATCAATGTGAAAACCTAATAACTAATATATGCAATTTGTTATGATAGGTTGATAGTAACAACCTTCATATCAGCTATTTAAACTATTGTCTAACAGCTCAAAATTATTTTTTCTTGCAAAATATCGAATCAGTAAAAATTGAATAACATATTATATGAAACGTTATAAAATGACGTTTGCTTCACTTCAGATTTGCAGGACCTGCTAAGTCAAAATCACACTCGCACAAAATCCCCATTTTGTGATTGGTTATATTGATCGTATGGAACTAATTTTCTCTAGGAGAAAATTGTTTAAATTAATATCCGTATTCATATTTATAGCTAAAATTCGATCATAAAATCAACCACAATTAAAAATAAAATAAAGTACCACATTCAAAATTAAATTATGCAAATACTTCCTACGAACTGAACTCATTTACTGTACTCTTTTCTGCTGAATGAAGCTCCTAAAACTTACCCTGTGGTTGATTATCTTTTACGCTGGATGCTGATTATAACCACGTATGTATCAATGAATATTTTCACTGACGTTTCGACTGCCTCAGCCGCCTTTGTGTAAGTACCAAAAAAAAAATGGAAGAATTCGATTTTGAAGACATAATGACATTAATACGTATGTGGTTTCATCTCCTGGCCAGCGAAAATATAACTAATCATTTTCTGTTAGATGAAATATCATCTTTTAGTATAATGAAGTTACCTAGAATTTTATGTATTTCCATGTAAAGACAAAAACAAACAAAAAAACTGGTAAATTTTTCGCATTTTTTTTCAAAATCAATGTATATTTCTGTCCAGGAGTATAAAATGAGAAACAGAGTCCAACCTACTTCACCCCATCTTTTATGACGCTGAATAGCACTTTCGCATTTATTCATACTCATTCAGATAAAGCTCCATATATGAATGTTAATCAGGCCCTGTCAATTAAATACGCCCTAAAATGCAAATAACTTGTATACAAATTAAATGGTTCGATTTCGTTCGAAACAATCAAATATACATCACAAATATCGTCGAATGTACTGAAAATACAAAGATATCAAAGGTTAGAGACTTCCGTATTATTAAGAAAAATTTGTGAACAATAATCTGGCAAGTACAGAAGACCACACTGCCCAAAAATTTATAGATATTGGACCATTTCCCAACTCTGCCAACATAATTTTGATGACTCCAAAGGTGCTACTGAGATTACGCGTGTAGCAAAGTGCCAAAGACACAGATAAACAAATTTTAATCATATTATTCCGAAGTTAAAAGTTATTCGTGTAATTCAAAGTGGGTATTTAATGAAAAGAAGAGTTCTGATTCCTCCAACTGGTCCTGGCCGTCATAAAATCCACTTGAATACAAAACGAATATTTCTCAGTACTGCTGAAACCAGGTATCTTGAGAAATTGGAATATTTGTCATCCAACATTAGATTTCAGTGAACAACAGATTAATCTCCCCTCCAGGCAAACAGCTTATAATTAAATTCTAACATATTTGATAAAGGTTCATAATTTTCTTGGGACGTGGGTATACTCTATTTGTTCACCACATTCATTTGTCTAATGAAAACGCACTCGGAAATTGTTCTGGATAATTACCAACCGAGATAATGGGTGTGTCGAGGCCGGAAGAAAGACTTGTTGCTCGTTGATTCGTCTCGTTCATTTTCCTATGGGTTGTTGTTTGTATTTTTAGTTTTGTTCGCGGAGAACAGCTGCAGATCGACTTTTTGTTTTCATAATATGATCAGACAGATTTGTAACAAGATGTAGGTAACTTAAGCGCTGTCAGAAACAAACATTCAGAAAGGTTTAAATCTGTCAAACCTAATAACTGAAGGTCTTTCAAGAAGCTTGTTGTCACTTTATACGTGCTTAAAACGTTTTGATGGCAACTCTGCCTGTTTATTGCTGTGCTTGTCAGTTGGTATTTTTTGTTATCACGTCTCAGTAACAGCAACATCGATTTAATGAATTTAAGGCATGGATATGCTGTAGGCTAAGAACAGTCTTTAATTATTTAGGAATCATTCTTGGTCTTGTTTTTTAGAGGTCATATAATATCTACGCTGTTTTATCTAAATCTTAAGGTACGAAATACGCGAAAAATCTGTATCTCATTTCATATATCGTTCGACAATTGTATTTCATACTCCATTGAAGAAATCTATTTCGATAATTTTGTCATATTATCTTCATTTATTCATAGTTCCATTGTACTCAACAATTACATATTATTCAGCTGTCATCCGCTATAAGAAACTAAGTAAGTGGGAGCCATATACTTTACACCTTTTTTTGTCTATAGCTGATACATCGCGAGTTGAATTTTGTTATTGTTATATAAATATCATATTCCAAAATAATACAACAGTGCGAGCATTTCCTAATGCCGATATTTTTTCAACTACTGTTCATGCAAGATCCCTCATTGAATCAGTGCCTACTTCCTGGCCGCCTGACAAATTGCCAGTATTAATCACGCTCATCTGCAAATTTCGATAGAGTTATGAACGTGTTGCGCTTCAATAATCGTTCAATTTTTCAACCGGTATAACGAGACCGTTTATAAAGTCCATGCATTTTATTCATTTTTTCCATACTCATCTATATCGAACATAGAGTGGTCAGTGTTGCCAGATTTAAATAGGCCGTACGTAGACGTTAGCAAGAATGAAGCTTGGAAGATACAGTTTCTCTCTTCGGTGTATCTTAATCGTTTGTCTTCAAACAGTAGGTCTAGTAGGCTTTATATTTGTTATATTCAGAGTGCAGCGGCGGATGTATTTCGGCTAGTGGGGTTGCATTTGAAGAAACTAATGAAGAGAAGCATGTTTTGTTTTACTTACTGCACATTAGAAGCAAGCAAGTTATTTGTGAGTGGTTAGAAGCAGACGTCAATGGGGGATAAGGTTGGCAATATGGGAATGATAAACGTATTTGAGAATATGACACGAGAGAGAAACACCAATCGTAACCGCCGGCAAGGAAGATGAAATCGTTCGGTTTTTGGCTAGTTTTTTTATAAATAATCTAACGCCGGGAGAAGGTCATCGGGCGCATCCTAACAGGAACGATACAAAAGTCGTTCTTTTAGACAACTTCGGCGTTGTGGAATGAGCTACCAAGGACTTTGTTCCTCGATGGTTACAATATAAAGCGTGTTGAGGTCAATGTGGACAGACATTTATCCTTGCGCAGTGCTTATGAAGCGCGATAGGCTATCTGCTTTTGCGTGAGTTTAACTATAAAAAAATAGATGCAAGCCGTCATATGATCTGTCAATTTGATAGTACATCATTGGGCGGATACTTTGATTGAAAGTAAGAATGACAATAATCTTTTCATTCGAAGAAATCCACTGTGAGTGAAGAAACTGGCGCAAAAAATACCTTCAGTGAAATATTTTCTTTGAAGGTTATGATATTCGTGAAACTGCTTTATTTACAAACCCAAATCGAACCAAAAGTTTGAGAAAATTTTCGGGGAACCCTTAATCTCGTCATATTTATGTTTCACGGCAGAAAATCTAAGTTTGTGTCTGGTATAACCGTTTAAAATTCCATCAAATGCTATTGATAAATTAAAAACACAGTGTTATCCGGTGTATCGCAATTTGTACAAAAATAGGAAATATACCTACAAAAGAAGGTAAAGAGTCGATACAAACATCGTTGGAACGCATTTTAGTATGACAGTGACCAACATGGCGAAATGCAGCAAACACGTGATGCATAGCGGACGAGCGGGGGGGGGGGGGGGGTTAAAGGGTATGCCGTAAATTTGTAGCGTCTCACGCTTTGGGCCAGAAATAATTCTGTCAAGTCTTTTGCCTGATTAATGCAAGCTATAAAGGCATCCTCCTGTTTAAAAAAAGTACCACGTTGACACGATTTCTGGCGATACATTTTTCTGGCAACACTGTCAACCATTACAAGCATTCACCTAGCCGAACCGATACATCTATTTCCATATTCAGCAAAGTGTAGGACTCCTTTTTTCTCGAATGCGGGCCCGCCTATCTAATAATTTAAACTCCGCTATACGGCATAGTAGCTCGATGTGAGCGATTACGGAAAGGCAAAAGGAAAAAGCATCCTGCTCTGTGCTGCATGCGAAGAGTCGATATTTACTGATGGACTACATCTCCATATCCCTTTACATTTCTGGTTTAATTGGAGGTATTGAAACTGCCAGCGACATCCAATGCCCGCATATCCGATTGCACGCTAGACGTTTTTTCAATTGACGTCCTCAGAAATCAGTGGCATTCCTGGCGGACATCCTTGTCAAACTGATATTCAGTGGAGAGTTTCCATGCCGATGATTGAAGTGTTGGACAATAGCCTTGACGCGGAATGTATTATTAGGGTTTCAAAAATGGTGATTTATGTTACCACTGTATGTCATAATAGGAATATATAATAATAAATAATATATTATTATTGATTAGTGTATGCATACATTACATCCCTATTCCGTATAGCCTTTGAAACAGCCATTTATAATTCACAGGTCAACAGGAAATGATAAATTTCCACACCTCACTTGTAGCGATTGGTAAAAATATACATTTGTTGATATAGGACAAATGGAATCAAGTGGATCAACTCGGTACCTTCCCCGGATTATAGTTTCTTTGCAGCACGCGGTGATACCGTATTCTGCTGGCTGTAGGTATCAATTGCTCTTCGATATTAAGCTAGGTACATAATATTTTATGGGGTTTTTTCAGTGACGCGAGGTAAGGTGATCCAACAGCTTTATGGCTGAAAAAGGAGCGTGTTGTTACAGTAGTCGTCCGAGTTTCTGTACGTTGAACTCACATTTATGTATAGATCCCCATTATATGAATGTATAGTTATTGGCCTCAAATCTTCGAATTGTGCCCTGTCGTTTGATAAGATCCTTTGTCCAGTTATGAAAAATATAGATCTGTAAATATGTATCAAAAAAATACTTACATTTGACGACTAGGACCACATGGTTGCTTAAGCCTTTGCCCTCAAGATTGGTGGCCATACAAGTGTACTTTCCTGCCGTTGCCCTCCCGACATTTTGAAGGACCAAACTTTGATCGCTCATAATGATCCCCGCTGTGACGTTCTGGTATATTTCAACTCCCTGGAATCATATGACCATTGTTTAGGCTTCCTGTGTATAGCAATTAAATGAGATTTTGAAATTTATATTATGGACACATATTTTTTATTTCGTATGTCTCACAATTTGGATTTTCAAGAAATTTATTTTGAGATGTGCTTTTCTGTCTTCATACCCGTTTCGATCGATGCAACATACACAGGAAATATACATCGCGATAGAGACTCTTGAATTCCATACATTGAGTGGCTATTTCATTTATTAAAAAATTATAACTTAAAATTAGTCCACTAATTTCGACTTATTAGATCGCAGAGGCATCTAAAACAAAAATGAATCTGCTATTTAATTGACACCTGAGGCTCGTACAGCATGTCAAATCATTCTACTAGTTCCATAGTTTTTTATAGAAGAACATTTTTTTCTAATTTATTGTACAGTTTTTTACTTTGCAATAGTAAAACGACATGAAAAACTTACGTTGTGAAACCATGAGAGCTTATGAGCCTTGGGATTGGACCGGATGTTGCACTCAAAGTATACGTCGTCCCCTTCCTTGATATCTTCTGGGTTCAAGGTTGATCCCATTTTGAGTGTAACAATGGGAATATCTGAAAAAGAAATTTCTTTAAGATTATTTGGATTATTTTGTTATCCACAAGCTGGATATCAGGTGAATACAGAATAGGTATCAGATACTTTGCAATCATACCGTGTAGGGACGTGTTTTATTTGTGTATTCAAATTTGAATTGTTATGTATGCATTTTAAAAATAATTTATATGTGTTCTAAATGAAAACGTTAATTCAACATTGTCGCATGGAAAGCAACGATAAAGTATGTGCTCAAGACCAGAACATGATGTAAAACCAATTCCAATGCTGTCTATAATGAAAATAAGTATTGTCAAACTCGAAAAGAAAAATACAATTTACTGTTCAATAAAATCTGAGAAAAACAAAAAATTGAAGATAAGCCGATTAACCGTATTTGTAATGAAAACAGACTTTAATACTCCAAATTAGGAAACTTATAATTAGAACGGGGGAAAAACAAAATATGAAGCCAATATTTCAGGCAGTAATGAAACAGTCGAGAAAGATTATTATACTGTTATACTGCGAAGAAAAACAGCAAATATTGAGGTTAAAGTTTTTGACACCGAATAAAGTCCTACCATCAATGTTTATTCAAGGATCTAGCCAAAAAAAATATTTAATTCTGTCGTATATTCGGTCAATATCTAGTCATTTTCAGGCAGCAATTTTATTTAGTACCTGTATGAGAATTTTCATGTGCAGTTTTTTAAAAAATTTTACAGCGCAGGAAATACCAAGTTGATATATTTGGCTCCATTCTTTATCGATAGAGAATACTGTTATGGTTAAACTAATGGCTTATTTAGTGGCTAGCTGGGGTAGGAGTGGATGTGATCGATAAACCCTGGCCAGGCGTTTGTCGAGACACAATTAACTACCCATTTAACCTCATCATGGCGACCTTTACATCATATACAGTAATTCAATTTATGAATGACACTGTTACCTCTGAAATATGTATTTCATGTCATTGCGGTGAGTAGGTCCATTGGATAACATATTAAGTCTTTAAATCATTGGTAGGTCATGTATATCAGCCGAGACTGGCAAAAATAACCTGACTCGTAAAATAAATGTATACCTAGACTGATTGCTGTGAAGGGAATAAGGTAAAGAGAACGAGAGTATACTGAAAAACATAAATAGTCCAGTTAAATTAGAATCCATGGTTCACAAGATACAGTCTGCTAAAGTCATTTAAATTATTTTTAAATAATCTAAATAAAGTCTTTCCTGATGGCCAAATTGTCATAAAATTGCTAGCTTATGGATAAATAATTCATTAGGATGCTTGCTTCAGCACCCTTTATTTGATAGGAGTACAGTACTGAGTCATTTCCTACAGATGTGTTCAGTATTTTATCAATTGAAATCATTTGGATGATATTACTTCTATTTTTGGCCGAAAATCATTAAAATTTTTTTCCAAATTTTAGAGCTTTAAGCCATGGCTTTGGAAAGAACGCCTTAAAATTGGAAAGGCTCAGTTGGTTTGAATCAATTACAAGTATTTTTTCACAACTGTTGCATTTCTGGTTGTATTTTAATCGAACAAAAATATATCTGCTTCAAAATGAGTTCTAGTCGTAGTTGTATTTCGATAACATAGTAGATAGTTAGACACCTTTCTGCAACTTCTTTTGTATACAGTAGCAATAAACTCTAGATAATAAGATGTCTCTATATAACCAAATTAAAGACTATATCATAATTATCCTGTTTTGATTCAGTGATCACGAGACGTTACGTTTTTATAACTCGTTATGTGTCCATCATATATATGGTTGTCTTTACTGGTGGCCAAACACCTGTGAATTACAATTATTGAATTAGACTACACCACAGACCACAATTAATTAAATTCAAGATTTTTATTCAGGATTTTATCAGTTTTCGGTACAATCGATTCAAAATTGTTCTGACAAAAAAATTAATTATAAGGAAATCATACCGTATTACTTGAAAAGGTACTAAACTCTCGTACCCTGAGGAAAGGCCACGAAAGTGGCTCTAACGTAGGTCAGAAAACATTTTACTGTCGAACATAGCTACAGCTGAGCTAATCTCTGGTTATCACGTCCCAGAGTTAATCCACTTAAAGCCGAGTAAAAAAGGAGGCATGTCCCTCGGTTCACGGCACAGCAAATAATCTAAATGTAAATAAAGAAACACAATTGTTGCGTTGTACCATGAAGGCCACGCGAAATTGAAAATAAGAAAAAAGTTAGATGACTTTGGAGGTTGGTTATAACAGTAAAATTGGTTGCTCCAGGCCTTCCATCATGAAAACGTTAATTCCATAAAGCAAGGATCATATTTCATTATTGTATACATATTATATAGGGATAACAACTATTGTCAGGTACTCGATTCGTAACATAACAACTACAAACACCTATTTTGAACTGACAATATTTTAATGTTAGCTAATCTTGTTGTTTCTCTCTGGTTTATTATATTTTCCAATGTCCGTTAATTGAAGCTACATACGGTTGACTGAAATACATTTACTAATACTTTGATTGGTTGTTTTGATTTTGTTTGATAAAAGGTTTCGAGGCAGCTGAAATGTAGGTGAAGAGATTTATGTAAACTGTAGTTGTTTTAATTAGAGGCCATTAGGCAATATAATGAGACTATATGACTATATGAGAATAATATTGTACACAAAAATATAATTAACTTGTAAATTGTAACGACTTTGGGTTGCTGATACGTGTAGTTCAATAGTTATTATTCTGAATCTAATAACCAAAAATCCTCAGTTAAAAATTGATGAGATAATTTTGGAAGTTTTGAAAAACAAAATATGGATGCAACAACATACAAAAAAAAGACGAGAAATTAGTTTTAAAGCATCTCTTGTCGATCTGTCTGTCGGTATTTTCATTACTATAACTCCTCAAAGGAATTCATTAGATCAGAGAAAAATTTCCGCTGGTGAGTATCGAGCATTAGACAGATACTTCAACCATTTTTTACGATAACCAGTGACAAATATTTTCTGAAATATGTTATGAATGCTATAAGCAGTACATTTCTCTGCAAAATCTTCAGCTGAATCCGCAGAGATGGTACCATTGATCAGACAAATGCGGAATCTGTCGACATCAGAAAATACTATGAAATATGCAAATGATGCAGAAGCTTTATCCACTCTTGTCACGCTATGAAATGTAGTGTGGGAAGTAAAAAAAAAGCTATAATCGTGAAGCTATGGCCATGGTTTTTCATCTGTGATACCACGATAGATTATAATGTAGGATGAATCAGATAAGAAAAAATGATAGCTATTTTATAATCCCTCTGGCTTCCCAAAAAAATTACTGTCCATACTGAATCTACTATTTTGATTTCTGATACATTAACCTACAGGTAAATAGCTATACATAGTACCATGTTGTACTAATTTCTGTTGAAATCTGGAAGACTCGAATGGATCATTAGTAATGTTGAATCCGTCATTTTATATGAATCCCAAATTGGTGATCAGCAGTCAAAAAACTCCCGTGAGTTAAGCAAGGGTATATCTAGACCTTAGTCCTTGGGGAGAGGTAGCAGAGCATGAGGTTTGTGTATGATTTGACCATTTTTTTAATAACTTCGTCGAGGAAGTTGAGCCAACAGAAATGGAAATGTTAATAGTATTATAATAAATAAGGAGAAGATAAACACAACAAACGGTCATATCGGTCTTCTCTAATACTATCTCTCTTTCCAAGCTAATCACTCGTCCTATCCATAAATTCATGGCAAATAACCAGGCGCGCAGCCATTTATTATGTGTGTTGTTCAAATAAACGAGTGGTGATGGCATGCCGACCGGTGCCATTTTGCGATTGAGCTATTTTCTTTCCATTACCAATTGTTATGAGTGCGGCTTTCCGCGAAATGTATCATCGAAATTGCAGGATGATCTTTGTGGCTACTGCATTTGTTCTGTTTATTCAACATTAAGAGTTGATTGACCAGTAGGATCGCATGCATGAAATTACATCCAGAAGAAATAAGATTAACATAGTAGTGATGGAAAGCTAAATACTTAAAGCCTATGCTTCGTGCGGGGAGTCTAGAGGCTGGGCTATTTTGTTGATAGCATATTGAGTAGAAGTACAGCAGTGTTAGATTGGAATATATATTTTTCAGTTACATCATAAACAATCAATCTGAATAGCAGTTCCGCACATTGTATTAATCACAGTTGATGTTATATTAGTTACTGCAAAATAACTCTCTTAAACGTCTTAATGATGATAAAAGCTGTAGAATTTCTTATTGATTTAGTTATTTGCAAGGTTTAAATGTTACTCTCTTTCAGTACAAAAGCGCATTGCCTGCAAACCTTACTTTCAAATCTCATACTGTTAACAAGTTTTTTATATATTTGTATTTATTTTACTAACCTTTAATTGTGAATACATTAGCTATTTTTTTAAATGACGTAGGTCTGAAGGCTTTGTGACCCTACTCTATCGCGTTGAAAATTAGTCGTGTACGAAGTGCCGAACAGTTACTTAAAGTGCACCAACAGGTAGCCCATAAACAGTCCGGATCTCCTCAAATCGAACTGGTGCGGCGAGGCTGACGTGAAGCAATATCTCAATGTTTGAACGACAGAGAGCAAAAAGTGCAATTCCATTCCGCTCTAAGTTGATGGGAGGGTAGGATAGTGGGAACGGCTGGGTGTATGTAACTTACAATGGACGTTTAATCTCCACTTGTCCTCCAGGGCACTATCGGGGATGGAAGGATTCTCGGCGCGGCAAGTCAAGTATTTGCCGTCGTCGTCGATCACCGGAACGAATGTCAGGATGCTCAAGCTGTGATTGTTCTTCTCGGAAAACTATAAGAGAAAGGAAACAATTTGGGTTAGTTTCTGAGTGCTTCCAAAAGACACAGTTGAAATCCATTTTTTTTTCAGAAGAAATTTAACAAGCACGGAATTACAACCGATATCATTTCAGTTTATGCAATTTGAGGGGAGATAAACTGTATTATTATTACATGAGCAGCTTGGATCACGGAATGCCATTCGAAATTTTATTATCTGCAATGTATTAAAAGTTAGTCTTTGGGTTTTTCACTTTACGAGTTTATAGAGAAATGCTTAAACTTAATGAGGTTCCAATTTTCTCCTGACAGTCGGAATGCTACCCATCAAAATAGCGTATAAAAAAAGAGTAGGCGGTGATGTTTCGTTTTCTTGGAAGTCGTAAGTACGATGTAGGATTCAAATGAACTACATGAAATCACATGATATTACCACTTCGGCAAATTCGTAGTTCCATGCATAACTTTGAGTCTGATAGGCTTTTTGCTTTTGCGAGAGGTTATCTATAAGGAAAAGGTCGACTTTGTTGCTGCTTTGATATAAAATGCAGCAAATTTAGGTATTGAAAATGCCAGAAGACTGAAAAATCAAGATATGAAAATGTAACCTTAAAAAACAAAAAGTTACGAAGTGACGCTTTCAGCAAATTTCAAGTATTTAATTTACTTTATTAATCATTTTATGACTATACCTCAGGGTGGACAAGCACTGAAAATATCAAAACAGAAAATGTTGAATATCCTAATATATTTGTATAGCTACTGCTATGTGATCTGCCATCAATAGACCGATTTTTGAAAATATAGCAACATTACCTGTAACGCATCTACAGTATCTCATTTTCAAATATAATCCAAAAAGTTTTCAATTTCTGAGACCATGTTGTGACAAAAGTGCTAATCGACAGATAGACCGACACATTGACGGAAATTAGTGTTTAATGAAGTAGCGATACTAAAACGTGCAAAAAAGCATTACCTTTAGTTACGGAAGTTTTAAAATCACAGTACTTTCCTTGGTTACAAGTGAGAACTAAAACTTAATGTATTGAAGGCCTTTTATCAGCGTCATTATCTGCTTTTCTAGCATGGAATTGGAATTTGCGAGAGAGGGCCATCTGTCTGAGCAATACAACGACAGCCATTACCTCTCCTTGTCCGTTTCAGAATAAGGAATCAGCCTAATCACCGAACAGCTTCGTGCCCTTTGTGCTCTTCCCGAATGCGAAGCTGTTCGTGAAAGGAATCAGGAGGAATTTAGGCAGTCGGCGAAAGGAAAACGTCACAAAAGTATGCGTTAACAAATGCCAGCCGGAGACTGAGGAAATTTTAAAATTTAACGAGACCAGGAGCACCGCTTTCCTTTCCTCTGACTTTGATTTATGGGGCACATCTTCATCTCCACAGCTCAAAAAAACAAAAATCAGTCAAGTAGATTAACTCATTACCCACATTACCTTCTAAGCCATAGGCCAGAAAGAGTGTCTACTTAGAATTCGAGGACATACGTCTTTGTAACGTTCCATGATAGGCACATAATAGAAATACTTATTTCTATTGGCTATTCTGTCTGTCCGTTAGTGTTTTCTCACCGCGTGATATTGGAAACCGATGCGCGAATTTTACGATAATGCTTTTCACTTTTAAGAATCAATTCAAGAGTGGCTGAGTAACTATCAAAAAATTTAAAAAAACTATCGAATGTCTTTTATTTATGTTTCACAGTACATGATCGTTTTGGGGCGTCGTCAATAAACCATTTTTCTGGGAGACTTGAAAGTACGTAAAGGTACTTACAATTTATTTTTACATGTTTTCGAAGTAGGTAACTGAACCGCAAAAGCTATATTTCAGCTTTTGTAGAACCTATACCAAAACTGGTAATTTTAATGAGGATTTGTTACAATGAAAATCATCGATACGTTCTTAATATTCCATACGCCACATAGCAGCCACAATGAATACTAAAATGGGTGAGTAGTTTCTGCTACATCACTACAACTCAAATGATTAAATGAAATAGTTGTAGATCCATGAAAAAATATAACAATATTCTTAAATCAGGCAACATTATTCTGAATGTCCACCATAAAGTTTATCACAACTAATTCAACTGCGGATAGCGTTGTAGGTGCATATATCATCACTGCCACCATTCAACCAGGACGTACAGCTTGTCCAGTATTCCGTCTGACCACTGTCTGACTACGACAACAGCCTTTTAGTTGCGATTTTCTTCTATAGGACCTAATGGGAAATCTGTTATTTGCGCCCCTAAAAGGACCAACGTGCCAGGAACAGGAAAGGTGCGGATAAACAGCGATTACCTTTTCAGGGAGAAGTGCCTCTCTTTCTATGCACACGTACTATCTGATCAGAAACTTTCTCTTTATATGAATATTACATCTGGATATCTGCAACTTATCCAGTTAATGCAAAGTATAATATGATTTTACGTAAGTATAATTTTCTCATCTTCCGGTAGCAGATATTTCAATTGAAAGCCGTCCTGTGGATATTTTGTATTTAGTAATTCTCATAAATAAACTAAATTTGAGAATAATAGTGGTCATCTATGATTTATAATGCCAGTTCTACCGACTTACATTTTTCGCTAATCTCTTGATGGGCCTGCTTCCCTTCCACCACGTGATTATGGCATCTGGTCTGCTCCCCGACGTTTGACATTCAACTTCATACCTCTTGTCTGCTGAAACGTATCTTTCTTGTGTCATTATTCGCACTGTCTGTGGTTTTACTGGAACAAAATATAGCAATTTAATTAAATTCTCAATTTTTTTGGGACTTGCATGTCGTAACTTAAATGAGGTGCCGCATCACTAACACCACCAGTAACTAGCTTTCATGCGTATACTCGTACATACAAACTTCATACATTTCTTCCGCTGTTCCGCGACTACCTTGATATTGAAAGACGAATAGTGATTGCAGATGTTCAACGTAGAAGTGAGAGTATTTATTTATCTGATTTTTTCGATTTTTGGATCAAAGGTGATAAGAAGATTAGGATGTTTCAGGTTATGGTAAATATGGGGTTGAATAATAAAAACTCAACTAGAAAAAGTCAATTCGTCGTTTGGAACTCGGTAAAGTATGAAACCTAATGCAAATAACTAGACCTAAGTGAACACTAAGTAGTTCGCCCTCGTTACTGATAAAGTGTAGTTCCAGGGTCGATCGCTGCCCTTCCTCTTATTATTTTGCGTTACTCCGCAGATAGTGAAAGTATAAAAATTCCTGCTGTGTAGGATATTTTGTTAGGATCGCAAGCAAGCAATTGGAATCATGGGTATTACGAAACCTTTAACGCATAAAATGTTAATTCTTTGTGACATACAGCGTACAGCGTTCAGTGGTAACACAACATTTTCAATCTGCCTTTGGTCCTTCATGAGCTGTACTGGCCAGGTTTCAGTAAACAATTAAGTAGCGCAATCGTTGTCAGTTATCGTTTTCGCTGTCTATATATTATACTGATGAGACCTAAGGAGGATGAAACAGCCGCTGTATGTGATTGGTTGCAAGCATTTTAGGGGTAATGGGGCTACTTATTTGTAATATACAAAATAATTCAAATTAATCTGTCATCTTTGACTTTTCTTATTTTTTTGTTCTCATAGAGGCTCAAATTTCCTTTTTGTAAAATTATGAGAAAGTCAGTACAATAGCCAGATTTTGTTTTATTTTAGGGTGTTCTTATGTTCTTATGAGCAATATATATATATATATATATATATATATATATATATATATATATATATATATATATAACATAGTGTAAATAATGAAGCAAATATTGCAAGCCCAACAGATGCTGGAAACGTCACAGCACAAGCAATATACCGGCAGTTCTGAACAGTAAAGTAGAGATCCATTTAGTTTATAAACAGCTAAATATACCGTTAATCAGTTAAGTGTTGGAGTTTAACTCCGATGCTGCAATACCGACTTGAAACTGGCTTGAATTATTTATGGGTGCAATCAATTCAGCAACTGCAATAATTACTTACTATCTACAAAACGTTGAGAGATACATTTCGCGAAGTGGAGGACGAACAGTTATAACGTTAAATTAACTCCCCATATGAAATATTTTTAAGCAACACGTCACTTTGAATTATTATAAGATTATATAGAATAAAATTGTACTTGTATCGGTGGTATATATACTATTTTCTTGATAGATCACCTCACGCAAAGGCAGATAGTCTATCGCGCTACATAAGCGCTGCGAGAGAAGACATGACCTTAAAACGCAGCACATTGGGGGAAACAAAGCAGCGACTCTTGGAAGAAGCCTATTCAAGGCGTTGGAAGCTCGACCCAGTCTATGGGATTCCGACCTAGCGAGTCCAGCAACATCATCGTGCCATGATATGTTATAGTTAATTCCCAGAAGCTTGATGGAAGATGAAACAAGTATTGGCTGTCCCTCCATCTTCATGGTTGACAGTCCACCATGCGACTTATTAGACATAGTTGTTATCTGCTAAAGTGAAATGGAATATTAACCTCAATAGTATAGGCTTCGACAATTTCCCGATTTATACTTCTTTCAATTCTGACTTCACAGAACATTTCCAACATTCAATCTAAATCGTATTTCCATCTCACTTCGCGGGAGGTGCAGCGTTAACCTACTGACGCCATTTTGTTCTGATTGTAACAAGACAAATAGGCCACTAGATCATATTCGTCTTGCTATTTACAGTCCTCGTCAAGATCTCATATACGTAGAATCGGCTAGTCATCAAATTGACGAGACGTAAAAAATCACATTTGGGCTTAACGCCCAATTCATCTTTTATCGCCTATTTCCGGACCAATTATTGCTAATCGTGGAAAAGAATGAGCGAAAAGCGCTACGTATAAGTCTTCTCTCAGTCGGCAAATGATAATCTGTGCTAAAAGATTTAGGACCCGAGTGGAGGCCATTTTATTAGTAATCTCCGAAGGTTCGTCCCCTATTTGGGGTTATTATTCTTGTCGGGGATTTTTGACGGGAGCTTGATTGCTCATTAGGCTAATGGATGATGGGGTGGATAAGGAAACCGTTAGAGAATTCCAGTGCTTCCAGACACGTTGTTTGAGTAACGCTTCTGACAATGAACGTGATCCCAGGGCTTGCGTAATGATAGCGCTTCACTTGGCTATTCGTGTTGCAGTATTTGTATTATTATTTGTATTTGCTTTAATTGGCAAACTATTTGACAAACATGCCAATACGCAAATACTGAAAAACGACCACACAGCGCGAGATACCAACATAACCAAATGTTTGCTATTCAATAGGTAAATTTGCATACATAATGTGTGGCTGTATATTTGCGCAGCGGAATTTTTCATTTGGATGCTTGTCTCTACCTTTATCATATCATACATGAGAAAATGAGAAACAAGGAGTTGGTGGATGTTGACTATGCACAAAAATAGAAACAAGTAATTTCAATAAATAAAATTATCATTCCAGTTCCAGTTCATTAGCCAAGTGAACATCAGTATTACGTTAACTTTGAGAACAACTTTACTATAACAAGTGGTACTGGAAGGATGTCCAGATTAATAGGGATATTGAAAGAATTATCAAATGAGAATCTACAGATGGAGTCCAGTTTATTGCACAGAATACTCAGACAACAACCCTGCAAATAATTACAGGCTGATAGCCATCCGTAGATATGGAAGACATCCAATACTTTAGCCATCTTCCATCAAACTTCTGGGAAATAACATCATCAATAACATGTCCTGGTATGATCATTTAGCAGGCCTTGTCCTAGAAGCTGGAGGTTTTGTTCTGTTCAAGAAAATTTTTTTCACCGCAACAGTTATTGCTCCTCTACAAGGCTTAGATAAGACCATTGCTGGATTGCTTCTCCCATATGTGGGGATGCACTCCAAAGCACTCCCTGATATTTCTGAACACCGGGACAGCCGGAAACGAGCAATACTTCTAATGGATGCGCCTAACCTTACCATAGAACGTCCATAGCTAGAACCATATCAAATGTTCGACATACAGCAGGAGGAACAGGATTTTGATCCCAGATGGTTCTAATGTATCGCGTCCTGACGGCCTAAGATCAGATGTGAATAGACATTCACCAACGTAGAGAGCAAAGGTTCAAAAACAAGTGCAAGACGTATGTAGCAGATGGCGCAACACGTCTCAGTGTATGCGGTCAACATGTAGTTGCAATAGTTGCGTATTTGTCTAATTTGTTCCTTTCATGTGCCCTGATAAGCTGACAGCGACGCGGTGACGCGTGTTTGTTATTTACCCTATTTGGAAATAGACAAATATAGCTAATGTTTTATCAATTAAACTGTCTACATATAATGATTGTATGTCAAATATACAAATACGCAAACACAAATACCCAAGTGAAGTGCTAGCATAACGTAAAGTAACAAGTTAATAACTGACTATTTATAGTTTCCGTAATTCCGTCATTATCTGAAATAGGTGGGAGACTGTTTTTCTAGTAAATGCTATAAACAAATTGTTCGTACGGAGAGGGGGAAGCAATAACTAAATTTGTGTGTTATATAAATGACGCTTCGTAATTAAGTAAACGCAGATTTTAGATTTCAGAGATTTGATATTCTACAAAATATTTGTCAGTTTACTTCCCAAGCATGAGCGAGGAAATTTCCATATTGTGATTGCGAATATTTATGAATTAGAGATTATACGTTTTTTCATATTTTATGTGGTGTATAAATCACAGAAATCCATGTTACTAATTTTTATCGGAGGTTCGGCGTTTTTATGACCGTGTAATCTCAATAATCGCAATACCGATTTCCATAAAATTTGGAATGTAATGATTTTGGACGTAAAGCTGCCTACATTTTCGAAATCCGCGAATTGGCGGCGTAGAAATGAGAAAAAATTTAAAAAATGGTGTCAAATAGGTTGATGCTGTACTTCTCCCGCAATTGCATCACTTAGGAAATGAAGATTCAAAACAGATTTTGGAGATCTTGATCTTTCGAACTGATATACAAACTACTGAAAGACCTTAGATATGTTATGATTTATTATAATCTCAAAACTATAGTCTATTTAAAAATTTCTAAGATTTACAAAACTTAACTCTACCGAATGAATAATTCAGAAATTCGATAAGAGTGTTTAGCAAACTGATATCACTGCTCGTGGAAGATAGAGAAAACCTAATTGAATCAATTTTTTTAAAGAGGGTATTACCTTTGTAAATATTTATCATACTAATTCAGGTAACGTGGTAACCATGCAGGCTGTGGCTGTCGGTATTATATGTGTATGCGCGTCCGCGTTGGCGTTGATAACAGTCAGTATTGTTGGAATGACATGGTGAGGATGTTGTTACACGAGATATGTTCTGCTACGCGAATGGTACTTTTTCTATGTAGATTCGGTTTTACTCTACTGCCAATTTAATGGATGATAGAACCTCTTCTACCAACACATAATTTTCCATCCTCAACCCCATTCTTTACCAACCCCGCATATTTTTGGAAATGATTAGGAACCAAACATCTCTCTCTTTATCGACTTTGCCGCCAGATTTTCATGAACATAATGTCAAAGTTTCACCAATATGCAAGAATAGTTTCCCAGATAGAAAATGGTCAAGGACTCTAGAACGGTTACAGACAGACAGACTGACGGCAATGACTGACGTCAAGAAAAAACAATATCTCGGATTCGACATTATTTGATTGGCGTGAGAAGTAAAAACTACCAAAGGTTCACCAAACTTATTTTTTATGTTTCTTGAGCCTAAGAACTTTTTACTCGCTGTTTCACTTGAAGAGATCAACTTTTATATGATGGGGTCTCATATCGTATGGCAACCCGCTAAAAAGAAACGCGACTGCGTGGAGGGTACTGTGTTGATCCCTTTGAGTACCATCTAAGAAACGATCTCACGACCAAAACTCCATTATTTTTGATTTTCATTGTAGGTGTAATCCTAGCACGTTATCTTGGTTTGCCTAAATTTATTCTATTTATTTCAAAGATGTCAACTGCTGTCAAAGTTCCGACATATATATAGTGCACCCTACTCGTGTACTTATACAACGTATTTTCTAAGGTTGCATTTATTCTTCTAGAATGCAGTATTTCTCAACGTAATTCTAACAATTACATACTTAGCTGTAGTACTTAAAAAATAAATATGTTGGATCTATTGATTTCGAAAAATTCAGCAACTGCAATCTTAGTTGGATCCCCACTGAGCTGCCACGCCATCCTATACCGAGATATCAAACTGCTAAATATTCTGTCTAGCAATAACTAGTGACAGTTGGAGCTGTTAGGTTTTTGATCGCTATTTGCACTCGTGTCGCTTGAAGGCCATGCATCATGGTTTTACTCTGTATAGAATAATTGTTTCAAATCAAACTGTCATCCCCTGAGGGACAAAGACCAGACAATAATATAATAATAATAAATGCGATAATTCTTTTGCGTTCTCGAATTGTTGATTTTGATTTTATTCAGTCTCTGTTTCTCTCGCGGGAAAAAGATTAATTCTGAAAAAAGACTTGGTTTGTTGCATCATTGAGCTGGACTATTTAAACATTTTGACGAGTAAAATTTCAGTTTCTGCAAAAAATAAGACGCCCAGAATATAATTAAGAGTAGCGGCTGAAATTTAAAACAATTCGTGGGAAAACTTATGTTCGATATAAATGTATATAGATATATAATGAGCAATACGGAAATAAACAATTTTTTGCTAATTGAAAGTTATGGGAAGAATTCCAAATGAATAATCAAAAAAATCCATACAACGAACCTCCGATCAGCTAACGAGTTCTGCAATCGTGGAAAGGGAGTATTCCCCAACAAGTGGGCCAGAAAAATAAAGCGATCTTCTTGAAGCTATGCAATATCTTTAGCGTTTGTACTCGTACGATTATCTGAGTTAAACTACATTATACTTTCGACTAGATGAAAAGCTACGATATCATATCCCTAAAATTATCGTCCATTAAGCCTTAGTCACCCAGATCTGATACGGAAATTTACCCTACCAATAATTAGGTCTTATAGTACCTTTGCAAGTCAGCCTCGTAGAATTGATATTTGTGGCTTCTGCTGATAACGAAAGCTCTCGTATACTTCATTTTTGCTGTTATATTGATGGTCATTAACCGAATAATAATGATAGCTGATAATTCACTCGGCAATCCATCATTCACTATTGACAAAAATTGATGTGTTGGCCTATTTCAGATAAACATTAATGAGGCAAATGTATAAGCCCAAAAGTGTACTATGAATTGATTGCACCTTATACGAGTAATTCTGATCATGATCAGAATAAAAGTTTTATTTCATTTTGTTCATTCAAAATTTGGTACAAAATCACGTTTTTCGGAGTGACTTTTCAACAGAGTTAAATATCAGGAGCACTAATTGACATTCAGAAAAGGACCAGCATTCTATTATAATAACTTTACAAGAGTCCATCTTTTTATAATTTTCTGAGCCAGCACTGACTAATAGATTGGCAGATACATTACAAATAATTTCTAATTGCATAGTAATAATTACTAAAAACATTCTATGTGAAATATGCTAATCCATTTAACCTTTTAAAAAATACTATTGGTATTGTTCATACATATTATTCGACCTTGACGACCATTCGATTGATGTTTACGGCAGTAGCTGTCGAGATAGTAATGAAAATAATATCTGGGAACACATCGCCCAACAAACGGACGAAAATAAGTGACATATGAATTTCAGTAATATATATATATATATATATATATATATATATATATATATATCCAAAAAACACCTTTTATATCAAACAGACAATCATTGCAAACAATTTTATCATAATGAATTCTAATTTTTCATTACTTTTTACAATAATATTCGATTATAATTTATATTGCATATCATCTGTAAATCAGAGCTGGATATAATATAAATGGAACATGTTGTATAAATGTAGTACAAATCCAATAATAGACTTTGTTCCAAATGCACAAAAAAATTATTAATTATATTTGGGGAGCCTGAATTAATATTAATTTGACAACAAGGAGTGATTATTGTGAGTACAATGTGTTACAATAAGGTCGGACAGCATAGTTTCTGACTGTCCTCATAAGTCACGGCAGGTCTATGAATCAGAAAAAAAGCAGTAATCAAATTTTTAGGTCCTTCCAAAAGGAGCAGGATCTAAAATTTGCCATATTTAATAAAGCTATTTTTTAAACTGGCATTGTCCTTCGACTGGGCAATGAACTGAAAGAATATGTCAGAAAACTGTACTGACATTTCGGCGCGTTTCAGATCCCAGGTTTCACCATCTTGTGCATTATATGCAGATGCTTTATCGATTTTTGCGTTCGTGAATCGTGATGAAAGTCTGCAATTACGCTATGGCAGGTACCCTATTTTGCATAATTGTTACTTATCCCTCTTAAAAACTTGTTTAGCCCATTAACCAATTTGATATTTATTGATACTATATTCAGTCCAATTGTCTAAGATCCCTTTGTTGAGTCTAATGTAACGGCTGGTGCCATCAGAAGATATCAAAATATAATATGAAACGTTCTGTATTTGATTTCACTACGATCCATAACAGAACTAATAATTAGGAAAGACAGAAGGAAACATTTACCACTTTGGAGTAGTAGTATTAATTATGTTAACTGATTCTATAAAAGTTATTATTTATAATTACATCACGACAAATCTCTACAAAAACAACATCAAAATGGTGACAAGTAAATCAAAAAACTGACAGATACATAGAAAGACGCGTATAAATTAGTGAGATACAATACCACTATAAAATGAATAGAAACCTGTTAGCTGGTATCTGGTCACAATTTTATTCAGGTATTCCGAGATTAATTTTGAATACATTGTCCACTATCCTATAATTTTATTTTTCTCAAAAGTTCATATTCGTTGATTTTTGTTTTTTTACAATTCATATGTAAATGGCGATTCGTTCGGTTGTTTATTAAACTGCATCGATTAACGTATAACAGATATATGAGTACATTCTTTCGAATGATTTGTATTGCATTTATTTCAGTGCAAACATCACGTTGTTCATTATTGAAAATAGCGCTGTTTGTTAATTATTGCAATGTTTCATTTAACTAGATGGTACCGGATGTTTGCAATAATAATTATTGATGCTTTTAATGTAACGCTACGGTATGCGAAAAATTATACAATCAATACTGATAATACAAAATATGAAACCATGCATATTTCAATTTTCATATTAGTTTTCAATTGATAATTATTTTTTTTCTAAGCATTACGATACAAATACAAGCACTTGCGATAGTACTTTGTAGGATTGAAGTGCTTCTGAGCCTCTCCTGTAAACCACAATTACTATGATGAGAAATTCAACACAATGACAAACTCATATTGCATAATTTTGGGCATCAATATTTCGGTTCGGGTATAATTTGAAACGGGAAAATACACTATATGGGGTAACTTACTTTATGTTTAATCAACATTTCATGAACTTAAATCTGTTAATAATTCATGTGAAAAATATTCCGACTAATAGATATTTTATACAGATACAACCTTTTCAACATCTCAAGCGTTGAGCTTGGTAGCGCATCCTATCTTCCGAAGTCAAGGAATACTCGGACTGCCTTGAAGCAGTGACATATACCCTCTAGGACATTTATTTTTATCCATAAACACTGTTCATGAAATAAGTTATCTCGTCATCATTTACTTCAGGTGCTGACAGCTGATATAAAGTGTATGCTGCACTTAAAAATCTTTCCAGTTTTCCATTACAAAATTATCGTCAGTTATGTTACGATTATTGTATGAACTGTTTAATCAGCACTAGATTAAATTGCCAATCAGAAGTGATTAAATCTTAATTGCTTGCATTGTCAATTGCTGCGGTTAATATCTTTTCACAGGATAGGACAGTTTAATTAGTATATGGAGTATATATCTCCACAGGGGATCATACGTGCAAATATATCGGGTATAACTATAAGTAGATATAGCTTATGAAGCTCACAATAATTTTCAGTCTGTTAATGTATTAATTGATGGGAAGGGAGAAAACGAATATTACCAAATATATAGTGGAAGATATTCAGATATAGATGATGTGATACAGCAGAAACGATTTACAAAAATGCAATGGCAATTGATTGCCGCATCTCCTCGTACATAACTATGGACGTGCTATGCTTTTAACTATTTGGGTCCATTGTTGATGATTGTGTATTAATAATTACTATACCCTCATACGTTAGATTCTGATCACTTTTATCTCGTCAAGCTTCAACTACTGAGGCGACCTCAGTATAGGTCAGAGACTCTAAGCAGTGGTGCGATGTGTCATATCAATCATAAGTTTTATACAATCATTATATCTCGATCGGCATATGAATGGAAGTTGATTGTAATTAACGATTATATTTAAGCATATTTTAGGATACTAACACTAAAACGCTATCATTACTAGTTTAAGTAGTATTATAAATGTATAAATTCATCGATTATTTAAGTAAAAAAATATGAAGACTTAGACAAGGTTACAGTGAAGCAATTAAGGAGAGTCTATCATTAAAAAAAGTTTTGTTTACACTACTTTTTCTAGCTGATCTTATCATATAATAAGCGTAACATACAAGCTGTTTCTTCGTAGTTTTGTTTCACATAGGAAGATCAATTATAAAATCATAAGTGATACCGCTTCATCCTATTTAACATAATGGGAAGCACTATTTTTGAAACATATGCCTCTAGGATTCTATGTTCTTGCATGGCTTTTGACATAGGACACTAGACCTTCTTCTGTTATCGCTTTTATAATGCAGACATATATTTGACGTGTGTCGATTTCCTGGTCATTTTAGTAAAAGTATCTGAAGTAATGGAAGCACTGCTATAAAAAGATTTCAAACGCAATTTGACAGACGGAATACAAATATATAAACACACACCCAATAAATAAATTTTATATACCTATGAATCATTTATACATTATAAAACATTCTTGAATATCATTATATCGCCCATACATCTGAAAGAGAACGCCGTTTGTTGGCTAGGATTTACTTTTTATGGTGATCATTTTATAAAAAATGTCTATCTTTAGAAAATCGTAACAGTAAACTGAATATCCACATCAATCCCAAAGTAGTCGAAGTGTTAGTCAAATCTGTTCATTAAATCTATGTAGTTGCGTTTATGAGTCTGGTGAGGTACGATAAACCTTTACCTTTGGATGGAAACGTATTGAATCGTATTCGTAGATTTGTAAGGATTTGTGAAGCGATATATCGATTGAGATGGTCACAAAGATGTGACAAAAGCAGGTGATATTACAACTCATATATTAGAGATTTAATATACCAAGCAGCAAAAATCTGATATTCATTAGCCAAGTGGAATACTGAGATAGATTGGAAAAAAACAATAACTCGAAAGTGCTCAACCTCAAATATAAAAACGTATCAATCTCATCTAACTCATATAATTTACTTGTATGAAAAGGTGAGTAAGAAAAAATTCAATCAACGTGCTGAAAATGGAAATATTGGAAAAGTAAGTATGATGTTAATATAACAGTCATCTGAACTAAACCTACCAATACATTCAAATACAGATAAGTATCAAAAACCTTCGAATAATATGTGAGTATGCTGGTTGGGTTGAAATATTCATCAACATTCATCAAATACTCACGATTGACGTCTAAAACGGCTGCTTTTGTCATGGGAGGTACGATATTGGTGTTGCTGGCTTGGCAGATCAGACGAGCATGCAAATGTTGTCTACCCACATTTGGAAATGTAAGATGGTTGTGCACGAAGCCGTCTGGTCGTATTTCGTATGAATCGTCAATAACTGTGTTCTCTAGATACCATATCACTTTAGGCTTTGGACGACCTGGAAATAAATATAAGGCTAGTTTAACCAGTGCTTTTACAAACTTGTGAGTTTTCTTTATAGAACCAGGAGGGCCATTTCGTGTAACAATATTCATATGAGCACGCGTTCCGACTACGCAGCCGGAGAGAAAAAGATATGTTCAGCGATGGTCAGTATGAAAATTATCCAACGAAGTGTATGTAATTTACTATTCGTTATGTCTGGTCGGGGCGGTCCGTGGGACCTTTGCTCTTGAGTTGTTAGGTCAGTTTATGTAATCTGTCAGGTCTGGAAAACCAGGAACCAGATATTGTCAGTGGAAAGAAGAGAAAGAAGAAAGAAAGGAAGGAAAAAAAAAGTACAAAGATAAGGAATGGGTGGGAAGATAAATGCGTCGGTATTTTAATTTCACTTAATGTTTCATAGACTTTTGTTGTTCCAAAGTTAATTTTGTGTAGTAAAAATGTGATTTTGGATGTTCTTAATTCGCCTTTCAATTATTGATAATAGTGCAAGCCGCTGCTTCGAATGTTAGCGTACTTGCTCGACTGTGTAGTCCAATGATTCGCGCAACAGAGGGTTGCATTGCGATTCCGCTTAACATTATGCACTGTGAAAGTGGTAGGTGGTGCAATTTTATCCAGATGGTTTTGAGACGATCGCAATAATTTCAAAGGTTCGTGTCTATTAAATTATTTCGACAGGCAATGAAAATATTTTTATAAGGTGAGGGATATAACAATTTTAATATTTAATCATTTTGTGTCTAAGCCAAGGAAGAACGATAAAAAATCAATCCCATAACAGTTTTTTTATTGTATTGTGTTTTCATATCTGGAGGCGCGGGTGTTGTAGTATGTTAGCAATAATCGAATTTTCACTTATCAGGAACGTCATAGTTGTAAGACTGTAATTTATTTTTTTCGTATATTCAATGTATGTACTGATTCCTCACTACAAAACCATTTATAATTAGAATTATCAGAAAATGTGATGTCCCATTGAATACATTCTTGCACAAGAGCAATTTATCTATTTTTGATATGGCATTAACATTGTTAATGTCAAAATGATAGCTGTGAGCAACTTTCATAGAACGTTTGTAATAAAAATAAACCCAAAATAATAGATTTGTATTTTACTGACTTGAGAATTTTATTTTCACAAAATGTATATGTTTGACAAATTATCGAGTACATCTTGTGTTACTACGAAACGCTTATTTTTAATTACATTTAATATCTAATTTCTGAACTATTTATCTTTATGTGGCTGAAAACTAGCAGATATGAGTATTCAGAATACTACAAAACTCAAAAAATGAAAAAAAATTGTCACCCACGAAAATTGAATCCAGAGGTTCGTGTGCACTTTACCAAAAAGCCACGTTGGGTCTGCCAAAATGGTTCGATAATTTCGCATCACTTTCAGAGCGGTAGGCTTGAGCTTTCATCATAGGTAAATCTAAGCTTTCATGCCAATAAATCTAGCTTTATAGATATTGAAGCTGAAGTCCGCCATTTTCCCTGCTAACTACTATGACCACTTACCTCCTCTTACCACACAAAGCAGGTTCACGGTAGCGCCTTCATTGTAAGGTCCGAGCAGTACAGACTTGTCCAACCGATTATCATCGTATATGTGGATCTTCTCTGGAGGGACTGAAACGAAGATAATGTGTTAAATTTTTTTTCATCCGGCTAACAACTGTGGCAAAATTAGCGTTGGGTGTTTGTAAATTGATTGGACTAATGGCCTCAAAGGTATGAACTATTGTATAATCAATTCCATTGTAAATATTGTGGTCTCTCCGCCGTATACAGGTCATACCACAAATTCAACGATATGGTGATGGAAAACACATAAAAGCATTCGAATATTTACGTTAATCCCAAAACGCAAACAATTTATGAGATTCATCATTCCAGCTCTCGGAAATGAGTTTAAAATTGGTGTCTGGCTGGCTAGAATGTTTCGGAAAAAGCTCGGAGAGCGCTTACGTATAAATAATGTTTTCCAAAATTAGACCATGCACGTTTCACTGACAGGCGAATGCAGAACTGCCAACTTGATATATGTAATTCATTTGCATTCGACTAGGATTTTACAGCTTTTGGAAATATGGATTTGGCATATGAGCACTTAATAATAGCAGTAAAGTTCATCAGTATGGATTTTGAGCTGCGGCGCTAACGTGACAAGGCAGCCAGTCACCTTTATCTATTGATCGCATAAGAGCTACTTTTATGGAAGAAAACAAATGAACTAAAAAATATTGAGAAAAGATAGTGAGGAATGAAAAGTAGAGAAGTAACAGTTCTCCAATTTTACATTCACGGGTTTTTGATCATCTTAAGGTGCTGATAAATTGTTTCAAGAGCTCTACGTATTTTTGAAATCCATCAGACATTATAAAAATGTGCGAAGTTCCTTAGGCTATTGAAGTCCTTTTACATACATATTAAAAATACCACTTTAGGAGACATTTAATTAAAGTTTTGTCCTATTCTCCATTAAGCACGGCGAGGATTATGTCTACTGTAAAAGTAATGCAACCCGTTTTGCAGATATCAGAACACTGCACTGAAGTCATAACCGATGTAATTGTGAGAGTGTAAACCTAGTCGCCGATGTCGGTATTAATAAACTGAGCAAAATAAATTGTCATTTCGCAGCTGTCAATCGACATCTGATAAATGGTCTCCGGTTTTCCGGACTTGCGTCTTACTTCCTTCTAACATGGAAAAAATAAACGGAGCTCTCCCTAAAAGAAGTCGGCGAGATAATTTTGGAAAGTTGTGAAAATTATCTTTGAGGGGAGATAAGGAGACGCCAACTATGACTTGATTGATATTCTTGGAAACAAAAAGCGGATTGTCCAGATAAGGAACTGAGTTGGCGGCAGATTTTCGCAAAATGAACGTAAATGATAGAGTGTACAATCTGTTCGCCTGCTGGAGAGAAATGCATCGTTTTCATGGTTTTCTTCAGAGAAACCCCAGTAACAATATCGAAGAAGATTATGAAACAAGAATTCATATAAATAGACTGTATTACAACGGTTAAAAAAATCAGAACCTTCCCTAATTTTTGGAATAAACTAATGCCATCTGAAGGTAGAAAGTTTAAATCGTTGTCTTTTATATTTGCGTCCAAATACTTCTTATCAGTGGGCCAACCATCAACTTCCGATTCCCAGTATAATTTTTTCTTATAAAATGGTGATATTTATGATTAAACTTTGATCCGGCTTTACATGCAATAATTCTACTGAAACATGCTCAAAGCATGAAATCCAATAGATTGGCTTGGTACTTCCCGAGCATGGATTTAAATCCATTACTATATTACACACCCTTACTAATAGATGTTGTAGTGGCTATTTATCGCCGGTATTAGACTCTCTAAGTTATTAGGATTGTTTGACTTTAATCGAGAGGGCCACCTGTGTATCACTTGGAGAATTTTGCTATGGTATCTTTATAATAGGGTAGGTATATATACTACTTTTCAGGTCTCTACTGCGGGCAGTCGAGATAAACTAAAGAGTCTAAGCAATAGAATGATGTCATGTTAGCTGAACCTTCAATACTTTTTTTGCACAGTTCATTCTATGTAGAAATGGTTTTGGTACATTTTTCGTATCGATCTATATAAAATCATTTTTTCATAGTGAAGTACGGCGGCACAGTAAAATAAATTAAATAAAAGTAAGTATTCATGAAGTATAGATTACCATCAAATAACAAGCCCCACCAATCTATAAATTTTTCGTGTAGTCGATACGCAAAGATTTATTGAAATGTACACTGTCTGGTCGAGGAAAGTGTTGTGTATGAACTGTATCTACATGAAAAAAGATGTAATCTTATCCCTAACCACCGATAAAAACGAGGTTTATTGAGATTATTCAGCATATAACCATTGGTAGCCTCAAGCTACAAAGATTATTAGAAATAAAAAAGATTGGATTCATAAAATATGAATCGATAAACAAAAAAAAGGGATGGTGGAAACCTTTATATAAGTTCGTAGCCGGAAGATAGGATAGAATAAAAATCGTATGATGCTGAAATCACTATTTCTGTAATATGGCTGCATATCCAAGCTATGCAAGAATCATGTCAACAAAAAGAAATAGAAACTACAGAATAACTATAACTAAGTTAGGGTCAACTTTTCAATGTTTACTTTGTCAATATCATTAGTTGACTGTTAACTGCCAGATAAGATATTTCACCAACTAATAGTTCTTATTTACAAGTGATGTTTTGCTATCTAGCGTACTGTTGAAGTGCAGTGACAGTCGGTTATTTCACCCGAGGGTTATAAATTTTACATATCAGGCATGATTACAACTCCTGTTTTTCAGATGTATATTTTTAGATCCCGAAAATCCATATTTCTCATTATGGTCGGTCTGTCTATCTGTCGGTTCATCTGGCTGGTATTCTATCGACTGCGACTATCACTCAATACATGCCTTGGGAAATAATAAGTATTACTGGCATGTATCATTCAATTGGTTAATTAGAAGTGATTTGAGCAATGCTACTACAATGTCAGTTCCTTCTTAATCTATAAAGACAATCTATCTTTGAGGTTGAGAATAAATAAGCTCTCGTTTTATAAGCATAAATATATGCCGCTCTCGAGCACCTCTGGACTACACAGGAAAATAGATTGCCATTTGCCGGGGCTTATTGAACATAATGAATAATTTCATGTCATTTTAAAATTATTTATACGCTATTGACACAGAACTAGCAGATATTAGAAGAATTCCCATAAAATGTTTGATATACGAGTATGTATGTATAGGTTCACGTTTTCAGCTTGACCTTATTTTTTCTCTCTTTTTGTGTTGTAATCAAACGGTATTTTGCTGGAAAAATGGAGTTATATATAATGCCCTTCTTAGTAGTATATTAATGTATTAATGTTCAGAGAAAATTACATATTGGTTCGAGATTTATTAATATATGTTGAAGCTTTTATAAGAATGAGTAGCAAATAAATCCTGTCACCTGACTGATACCAGTTTTATGGTGATGTATTAGAAGTATTGTTGGATTCTGGTGTTGTGGCCATTGCGTCTTACAGTTGCTCGCATGCACTATTCTGAATTATTATTGTACTGCAAATTTAAAAATAAAATATTTCTACTCATACTAAAACAAACTTTGCCATCATAGGGTATAGTTGAGTTTCATTTTCCAAAACCCTGAAAATTTTTAAATATAGCAGGTGATCTCAGCTTAAAGATAAACAAAACTAGTCTATCCTAGTAAACTGCCGATCAGTCAACAGCCAATGTGCCTTGGGGAATCATTAGTTTCATTGACATAGGTTCTCTAGTTGTCTATTCATGTCATGATTCATGTAAATGATACTACAGTTGCAGATTTCAAGAGTCCATTTCTTTTCACTATAGTAATATGCCATTGAAGCTGAGAAAAATGCTCTCATTTTTATAAGCATAAATATATGCCGCTGTCGAGAACCTCTGGACTTCAAACTGCGATAAAAAATTCTTGCCATTCGCCAGGGCTTATTGACTAAAATAAATGATCTTAAACCCTTTTAAAAACGATTTATATGCACAGAACGAGCAGATATTAAAAAAATCCTCATAAAACCTTTGATATATGTAGGTATATATCGTCATATACATACGCTGGGTTTACGTTTTCAGCTTGACCTCCTCCTTTTACTCTTTTTACTAAAGGATTTTGTATACCATAGATGTATATAAAAAGTACTTTTTCGCTGTATATTAATGTATCCAATTTTAAGGGAAATTATAGTACATTCTTGCTAGAAAAATTGGTTTCAAAATTATTAATGGAGGGTGAAGCTTGATTAGGGATAATCAGCAATTAAAGACTGTGAGTTGATTGATATCAGTATTATCGAAAAAAAAAGATTGAATGACCAGATACTTACTACAGATTTAAACGATCGACGACGATGTGTTTGTTGATAAACCAACAACGTCGCGTCGTTTCAACCAAATATTAATTGAAAAGGTATAACGTTCGACTAAAGACGCGCAAAAAGATGCAAAAAACAAACAAGTTCCATTTGAGAATCCATGAGGGGATTTAGTAAACTCCGATTTCACTATACTGGGTCTTTCCAAGTGAACTAAACCGTCGGGAATACCGACTTGACTCCATTGCTTACCATTTTTTGTATCTTAGGTAACACATCAATTAACTTCTTCATATAAGATCTACGTAGAGAATCCTTGAGGGTAACTACAGTGAGATACAGGAATTAGATTTTGGTACTCTGAGTTTAGGATTAATCCTCGTTACATTACCGGCCTGGTATGCGACAGTTAGATAACAAATTAAGGTATGCAGTGGATACTGCACACTATAACATAACAGCATTATTCTGAGACTACGTGAAGGATCGCGAAACATTCCAGAAGGCACTTCCGACAATACACACAGAAATTCTATCGGAGGGACACAAAGGATATGCATAATCTTCCAATTCTGGGCCTATTCCTCTAGCCAGCCGTTCCAGCAGAACAGGCACTCGTGCCAGATCTTAAACGAAGTTAGTCTAATCTATTTTGCGAAATTGCATTTAATCCGAATTCAGAGAAGCGAATCATAAGATAACCGGGTAATTTATGCGAACAGGTTAAGTTTGTTATGAGAGAGAATGCCAACGATCGGCCCAATTAATTACACTAATTGAATTATTTCCGATCAATGGGCAGACGGAGGCGGAAGGCTAAGTGGCACCAGATAAGGACGTGCTGCTCACTGAGGGCATTAGAGCAAATATGTGTTTGCCGCTATCAGCGGATACTAAAGGACTTTACTCTGATAAGGTCAAGATCTGGAGCATATCGATATCTACATATATATGTATAGTAGATAGCAGCGATCCGACCAATCCACTCTTGCCATACTAATACGGTCTGCGTTGTCCTGTACTTTGAGAGAAAGCTTTTAAGCCATAATCAATTTATTTCATCGCTGGTTAGGGAACGTGACTCATTTTTTGACTATTTTTATCTCCCTCCCCCTTCGTTGACCCCCCGTAGTATATGCCAAGAGCCCCCCTCCCTCTCTAGTGTTCACGTAGTAATCAATAAACATAGTTTTAAGTCATTTTTTGAAAACAGAAAATGAAAAATAATTAATTTGGCTCATACTTGTCTTTATTAATACTGCGCTTGCTACTTGACGCCAAGAGTGCGTATCGTAAATCACGGGAGCGGTAGTATCAGAAGTTTCCTCAGACGTGATTCTTTTCTCCTCATCCACGGCCTCGACGTCAATCCACTCCACGCATTCCTCCACGACACACAAGACCTCTTTTGGTCTCCTGGAGAAGACCTGCAAAGGTCGCACGCGAGACACGTCGCACCACCATGCACGTTTTCCGATGGTTATTTATGGAACTTATCTAATCTAATCTAATTGTTTATCGAGAAGCTACCATTATACTGGAAAATATGATCTAATGCATATTTTGTTATGCTGGTAGGTCAATCAATATAGAAACTCTCGTCGGGTGTCATGAAAACTTTATAAAACGCATTGATAAGTATATTGAAGTTGGCGAGCATCGTTTTGAAGATTTTTTATAATAAATATAGATGCTTTCCGTATAACAATTACGTTATTTATGCTGTTGTGAGAAAAAAAGCATTTTTGTTAAACCATGAAATTATTGTAAAATTTGTAAAGGAAATGAATATTGTATTTTTCATCTACTTGAGTTGCAGGTTTGTTATATTTTACCATAACATAATCACGTCTCCATCGGATGGTATTGTAAGAGAAACAGTTTCCTCAGTATGGGCTGATGTGAAACAATTGTTTCGTGATACTAAAGTGCTTGCAAATGGATTTTTCTAAAAACGGTTCCTTTTCTCTCAGTTTCACGTTTTTAGTTGCTTTATTCACATACATTTCTTAGCGAATCATCTGTGTTGTAGGGGAAAAGAGAAATTGCAGATGTTTTATACTGAGTAAGGTTGGCAGAAGTTTTTTCCTCAGCCCTCGAAGGTAACCTCCTTATGTGTCGACTAGCTTCTACTTCGAATTTCTTAAATTTGACAGTGCTGTGTTGGCAATACCTGATCAAATACTTCCGCTTTTACGTCTAATTTGCATCCACTACCACAAAGTAACTGCATCGTCATCAGAAGCTATCACGACACTAGTAAAAATCGATTCTTCTATGTGCATATTCGAATGCAACGCATTATGTGCAACCAGTGTCGTGAAACACATTTTTCCGGTCTGCATCGTACCTTAATGATTATGTTTATAATTGCTTGTTGTTGATAACATCCGGCTAAGACTGTTAGTAGTGAAGGTAAATATGATCGGTCAATGAAAATTGTCCAAGGGTGTGTGTGGTGGGTTCATCAGCCATGTCGGTTTGCTTCATTTCCCGACCGGCGTGTATTTTTAACGATGGCCATATTTCAGGACCGGCCCGTAGATAACAGGCAGCTCGTATTTATCGGCGTTTAGCCATAATGGACGTCGTCGACGTCACCCTTTCGCACTCACCCTCATAAAATACACGCTTGTGCACTTACGCGCCGTAACAGCAGTAAATCTTTAACGCTTTGTTGCACTTGCAGGTATTTTACTATGTTATAGCCTAACAACTTATTTGCTAGAATTTGGATAAACAGCCACTAGTGAAGGTTATGATTTGATGAAAAATGATAGCTAAAGAAATTGCGAGATTTGCTGCGTTTTTAGGTATGTGAGGTTTGATTATATGATGATTGCTTAGACATTAGTAATGGTAAAATTGCCAGTTCATTGTATTTCTAATGATGCGAGAGGTAGTGAAAAATGTCATCAAGAAGGTTGATGCTGTATTTCCTGCGCAATTTTATTGGAAAGTGAATGGCTTGGTTTATGTTTGCGGTGCTCATTCGGTATGAGAAAAGACAAGATAGTTTCGAACGCGAGAAAAAACTGACTAAGCACCCCTGAAGACTCGAAGAGCTTTTCTGGCATCTATTTTCATTCGTGACCGTCTAGCACGAAGAGGAGAGATTATACCATTTGTCTATTTATTAATTCACCAAATTACGTGGACATATGAAAAGTTCACTCACATCCGGCTTAGTATGTGCCTAAAAAACGTATATTAGCGATTCTCAGATAGTTGTGATTTTTTATGTCTAGTACTTTATTTATTATTCGACATGATTTTTTTGATCAGAAAATTATAAATTTGATAAATTTATTAGTATTTTACCGTCCACATTAAAGCATGAGTATCCATGGATCATGAATAACTTACAGGAAAATACCCAAAATGTCAGTACCGTGGCATGTCTGATTTTCGTTTTCAAACTGATTGTATAAATTTCGATAAAGAGTTGTCTTATAATCTAAAGTTTAGCTTTTATAACTAAAATATATTGTATATTTCATCAAATTATGCTATAATTATACCCCAACATTGATTGGTAGAAAGAAATAGCAGTCATTGGTTTAGGTCCTGGAATTTTATTCAATTTTCAAATTTAAAATATTTGCCGCCTAAGCGCCATCTTTTATTCAGTTTCATTCGCTCGCTCTGGTGGCATTTTGAAGAAGGACTATTTGTGTACAATTCACAGCTGTGTGTTTATTTTTAGACTCTATGTTACGACAGAAATAATTTATTTTATTTAAAAAAAGGTATGTTATAAAATTACATGTCAGTATCATGGTATTGAAATTGACGCGTGTTAATACAATATTTAGGTCAATTATTTAGTTTTACTAGGACTATTATAAAAATTGTTATTTTAGTTCTAATGTTAATAAATTTTAAAGTTTGTAAAAATCAAGACAGAAAATACCGTTAATGTCTCTTTATGATTATCCTATAATTTATTATTTGTTTTATTTTAAGAATTTAGACAAATATTTTGAATATTTCATTCTGATGTCAGTACTGTGGCGGTGAAATTTTCAATTTTTGTTCTTGTTTCTTTTCTATTGAAGTTATAGTAGAACTACGTTACAGGCTTAATTTTTAGTATAATAAAAGACCAATAGCACCCAGAACACCAGTGTTTAAGCAATTTTGATTAAAAAAAAATTTGAGTTGTAAAAATCACAGTTATACAAGTATCACCCATGTATGATAATCGATGTTATCATCAAAATGTAATTTCATTTGTTATTTGTTGATTGAGTTCTTCCATAAGCAAAGAGCCTTTTCAATAAATCAATTTTATGTGATAAATTCTATTTAATATGCCGCATTCTAATTTTGAATATAACCTCTAGATTTATGAAAAAAACTTGGGAGGCTAAGTAATTTTCAAACTTCCTCTCATAAAACCACTAACTTGATTGTGATAACAGTAGAAATTTGTCATTAGAAAAGGACATCAGAATATTTTTTCAGGCTTTGTTGTTTGCGAAATATTCAGAGCAAGTGAGTGATGAATGATTATAGGACATGAGATAAAATCATTTAAAATGTGGTTAAATCGGATGCTTGGGGTATCAGATGTCTTTAATCATTGGACTCTGCTCTAGATTTCGACAAACCGTCGTTACAAGCCTTGTTAAGCCGACCCTCGTGTTAAAGGGCAAGCATCTATTATTAATCAGGATAGAAACATGGTATAGGGCACTTCCAACAAGATAATTAATAATTCTGGGCAGTGCAATATTCTGATCAGATGTAAGATGAGTAGAACAAGTTATTGGGAGGTCAGACAGCGAGGTCGATCGTTGATTATAACGGCGAGCTTGACAAGCCAAGAAAATGAGAGCATCTAGCTTGGAATCATTTGAGAGTCGTTGGATTAAAGTATCTTCAGTTTCTGAATATGAAAGCAATTTTCTCTTTTGGTATATTCATCAATCTCCAGCTCTTTTTTAGGAGTAGCTCAATATTGTCACTAGATAATCTTAACGGATGGATTAACTAATGATAAACAAGTCTCTAAAATATTCCTTGAAGTTAGTAAAAGTTATCTGTATCGCAACGCACTGGTTTCAGTTCAGTGCTGTGATCATGAATGCTTTATACAATTTCAAGTAACCTAAGTTTTCAGTAGCAAGAAGTATTTGTAATCCAGTTGATTTAATAATTTATTGGGTTTTACTGTATTTACCCTTTGATGCGGTTTTATAGCCAACTAGCTAATAGAAAGGGACAAAGTTTGGAGTGAGACCAATCTAGATTTCCGCCAAGGTGTGACCAGATGATCTAAGGCATCTAATGAGACACGTTCTTCCACACCAATAATATCATTGAGTCTATCTGACTACGAACAGCGTCCCGAATTTGGAGAGCACGTTATATAACTGACCTTAAAAGTGAGTATATCTTGCCGCGTTATTGTGTGGTTCTATCACGAAGTAATCCGCAATATTAACTTCAACTAGAACTGGTAATCTTAGGTAAGTGTCAATACGTGTCATCTGCTAACCGATGCTAGTAATTGGAAGGTGTCGCTTCGGAAACTAGATCAGGTGTCCCCATTGTATGATAAGGCTAGATGTGTTAATTGGAATACTACAATAGCATTACTGGCGATTAGATGCATACCATGTCGAAAGCCAGAACTGATAGAATATTTTGAGATTTTTCAGTTGGCTATTAGTATCAAGCTCACTAAAATATGGTAGTACAGACTATTCCGGTATTTATTTTTGTACACTCATCATTTTGACATATATTTGTTTGAAGTATTAATATGACCTTATTTGATGATACTCTTCCAACAATACACATAATTACTTATGGAAATAATATAGAAAGTTTGACAATAAATTTTTTTGTTTATCATCAGGATCAGTAGAAGGCTGTCTTTATTTTCTCATTTTTTTGTAAATTTTATGGAGGGTACATGTTGCTCAGGTGAAATGGAAAGAAACAAACGTGCAGAATGCCGAATGTAGTAGTCGTATGAAGTTTTTCGTCCAATATATCAACCGTCATGCTGAAATATTCTAAAAATGTGCATGTGTGGATTTTTGTTGCTTATCAAAACAAAAAAGTCTACCTTCATCGTAATGTACAGCGAGGCAAGCAAATGTACAACATATTAATAAGGCCGAAATATCAGAAAAAGTCTTGGAAAATAGAAGCGTTCATAATCTTAATCTGTCTTTAATATACAGCGTCCCAAGATTTCAGCATAAATAACTATATTGGACATTTTGCTAGTGACGCATAGCTTTCGCCAGTAGCTAAAACTTACAGTTAAAAGTTATTTGCATTTTCAGACATGCTGGTAAAAAGTGTTTCGTTTTTAGCCTAGACTCGTCAGCATAGCTTGGCGGTTTAACTGAAGGTATTAATTGAATTGACCCAGTTAAGGGTTTTATAGTAACATCAACACTCCTCTCCAAGAATCGCGCACGGTGGCGCTGCCCATTGGCAACTTACGAAGTCAACGTCCTAAGTCTATTAGGACCTTGACTCCGTAAGTTGCCAATGCGCAGCGCCACCATGCGCGACGCGTGGAGATGAGTATTGATGCTGGTAATGCTGTTTCTGTGATGCAACGTGGGTATTCAACAACATCTTAAAATCCACTGCTGGTCCAACACCTCATTCATTTCTCTCCTTTCTTAATTCAGAAACCATATCATCCCGAATTGATCGCATTGTACTATAATAACTATTCAACTTGCATCGCCTTTCGTGTAAGCCTTTTTGCTTTCAACAAGTCCGAGTATGGTCGAACGACCGAACTCGTTCAAGTCAGATCTACTCGTGAAAATTCGAGACATCTTGTTGAAAATAGTCTTACTGTTTCAAGTCAGGATGGCTGACCTCTAAACACATATTCACTCCAAATATTCAATTGCGCAATGCACACTTGGGCTAAGTTCGTCTCATAAGCTCACTTTGGCTAATTTTTTCGTTCGTAGGAAGCAAATTCATGAGTACCCCTTTGCGAAGGTTAGATTACATTCGTTTCAATTCGTCGCCTTCACAGCCTGCGCGGCTGTTGCTTTTATTAAATATATTCCTGAATTCCAAATTTGCCGTACGCCAAGATTAATCCCTCCATCTTGCGTTCAAGACATAATCCTCAAAATGGCCCGATAAATCACAGCCATCCAGCGTCTGAAAGAGTGGTACATCAATTTAAATCGGGAGGAAAATCTGTCGATGTAAATGTGGCTGCCAGAAAAATAAGATATTTCCTGTGATTTACATTTTGTCCACACGCAAGAAATGAGATAAAAGAGAATTCGAAAAATAACTGCCATTGATTTAATTTAGATATTTTTTAGAATACTATGATCATACCATCATAGTGGAAAATTGTGTGATGTGGATTAAATTCAAGTTCAAAAATTTACGATTCTGATTCTGACCTTTGCGAATTTCACGAAACCTGTTGATTTAAATTTGTAGAAAATATAGATATTTCAATGACACTGATATAGATTTCTATTTGAGAATTTAGTTAAATCCAGGTGAATACGACTGAGTATACAACACCAATCGAAACGTTGTGAAATGCAAAATCCCAAGTCAATGGTGCAAGTTGGAAACAATGCTGTCGGCTTCTCAACTACATACTTACTTACACATTCAATCGATTAATAACTTTGTTACTCAAATAAGTGAAATGGAAAGGAAATTGTCTAATGTGATCATATTCACAGCATTGCACCTACCTGATTACCTAACAATATACCTAGTTGAATCTGTGGAGTTATTTTTGTATATCTATTCGTTGATATTCATTCAATATGAATCGGTTTATTATCCAGTTTTAATTATAATTAAAAATGTATGTGTTTGTATCACCTTCAGTGCAAAGTCGGGTGGAGGAAAAAACGAAATCCCAAAGGAATACGCCTTCGAGCGACCTAAATAGAAAATATATTTTGCTTCTATAAATGATAACCTGTACATGCTGCTTTTGAAATACCACCAGATGCATTTTGATGATTAAAGTTTTCCTTGAAGGTTGGTAATTTAGAAATATATTTTAACGGAACCTATGTAGGAGGTAGAAATCATAGATTTTACTTCTTACATAGTATACGGGGCGGTGAATTTTTATTATTCGTTTTATTATTTCAGATTGTCATTGTGTGCGTCGTCGTAAAAAGGTGCAGCAAAAACTGCTTAATAAAGGAATATTAAGTGTTATATTTAAAATTGAACTGCGAATATTGTAAGAGGTTTTCCCACTGAGATTACGCGGTTAGCAAAAATGTACAGACAGGCCAACGTACAACTCAGACTTTAAGGTTTGCTAGGGGTTGTACGCACTGCGCTTGTTATACCGAAACAAACCTAATGTTGTTCCTTTTTAAGTTTGGCTTTGCCTCCGTCCTTACGCAAACCCAGTACAGTAAAGAACCATACACCAAGGAAGGCCTCACGACTGTCGTGTAGAGCCAATAGCCTCTAACTGACGACAACAACTTCACACAACTTCATGCTTTCAAGTCAAGCTACAGACTAGGCTAATTCTCAGCAATTTAACCCCAGTAAGCTACCTCCTAAAGTAAATGTATCGAAAAATCAGTAAAGGCAGGACGCTTTGCTATTTTCTTCAAAATCCGAGCATCCTTATATACATCAAAAAATTTATCAGCTGAAACTTGGTATTTGCAGGAAGTTAGAAGCATGATTTCGAGCTCGGATAATACTACGATTCCGATTCTCTAGTAACTCTGAATTACATAAAACATGACTGAAAAGAAGAGACACGTTTTTATAAAAAAGAGTAACTGCAGGATGTTTTCAACGACGAAGAAATTACACGTCCGACTTAAAGTAGAGTTCATTTTGAAACTTTTATCAACTCTAAGAAGGATTAAAGAGTCGTACTTTGGGATTATATAACTCCAATTTAAATAAGTAATGACTTTTTCCTCTCTCGCTGTTTTCTTATTAAGAAAAGTATTAAGCTTAAAGTCGGGAGGATGTTGGGCATTTACATGTTTCCATCACTTCATTAAAATTCTTAAATATAGAGTTTTTGCATTATCAAGGACAGCAATATATGTTTATGGAGCTAGGCGAAGACACAAAAAATTTCAAATAAAAAACTTTCAACGAGAGTTTGCTGGAGCAATCAAATATTTGGAACATTTATGATATATGCGTTTACAATATTTTAGTTGTAAAATATTAGATTTATGTTTGGCGGATGTTTTGTCGTATTTACATCAAGAAAGCTTTTCGGTCTCTTGTTTGTCTATTGTTATTTTTGTATGAAACCTCCTGCATCAATAAAAGAGGATATTTCTTAAATCCGTGGTAGGTATTATTTATAATTTTTTTAAAATTGTTAAAGTGATTTCTTGAGTTTGCAGTAATTTAAAAATTATAAGGCAGTTTGGAAAATAGTGCCCTATGAAGGCAATTCAGAGCGTCTGTTGGAAGATGTATTTCCGGAAGCTGAACAACTAAGATATCCTATATAATATCTACCATAAAAGTAATCCAGATAAATACAATACAACTGTACAACGGCCAAAAATTTTATGGATCCATCCCGTACACGTGTTACCTATGGATACATCGTCGTTTGTAAATGAACTATACGAAATTACAATGAAAGCAGAGTAGATTTGTTGAAATTACGTCTAATCAGATAAATTTTCAGTAATTGTAAATATTCAATAGCGGATTATTTATACCCAAAATCGATTGAGTTGTAGTGGATAATATAATATGCACTCATTGGAAATCCATATGTAACGAGGAATCAAAGAGAAGCTTGAATCACTGAAATTTGAAATTTTTCGTCAAGTCGGTTGATTGAACCTATACTTTCCTGTTTTACGAGTTTGTATTTGAGCGAAATCCGTGTACTTTTTTACTTTTACTTCTTGGCATCTCCTTGGCATACTTCGTACAAGCCGTCGAATGTCTTCCTGTGGTATACTGTCCCATTCTTCGATAAGTGCTTCTGTTAGTTGTTGAAGAGTTCAAGGTGGATTAAGGCGGCGACGAATACGCCTGTCCAATATATCCCATAGATGTTCAATCGGATTGAGGTCGGGGCTCAACGCTGACCAATTCATTGTACCAATGTCATGCTCACGAAGAAAATCCATGGTTATGGCAGCAGCATGCGGCCTACCATTATCTTTCATGAAAAGAAATCAAGGACCAATACCATATGCTGCAGGAATAACATGATGTGAAAGAATCATATCAACATATCTTGCAGCAGTAAGAGTTTCCGGTATCACTACAAGGTCCGTTTTTTCTTCCAAGCTTATTCCACCCCAGACCATTACCGAACCATTTCCAAATCTGGATGCTGCTTGTACAGTGGTAGCGGAGTAACGTTCATTAGGACGTCTGTACACACGTACCCGACCGTCACAACGGGTTAGAGGGAATATTGATTCGTCTGTAAAGAGTACAGGTTTCCAATGTCTAAGCTGCCATTGCAAATGATCACGAGCGAAGTTCAATCGAGAAGTTTTATGAGCTCGAGTTAAAACAGGTTTTCGTACTGGTCGTCTTGGTCTTAAATCAGCCTCCCGAAATCTGTTTCTAACTGTCTGGTCAGAAATCATTACTTGATGAGCCGCCCTAAGAGCATTTTGGAGGTCTTTGGCTGTAGATGTTCGCTTACGCAAAGAAGAAACTACTAAATACCGGTCTTGACGTCGTGTGGTTTTCTGCTTCCGACCTTGTCCGGCTAGTCTTTTATATTCTTCAGTCACCCTGTAGCGATCATACACACGCTTGATTACTGAAAGGCTGCTACTTGAAATTTCTTGCGACTTATCGGATTTTAACGCCATTTTCAATTAAAGCTACACTACGAGCTACTTCTATCTCACTAAGATCTCTCATTTTGACACACAATGAATTCAACAATATAAAAGTGTCACGTCGTTGCTTAGTGGAGCTGCCACTGCCTACTTCAATATAAAATCTAAATGTGGATATTATCTTGATGACTCTATTGATCATGGATTTCAGAAGAGGTAAAGTCATCTGACACATATTGACCTTCTTGTTTATATGACACATGTACAAACTTCTTTTTGCTCTAACATAACCGTATTCTATAGGAAGGATGTGTAATGCAGCTCCAAGGGAAACAGGAGTCTTTTCATGATAATCGATAAATTAGAAAAATCGTTTCGCTGATACGGTAGGGTATATCGCAAATAGATTTTCCGCTATGCATGCAAATGTACGATACACATAAAAGTTTTGTGTGATGTTAAGCAAAATGAGACAGTTATTTATCGATAACTTTTTTCATTTTGTACGTATTCCATTATCTATTTTTAACAAGATCGCCTGCTAGATGCTCTTGAGAAGCGTAGACCGAGTCGAGCTCACAGTAGCGCCTCGCTTCCTGCGGTTCTTACTGTATAGGGGAATGGGGTTGGTTGACTAGTTTTCATTTCTTCATGTTCTTTTATGTAGACATATATTGTAGTGGAAAATACGAGATTTTCAATAGTTTTCCTAGCCTACACAAAATAAGTGAAAACAGATATGAATTAGTCAGAGTGTTAGTCAATTAACCACATATCTGGTGTTGGTTACTTGATGCCTAAAGTAGATTGACCAACATACGAACTAATGCCAATTTTCGATGAAGACATGAACATACAGACATATATCTGCTTACGGAGTCTTCTTTCTGAAGAATACGCCAATTTTATGTTTAACAACAATGCAATCATAATCAGAACTCAGTACTCGGTCTATGGGAGTTTTCGCGTAGTTGAATTTAACTTTGCAAAATCTTATCTTCCTGCAATTGTAATTCCCTGTTAAAATCTGATAAGTACATCTGAGTACGTTTTGTATTTAATTAATATTAAATTAAAATAACTTTTGAGTTGAGCTACAGGTAAGTAGCTTAGCTGTACAGCTTTCAACTAGCTCCGGAAACTGTTTTATCTTTTAGAACACGTCTATCAAAATACTGAAACTGCTTGATCTACAATGCTCCATAATATGTAAAGCATACATAAAGCTAACATCAACTGTAAAGTAATAGGTGAAAGTATTCTCAGCTATGCATAAAATCACTGTATCATATTGATGAACGCCTAAAGTATAGGTTGCACTTCATAGGGTAACTCAGTTATTGTTCTTTTCAAAAAAAAACTCCGGCACTGGTAGTATGTAAATGAAGGTGCAGTTTCCGCGAAAATACCTGCTGGGATGTTTTAAGCTAGACTGTTTAACCTGCGGTACTTGGGAAACGTTGATGTGCCCGTTTCGCTACTACAGATGAAAAAATGTTACTGAAAAGGTTAAACATTTCTAGCAAGTTTGCTCTGCTTGTATGTGCAAATAGTCTCCGTCTGTACCCGCATTTTAAGTATTTTATAACACAGATTAGTACGGAAAGGAATAAAATAATGGTGAAGTATGCTACTACACCACGGAAGTACATTTGAAACTCTTCTGTTTCACCCTTTAAGAATAAACATTCGCGCCTCAATTTCTGTGTAAATTTTTGTGTCTTGTGTTACCGTCCTGTTATGCGCAGCTATTTTGTAAATATATAAGGTAACTTCATGATTTTACGTGTTACGTTTTAGTGATTATTCAGAGTTGATAATATCATGAAAGTTACCATCAAGCTAATGTCAATGATTGATAGCTGCTACTAAGACAAATGACTACAGAAATTTTGCTCTAACTTTTAATGACTTTTCCGTTGTCGTCAATGAATTTTTCAATTTCTTCCACAACATCAACGTGAGTAGTCGAAGAGTCCGGTCTTCTCCAATATTGCTCAAGATTATGGATTTCTTACTTAGATGCTCAGTGGAGTATCAATCACAAGAAAATGAAGCAAAGCTTATTCCAAGGAATGTCAGAAAAGATCTTGGTATGGGATTCGATCTCCATATCTATGTCGGGGAAATCAAAATAATTCCTCTGGTTGAGCGGTATTGGTTAAGGTACAGAAACCTAAAATGGACGGGGATGTCATTGATACTTCATTTTCTATAAAAACTGAACCATTCGTATCAAGTGAATTATCACCTCCACGTTCCAATGACTTGGAATCATGAACGGCTTTAGGATCAGAATGAAATAAGCATGTACTTACCGATAACAGAGAAATTGACCTTGGAATTTCTGGTAGGGGAATTTCGGAAGTCCACTCGACACCTGTAGACGCCCTCGTCATCCAATCGGACATCGTCGATGATGAGTGTTGCTGGCGCTGTTGTACCACGAAAGTGCGCACGGTCCCCAAATGCCCGTGCAGATGACCACAGCTTAGCTTGGTGGAAGGTGCGACCACGCACATCGAAGCTGGAATGAAAAATCAATAAATTACATTTAGGATGTAGCATATATTGAGAATTAACCTGGAAACATGCGATTTTTTTTTGTTTTGCCTTTTTTGATCGCTATAATAAACATGTCCATTTTGAATCTTATTTTATACTCTTCGAATGCGCCGAGATTTTCCAGGTGAATGTGAAACAAGGAAATTCACATCACAACGTTCTTCATACAAGGGCTTGAAATTGTACAAGTGCTTCAAGCTTAAGAAAAAGATGCAAAAAGGCCAGAAAACAACTGATATTATTTTATGTCATTAACATCGATAATAACCACAGAAAAATCTATAACATATTTTTATAGACAATGTCCACAACATTAAGTAAATAAAAAATGGAAGGAAGGAAATTGAACCAAGGAGCATACGATGAGCAATTTCATCAGCATTGACTATGTTGCCTAGTGTAATACAGCCTTAACGGTGAATGGATCAATATACACCTGAATAAACCGACAAAAGGTAGTGTTTCAGTATAGGTAATATTCTTTTTGAAGTGATCAGGCAGCAAGCACAGACATCGGTAGTAAAAAAGTATAAGCACATCCAATGGCTCGTTTTTATCCCTGCCATGGTTCGCCAGATAATTGAATTCATTTGTTGGCCGAAAAAAGACGAGGGAGCTCTTACTTCTGAAGCCTCTATTGTTTACGGGTTGCCTTCTCTAGCTATTTTTTGTTCTAATTCAGCAACGGATAGCAGGGCATATGCCACATTTCCCAGAATATTTCTGGATGTTTTGTGGAAAAGTTGGACAGGAGAATTAGATTTGCTCCGTCAAATCATTACTTTCGGTTTAAAGGTTAACTCACAGTTCCTGAAGTTGTACTGGTATGAACTCATATATAAAATTGTTATTAAGATCCGAATTTCCTTTGAATTTTATGAAATAATAATAATTTTCAGTACTGTGAACAAACATGTCATTTAGTATGCGTAAATTTGTTACGCTAAGGCTCTTGTAAACATCCAAATACTTCGAACGTTGAAGAGCAGCTCATTCACTGTATCATGTACATAACATACAGACTTAGCTTCTTCCAACACGGTCCCAGATTGAGGCAGAAAAAGGTATTTCAGAACAAACGTGGGCTAATTGTAACAGAAATTGTGTATGTATGTCTTGTTGCTTTAAAGCTCTGCCATCAAACTTAAGCATCACCTTAAACCAAAATAAGTGAGGTTAATAATTCGAAAGACAATCCTTTTTAGACAATAAAAGTGGTATGAAAGAAATTAATTATATAATAGTTACCTTCTACGGTACTGTAACAACAAAGCCAAAGAATGTTGTTTAGTAAAATTGACGAATTGACGAATTTTTGTTCCAGTGTCAAGAAACTAGGAAAATTAGAAAATAATTCTGGATGCGCCATTATTGTCCTTCTTGAATTCGAGTCTATAAATATGCCGTTACATGAGATAGATTCATTAGCCCTCTTTTGGAAAATGGATAAAAATAACAACAAAACGTTATCTAGTGCTAATAGTGGCAGCACCCTATAAATACAAGAAACACTGTAAACAAATCCAGTTTCTGATATTGATATTATTGAGGCTCTTTATACATAACATATTTACATATTTTATTCTAGTTATTTTTAATTCATATTTATTTGTATATTTCATTATAATGATGTATTGTGATCTTTAGTCATGAGAATGCACTTGATAGGTCATTATTTAGATCAGAGTTAGCATGCTATTCATTATATTACCATATATAGCGCTCTCAACGGTTGTTACAGATATTTAAAAGTCATGTTGTCGTGCTAATTTATTTGAGAAAGCCATACTATGATGATCAAATGATGCGGAAGAAGACTAATAGATCCTCAATGAGCGAACTCTTTATGGTTGTTGATCTTGAGTCCAGAAATTGAATTATGAAAATAATACGAAGAACTATAACTGTGTTTTTCGAGATTTCTAATTGAATAATTAAAGGGTTGATTTTTCGTCGGTCTTATAGTTACTAAAATTTTCATTATATGACTTATTCTTCATTGAAATAATAAAATGCTGTCGACTATGGTGATAACATTGGATATTAAAAAATCCCAAATATGCCCAGAAGTATCACTAAACAGCACCTCAAATATACTTCAATATGACTGCGGAACTGAAAAATTTGATATTCACCAGACTTTAATTTCAGGTGAAATTTCTCCATCACGTAAGATCAGTTTACTCCAATACCACCTGCTCGTTCTTTGTTATTTGAGGCAGACATACGCAAAAACAGCGATTTCAAAAAAATTGGAGAGCAGACCGAGTAGATATAAATCATCTTTTATCTGTCAGCTAATCAATTTTCCAGAGATCTGTTGGTAAGTAGCTGTCACTTCGGCGGTGGCTTTGTGCGAGGCATTCTACCGCACCAGTTGCGATTCGACCATGCACTGTTGCCATAGTGAGTTAAAAACTATTCAGTTCGAGAAATGTCTGCTGACTTCCAAGTTCTGCATTACAGATGCAAGACTTTCCAAAATCATCAAAGATTTTTTTGATTTGATAAATCTGACTTTCCACACGTGATTGAGTAGCGGTTGGACTTGCGTCATTTGAGGGATCGCATTATATCAATTTGTTATACTATTTAATCCTATTTTATTATTATATGTATAGAGATGAAACTTGTGATTGTTCACCAGTCAACTTATTTCCAAAAACTCGAAACATACCGATACATAGACAGCGGTTCAGTTTATATTTGCGCAAAAACATTTTGTGTGTTAAACACTTTCTAATCGACATGCATGTCAGTTGCTGCTTTTGTTACCTTTTACCTAGTCTCAGTTATCGATGCACCAATTTTGATTGAATTTGAGTAGAGATTTGCCTTAGGCCAAGAAAACCGCGTTATTTTGTATTATTGCTACATCAAAAGCATTTTCAGGATTTTGAACTGGTTGCAATGATACCAAACTAGATCTGAGTCTAATTGCCATCAATCGTTATTACTCGTACTACCAAATATTGATAAAAGAGTATTCCGCTTGTCCCAGACTTGCAAAAAAGTGCTAACAAAGAGGATCTACGGAAGGGTTCACGAAACACTGATTTTATTATCCTAGTGTATCAATTTTCCGAACGAATTACAACATTGGAAGCACTGAGTCGCTATACTTGACTCAGTTCTTCAGCTGGCAAGCATTGCATATTGTTTGCCTACGGGTTACAGACCTTAGACAGTCGTGATAGATATCGGGCGGTGCGCGTTATCTCACTTGTATTTTTATTGTTCACGCTGGGGCGCAAGGCGGCGTCGCAAGGCTTGTTGGATGAAAGGGTGCCGTAATTAATGATTCGCCATTGTAGAAACCGTCGAGATGTTTACGGAAAAGCTGGGGGATGGCACGATGTTGCCGGTTGTCTAAGCGATATTTCCCGATCGTAACAACAAATTGTACAACATTTATAACAACAATTTTCATGCCAGGACAATCTTAAACCTTGCCGGGAAGTGTGCGATCGCCATTAACAATTGCAATTAGTTTTGACAGCAGCGCATCATGCACATTGTCCAAAGTGTCATTTATTGTAACCAATAACCATGTACCTAGGACCGTAGACAAGAGAAATTCACCAATACCGCGAAGAAGCAGGAAACCTTGAATAACAACAAACCATATATTCTACCTACACTATACATATGGTGTGATATAGGCATGCATGTTTCAATTCTTACCAGGATCTGTCAGTATAGCTTGGCGGCCAACAGTAGATGTAATCGTAGGAGACCATCTATGTTATGTCAGCAATTCATTGTGTCAGGACTATTGATTACGTGAGACCCTTGAAGTACATTATGCACTTGCACATGCTCATCAATTCCTTCATAGTTTCGGGATTTCGGGATTTTTCCATTACTTACAACGGATTTATTTGTTATTTGTAGCTAGATGTTTTAGACCATTAAATTGTCATATAGAGCTTCATCGTTATCAACAACGTGTTATAACCAATAAATTTTTGCTTGGTTCAATTTTATTCTGATCCAAGGTGGGTCACCTCAATATAAAGTAGCAGTGATTTATCTCAATTTTACCCATTTTAATGTTTCTGGGTAAATTTTTTACTCAAACATCTATGACTCATCCTTCATACGAATGAAGTATCCAGATAACAGGTTATCAGTGAAGCAGTTAATTATACAAAATCACGGTTTGTCTGGTTCGCAATGGCCGCCTAAGCACCTTTTGCTATTAAGGTAATCAAACTGCTGTCTGGACCAGTTTAAACTGTGCTCCGTATAAATTATAGAGCAATAATAAGCGCATGTAGTCCTGTGGGAGGAATAAAAGGAGAAGTATGGAATTACTGATGGCAACGCGGATGCTAATCTCCTGCCACATCAAAATAACGTCCCGTTATTTCGTTAGATTGTTTCAGAGGTAATTATTTTACGGCTGGGGGATATATTTCGTTAATGTGCGATAAACTCATCCATTTCGGAACTATTATCGTTTACCGAGTAATTATTCGCTGTACGGTAGTATGATACAAAAGGATAGAATCCTGTTCATATAAATATATAAATAAACAAAATAATAGCATTACTTGCTTCTCATATTCCTTGGATGTTGTATCAGGTACTGATAATAAATGGTAATAATACTTTATAATAGATACATGATGAAAATAGGCCGGTTATATAAGAACAAAATTATCCCACGTGTGAGCAGGAGAACTATCGCGGACGAAAACAATTCAGAAACCTAGGTAATCACCAGTTTTCGTTGGTTTGTTATTCTGGCTGTATTCATTTCCATTAGTGTACAATCTTCGTAACACAAACATAGCTTTTGAAGTTTCAAAGTTTGCAAAAGACTTCATTTTTGATGAACCGAATACTGCTTGTGAAGTTATTAGTAAGAAGAGGAATACATCAGAGCCTAGATTTTTGCACTGCGAGATTCTGGTAATTTTTGTGATTAGCCAAAAAAAGTTTCCATCACGGACTGAAAAGCTTCAAAACTGTCAAACCCCCAAATTTTGTTGTTGCATTTTTCACAAGTTTTCAATCCTTTTAGCCCCTTTCAAAATCAATTGTTCTGGAAAAGCGCATTTTTGTTCCGGCCTCTCCATTCGCGCGCAAGCAAACCTATTTTGTGATTTTTCAGGATTTCGCTGGTCGCGTATTTTGGAGATGAATTTCTCACGTTTTATGGAGTGTACTAATGCAATCTTCTTAACTGCATTTTCAGCACCAGTACCTAATGTATTACTGTTGAAAACAAATTATTACTTGATTTTTTTTCTTTCCTCTAACAACTAATTAGAACATGATACACTGTATTATATTATATCCAGCTGCTGGACAAGACTTTACACATGGACTCCTTTTGATAAAAGAAACCTTGCTAAATGACGTGCGAAAGTTAAAAACCGAAACTTAAAGTACACATTAGAAAACTAATGCTAACATGAAGTGCTTACTGGATTAAATAACTGGCATTTGATTAAATCCAGCCTGCCCGTTTGTCTGTCTGTCTGTCCTTTCGTTCTAACAACGTAATCTCAATTTCGGGAAATATACGATGTGGGCATGTACCAGGATTTGGTACTTGATTTTCTGAAATTAGTTAATTCACAGCGGTACAATGAGAAAAAATAAAAGTATTGTCAGAGCTAAAAATTTCGTTTTTTATGTTTCTCGGGTTTCTGTTACTTTCGGTTGTAGTTAAAAAAATGATGAAGGCAAATAGTGTTTGGAAGTGCTCAACATAATTTATTGAAGTTTCACAGATATTTCAGGACGTCCATATATTTTTTGAGGCTATCATTACACTTGTCAAAACCATGTTTACTGTTGAATTGAACAGGGCAATCCGAATCCGGTAGTCATCGGTGCATAGGCCAACTTAACGGGCCCTTTTGCGCCTTTATCTGCGCTAGTTCCGGAGACCCGCCCTTTTAACGAAGGTGAGTATAACTATGGGGCTATGGGTGGAATCCATCTCATATCTCCAAGTTCCACTAGATCCTAGTATATCATTCATGTGATAACCAACGACTCACAGTGACAAAATATGTGCGTGCGCACGCTGGATCACTTACCACCCCCATGATATGCAAGTGGCATTTTCATGAGTCCTACCAACAGTCTCAAGTCTTTCCTTATTATAGGAGAGTCAAAATCGTCTATCCATTTCCAAGGTCTCACGATAGATTCCTGTGCCTGACGGATATGTCCGGAGATGTTCCTCCATGTCAGGGAGATTTGATCAGGAATCCTCTATATTGGTGACCTCTTCATCGGAACTTGGAGATCGATATGTTGTGGGCGAAAAACACTGCTTTATTTTGACAACACATCACATTTCTAATGGGCTGATTAATTTACAAATAGTCCTTACATTGAATATCAACATTCTGTTAGACAAATCAATACAACACATTAAAGACAAAAAAATTGTTTTGTATATTTCTAATTCTAAGTAACTCCACTGATTTATGATCATACTTTTGATTGTACAGTACGATATCACTACGCACTGTAATGAAACTTGTGCAGGGCAAATACTGAGATAATCCACTTGACTGCATTTTTTAATACTGTAAACGCTCGTAATCAAGCAGCTTGTTGTTTCCTTGTTTTTAATGGAACATCTACGCCACTACTCAAGCCTCAAGTAGGTTCTAAAAGACAATAAAGAGTTTGCACCTCTTTCTTTTCAACCCTCTAGCAACCGTCTTGGAATTAGGAACACTTGCCAGACGTGAATTTTTTATCCTCTTGACAAGCTATTACACTTTGAGGAAGTTTATGCCTGCCTTCAGGACTTCATGGGTTAAATAACTCCATTAACTTTTTGATGGCTTCGGGAAACTTCGTATTTGTTCTCCTTTCGAGCCGTCGCCAGTTATGTTTGGATCCCTTTACTTTGTGCTGAAGTAGAGCAAGAAATATCTTATGCCTTGTTATGCAGTTCTTCTGCTGTGCAAGGTAGTATGAGTAGAACATAATAAATTCGAAGTAGGTCATAAAAAAGGTAAAGCCTATATGTTGATGAGGGATCTCTTGTCGCCAAGATCACATTAGGCTAGAAATCATAAATCATATAAATATATTTCGTACGCCAATGCGTATGCAACATATTTTTTCAAGTTTATCAAGGAATTATAAATAATTATACACATAAAAAGAAATTCACAATTCAAGAATTGCGATATTCTTGCAAAGATATATGAACAACTTGTGATTCGTTCCAAGTAATTCATTTACTGATTTCTCATCGCCATCTTCGTCAACGGTATTTCAGCGGTACGCGTGTGTCTGTTTGCGCGTCCGTTATTTTCAATTAGATTTAATTTTTACCAACTTCCTCTTGGGATAAATGAGCCGTTGAAAAGTTGGGATTGTGATTGGTGTGTGCATCTCATACGAGTGGACAGGTGTTGTTGAGATATGTGAGTTGAGAATAGGCTCTATCACCAATGGTGAACGTATATCTTTAGGCTTGAGTTCAGGTACAGATTTTGTATATTCTGTTTATCCGTACAATAACTTTCAAACTTGAATTTAAAAAATACTATATGAAGCAGATAAATGTAAGCAAAAAGTCACATTGGTACAGTTTCAACACTTTTTGGGTTCTTATTTCTAAGGTTAAGGAACCAACAGCAGCTAATAATAAATTATATAATGAGGTTGACCTGTTTCCGCCAGGATTATGATATATTCAATTTGAGATTTTAGTATTCTCCCTTCCAATACTTTCCCAGGTTTGAAATGAAAATACTTTCTTAAATTAACTCAGTATGATTAAAAACACAGTAGATATACCTACTTTAAGATTATTATAGCCTTGCGCATATAGGAGCTTATGCTATAATTTAATATCAAGCTGTTTAGTCACCGGCCGTACACAGCAAGTTTATTAATTGTTCATTGACGGTAGTTTTATTCAGTTCTACAAATGCTTGCAAACATTGTTTGGCTGTGTTTATCCAGTGGGCATTTACAAGCCTTTGTAAACGTTTGAAAGCACTTTTGTAAATGCTCCATTGCTCGTGAGTTCCAGCGTTACAGTCAAATACAAACTGGCAATGTTAAAGGCAATTCACTCTTGAGCGTCTAAAATACCCCAGTTATATATTATATAATAATTATCGTGTTATTAAAAAACAATTGCATGTGGTTTTAATTAGCGGCTACTGAAATATAAGATATATCACAGAAGCAACCACAAGATGAGTTCTGAAAGTTACATTATTCGTTGCCTTGTCATCACATTGGGTTCACTTTTTTTAACCCATTCCGAATTCGTCGCACAATATGAAAGATCCTTTTAAACCCTGCACAACTTTGTGTCCGAATTTCCTCACAATAGAAATGGTATTTCTCGAGTTATAGAAGGGCCAAGGATTACTAGACAGATAGACAACAGACAGCCAATTATTGATTTGCCTGCATGTGAACCAGAGTGGATATCAGCTGTAGCAATCGGATATGGAGTAATTACGAAACATGGTATCGGAACAACTATCTGACAACATTCAGTTAATTGATATTTATGTAGATTGTCGATACTCTTTCTTGATGAAACTCTTGTTGTCTGAGTATGTTATTATTTGTCTTTATGCAACAAGCAATGGTCATCTTGGTTACACTCCTACAGTATTAGGATCAAATTGCATATATAATCGTTTTACCGAATTTAAGGAATAGAAAGGCTTTTTTAGACATCGTCAGATTATGCAAAATGAAGGCGAAACGCATCGTACACCCAAGGGAAGTGTAACAAAACCATTCAATTTTCTTCGAACTGTCGATCAATTGCAGGCGTATTCATACATTTTTGGGTCTACAATTTGTCAAAATTTGTAGCCTCATTATAACAAATCATATAATTAAGCGTGGAACTAACCAGCTCTGACTAACTAACTGACTCTTTCAACTGATGTTTTATTTTCATATGAATTTACAAACAGCTATTTTTGCGTAGTGGAGACTCTTGCTGAGTTCTTATACCGCTAATATTTCCTAAAATTCAAGTCGCTGAAGCCCTGAAGAGTTGCAACTTCCTGAATCATCTTAACAATTTTTCTCATGTAGATTGTAGATGCCCTTACTTGATGAAACTCTGCCATCATGTAGATAAAAAGTTGTGTAATTTACACACAGTTTCACAAATAAAACTCTTTCTCACTGTGTGTGTGGAAGCAAAAGTATTTTATTTGTGAAACTGTGTGTAAATTACACAACTTATCTACATTAACAATTTTTCGCAGTTTTATAATTACCGGATAAAGTAGCAAACATAATTCGAATAACGATATCTGATAGAAAATTATGGATCGCGTCTTTGGAGTTAGTGGACACACATTTGCGAGTTTGATTAAAGGATCATTAATCGATATTTGTAAATCTTATTAAGATAAAATTTGTATAACATGACTACGCTGGCTCAATTACTTTCTATCAAATGCTTGCGATATTTCAACATACAATTTCATGAGCTGTCTTTGTAAAGGAATCTTGTACGTGGGAAAACATACACCTGCAGTCATTTCCCGAACAAATACCTAGGCCATCCCCCTCTCCAGTAATGGACGTTCGTTTTGATAAAGGTCCGAGCAAATCCGAGTCGTTTTCTTTCAGCGGTTTACCAAGAAGACTGACAAGGGAAGCTTGGAAAATATTTTGATTGTGTGGGGAAGCGCTGCGATTTATTCCACTACTTATGTGTACAAACATTATTTAAATGGAGGCAGGGCGGGTCCAATAACCTATGCTATACATGTTATTAATGATAACATAGACAGTGCCATATAGAACTTAAGGCTAATATAGAAAAGTAAAATTAGAAAAAAATTATATACTTCTTAATACAGTTACAGAATAGCACAAGTTAACCAAATTCTTGATACACTTGTTTAATCTTCATGAATCAGACCCTTCGGTTTCAAAACTCATCCTTGGACTTGACATTTTCAGGTTTCTATGCTATTCTATATTTTTTACTTTGCAACAACGTGGAAGACGACACCCAAGGAAGGTTTCTTTGATGTTCCAGACTGCGGATGTCCACTGTAAGGTCATTCGAATCCATTAGACGTATTGCTTGTTCCTGAATTGTGTCTAGAAGATGTAGGAAGTGCTCTGGAACGCAATGTCACACATGTAAGCCGTACCCCAGCGATGACCTAGTCTGAGACTTGTAGAATAGCAATAGCTGTTCCTATCAATACCATTCACCAAGTATATGAGCAAAAGGCAAATGGATTTTCATTCAGCTGATTTTGATTCATATGATGGATGGAGAGATTTATGACGAGGAAGCAATCAAAGAAACCTTGAGAAGGTATAAGGTGGTATGAAACGAAAATACAAATAACTTTTGGTCCGCCCCGTAATACGATGCTACCCACCATGATGAAATGTATTGAGCACTGCCGTAGTGGGATAGATCAAGAACGATCAAGGTATGTTCGTTAATATTGAAAAAAGGGTTTATAAACGCTTTCCCCTTTGCTAGTCCGACAAAGTTTAGATCCAAAAACTGTATTAACTTAATGTATGAACTAATATAACGTATGCGGCAAAGAAAAACGCTAAAATAAAATATAAATAGCTATGTGTGGCTTTCTAAAGAAACAAGCTCATTTCATGCTCTCATATTCCCAATGCAATAAGCGAGCTGTATAAAACTGCTCTGGAGCGTATAGAAGTAAAATTGCTTTTTGAATTCTGACAACAGACTAATCCTGGGTGAGATTTGTTCCGGTATATCAGGAAAATTGGGAGATGAGCTGAAGTTGAGTTTTTCAATTTGGATGCAACCACTTTTGCGTGAGTGGTTAAATGTAGCTTACATTGCTAACAGTATATACAATACGTTCCCTTTTCCTAGTGGAGTAATCGCGAATTCTTAATCTAAAGTAATCAAAAACATGATTCAAACTTCATGAAAACATTGGAGATTCAAAAATATCTGCGAAACCCTGATTTTGCTGTAGTTGATAAACAAACTGATCCTTTTAACTTTCATTTTTATCGATACTCTAGTATAAGTTTCCACCTAATTGTATTTTATGTTATCTAAGTCTTGTAATATCTTAAGAAATATAATAGTTTATCATAGTTTATGTGTTTATCTCAAGGATATTTTGTCGGCGACGGTTGAGGTTTTCTAGGGGATTCGCTTAACACTGGTACAAATGCAGTTGCAGTATAGAAATAATATAATAGAATTTGAGTTTTTTTGACTACACATTAAATTGATCAGTGCCTTGAAATTCGTATGAAAATGATGTGCAAATTGGTACATGGTCACAAATCTCAAAGTTGTTATAGAGGTTAATGAAACCTCACCAAATCGTCATTGACTACGTCCCCAATATCCATTACGCCATTTTTCACCCACTCACACATACACAAAGTAATCACAGATCCATAGACTTCAATTAACCGAATGCTGTCGTTTAATTGTTCCGATGCGATTCCCCGTTATTACGCCATATACGGTTGGCATAGCCAATATCTAATATGGCTTACACAGACAAATTAATGGACCCGCGTATGGCATGGATATGGGAAGCGAGATCGGCTCAGGCAATAATGAATGAGAGGTAAAACGTCAAATATTAACAATCAAAGGGCCTTATATGAAGATAGAGTGGACATAGGCTCTTGGAAGGTATAGACCGATGTATGGAAGGAACTGAGTAATCAGACTAATCATAATGTATGGATCAGCGGTTTGGTGGACTAAATGATTGCAAGTTGGAGCTACAAGTGAGGGATAAAGGCTTGTGTGCTTGTGCAAGTACGGTGGCCATGACAACTGATACTACTACTCATAGATCATATCTATAATGCTGCTTGCATATGTGGGGATGCGCCCCCAAGCAATCCCTGAAGTTTCTGGATATAATCCAAAAACGAGCAATACGTCTAGTGGATGCGCCGGACCTTACAAGGGACCTCCACAGTCTGGAACATCGGAGAAAGATGGCTGATCAGATACGATCAAAATAATAGTTCGATCAAGCTGTCCTTGCACAATAATAGCAAGGTTATCAGTACAACAAACACAAGAGGGATCCAACAGGTGTTTCTTCACCAGGTTGAGCTTCCACCACGTCTTCCAAAATTCGTTCTTTCAGAAAACCTTAGCGTTGGAATGGAATGGACTGCTGGGGAAATTGATTATACAATTTATAGCAATCTGAGATCAATGGGAATACAATTTCTTCACCTTGCAGTGCTTCTGAACCGCCATATGTCTTGTACCTTTGCAAGAAAACAGCGGCGCTAGAAGCTCTACTGGAGACCATTCTATACATCTGTTTGTTCTACAAAGTCGCGCTAGAACTGTAACACGTAGCCTTGTGCAAGCTGATGAGCTAGTAGCACGGAAGAGAGTACCAAAAGTTGTATATAGATTCAAAAACCGATAAAATTACAGAAAATTGCATGGATGTGACATTCCCAATGTAGACATTCAGTCAGATATTCCAAATGAACAATCTGGCATCCGGACGGCTCACAGAGGTAACAAGGGTTGGGAGCTGTAATGTACGGAATAAGGCCGAAAGTTAAAATGTAATTGATTTTAGGTAGAACCGTCCAAACGGAAGTAACTGCTATGCATGTCTACACAAATAAAATGTGAGCTAGTCAACTACTATCTATTGTCACTGCGCTGCAGCATTGAGAGTAACGGGTTTCATACAGGTCAATTCAAAATTCCAAAAAAAAACCAATTATCTATTTGCTATTAGATAAGTACCCACCTTAAGATCATATTTAATCAATGCAAAGAGAAGTAACCAGATATGTCTATGTCAGGTATTTACAAGATTTCGTATGCCACCTGTAATACTGTTTATATAGGTCAAACTATTAGAGCATTTACAACAAAAGACAGAGAAGATATAACTGTGTTTAAAAGTAAGATTCAAAAAGATCAAATTTTACCAAAGACTCACTAGATACCAATCGAAAGGTAGGAAACGGCAAGAGGCTGGGTGTGTCATAACATTCATAAAATATTTGATTTAAATTTCATAGAGGTTTTCCCTTCACACCAGTGCAATTGCGGTTGTCAAAAATTATGTCCCCTTAAACACACCAAAGGCTTAGTGAATAATAATCCTGGGTAGCTTTAGTGAACACGCAGTGAAAGACGAAAAATCGGTACTACTGATAAACACATGTTGAAATAAATGACTAATTAAAGTGGAACATGCACTATATGCTCAATCCAGATAATGAGTTAATACTGTATTCAAGTTTCAGCTTGATGCCATTTAATTGTACCCAGTTCAATGTCATTACGTTGGCTGCGGCGCGCGTAACGTACCATATACGGCCTCCTGCAAGAGCAATATCTGCCTGCATTGTTTGTACAGATAGATGAATATGTTTTGGAGCGCTGCGAAGCTGCGGTTGTTTAGATTAGAGGTGGAGAAGGCCGGCAGCTGCACCGTTCCGGCATTGAATATTGCGCCGTTACTGTTGCTGTTGCTTAGCTGCAGATGTTCGGCCATGAGGCCGACGTTAAGTTCGCTCACATGCACACCGCACACCGCCAAGAATAATTACGACGCGTCGCGTTAACAGGGATTAAGTATCGATTGGAGCGTAGAGACTGTGTGCGATAAGTTGCTTGGTCTTGGTTAGCATCCATTAGTGCACACCTCCTCCGTGTTACTCTATACATTTCTCAGACACAGCAACCTTGACGATACAAAGGCTATGATGATTACCAAAATTTTGGGAAATTCCTTATTTCTAATGTGGTGTTATTGTGTGGTCAGTATAGCAGTACAACCTCAACCTACTTGCGACCATTTTTAATACCATTTCTATATAGTTTTTCATTCAGAAAGTTTATAGGATTAAGAATAAAGATCAAGCTGCATTTCATCTAGAACAACTATTTTTGTAAAAAGTTTTTATATTTATCTTGATTACCAGAAATTTCGAAAACTCGTTTGACAGAAAATGAGACTCCAAATATTCACTCTCGTTTCAGCAAACCAAAAGTTTTACTTTTGAACCATCAATGCTTCCCTACATGGTGACGAGATATACAATAGAATCATTTTTAAAGGAAATACAAAAACTTGTAAGATGATGACAGATTTACGCTGAAATGTTAGTTGAGGGTATGCCAATTCATATAGGTATAACATTTCATGAGTATAGAACAAAATTACCTACTTTCGAAAATGATTACATATACAGCATAAAATGTCTGTAACATTCTGAAACAACATATGCAAAACGTCATACCTATGAAATCTTTAATCTAATTACCCAGCTGTTTCTTTGATTTTGACATATGGTCAGTGAAAAATTATTCAAACTATTTTGGGCTTATTGTGCAGTAAAATGGACTCTCGCGCAGAGGAATTCGTTGCCACCAATGGAACACAACGTTTTTCTTGAATCCTAAATGTGAGGATCTTGTGTCTTTATCTTGAGATTGAATATTGCGTTTTTATTTGATTAGTCAGTTTACCAAACAATGTCAATATCACTGTAATTTTTCGTCATTTTGAGTGTACTGAATGGTGGTCATGAAAAAATATGTTTAATAGCTGCCAGATAAAGGGACATGTGAAGCGCAATCCATATCTATTTCACATTTTCCGGGTTTCACTCAACGCACACATGTAGTGCCCCAGGATGACTGAAATTTTTACTGAATTTCTCATCATTCCAATTTAAATTCCTTAATTAGAGACAACGTGGGATGACTAATGTGTCATACTCATGATAATTATAGCTGCATTATATATCTACGTAGTTTTTGAAATGAGTGATAAATCTAGTTACAAAAAAGCAGTTATTCATGATTTATTCAACGTAGGAGTGCTAAAAGATTACAATTTTTGTCAAAAGTTAGCAACCCTTGTAATTTTGAAGGAAACAGATGGATGAACAATCACTTGCATTTGTGACGAAGTACTTAGAAAAACTTTTTATAATATATGTAGCTATATTCGTGAATGATGTTAATAATCGTTAACGACATTGCTGGACAGTGTCAGATCTGAACCCAAATTTATTTTGTTCATAAATATGAAAAAAATTGTGTCACAAAGATGCGCTCACTCAAAAACGCTACAGAACTTTCTTTAATCACTTTCGATGTATTCTGAGGCGAAAGTGTTCTTATCTTCTGGTATCTGTGTTAAGATGTGGGTGCCTAAAATGATTATTTGATTCCTTACTTTTAGGTTACATCAATTTACACGGTTTTTGTTTACTTATAGACGCACCAAAAAGTAACAATAATAATTAACTTTTGAAACTGACCGGTACTGTCCAAGGACAAGTAAAGTGTGGAACTTACCCTGTTTTTGCATTGTATATAGAACTGGTCAACTAACAACTTAGCTCTGTATCACGTATGTCATAATTATAGATCTGGTACTTGCACTGAATGCAGAACTCCAAACTATGCAAAATGAGTACAATAAACTATTAACTATTTGAGCCGACTGTCTGGAATGAATATACATTTGGAATAGAAAGAACAGCATTGCTGTGTTCATATTAAAGAGCTTTCATTATTAACGCTGACCCGCTTCCGCTACTTCCCGATCAAAGCGTTTCACGAGCTCTAACCTAGAGTAGGATTATTTACTAAGTATCTTCAGCGAATTACTGTGTACCTATTGTTCATAAAAAGTGGCTACATAACCTACGCAACGGGGGGGTTTCGTTATACGGGGGCTAAAGGAAAAGATTGGAGTTATGATAGTCAATGTCAGAAATTGCGGAATCGACTCCTGCTACTTTACCAAACGTTGTTTTGTGTTTTGTGTATTTTGTTTCGCTCGCTTTGTTGGTCAACATTTATCGCCGTTTATGACGAATCCTCAACTCACAATCCTCCTCATGAGTCTTGTATCGTTTTGTGTATGTGATGAATGAAGATACGAAAATCATGCACGTTGTAGCCACGCATATACTGTATACGCAGACAGACAAACCGATAGACCAAAAGCCAGACAGAGTGACAGTCAAACCGACAGACCTACAGAAAGACCAACAGACAGATAGACTGACAGACAGACTTACAAACAGAGCGACATATAGGCCGACAGACAGATCGATAAACCAGTAGACTGACAGAAGGATTGACACATAGATAGAGAGAGAGGCAGGCAGACAGACAGACAGACCGGCAGAAGACCCACAGACAGTCCGATAGACAAACCGACAGATAGAGTAAGTAATAATTGGCCAGCCCCTATAAGAGTAGTATCGACCTAGCCAGATAAGTTCAGCGAGTTTTACGTGGAAGCTAAGGCATCCATGAAGCGAGTTTTGTTTCTGAGTCTGCGATCCCACGATCTCTCGACTATTCATAGCTCACTTAAACTACAGCTTCATGAGCACACTACACCAGCTTAATATGTAGCCGCTGTTTGTTGTTTCCTTATTTATTTGTTTTGACTCCATCGTTTGCACAACATCCTTCAGGCGACTCGAGAATTAAAAGCGGGAAGCTCGAACCTGCTATGTAATGCTGCATGACTAATTAGTTTGTGAAGATGCTAGGCTGCACGTAATTATTAAGGATTTGCTCCTAAGGCACTACAGTGATTTTCTAAAATAGAGATTTTCCCGAATTTTGAAGTACAAACAAGGTTAGAGCAAGCATAGTCTTAGCAAAAATCATATACATACAAACATTGCGCAATCTTTTTTGTTTCCTGCAAAATGAATGTATACAGTACGTGCCCCCACAAATTCCATAAAAACTGTTTCTGGAGTTATGGATATTGCACTATGATATAAATGACGAGACCATACGCATAAATGATGGTTTTGCGTTTGATGTAAAAAATTCAGAAATATTTAGTAAAAATACAGCTTGGTTAGATCTGTGCCTCTCAATGTATCAACTTGCATTGTGTCAGCTGGAAATGAAGAAGTTTAAACGCCAAGGTTTAGGCTCTTGAAAATATGTAAATATTAACCGAATAGTACCTTCCCAAAAGCGCCATTTCAGTCCTTTTTCCGATCGGCGATGGATGAAAAGGCACTTATCTATCAATATGTCCATATCCATGATTTTGCTGTCCTTTGGGTCTACAAGCAAAACGCTTCAAACAACTGCTGCTCATTTCAACTCAATCGCTCTCTATACATAAAGAATAGGATAATTCGACATTGTGTGACTGCTCTTTCGTTCATAATAAATCGAAAATTTGGAGCAATTCATCAAGAGAGGGTTTCGAAATTGAAAGCTTCTATTACCATATTTCTTTCGCTGCTTTGGAATTTTAGATACAGAAAAATTATAGTAGCATACATTCAAACTCTGTGCTTAACGTACGTAAAAAACAACGTAATGATGTTGCTTGCATCCCCGATTCATCCACAGTTCGAAATCTCTCTCTAAACTATGAGTACCCCGCCGCAATCGCCGCAATTAAATTTCAGAACTTTTCAGTAGCTTATAATAACCCGTCGAGTCTACTAATGAACTAATTACGCGCAGCTTAAAACAGTTTTTCGCCGTACTAAAATATGTATTTAACTCCGACATTGACTTATAATAACAGAATGAAAAGCCTAATTAGTATTGGACCACATTTGCCTACAAAGGCTGGCACATTTGGTACAAAGTTGAGGTGCGTTGGCTGTTCATTCGATTTATCCCTCAGAGACCTCGGTTTAGTTACATCTGTATGATACTGAAATTTATTTCATTGGATATTTGATGGGTTGAGTTTTCAATTTGTCGATTTGGCAACTCAGAATACAGAACAAAATTTCTCGCTACAAAAGCTACAGAAACAAATGAGTAGTTGAGCGTTTCTACAGCAAATACCGTCAGCAGGTTCTACCTTATGAAGTAATGAGCAAATGTCATACCAGTCTTGGAGGTCTTATATCTGAATTCAGTGCAGATGTACTTTCATTGCAGTATATAACGCAGTGCCTAAAGAGCAGCTGACGATGAGAACAATATAAATTTTCTCTGAAGTAAGAGGATTCCTACATAGTTCAACACTATTTTCTGTGGTACCAGCTAACCTGACGTACGTACTTTTTGTTGAACTGTTTATATTGTATTATGATATTTAGAGCATATCTAGGGAACACCCTGATAAGACATGATGAATATTAGCTAGTTAGATACCAATTTCTGCTGATACAGAATGTCCGATCATAGAGACGTTCCTTTGGAGATCCGTATATACTATCACATTAAACGATAAATATTGTTTTTGATGTTGAAAGGTTGGGTACTCGCTGGAACATTGTTTCAAGTCCGGTAATTGAGCCTTTAAAAAAGTGTTGCACTAGTTTTGATGTTCATGCTATTCCGAAATACGATCACGCAGTTGAACTTAATGGGTGTTAAGATTTAAATTAATCATTATCGATCCTTGTGATTTGTCCTTTTTCCTAAGCTTTGGAGCTGGATAGTGAGACATCTACGGGAACGCGAAAGTTTTTGTCTTCCAAGAAATTGATGATGAATGCTATTCCATCGTTGTTACAATTTCATATCTGAACAGCGAAATTTCACAGCTGAGTATTGGAATGAGATTGATGGTTTACCTTTTGTGGAATTGGATCTGCTAATGTATTTCGCAACTGCTAGATCGTCTCATTTATACGCTATATCTGATATAGTATGGAACGATGCTTTTATTCACAGTATGTGACATCCTACGATTTCTTCATAATTCATGTTATTCCTTCTGCCATATTAAATAAAATCACAAATGATTCATAATTAACTCATCAATGTGTTTCACGAATCCACTTCATATGAAGCTTAGAACTATTTTCTGGTGAATAATATAAAAGCTTACCTATAAAGTGGTTCCCCTACAGTTTCCTTGAACCATAGTACCATCGCTACAGCGTCTTCTCTATCTCTAGGGGTTATATCACAAGGCAGGTTCCCTTTCTTTCCTAGTACTCCTTGAACTTCTACCGTAGGAACTGGAAGAAATAATATCATCAGTTTTTCTTCTGATCGGACCATTAGAACATAATATAAAAAAATGTCGATGACCAGTTTATATCTTAACTTCATTCGTGTCATGGTATCTGCTCAAATACTCAGACCTGATCTCATTTCCTTAACAATTTTTGTTATAACAGAAAAAACAAGGTTTGATATGGTTCAAGATGCAGAGTTCAAAACTAGAATAATATTTGTCATTGGCCTCACTCATGTTCTTCGATCATCTACCGAATATATAATAAGTTCTTCTTACGACAATTGTAAAATGATTTCTGATGCAACAAGTTAAAAAAATAAGTAAGTTCACACAACTAATACTGATGCAGTAGTTTGTGATGAAGATTGCTATAGCATAATATATTAAAGCGGAATGTTTCAAAGATTTGAGACTTCTTTTTGCCAGACCTGATGTAATTATTATACGTATAACTTTATATAAGTCAAATACGGTGTACAAAAACGTTCCTTATAGGGGTGCAAAAAAATACACACCCATATATTTTGATGGTCTTAAAATTGGTATGATGTCTCTTAAGACTCGTAACCAATCAGATTCTGTTGAATCCACAAATAATATCGTAGTAAGCACGTAGGTGCATTCACCGTTTTTAAGAAACTTACTCCAACTTAACATACTCTCCCACCATTTATTCAAATATTCATGTGGGATCGATGTTGCATAAAGTAAATATTATTTGTTCCAAATGACAATGATAACTGCAACTTTTTTAAAGTGAAAGTAACCTTAAATAAGCTGTGTGAAACATTTTTGTCCACTCATTAATAGTATGTAGTGGATGATCCGAGATTAACCAGGGATGGATGTAAATTGTTACCAACGTAGGAGAATTTTGAAACTGATAGCAAACGTTCCAAATGTAGTTGGCTGTACGCCAAGGTGGGAGCATTGACAAATCTTTCTATTTTCGGAAAAAAGATTGGTTACCACTGACTTCATATATTTTGTATAGTTTGTTGAGTATAATAGAAGGTTTCCAGTACATGTCCAGTTCTTATGGTGATTCCGTGAATCCATCATCTCTGAATCTGTCTGCATTTATTTATGTTTGTTTTTCTGGCCTCAATATATCTCGGGAAGTACTTTCCGCATTTTGATGATATTTTGAGACTAGATCGCTATTGTGAGAAGGAAGAAAAAACATTATAGTTTCTAAATATCGATTTGGAGGTGGCAGAGTTATCCCCGGAAAATAGAAAAATTAATAAAGCTCACCAAATTTAGAATCTTACGGTATATCCGATTGATTAATTCATAAATTCAAATAAACTTAGACTGTGACGATTGTAGAATTTAGATGCTCTTACTTGGTGTAATTCATCCATCATATAGATTGAAATAATGGCAATTTAAACTATTTGACTATTATGCAATTTGTATGGCATTGCAGGGAATAACATTTTTTCCAGAGGGTGATAATTTGTACTGCTTCGATCTGAGAAATTACTAACATTGATAATTTTAATTGAATTACTACTATGAATTATTACAGATGTGCTGTTTAGGGAAACAGGCAGAATATCTGGGAATTTTCGTATCATAAAAAATTACGCAAACTTTTAATTTTTTATGTTTTTAAACTTCATAATTTCCAAAAACAATAGAAATACCTATTTTTTCTTAGCGTCAGCCTATTTGATGTCATTTTCTGTTTGGCAATAATGATGCCTAATCAAAGGCTTCAATGGCCTATAAGTCTGTTATTGTCTCGGAACATGAAATGCATTTTCGTATATAATGATGAGAAATGCAAGGATATATTTCATTGTAGTTCTGTAACGTCTTGCGAGGAGTTGTTTGTTTGACATGTACCTCCATCGTCTGTTTAATTAAGTTGTCAGTAATACCAACATCCGATGCAATCATTTCCTTTTCTCTATTTTCGAAGCACGTCAATGGAGGTGAGCGAGTATTCTGGTTGGTGATTCTTTTATAATTGCCAACCGTAGAGTAAACTACGTATGAGCGTTCCAGGAAACTATATGTTTTTATAAAATGCTTCAGGAGATAAGAAACAATAAAGCATCAGTGATACAAAAGGAGCGAAACTACGTCTTCCCAATAACGATAAGGGTATGTTCTCGGAAAATCTAAGTAATGCAATAGATCAGTAAAATTGGTATATTCACTTCCTATGTTGCTAAATTTTAGTTGTACAAATGAGTGTCATCAGCATCTGTGAGAATGTATGATTTTTTCGGTATGTCTCGTTAATACGGTTGCGCTAAATGTAATTTTCCATACTGAAACGGCTTCTGATACAATTCAGTAGGTGACGAAAACTGGTTAGATCAACATGTGCTGCGATTTCAGAAGTGACTTGCATGCGAGTATTTAGGAAATTAATTGGAAAATTAAATTTGGAGGAATGACGTTGTCGATCTGGAAGACATATTGAGGATATAAATTTCAAAACACATGTCTCTTTATATTTTATGAGTAAAGCTATATACTGTATTTTTATACCAACATTTGAAGAGTTTTTTATTTCCTATCCTGTATCTGCCTGCGCAACTATCGAATAAACAGCCGATACAGAAAAATCGCAGCTTTGTTTATAATTAGAAAAATTAAAATAAAAAAATCTACCACTGCTGTTAGATCTAAACATTCTAGATGCTATAGGCAACTACTTTACTAATTCAGTTAGAATGCAGGGGGTTGTGAGTTACATTTCTCGAAGTGTAAACGCATTTATCTTCCATGCATAAAACCATATTTGGTCCTCCTTTCGAATGGTAGTAGAATCCGATGTAAAAATCTTTGAAAATCATTAGAAAGATACATAATGATGACACTACGCCTTATTTCCTGAACTATAGCTGTAAGATTAACATGTCTGTTTATCATGGATTCTTGTTCCCGTAATCTTATTTGCACTGTTAACCATGTTTGCATGAATACAGCCACCCTACTCACAAAATATACATTCTATAATAAAGTTCAGATAGAAAGATATATGTTCGTTCTTGATATTTACCATCGAAAAGGCAAATGGCAGCAAGGAAAATTTACGGATGTCTTTAATCTTAGTAGCTTCCCATACTTCATTTGGGAAGAAAACATTTAGATCTCTAATTAGAGACGTTTCGGGGTACACGTGTGTATAAATATAACCTAAGGGCATCCGATTACAGCTCTCAGTGAATACTGCGATATAATGTGCTCGCTGAGTTATTTCCCAATAAAGAACACATGTTTAAATAAGAAAAAACCCAAAGGCAATATCAGAATGATCGATTTGGACCGGATCCCGGGTTGCTTGTTTTAGAAACTTCCACAGTTATTGTCCCTATAGGAAACTTCAAATGGAAACTGTCCTGGATTGTGTTAGGCGATGAGCTTTGGTCCACGCCATCACGGATTATCCCGAAGGAAGGGTGAGATAATCTCACTCATAGTCATCAATGCTCGTGAACAAGTATCTACCAAGTGAATTATATTTTCTAAAATGAATCACTAGTTCGGTGTCGATACTGCTGTTCGACGAACAAATTACATAGCTGTTACTCAAATTCTTACTAATCATACTGACGAATTAATAAATAAATTAATGAATATTTTCAGGAAGTATGTTTCCAAACAACGAATGAATAAGCCTCGATTCATAATTGCGGAAACAATTCAGATTCACATTTCTTTAGAAGATGTTTACTCATATTATACTGGCCACTATTATGAAGATAGTTGTTCTCAAGCTTCTTTTTTTCTTCTTCGGCCTTATTTGTTTCGGATGTCCATAGAATCTTCATTTCCTACCTGGCAAACTACTGCTATCCGGAGCTACCTTACTTCGGCGTGGACAGCATGCTGTACGATCAATGAGGACACTGAAAGAGTTGTCGAATGGGGACCCAAGAAAATAGTAATAATAATATCAACAATAACATGTCCTGGAACTTAATGTTGCAGGCTTTGCCAAGTCAGAAGCTGCGGGTTCAATTCCGCTTCAGGCGGCTGTTTTCTCCGGAGCATCTCAGTGTGAATTGGCATTTTTTCTCTCACAGGGCTTCTAAACAAATTAACAATTCATTCATCTGAGGATCTCTTTATCGGTCAGTCTGTCCATCCAAGCAAATTCACTGAATCCACAAACTCAGAAAACTCATTTTTTCTATTTTTTTTTGAGTACCCAAGCCTCGACATCATGGAGTAACATTGTGCCTTTTTGTAAACTTTGTACTGCCCTCTTTATTTTAAACTCAAGTTCTCTGGAGTGATCCCACGATCAGATGATCTTACAGCCAAGGTGTATAAAATTGCCCACTCTCTCGATAGCTTCGGCTTATTTAAAATCATATACTTAGTCTTCTTAATATATAAATCCAACCCATACAGTTAAATTGTATATGCAACCCTATAGACAAGTGCTTTTAGCCTTTTCAAGTAGTTAGCTGATAAAATATTGTCATTAGCATATGCTTATTAGCTCACCATTCAACCTAATTATACTTTTGGTGTTTTCTAGTGGTTTTTGACAAGATATTATCAATTATGCATCACTGAACCGGAGCAACACACGCAGATACACACATATACTTCATTGGAACTCCATGCAGTCGCTGTAAGAAAAACAATTTGTATGAAAATTCAGCTGCATAATAAACCTATTGCGTTTTGTAGGAAGTCGTTTCGAATCAAATACGGAAAATAAAAAGGAAACCATTCAGTTGAATATCAAGACAATAGCTATTCACAAAGAGTTTTCCGATGTTAAAGTTGAGTATTGAGTATGACGACTCCATTTTATTTCTATGCCTTCTTTGTCGTTCGCATAAATTGCCCAGTTTCTCTTAAATGTTCAGTGTCGTGTACATTATGTTTTCACAAATATGGTATGATTGTTTTCCTTCAATATCATATAACGGTATTTGTTTGCCGAAATATCTACACACATTGTAAGAACAATATGTATTTGGACTAAAATCGTAGATAAACAATCTTTGCTATTTTTTGTCTTTTTTGTCTTGCTTTTTGATGATAATTTGCCTGCTGTTAAGGTTTCACGCCTCAATTATAAATAGTAATTTTCATAACAATAATATCTAATAGGTATTTGAGTACCAGTTTATCAGTGAATGTAGGAGTTTGGGTACGTCGTTCCAAATTAATGACACCTTACGATCAGAAAAGTGGTACTGACCAGTTCTTGAAGTTTGGAGAACTACTGCTGTATAAGAAGAAGTGACTGTGAGGAGTAAGCCCAGGGATGTCTGAGGTCATGAAGAACAGAGAAGAAGGCTGAATACTATAATATGATATATCGCCTTGAAAGAACCAGCTCTTCGACGGATTGTTGTCATCCACCATGACAAAATTAAATAAGCGCTACTGTAGTGGGCTAGATAAACAGGTCGATAGCAGGAATATACATTCAACAAGCGTGTTCGAATGAGAAGTGCTATCAAATTTGAAAGATCATTAGGGTTTAATATTAATAGGCGACGTAGAGCTCAACATCAGATTTCAGCAAGACTAGACCTTAGCGGCAGTCGAACCCAAACCTCCGTGATCTCATGCCAGTAAGTTTAGAGTTACAACTATTATGCCTTGGTCATAATTCCTTCTAAATGCGCTACTCTAGAGATATTTTACTCCAGCTGCTTCATTTACAATCATAATATCAAACTGTCAAACACAAATCGCATACTATTTATTCAGCTTATGTTGCAAATGCAGTTTTGTTGAACGAACTATGTCGTTTCATTACAGGTCACACAAATCGGTATTATGTAATGCTAATGGCATTCACTTAGTATACGGATTGTTTCATTATTCCTCACTTTTTACATAATATATACAATAAGAAATACAAATAAATAATTCAAATATGCGAAACAACTAAAAATCGAAAACATTCCTTTAATGGGTCGTATATGTGCCTGGGATAACGTGATACCATCATAAGGAAATTCTCCTGCAATGGAAATTTAATGTATATATAATAGCTTGAAAAGTTTGAAAGTAACATGTATATAAGCTTCATATTCCAGCGCTGCATATTCATGCTTACTGAAATCATAATCAAAAAGTACACGCAAAGCATAACATATTTGAGCATCTTCTTATATTACAGTTTTATTGATAATTATGGTATTTTCTAATACGTCGCGAGATTGAGCCATCACTCTGTATAATGAAACAAATTGAAACAAATAAAAGGAAAATGCGCATGTCTTTGTATTGAATTGGTTTATTAAATACATATGTATTTACAGAACAAAATGGAAATTATAAAAATGAAAGTGTTTGGAGATTTTTGTTCATGTTAAATTCATGTCAACATTGCTATAATGTTGTTTTCATGTGTGAACAAAATGTATGCGCAGATTCAGTGTATCTCGGAACCATTCTGGATTTTTGTCGTAACGGACATAATATAATATACGTATTTAACGTATCAGGACCTCCACAGGACTCTTTAGTAAATTTACTGAAATAAGTATATAAAAAACTGAGGCATAATATTGAGATCCTAACACTGGTTCGTGAAACTCTTCGAACAGTAAAATAAAGTTGTTCAACTTAAACGCAAGATTTCACAATTAAAAGCCATTTTTTGTGACGATTCTCGGTTTAGACAGTATGATGGTGAGTTTAAGATTAAATCTAAAACTTTCATAAAAACCGCCTCTTATTTTTACTCATAAGTTTTTGTTTTTGAATCTCACAATTTCATCTTAAAAATATTTTTGTAAGGATTTGATGCATACTAATTTTAAATCGAGGAAAATCCACAAGGCGCGTGGCATCAGGCATTTCCCAGGGGCCACGCGATTGGGAATTTCCAATACTGCCGATTGGATACTTCGGTCCCAAGACTAGGCTGAAGATAAAACATGCATGTATAGCAAGCAACATGTACAGTGGGGAGTAACACTTTAATGTCATCGTTTTCAATTACCATGCTCTTAAGAGGCTTTCAGAATTTCTATACCGTTTCAATTGCAAAGCGAATGTACTATACATATTCCGCCGTTTCCTTTCAGTTTTCTCTTCATTTATCTCTTTATCCCTCCTGCATGCTGCACTATCTATCAAAACACCTTCCAGCGTTGCTACACAGGTTAGTTATATCCGGTCACTGTCCAGTAATGATGCGGAAAGCAAACCTGACCCTCAGTTAGGAGATGGCATGTTCCGTACACTGGTGATAAATATGCAAATGGCATCCGGCCAGGATAGCGCGACGCGGTGTTGTGTTGCAGGATGACCACGACGAAGCGCCGCAGTCCCTTCGGCAAGATCGGCGCTGTTCCTGCTGGAAAGTTTACCCGGTGCTCCCGCTCATATAAGCCGCGTTATTGGGTTTGCTTGCACAATTTAGTCGGCCGACGGGATAACTTCGTGACTGATACAGAAATTCCATGGAGAATTTAATAGAGGCGGTGCTTAAGTACATGAATACTCTTGTTCTATCAACTGGTAAAGCTAGGACTCTTTGTATATTATGGACTTACGTAACATGCCTAATCTCAGTTAATCAATATCGTTTATAACATTTCTTAGACAAAACCTCTTTATAGGTACATATTTCCGAATTTTAAATTGCCTTGTTTGCATCTAGAGGCAGTGTTCATGGAATAGTAAAATTTGAACACGTTCTACCGTCTCTACATGGAACAATTATAACCTCCACTATACAGTCATCCAAGTAAGGTTATATTTCCTTGATAGCCTGCAAAATGAAGACAATACAGAAATTTGCAGTAGAGATATGAATGAAAAATGTATGACGTGATTCGAACCACGTACCTTCCGCTTGCTGGACTTACTAATTGCTCCATGTAGGCACATTTATTGTTTGAGGGTATACTTAAGGCAGACTCCCCTAAAAAATTGAGAATCCGGCAAAAATAATTTCAGACATTAGTTATAATTGTGTCTACAGTGATGCTTCATTAGTTTCTCTTAGGCCGGACTTTTCACAAAATGACAACAGGAACAGTGACAGCTCTTGTTCTGCTTATTCGGCAAACTGTTCGCCTAATTATTGGTTCAAAATCTTTCGCGAAGCGTACAATTGCAGAACGACATTGCGTTTGGATTTCTCAGCCATAGATACTACAATTTCCTCCCTTTTTCCTCGAAACTATGTACTGCTATGTACTGATATTTTGATAAATGTTTGACTCATTTAGGTAAACAGAAAATTATATGAAAATTGACAATGAACATTTTTAGGATTCGATATTTGACACTATGCCGCTGACTAGCTTGTTCGTACATCTTCGAATATGTCGACGAAAGGCTTAACCCCAAAATATCTTGAACTAAGTTTACTTAGCAATGTGAACCGGACAGTGAGTTAGAAAATATCAGTTGATAACGATAATAAAAACAATTGCACTGGTTTATAAGAATGTGTCGATAACATGCATGATATTCGGAATGATTTGTTTCTATCCATGCTTTTTGTTAATATTTTGATTATTTATCTTAGTTTCAGCACCGTAGGTATTGAAGATGAAGCATTCTTCGCATAAGTAAAAACGCAAGACACACAAAACTAGGATCGGCGGGTAAACAACTGTGGAAGTTTGGAATTTCAGCGCATCGCCGATCTAGCCTCCGGCAACGTTTCAATGTAAATTGCACCAGAAAATTCAAGTATGGATAGTTTTTCAGTTGCCTCCTTGAAACTTCCAACAACTTTGCGAGCAGTTGTTGAACAAAGTCGATAAACACGCCATTCTGCAAGTTTAATTTGAGTTGTGTTGCATTCGGTGAGCTGCCATGAAATTTGAACTTTTCATCAAAATCAATCTAGATGTAGGTTTCCTTGAAATTTTTAGGCTTCGTTCACAAATTTTTTTTCGAAAATCTCATTTCTACTAATGCAATTGAAAGATGACATACAAAGTAACATACGGAAATATGTTTGACACTAGTCGATATTATGTTACATTTTGTGAACGTAAATAAGGAATTTTCATCCCATAACTGGCGAATTCTCATATTCAGTGGCAGTCAAGCCATGTTCAGAGCGATGTTTATAGTAGTTGCTCTCGTACAGGATTCTGTCTCGAACAAAGCTGATTCAGTGTGCAGGCATTTTAAGCCTTAAAGTGGATTGAATTTGAAGCCATTTGATTTCGAATATATAATTGTCACAATTGCTACCATTGCAAATTACAGCGAATGTCTTCACTCCATGTTGTAGATTCGAGTATATGGTTTGCAAAATCGATCTCGCTAGTAAATTAGGTATACCTATATAATTTGCACATTCTCTCTGACCAACTCGTCTTAGATATATTTCATGCCACTGATATGATGTGATGGACTATGCAGTCGTTATCAATCTTTTTCTAAAATCCGGAATTGGTCTTTTAGTCCATGTTCCATTGTTGGTCTTAGCTTGATAAATCGCTGCTCCTTTTAACTTTCCAACTGTTCTAGCTTTTTATAGCGTCCAAGCCTTTTCTCAACAAGCTTATTAAGTAGTAAGTGTCCAGATAAAAAGACACAGCTTATGTCTGTACTATTCTATAGGTTCAAATCACACACATCACCAATTTTTACTGGGTTTTAAGTGTTTAAAACTATTCTTCCTTTTCAGAGCCTTCCTATGAAAAGGAACATCATAGATCATGATTGAATCAGATGCTATTTTCTTACTTATGGTGTTCTTTATGTATTAACTATCTCAGTTCTTTTCATGTCCTTGTCGAATGATACGCCAAAATACCTGAAAACATTTTATATCCCAATCTGAGCGTCCTCAAGCTATCTGTAATGTCAGCTTTTATGTGCTAGCAGGAAATCATTGTTTGAGTCCATACAAATATCAGCATTAATACAGTACAAGTAGCAACCTTTTCTGACTTGAACAGCAAAACATCTTTCAGGAAGACAATGTGTACTAATTATATCTAGAACGTCGTTAGAAATTCCAGACACTTGATCTCTGAAAATATAATGAAACCATATCTGCGTAAAGCTGGAACATAAAGAAGTCATGTGCATTGCTCCCATACTTTATTAAAAATGGCGTGTTGAAGTAACGAACAAAAGACTCGACTGTTTCATAATGCAAAAAGAGGAACGTTATTAAAATCCGGAGTTAAACCCATAATAACAGGTTCCCAGGGACTGTGTGCGTGTTTTTATTAAATTCTAAAAGTCGCCTCGCTGCAGGAACGAACCAAGACGAAAAATGCAAACTTTCCAAGATAATTTCAAAGTACAATAAATGTAAACGAGAATACGTCTGAAGTTCCGGGGATTTGGGCGGATTTCACGGTTGAATTGCGAGAGACGGAAAAAGTCACAAAGTTCGCCTTATAAATATTTAATAAACAAGGTTGGGGTCGGTACACACCGGTGGAATTGTTTTGTCCAAGAAATACGTAGTTAATGAAATAAATTTGAAAACACAATGCGCAGATCTACCAATTGGAAGAAAAATGTCTTATTTAGGAGCAATGAAATACCCAAAGCCCAATGTAGTTACCGTATGACTGTTTTGCAATAAGGTATGAGGAAAACCTTTGAAAATACACGTCAATCAAGCTATCTCAGGAGCACACTATAATATAAAAGTATAATCTCACGAGTGTATCGAAAGACAACAGTGTGATTAGGATTTTTTGAATATTCTTTAATAGTACGCTTTATGAAATTTAATATGGAATGGTAGGATTGAAATTTTAGTTCATTACATTCCTATTGGCCGATAATTGAAATTACATACGACAGAATGCATATATTGACTGATGCAACCTTTTTAAAGTACATAAGGCAAAAATAAGATTTAGAAATTATAATGATATTAATTTTCATGTATAATCCTTAAATTTAATTTTTCCTTTTTGTATTTTGAGAAAGGCTGACAAGGCAGCCTTAACGTCAGTAGATATATTCATTGATTAGAATGTAGATCAATTAGCGATCAGAGAATGTAATGAACGAGAGATAAAATCACGGCATAAGCTCCGGAGGTTACATTGAAACGTTTCCTCAAGCTATTGGAACAAGAAAGTTAAATAAATGTACTATTAGTGTAACTTCTGAAACGTATCCTATGTTTGTCTCTCTGGTTCATCTTATTTTTTTACTGGCTCCTAACTGAAGTCACATACGATTGACTAAGCAGCTTTGCTAACGCTTGGGCTGCCTCGGCAGGCTTTACCATAGTACATCGTTATTTCAATTTTTTTCAGGTTACACCTAATGAAGGCTGCTGGGACAGACAAAAAGTTAGTGAAGCTATTCATTCATACGCGTGTATTTTAGTTAGCTAATGAAAATGGAATCAGGACATGATTTGTACAGTAAGTTAGAAATTTTTTTTGCTCAAAACCTCGGCCTCGTTAGTGCACAAAATGTGTAATTTAGTAATTATAGTTACATAGATGGCTGCTCTTTAGGCATTAACCTCGTAAGATCATTCCATTTGACTTTTTAAGAACTCTAGATTCGACTACAATGGCCAGCTACTCAAACAGTATCTCTTGAAGTGATAAATGAAGGTTCAGGTGATCTACAACACTGGATGTCCAGTTAATGGGCGCACCTAAATCAGCGGCTAATGTAAATGCTCTTCGAAAGACTAGGGACGACAGAAGGGTCAGTGTTGCCACTCTCGGTTGGATTTGATCGAGTTTGTTAGATGCCTTCTGCACACATACAAAAAAGGCATTAATCCCTAGGTGCTTTGATAATAAGATCCACCAAGATAACAACATAGTATTGGAGATTATTGGGTCAATCATCCGGAGCAAATTTAGTTCCGTTCCACTGTGTATTGTGACATCTGTAAGCGTTGCATTTATTATATTTCTATAACTTCCGATTTCGGGAATTTTGTTTTCGTCATGTTTCATAAAGTTATATATACACCCCTATAATCCATATGATCTATTTTCATCGGTCTTTCTGTCTGTACGCTGTACGTTGATCGTTCGCCTCTATATAAGTCCGAAAGTGCTTTTCTGGTATTGATGAAACGTTGACACTAGGTTACTACTTTGACAAAAAAAGAAAAGTGCTCAAACTTTGTTGTTGGACGTATCTGAGGACCCTGATCATTTTTTTGGGAGCTTAAATATTGGAGTCGGGGGAGGGGGAGATATTAAACAAATTTTAAGAGTTGGTGTAGTATGTTCTATCATATAAATTTTGACCACAGTAATACCCCTATTCCTGTTAGACACATCTTTGAGTATCGATCCAGTGGCAACAAAGTAAGACGTAATATATTGTCCAACATATTCCACCGATTGAGTGCTGGCTGATGTTTGAGGTGGCCGCATAGACAAGTGTAGTCGCCTGACTTTATTCGGGCTGCCACGTTGCGTTGGTTGTTTTGCGCCGAAGCGTCGAGCCTTTCTCGTTCTCAGACGTTTAATAATTATAGTTTTTGCATGATGAGCACGACAACAGCAAAGTATGCAATAATTATATAAGGAGAGTAATTTGTTATGTTTCTTTTACTACAAATCAGTGCAGATTACTGCATTTTAAACAGTGAATAAAGAGAAATGTGCTATTTATTGTCTTGAATAATGGCGTCAAGTTAGTTGACCTTGTATTTCACATGCAGTTATATCACTCTACTGAAGACTGTGTGATCGAATTGTTGTGTGGCTGATCCACTTGAACTAAATTTGGGAAATATTTCAAATTACGAAAAGTTTTCAAAAACCTAAACGCTTTCAGAATTTATGAGCTTATAAGATATGTTTCATCATTTTTTAAGTTCAATTCTATCAACTGTTAGCTAAAAATTCGATCAGAATCGTTATTTCTTGCACCAATGCGTGGGAGGTACAGCGTTGACCTACATGACACCATTTTTTACACATTACATTGCACTCTATTTATCTCTAGAACATCTGTTCTTTGCCAACAAAAATTTGAATATATGTCATTAAAGAGGAAACAGGAATCTTCGTTGGTGGAAGCCTCGCCACTGACAACTTTGCCAAGTGTATTAGCGAATGCAGATATATTGAGGTTCAGTTAGTATTAAATAATGCTTTAGGGTATGACCCATAACACGACGCCACCCACTATGGCGGAATGCAATGAGGGACATGTAGTGGAGTTCCAAGGGGTTTTGGTGATGGTGGCGGTGGCTTTAAAGGGGCTATATCTAGCAATCTTTTTCACCTGAAAGGGGCTATAAAAGCTTCCCCTAATAACTCAATTAATCCACCTCAAAATGCGTAGAGGCGGCAACAGGGGAAAGATGTTTGCCCGTTTGAGAACGAGGATGTATGAAAAGATCAAGCGAGTCGGACGTTTACTGGTTCCAATCACGCGCAGGGCTGTGGGATTTCCGAACGGTCGCCTGGGCCACGTCCAGACGTTCCAAGTAATCGGACCGCAAATTCCCTGCTGGAAATATCAAGGTGGGATGTATTGCCGGGCCGACTGCCTTTTGGCGCTGAGCTGCCGCACGTACTTATTCTGGATAACATCAGCTGAAAGGTAGGTTTATTTCCCGAGAAACATCTTGTTACGTCTTTCTCATATATCCCTTCATGTCTGACTTCGCCCAGTATCAGCGAGAAAAGTATACATGTAGAAGAAGAATAGCATTTAACTTAAAGATTTTCAGGACGTTTCATAATGCCTGCGGCAAAAAACATTCATAACACCCATATTTGTCAATTCGACGAGTATTTATTGTTTGAGCCTTTAGATCTGTTGCTTGAAACTTGTAGACAAGGTGGATTATTCAAAAGTTTTATTTCGGACTTCCATTGTCTATAAATTTTTAGAGTGTCACAACGTTCCGATTGATATGCTATCTTCAATCGTCTTCAGGTGAAACGGTGAACTTAGATCTCATCAACTATTGCGCCAATGCATGCATGATATAAGAGATAACGGATGGAATATTTCGTCAACAAAGAGTGCTAAAGACACAGGTTCGAGTCCCGATCACATCAAAAAGCGTTTATAGATATTTCTCACTCCAAAATTGAGTCTTTGAGGTTCCTTTCCTAAAGAGAAGGGACTTGTAGTATGTGATGCCGCGTGATGTACAGTGACATAATTCAAATCTGCTAATTAAAATTATCCCGAGCGGTTAGTCTATTTTGTTGGTCAAGTAAATATAGCTTTGAATAGCCGTCAGTACACGTATAAGATGGATCAGATACAACCGTATGATAATTTCCTAAATTTTTCAAAGTTGCATTTGGCATAACCACGATGCAAGGAGTTCTCAGCTCAGTGAAATATTATGTGCAGATGAACAGCTAAGTGCAAACGAAATTATAAAGACTAAGACTAAAGACTTCGAAATGCAATAATTCATCTGCTAGATTCAGCGAAGTTATGGGTGCTGGCATTCAAACATTGTATAACTCTGTACTCTGAAGCTGTAACGTGCAACTCCACGGTTCAATAGATTTTACGGAAAATTCCTTTTCAACCTTTTCAAAAAGAAATCGTCCCCTTCTTGTTTATTATGATATCGGTAATCAATGTTCCGCCATTGGATGTGCTCAAAGTAATTGACATTGTGCAGTGTCAGTATACATACCTCATTGGAAAAATCGGGAAACTCCTTGAAAGGTATATTTTCAATACTCCCCACCTTATTCGAATCTCTGTTAAAATGAAAAATAAATAGAGGCCCTCGCTTCATTTTGTTGATTTGACCCAACATCAAGCAAACATTAGAATACTACACACTTGTGACTACTATTATTGGATGCTATTTTGGATGCTACCGCAGTCTTAATTGAAGTAGATAATTTTTTTGTTTTTTTGTTTTAGTGGGGCATAATGCCTTCATATTAAAACTGATCAAACTGATCAACCATTAAGTTTCCTTTGAATTCTTACAAACTAATACTTATCACTGAAGTAAATCCATCGATGTCCTTTAGATTACGTTAACACTATAACTACAAATTCGTACACATGCTCTGCTCTATGCACCAAAGCACTACACTAATTCGTATGGCTTGGTTCTCTTCAATCGTCGGACAGCGTTGTGGTTGTCCAGCAGCTGAAGAGATTCTGCGTTTGGGTGGTGATGGAGCCTTTCTTCATGCCTGGCCGCCATTCTCTTGATCTCGTCGACTACCAGAGGTATATTCAAATCGCGATGAATATCCTTATTACGAATGTACCAAGGGGCATTAACAATAGCTCTTAAAACTTTATTTTGGAATCTTTGTATAATCTTGATGTTAGAATCTTTCGAACAACCCCACAGTTGACAACCGTAGAGCCGAACAGGTTTGAGAATCTGATTATAGATCACGATTTTGTTATAGAGGGACAGTTTTGAGGATCTTCCCAATAACCAGTAGTATTGTTTGTAGCGAAGATTGAGTTCTTCCCGCTTTTTTTTGATGTGATGTTCCCATTTCAGTCTTGTGTCAAGGGTCATACCTAGGTACTTAGCGTTAGCTTCTCGTGGTACGGTGGTCCCATTAACGCTTATTGTAGGAGGATTTATCTGTCTTCGGTTAGAAAAGCAGACATGGATCGATTTTAATTCATTTAGTTTGATTTTCCATTTTTGTGACCAAGTCACTAATTCGTTGGCAGCTGTCTGAACTTTGTTAGTAGACAAAGCAAGAAGTAGATCATAAGGAAAATTTTGTTCCGAAAATTCTCATCCGAATACATTATTTTAAATTGGAAAACAATTTTTTTCCATATTTTCTTTAAGGAAATGTTAAAACATTATAGTGGGTTTGTTTTTTTGCATCTATCGACCATCATTCAAAGCATTAAATATCACCCTGTAATGAATTATTATGAAGCCTTGATGAAATGTATCTGGATACTACACAACCAACCTAGATTTCCAGAGGTAACCGTACTGACGTATTATAACCAGTACAAGACACAGCTTCAATCTCAAACTAACGTGTTCGCAACACATGCTGAAGATGCACTCGCTAGAATATCAGCCGGTTGTAAATCTCGCGTAAACAGGAGGCAAGAATTATTATTGTTGCACGGTCGCACTGGAATACAAAAGGGTGCGGGGATGCCTGCATCCAATAAATCTCCAGTATACACGTTTTTTAATAACGTCTCACATAGGAGAGTTTCTGATAATGCAAAGACGGTAGTCTGTTCGCAGTTGGAATTTGAATGAGCAGTCTTCTCTAGGGCATTCGTTGTCAAAGAAAGTTCGTAGCGCGCATTTATCTTCAGTTTACAATATTTTCAATAAATATACAGCTGGAAGTATAAAACGGGGCTCAGAAACGAAAAAGGAGAAGTTTACAGTTGTTATGATTTGTTTTTCACCAGTTATCTTACATACAGAGGCCTGAACTAAATATCACCACCCAGAGCTTACACATTTTACACTGGCCAATCATAGCCCATAACGGGTCACTACTGTTGTGCAGATGCAACTTCAGTTGGCTGTCTTTTTATAGATAACCTCTCGCAAAGGCAGACGGATTATGGCGCTCCAGAAGCACTGCGAGAGAATAAATGTCTATTGACCTTCAAACGCGGAGGATTAGAACTACCGGGGAATAAACTCCCCGTTAGCTCATTCCACATCGCCGAGGTTCTCCAGAAGAACGACTTTTGGAAGAGGCTCGCTCAAGGTGTTCGTTGTTCGATCTGGTGAGGATGCGTCGAACATTTGCCATGCTGGTATCTGTGGGCCACGTTTCTTTGATGTTTCAGACTGTGGAAGTCCCTTGTAAGGTTCGACGCATCCACTAGATTTATTGCTTGTTTTCAGATTCAATCCAGAAGCTTGAGGGATTGTTTCAGGGCGCAGTTCTCAACCATCTGGAACGGAAGAGAACGCCCAACTTCTGGGACGCTAGCAGCATTCTCATGCCATCACATGTTATTGTTATTAATTCCCAGAATCTTGGAAGGTGACTCAAGCACTGGGCGTTCCTTTATCTCTTCGACTGTAACACTAGCATGAGACTTTTTTGTCAGCGTTTTTGTGTTTTAAGCTAGATATGCAGGAAATAAAGGTGCTGTTATCTACGAAGCAGTAAATTGGATTGGATGCAATATCCAACAGTTTGTCGATATACAGCAAGAAGAGGGCTGGAGAAAGGACAGACCGCTGTGGAACTTCAGCGTTGATGGTAAACGAATCAGAAGCACATCCATCCAGTACCACATATGAGGATCGGTCCCTAAGGAAACTATCCAACGACTGGCATGGGCCCGGTGGCAACCAATAGGCGGAAAGCTAATGGTGGTAAACGATGGACCAAGATGGCCTGGTTTCATGCCACATCATTCGTTGACCGTATTCATCCACAGTTACAGGCTGGCCCAACTCCGATCAGTATGTGGATGGATCTCATTTGGTCGAGAGCCATTTGATCAGCCTGAGCTGAACCTTCTACAGTGATTTCGATGGAAGAAGAGGGGCGTTACAATATTCAACAGAAGTGGCGGTGAAAAATCCCTAACATTTTAGAAATATTACGTTCCATTGGCTAACTTACAGCTTAATACATTTTTGGATAGCGAACTTGGAACTGGGCGTTTAATCCTAAACTTCGAAGTGGAGGATAGAAGATATATTGGAGTGCTAAGTCTAATGACTAGATCTGCAAAAAACAAGGTTTACAAATATACAAGATCATTTACGAAAAAAATTTATATTATATGAAATATACATTTTGGAGTTTCTAAGAGTCTGAATGGAATAGCGTTTTTTGATCATAGAGTAGCAACATATTTTCAACTGATACCTACACCGGCAGCGAATGGGAGTTTTCGTAAATCGCACCTTAATTACTGGAATACCCGCTGGCGATGTTGTCATTACGAGTGGCGGTAAATGAAAGAAAATTAAATGCATGCGTGTTTGACCAGTGCAGTGGTGAAGCTTTCTCTGCGTTGCGGTAGTTCGGGAGACAGAGTTGAGTCTCTGAGAAAGTAAATCCGTCGACTTACTTTGAAATATAATACGAAAGAAATACACTTGCGAGTGAAGAAGTCAGCTTACCCAATTTTTTTTTTATATTAAATATCATATAACTGTTTTCTTCTTAGATGTATTTAGATATGTTTGCTGCGTCTAATAAGTTTTACCGGAACGTACATCATTTTGACAAACGTTGTTATTAATCTTATTATACAAGGGTAATAGCAAGTACGTTTTATTACACTCACTTTTGAACGCCTTGTGGAATAATTCCTTTAACAAATTCGTTCAAAAAGATATTTCACGTGAATAACCTACTTTCTCTACATTATGTTTTTCAATTCCCATACCTGTAATAGTTTAATTTTTTTAAATAATTAATGAATTTGTCACCTAGCCTTCAGATGAAAAAGTTCTTCGTTTAAGTCTATTAAACTTATTACATTACTCTGGTAGGTTGACTCAGTACTGCATATGCAGTCCGAGGTATTTCGTGGGCTTTGCAACTTTATGCTGCCATATTTTTCTTTAACGAGCATCGGTGAAATTTTTTAAGCTGAAAGCGCAATAACCCTGTGCACATATGTGACACTAGACCCTTTGGCGCCGAAGCTACAAACACTACACACAATTTTACTTTTATTAAACCAGACACGTGTCTCGCTAACGATGATAGATAGATAATTCTGTTGATTCTAACCCACGTATCTAGCAACTCACACATGTGGTAGAACCCAGAGAAAGGTTTCGTCACAGGCAACACCGTCTCCCAGACTATAGAGATAATTCTTTCGAGCGGACCTACAACAACCGCGTAGTTTTTTAGAGGAAAGCCGTAAAGCGGCGTACCTCGTTCATTTAGATGAAAGTAGAGAGGTGCAATATTCGTTAACCGTACATTTTTTGCCGTAACTCGGGCATAAATTACTGCTAAGCAACCTTTTTAGCTTGACGAAATTAATCAGGGTTTAACGCGGCAACCCAGTTAACATAAGCTGCAGGATTTCCTCGGATGTTGCCTACATTCACCGACTAGAGGATTATGGGAAATTTTCATGACAACTTAAAGGCGAGACGCGATTTATGATAAACTGCTGTGTTGGTTGACTCAGATATTTACAGTTTGATGCCGAGTATTTCGAATTGTTAGAATTGGCAAATGTTAGACGATGAGATTATTCTACTAAGCCTTTTTTTAAGTTTTACCTGTCCACGCCAATCAGCGAGGCATGTATTGTAATTAAGAAAAATTTTGGATTCAAAGAAAATAATAATGTTTAATCAAATATAAATTATTAAAAATCATATTAATCGTTTCCATCGGTCGGTCTGTCTGTCTTCTGTTCGGTAATCCTTGATCCCCTTAAATTCGGAAAGTACCTTTAGAATTTTGGTAGAATTTTTGATACTACTGGAGTAAAAACAAAAAGAATTTTGGAAAGTAGTGCGGTGATATAATTACAAAAGTACTATTTGGCGTGGAACGTACCTGACGATTTTTTTTAGTTCACAATAACTCTTTTTTATGAAAATTTACACGCTACGGTTTGAACTATCATATTATTTAAATGGATAAGATCTCGTTGTACGTAGAGGTTAAATATTTTAGGTGGTGATGCCAATAAAATTCAACCAGCTCCATTTCAACTCCCACGCCAGTGGGCTGCCATTCCTCTGGAGACTGAACATATAATATCCGAATTCCAGTCGCGTTTGATAAGCTAAACGTGCCTGTTTGAAATGCGGGACTGAGAGTGACACTCGTCAGAATCCATACGCAGCCATTCACGAAACGCCTCCCCTTATAATGGAAAGATCCTTGTTAAATGTGATCCCCATTCTGGCTACGTTATCCCGTTAAACATTTTTGATCCTCTATATAGTTAAATTTTATATAGCCAGGGCTAAGTAGCTTGAATCACCAATATAAATATATTGTGTCGAAGTGGTTAAATTGTTGAGTTTCCTTTAGAAGTGCATGGGTACAAATGTCGATAGAGCATGTGTTAGAATCCGGTCTTTAGAGATTCGAATTGATGGTCAGCCTATTTTGCAGAGCAAAGTGAAACCCCATCATTAGTTTTTTTCTAATAACTATAATAACTAGAGAATTCAGGAGATACTTGAATAGATACAGCTCTGTTGTTTGAAACTTGTAGACAAGGTGGATTTATCAAAAGTTTGATTTCGGACTTCCATTGTCTATAAAATTTTGAGTATCACGACGTTTCGATTGATATGCTATCTTCAATCGTCTTCAGTTCACCTGAAGACGATATTAAAGATCAAAGTGATATTTTATATAACGTTGACTCATGGACATGTTTGATACCATATCAAATGCTTCAAATAAATTGAACTATACATTTTGTTTAAAGGTTGTACCGTCACTTCAGCGATTAGTTATCCTTTTTTCTAAAAGAGTCTAGTTTATTTTGATTATTGTTCACCACAATACTTTTTTCGCAAGTAAAATTTGTGCTCTTAAAATGACGCAGTCTGACTCTGGACTTCACGTCATCTACCACGAATGAGGATGGGAGCTGGACCAGATGTTCCTATCGAATAGTGATATATCGAGTCCGACGAAAGTTATATTACTTTGGTCAACGTGTGGGTGACCTAGGCAAGAAGATCTCCCGTGGACCAATGGTTTTGGAAGCCATCTAGAAATAATGTTGATCTGTAGGTTCATCAAGAGACGTCTTTCCCAGTCAGTGAACGTTAATCAGTATGAACAGACTTACTCTAACTTTTTAAATAGATTGACAATGAGCCTTTTTGACTGTTTAGGTATTGAAAAATGGCTGTTTTTTGGAACTGCCCGTCTTGAAAACCTTTACGGTCAGCCACTGTTTACCCCATTTGAAAATCCTCTTGTTCAACCTGTGCAGAACACAATGAAGCGGGGGTACAATAAAAATGGTGCCATCGGAAAAAAGCACCCACGTCGGTAATAAAAGTAAATTAGGGGTGCGCAGTCGTTTAAAATCGAAAATACAATTACCTGGTCGCAACAAAGAGAAGAGTTACAGGTCGCTCTCCCTTGTTATCTGTTTACCTTACGAGCATCGCGGGAGCCCCTATTTTTAAATTTGACCTGTTTACGGCGTCGATTTACGACGGGTATTCGATCTCCGCAGACAAGGGTCGGGCCGGATTGGATCCATTCTTATTCGGCTCTCGGTAGAGTTGACGGTCTGTCGACGGCTACTACTATTAGAGTCGATTTCATGTAAGTCGCACCAATTACCACCAATCGCGTAAGATTATATAATAATATAATATGTCGAATAATTCCCCAAGTAGTCATTCTTTTAGAGATATGTATTCCTTCGCAGCGCTTTTGGGGAGCGATAGGCTTTTTCCCTTTACAGATGGTTACTTTAAAAAAAATATTAAAAAAGCGTCTCACTAGGTTTACTCTGGACGCTGAGCAGAGTGGTCTCAGTAAATAAAAATAGTTGATAATCTAAACCAAAAAGGTTTTTAAGTTATCAGGGACTTCTGAAACTTAAATGTGCAATTTGAAAATATCATATTTTCATCATGCAGATTGTAGATGCTCTAACGTGATGAAACTCTTCCATTATGCAGATAAAAAGATTGTGTAATTAACATACAGTTTCACAAATAAAACTCTTTTTCTTTCAGTGACGCGTTTCGATTCAAATATAAGTCGCAACGCGGCACTCAAGGAAAATGATATATATATATATATATATATATATATATATATTTTTTTTTTCTAATGATTTTACCGCTATCGGATTAATTTTTAAAGACTATACAGCTTTTTGTTACAGATATAGTGGGGAAATGCCATATAAACGAGATAGAATATTTGATATAACAGAAAGCTTATTAGGTTCTGTTTAATTAATAGTTTTTCTGCATGTTATCAGTGGAATGTCATGGCACGATATTTTTCGTAAATTTTTCATATTTGTACATATTTGCGTCTGTAGATTTTATCATTTTAATGTACACAACTGAAAATTGTAAAGCTCAAGATGAAAGCCTGTTATTTTAAAATTAATATCTAAAATGATTCCTACCATCACAACGATAACACCTTGTACATATTTGTGGGTTCCCTAGTCTAATACACGTACCGCGAAAGATTGAAAGGTGATTTAATCAAAACGTTCATAAAATAGTGCAAGGGAATAAAGAATGGAAGCAATAACATCTATTAGAAGTTGTTCATTTCTCGAAGCAGACAGACAAGAAAAAAAAGCCCGCAGAGCGAGCAGAAGAAAGGAAACAAAGGAGGCTGACACTAAGCCATTCGTCACCACTGTATATTACATTTTCGTATCCAGTATATTCCCTTGATAATTTTACAGTCTATTACATTTGAGAATATACGGAGCTCTTGTCAAAGGTGGGTGAGTTATGGGTACTATTTACAATTTGCGTTGATACTACTTCAAAGTGGCGGAAAAGTTAATGCCAAGTTGCTTTGAGACATTCAGTTGAAGCAATAGTAAAAAACGTTACAGCTTTTTTTGGACATCATACGACGCTACAAGAGACTAGAGCCAGATAAGTGTTTTCTTCGCAGTTCTTGCGTACTTGCTTCTCTGATTTCCATTATCTATTAAAGGTAGAATTGTCGAACAAGAAGATATCTGAAAATAAAATTATGAAGCATATATTATTTGGAAGCAGGAATATATTTTGTTGAAATATACGTTTGATGGTCTTGCATAAAATAAATGTGAAGGGTACCACGTTGGCGTTCGAATCAATAGACACATGCCTGCGTAGCTCAGTTGGTAGAGCGTCTGTCTGATAACATGAGATGTGTGGTTCAAATCTCGCAGTGGGCCAGCTATGTTTTCCAAGTTTTTGAATATATTTTGTATATCTGTTTCCAGATTATTTCCTTCGGCTAGAATTATGTATGTAGTTTTGTTTTACAAGCAAAAGAAGTATTTAATTTTTTTGTCCGCGCCCATCTAAGACGAACACGAGTTGTCTATGGTGACCCATGTAAGGAAAGCCCAATTTGAGGGTAGCCATCTCTCATCATCAACAATTCCGAACAGGAGCCGCTTCAGTCGGCGGCGTTTCCTTTATTTATCGCTGCATCCACTCCCCCTCACCCTCCTCCACATCCTTCCCACCACGCCTCTCTAACGTCAGGAAGTGAACGAAATAACGTCGGTTCTCCCCTGAGTTGCTTGCGGCTCGTAAAATGTAAATAGGAACACGGGGCCAGGTTGCCGAACTGCTAATAGTCCGAGATACTACTTAGGACCAGCTTATTGATAAGTAGTTGAGTCAGGTCCACAGAAAGCTATCCAATAATTGTAGGCAAAGTGTTTATGGATCTTCAAGGTTAGGTTAGGCACGGTCTTAAACACAAATGAATAACGACATAACTTGAAGTCGAAAATAGTCGCTAATATATTAAGATGGGGTGGCCAGTGCTTGTACAACCAAAAAGGTTGTAATGACTTTTCCTATGCAAGTAGAAATATCGTAGTATAATGCCATCCTCTATTGTATGAAACACTATAGCTTGCGCCATAAGGAGGCGTAAACGTCCGGCTGCCAGATGTATACTCGTAGGGGTCCCGTAACTCGCATTCGACCTTTTTGGTTGAACCACGTCTGGTATAGTTTACCTTTCGACATTTTATAGCCGTCACATACTCGTGAAACTCATTGGTTTCCATCCTCTGTCTAAAAAAATACAGTAAGCTGAAAAATGTTGGAAAAATAAATTATTATTCTTTCAAGTCCCTGAAACTTTACCACCTTTGCTCAATGGTCTGTACAATGGAAATAGCAAACATAAAGATTTGTACGTCTCTATGGAATACTGAACATTGTTTAATCGCCAAAAATTGATATCAATGTAAAACTCGTAAGCCAAAATTGCAAAAACGTGCATTTCTCCACAATTTCAACCTGGTATAAAATTGGCATGCTTTCTATTCACAAGGACACATCGAATAACCAATTACTGTTAAATTTTGCTGTGCTTGATTTGTGAAAAATAAAAAAATACGTGTAAATCACGGTTAAAAATCACAGATATCGAAGGAATCATTGTCCAAGTTCGCACTATTTAATCTCGTTTTCCGCACGAATATGAAACTATGACTATCAAATCAGACTATCGGTTATCGACAAATTTGCAAGTCCAAAACCTAAGTGAAAATTTCGATATTGTGTGTTAGTGTCGAATGTAAGATTTGCATGCAAAATTTAGAATGTAAAATAAAAAAGATTACATTTTTTTGTTGACAATTATGGGAGCCGACAATTTTGCAATAATCATTCTTATGAGGAGTGTTGTTCCAAAATTGATCTTAGGCATTTTTATAATTATTTTGAACGCTTATACGGAGAACGGTAAGTCGAATTTTATATTTCGAGGTCATACGATTAATTTGCAACGGAAACGTGAAAACTTCAGGTCTTACACATAATTTACAATGAAAAAAAATGTATCGACATAAGTTTCAGTTTAACGTATGCGCGTGCAATGTCGTAGTTGCACTCTAAATAACGTTGTGAATCGCTGCGTATTTAAACACTGTTTACAAATTGTTCAGGGTCAATAGATCTTCAGTATTACAGAAAAATATAAAAATTGGGTTTTCGCACATCATATATTCGTGCGAAGTTGTAATAACGCCTAAACTGTATTTCGAACAACATTCCTCTTTTGGCAGATGTTTACAAAATTGTCGATTTCCAAAAATTGACAACAAAATAAAAATGTAAAAATGATTCTCTTCAATTCGAGATTTTTGCGTGCAAATCATACATTCGACACCGATCACGTTTTATAAATTTCCGATAAATTTAATACATAAACTTCCAACAATAAGTGGGTTTTCGATGTGTTCCTGTGAATTAAAAAATATCCAAACTTGATACCAGGTTAAAATTTCAGACATTTGCACGTTTTTATTGTTATGTTGTAATTGTTGTTGTTTGTCTTTATTGTTTGTTATTTAGGCCATTAAAAGATGTTCCGTATATAATAGATTTAGAGGAATTTTTTATAGTTACTATTCCAGTTGTTGAGCCAAACTTTTGGATCTTTTGCATTTTTTTTCTTAGCTTTCTTTACTGTCCTAAACTGAAAATACGCTATGAAAGGTACCCAATCCCATGCAATTCTTCCGTAAAAATTTCTAAACTCTCAGCTCCATCTGGGAGAGACATCTAGCGGCTAGTGACTGATACTATTTCTAATCGAGCTTTGCTATGATGTAACCATCGCTGTGCTAATTGCAGAAAACTGTCGCCTTCAGATAATACCATGACCGCCTGTCATATTTGTATTGTATTAAACATTTTGAGTAAAAAATTATTTATATTAGTATGAAAAAATCTCAGAAATTACTTACATTGATGATACGAGTAAGGGACGAAACAAATCAAACCTTGATCACCACTCTCATATTGAAGTTGCTCTAATATTTCCATTAATAGGTATCAAAATAAATACAACCACCGTAATTTATCTCAGTTTGCACCTAGCTGAGAATCTTCCAATCCACCACTGTAAAATAGGACAAGTTGACGTGCCGCCTCTGGAATAGATCGTGCATAATTTCCGTTGGCGGTTCACGTCTGACCGTAGTATCCCATTTCAGAATATTTCGGAACGTGTGGCTATCAAATGGCCTACCTCGAATAACCTGCGGAAAGTGCTTATCGATCGATGAGATGGAGGAGATACCTGAAGGTCGTCATCCAATATAGCTTTTACATTTTAACATATGAGAGAGTTACGTCAGTAAGGCTAACTTACAGATTCTGTTAGCATTACATGAGTGAGCGAATATTTACCGTTTTTATACTCGTATGACAATGATAAAAAACTCTAGGCAGATACTTTGTGGTCTGGATTAAAGGGGGAAATGTCTTGCGATCTAATTAAGTACCTAATTGAAATCTTAGACAATAACTGTTTACGTGTAGAGGTATATATTACCGGTCATTTGTTTTCTTCGGTCTATTTATCTAATATATGTCGAACTGCTGCCGGTTTTGTCGAAAGAGGCAAATATAGGTTTGTCATACGTAGAGTTACCAGCAGCGTATCCAGGGTGGGAACTGTTTTAGTTTATGATAGGTTGCGGACATAAGATAATACAGTAAAAGAGGATTTTTTGCAGTTGCTTATTATAAATCCATTATGATTCTGTTCCTAAATATTACTAAATTCCAAACACTTGGTCTAACAACGTGTAGATTGTAGATGCTCTTACTTGGTGCAACTCTTCAGTCATATAGATGAAAAGGTGTGTAATTATCACACATTTTCACAAATAAAACTCTTCCTTCCAGTGACACAACAAATGGAAGAGTTTTATTTATGAAACTGTGTGATAATTATATAGCAATGATGAATTAAATTAAAACCTTTAAGCTCTCAATACAAAGTTCCGCTTCCTGTGTTTGAGTCTTCTATTATTTACGTTCGTAGCCGAAAATAAGTTTAGAAATAAGAAGCATTATTTAAAATGACAGGTCATTCTTGTATATTCCTGAAACTTTTTATTAAAAAGTGACTCCCAGAAAGTGTGAACAACAAGCAGATTAAATTTGAGGATCTACGAGGGTGCATATTTCCAAATTATTTACCAGGAAATGATCAAATAACAGGTAGGGAATACACATATTGGTAAACTGTGTAAGCTAAGGCTGCAAGGATTCCATTAACCAACCCACAAGAAAAATAATTTCAGCAGCTTTTCCATATGCACTAGATTCCCATCTTTGGCATGCGGTAACCGACAGCTTCAATTGGCTCCATTAAATCATTTACATTCTGAAGGGCGCGCTTTCTGACAGCTCATTTACGAAAGAATTAAAAGTGGGCTACCGCTCGACGCGAAAATTCCAACTACAGCTTCACGAATGGAATTTAATCTGCTGGAAAGCGTGTGAGTAGAGACGCTTGTTGAACAACGGAAACGTAAATGTATTACTGCAGGTGTCAATTTTTACTTTGCCACTTTGCGTTTCCAATACAACTGCTGTTTCAGTAAGCGAGTTGAATTTGAAGGTTCAACTACTGAGTGAAAATTTTCTTAATGTAGCTTTATAGATTTGATAAATACTCCACCTGCCTTCAAAACACGAGATTTCGGTCAGCTTGAATCTTATGCTTAACATGCGTGTGGTATAGAGCTACGATTTTGATCTATAATGTATATATTTTTCCGATGTAAGTCTTTTGGCTTTGGAATATTTAGGAAAAGAATGGCGTTAAGCATCTTTCCAAAGCTAATCTTAAGTTGACCAACAGTTCCAAAATTCGGTCAAAATCTTCATTTAGCCAAATATTGGAGCACGTGAAATACAATAACCTACTGTTAAGATTCATCATCATTCATGATCCTTATTGTGTTTAAATGCAGTGATCTGTGGTAGTGGTAGTGGCAGTTCTTGTCGTTGTTTCAGAAACAGAACCGACAAAAATTACTGTCCTTTAGAAATACCTAACTACACTCTATAATATTGTACAGCAAGGAGAATGAAAAGGCTTAAATTTGCTTGAAGCATCCAAACTTCACCAAAAATTTACTATTTTTGTGATTTAGATGTATATATGGAAGATTACTTTCACTACGTTTCTAGATTATACCAGCTCCAGAGTAATCATGCTTTTACTCTGCCGCCACTCACACCTAACCCAAATTTTTGACCACATACTTTTTATTGAAAAATGATCTGACCAGGAAAACGAAGTTTGGAGTCATTTTATTCCTTTGCCGCCGACTCTGTACCGATATTAAAGTGCAGCCTAGTATCAATATGTTATCAAGATGATTCCTTCAGGGTTATAGAGGAAACAATAATTACCGGACAGACTTACAGACAGATAAACGTCAAATTGACAGACAGACTGCCATGAAACATCTGAAAAGCAATGTTTGGAATTGGCTATTTTTCGCGAATATAATATTTTTTCAAATTAAAGATTCCATTCATTTGTTCTGAGATAACGTATTTCTGATAAAAATATTTCACCTTCCGTTCATCCTATTGTAAGTTTCTTTTGCTAGGACTGCGCCTTGTATGAATCCGAAAAACACTCGTTGAGTGAAGCTGTTAAGAAATAATCTTTTGGGATACCAAATCAGCTCAGAAGATATGCAAGCATCAAGTTAAGATGAAAAATTTCCTTACAATGCAACTATAACTTAGTACTTATCATCATGAGACCTTATTGCAGTTCTAAGGGAGGGCAACCCTTGATGCCTTCTTTGTTACGCTCAAGCAGATCTGTTCTATCAGCCTATAAATCTGAGCGTTGCGTGACTCCAGGTAATTCTTCCTTCTCGATGTTTCGCCGCCAACCGCCGAAAGAACTCAACAGCGTGTTGTATTAAACCGAAAAAAAGGTTTCGTGGAGTTCCAACAATAGACACTTATTGCTTTCCAAGAAAAAACTATCTATGATTAATAGGCTGGCCGGGAGTAAATACAGAGGATAAATATATGATTTTAGAAGGAAATATTTCTCGGAAGTAACGACTTCATTCTAGTCCGTAACTTTAGAGTCGAATATTGAGCAGGCTTGTTGATCTCAGGTCGGCGAATACAATGCACCCAAAATGATACGTGTGAGAAGTAGATATAAAAAAAATGATTTGACTTTCATCTCTGCATCTCCTGTGCTATGCCGTTTTAAAAAAAATTAACAAATGAAATTGAACAATTGAATCTTCTATTACCGCAAGAATTTTTTTCAAAATAATTCTGTTTTCTAGGTTTTGCTGTTGGACGATAATGTCACAGCCTCTTGTCATAACAGTTATACTCATATAGTATCAAAACTTGATTAAATTCCTAGTGGTACCTTCCGAGCTATAGAGGGAGGGGCCAAGAATTATTAGGGTACAGACAGACAGATATACCGAACGAAATGAGTGGTAGGGTTTTTTGAGATTTGTTGCATATTCTTGTACGGTATTTATTTATCATCTTATCGAAATTTTATGAATGATAATGCTTGTCAGGCATTAGAAGAATCACTATGTACATAAGAATGCTTGATGAGCACTCTACAACATTGAACTTTTTTGTATTTTGCCGGTGAAAACTTTTCCTACAGTTTTTAACTGGGTACCGATCATAACCAATTCGAATCACAGCTTTGGTTGAACTTGAGCTGCAATTCAATTTGAGGCGAATATGGGCTACACCTATCCCAGTCTAAAATAAGTTGTGCTCTGAATTCGAAATAAAGCGTTTCCTGATTAAAGTGTTCCATGGTCTGCCAGCCAACTGCACAGACTTAGAAAACACTAGAAATGGAACGAGCTTTCATTAAGCTTTTGTTCAAATGACTACAGCGTGCCACTTCCGGAATACCGCTCTATGGCTTATAAAATATTCTTTATAGTTGCGTGAAAGTTTGAATAGAAATGCAATGGAGTCTACTGTCTCGTGCCATTTTATATGAGCTCTATAATTATCTTCAACAGTAGGTACACATTTAAATACCAATACCAATACCAGATTTTCTTTCGTTGATATAGGATATGTAGCGTCCAGAATCTTGAAATACCGGATTTAACCATCCAGATTATGTATATGGCCACTTGAATAAAGTCCCTCATTACTCTTGCTTCTGTCGGAGTCCATTTGATATTGAAGTATTGACACTTAAAGTAACTAACAACAAAATGCTGACCACCCATATGCTCAGTTGGTAACTAAATGCCGTTTAAAAGGTGATGAATGATAAAACAAACCTAATTGAATGCCATAGTAATCTATCATAGGTTGTCAATGTGGGCGATATCACCTTCTTGTGGAAGTTTGAGACCTTCAGGGAAAAAGTAGAAGACACCTAGAGAATAAGGGGCCGTCGATCTTACTCCGACTATATAATATTATACGTTCAAATATAATCGTGGCAATAGCCGTTTTAGACTCGCGACCGATGGCAAGTAAGAAATTGTAGGTCCCCAGAAGAAAAACATTCTCAAAGTTGACGGTGGGCGAAATAGGGTTGACAACATACCGATTTGTATTTCGAAAAGAAGATGGATACTTCGCATATATGCAATTATATGCCATGATGGCGGTAGTGCGTCAACATTCTTCATCCTCCAGTCTTCATTATACAGATAAATGTCTCAAAAATTCGTTCACGGAATTTAAAATGTTACAAATATGGTGGAAGCTCAACGAACATGGCATAGCAAACTGTAGGAACGTTCAACATTTTCACAATATGTGTGTCTAATACCAGCTAATACATATACTTTATCAGCAAAACACGAGGAATGGGTTAATTCTGTGTGAATAATATGTATTTTAGGGTAACTCAAGTTTAATAAATGCTACGTGTTCACGTTTGGGGAGCAGGTATAATTAGTACTGTATTCACACAAAAAATGACAACGGATAAATGCGTTTACTAACGAGGAACTACTGAGGTACAGTTTCCTAATAAGCAACTTTTTGTGTCTAACAAGAATATTGTAGTGTATGGAAGTTTATCGCCAGAAAATATTGTGTACCTATTAACGAACAGACATTTTTATGGACCCTGAGTTATAAATAGATGTAATAAATCACCTGCTAACCTGTGAATGGTGGAGATACCCAAGGTCATTTTCCATCAAGCTTCTGGAAATTAAAATCTTCAGTATTTCCTGGTACGATCGGATTGCCGGCATCTTAGAAACAGTTACTACTACTACTCTACGTATGCATTGAGATGCACCTCAGGAAGTATCTGAACGCAATCCAGAAAAGAGCAGAGTGCTTTGGACGCCCTGATCTTACAAAAGACCTACACAGCCTAGAACCTCGAAGAAAAGAGGCTGATTTGTTGATAATATTGTTGTTGATTCTACCATCGTAAATTTTCTACCGAACTAAGACGCATTAGGAGTAATCCGTACAATAAACAATAAATGGGCTTCCAACGCCTCGAAGGAGCGTCTAGCAAAAGTGATTTGTTTATAGAACCTCAGCGTTGTGGGGGGAATGTACTTTCTAGGAGTTTGTTTTGCGATGGTTACTATTTAAAGCATCTGAAGGTTAATGTGATTAGAAATTTGTACTGTTTGGACGCTTCTCTAGTTGATTGATTATTTTCTCGGTATCAGCTGATACTAATTTTATATAAATACTTATGTAGCATGAATCGGCGATTTTCATTTGTCATCATGTGACACTTACGATATGAAAAAAGAGAAATCATCCATCGAGATTTTGTGTATTTGGTGGGACAAATCTTGTGGGGCAAATGATACATGCGAGTCACACAATTTGATCATGAAAGTCGTTCGAGAGACTGCGTGATTGATTATTGATATCTTTGGATTGCATTCATCACCGAACTAGTTGTATTCAGTGAGATATCGCGTAAAATTTTGAAGAGGCTTTGTACCGTATTTTGGAACTATTAAAAGTTGAAATTGAATTTATAAAAATATTGAAAAGCTTTAAATTTTTTATATTTGCAAAATTCACAAAATTTTCAAGCTTACAAAGTATGCATATTTTCTACTACCTTCAAAATTTACATCAAGTGAAACCACAGCTCTAAAACATGATCGAAACCTTACTAAACTAACCAAACTAAATAACACTTTCGTCATTCAGGTAAAATGCAGTAATATGCAGTGAACCCAACTAAAAACGGAACAAATCAGCCCAAGGAAGAAGTTATCTATGGCATGAAATGCACCATAACTTTCTTTATATGGATGACATACGTTTAAAACATTCCAAATGTAACTATTGAAAATATATGAAGTTCATTTGTCGCATTTACCGCCGTAAAATGCCATAGGTTTTCGAAAGAATCGCAGAATCGTTTTTGATTTGAATGCAATAATAGACAAGTAAGGAGTGTTACAGGACAGGCCAATGGGAATGAGTGCATGGTTTTTTGCCATAATATGTCATAATAGAAATCACAGTACCTTGAATCAGAATTTCTTCGCGAGTATAATACTTCTCCGCCCATTGGCGAGGGAAGGAAAAATGCAAAAATAAGAAAAAATACCGCTCACTCACCAGTTATCTTAAAAATATCTTACATGTGCCATTTATGTAACGTGTACTCAGGAACAAAGCAATTACATAACGCCACGCGCAAAGATCACACTTTCGTTAATTTGAACAGTGCAAAGGAATGGAAATTGCAAGAATGTCGCATTAAGCGGCAAACTGCAGCGAGCATTGTCCCGAATTACGAGCTGTCAGATCTGATGCAGCTTGAGGTCGATCGTTATCTCGTTGCTCGGATTCTCTACGCCAGGGAAAACAAATTAGAAGTCGTTCCTGCTATTCTACCGATTCGCATTCCGTGTACGGCGCTGATTTATTAAAATTCAAGATTTGCAACACTGCTAAATTCCAAGCCAAATGCAGGACGAGCGCCACAACTACAAAGGGGTTATCTTGAAAGGTATGCCAGCATTTACGAGACTTAAATACCTTTCCCCTAGAGTGCTCTGAAGGGAACAAGCGTACTGCATTTCGAAGGTTTCCAGAAAGGCACAATACAGTCATGATTTTCTAAAACTATTATATTGGGCATAAACAACTCCTCGTTGTTCGAATTCGTAGACAACGTAATCAAGTCGAAAGATTGGGTTTAGGACAAGAAGAACATATTTGAAGATTGAGAATAGTAGTACATGGAAACACCAGTAAGAAAGCTTAAACGAGGAAGCCTGAAATTCTGGACCATTGATCAATGGGAAACCACCACCACATTCAACTGGCGACATTCGCACTGTTTCAATCGTTCACAATAGAACATGTCATCTCGGAGAATGCAGGATCAGGGGCGCGATGAGTCATTTCTTTAATCTTACAACTTCCACTTATACACGACGGTATAGCAAAATGTTGGTCTTTACTGCAGTCAATTGGAATGTTAACAGTACAAAGAATCGTAGCTTCACTCGTTAATCCAAACCCATTGTGAACAACATACACGTTATGTGAATTTTTTCAACCATCCTTTTACTATCCATGTCTGCTTTTCTAACCGAAGACAGATAAATCCTCCTCCAATAAGCGTTAATGGGACCACCGTACCACGAGAAGCTAACGCTAAGTACCTAGGTATGACCCTTGACACAAGACTGAAATGGAAACATCACATCAAAAAAAAAGCGGGAATAACTCAATCTTCGCTACATACAATACTACTGGTTATTGGGAAGATCCTTAAAACTGTTCCTCTATAACAAAATCATGATCTATAATCAGATTCTCAAACCTGTTTGGCTCTACGGTTGTCAACTGTGGGGTTGTTCGAAAGATTCTAACATCAAGATTATACAAAGATTCCAAAATAAAGTTTTAAGAGCTATTGTTAATGCCCCTTGGTACATTCGTAATAAGGATATTCATCGCGATTTGAATATACCTCTGGTAGTCGACGAGATCAAGAGAATGGCGGCCAGGCATGAAGAAAGGCTCGATCACCACCCAAACGCAGAAGCTCTTTAGCTGCTGGACAACCACAACGCTGTCCGACGATTGAAGAGAACCAATCCATACGAATTAGTGTAGTGCTTTGGTGCATAGAGCAGAGCATGTGTACGAATTTGTAGTTATAGTGTTAACGTAATCTAAAGGACATCGATGGATTTACTTTAGTGATAAGTATTAGTTTGTAAGAATTCAAAGAAAAATTAATGGTTGATCAGTTTGATCAGTTTTAATATGAAGGCATTATGCCCCCCTAAAACAAAAAAACAAAAAAAATCCTTTTACTGAGCATGACTTAACCCATCCAGAATAAGGCATTGGAAAAAGATCATAGACCTGAGAAAACCTCAAACTCTCTGAAGACGAGCAGGATTTGATATAAATTCTATTCAAAAATTACTCAAACCTATTGGATCTATTTGTAAAAGATATGAAGCTTCCTTGAGCCGGGAGTATATTTGTATAACATTTTCATTGACATTAGTCAGTTCACTTCGACAAGAGTCAAGTATGAACAGACAGACAGATACATTGACATTTCCTCATGCTTATTTCGTTATTATTACAGAGAACAAGGGATTGCTGTAGATCGCTTCACCCTTATTGAAGGATATCGTGGGGGTCGTTTGTAACAGCCATTAGTCCAAATTGTTAGGATTTCTGACTTAATAGACATGCTAATGGGCAGCGCCAGTTTACGCGACACTATGAGATAAATGCACTTACCTTTATTTGCGTTAGCTATATATAACCTAGTCGCTCTCTACTGTCAGGCCGCCTGGCTATATTGACGAACTTAGGTTAAAGACAAAACATGCATGTCTATACCAGGCCTCATATATAGTGGAGCGTATTCTTACTAAAAACTTATTAAATGTTTCTCTAGCACATAATCATTATAGGTCTTAGACAGTAAGACCTTCAAAGGGGTACAACATGTTTCTAAAACCAAACATTGTCTTTACGCATGCAGTACTTTCTTTTATTTTCTTCTCAAGTGTTATACACCTATGCCACTGTTCCATTTTCCTTACAGCAGCGTGACGTGTTTAGCGATGGACGGCAAGTAAATATGGATTTTTGATTGGGGGCAGCGTACTCCACATCTCATCTAAAGATCGAATGACCATGACTGAGCTGTTAGTCTTAAAAATTACACAAAAACAGTATTTTATGTCTCTCAGAGCTTCCTGACTTTATTTCGCCTACCGCACTTTGAGAGTTCTTTTTCTTTAGACCTCCCCCCAATTTCGTTTACCTACCATTTCACAATGTGAAAAAGCTACTGACACTATTATATTCAATCGTATAATATTATATATCGCCCAGGGCAGGTTCCTTGACTAATGCTCTCCTTCTAGACATATTGCACCCTTCCCAAAATCCTGTAGGGCAAACAGAACCTTTCGACTAAAAAAATTTCTCACTCTTTCGGAAGAGACCTCACTACTTGCTTAATCTGTTTCTTTTTTCATTACAACTTCAAGTGCGATGTCCGGGATTCTTAGGATCCTCCGCCACCTAATAGGATATCGACGCCTCCTCAATTTTCTCGGAGTATTCTACTGCCCTCCGCCCCCTGGATAGTCCCAAACACCCACAAGGAGACTTTATCGCATACGTTCAGAACCTATGCTTTACACGAATGTCTGTCAATCAACGACAAACGCAAAATAATATTATTTACGGTGCCCCTTATATACGAGGGTCACGCTAAAAGTCTTTAGATATTCCTAATCAGTACAAGTTCAAACAAGTTTGAGCAAGCAACTATTTTGTCTGAAGTTGTAAGTGCTTATACGCAAAAGCAGCGTTTGAATCGTTTAGTAGTTGCTTTGCCATGGTCTCGAATGCATGCAAGTGTTGGCCGAATTTTAACGTGAAAATGGAACTGGGTAGTCGCGATTTTCGAGCCATGACTTTGTATTATTATGAAAAGGCAATAAAATAAGCGGATTATCATGAAATTTTAGTGAGTTGCTTTGGGGACTCTGCCCCTTCTAGGGCTACAGTTTTTAATTGGTTTTTTGAGTTTAAAAGAGGCCGAGTCTCACATGATGATAAACCCCACACAGGTCGACCGCTCACTGCTGTTACTCCGGAAACTGTAGAAGCTGTGCAAAATATGATAAAAAAAGATCGACGTATAACGTACACCGAGATTGGGGCTTCTCTGGGGATTGGATCGGCAGCTGTCCGAACAATCATTCATGATCACCTTCTAAGGAAGCGGTGTTCCAGATGGGGGCCACATTTGTTGACCAGTGAACGAAAAGCAACAAGAGTTGATTAGGCTAAGTTTATGCTTGAAAAGTTTGATAATGGGCACAGTAAAAACACTTTTAATATAGTAACCGGAGACGAAACATGGTTGTACCATTATGATCCCGAAACTAAACAGCATTCATTAGTTTGGTGCTTTGACAGTGAGCAGCCTCCAACGAAAATTCGTCGTTCCAAGAGTGTTGGAAAGAATATAGTCGCATCTTTTATTCTAAAAGTGGATACATCCCAACGGTAGCCTTTGAAAATCAAAGGACAGTTACTTCTGAATGTTTTATGACCCAATGTCTTCCCCTCGTAGGGAAAGGAAATGTTTTTTTGTCATTGATCATCTAAGGACGGAATCTAACAAAAATATACATCGATCAAACTGATGCCAAATTGAAATGAACATTTAATTATTCTAAAATTGTGCATTTGGAGTCTTCTTCGGCCAACTCAAATAGTCTTGCGCTATATTATGGAGTGTAGAGGATGGTGAATACACGTGAACCTGACCGGTTGCAGGGTGCTATATGCATTCGAAGACAGCCGCTTTGAAATATTATCCCGCGTAGTAGCGCCGGTACATATACACACGCTCCTGAAAGGACACGTGCGGTTGTCATCGTAATTCAGACCGAATTCCGGAAGCTGGAAACTATCGCAGTTCAGCTTGCTAATAGCGTCGTCACCTGTGTGCGTTGCTATAAGATACAATCGTGCACTACATTGCCATTGATTGCAGCTAGGTTTCTAGCTCGCTAATGATAAAACGGGCAGAAAGAGGGAAAGCGCGAAACAGTTATCTTCTTACCTGATTTTTGGATAGTAAATTCTAAGTTTTGTCTCAACTATATCCCGCTACGTGGCTCCTATTTATTTATAGCACTATTTCTGCAGTCCTGAAACTGAGTTGTTGCCTTTCGCGATCCAACTTTTCACACTAACAGAACCTTAGGTACCTGAATCTTAATCATGCTGCTCCATTTTTGAGCTCGCTTCTAAAATAGATCTTTCCTCATGTCAACAGAAATTCACCAAGTCCCTATGTTTATTTTTCACCAAAATCTTTCTAGCTATGTTTTGCGGCTTTTCCAAGGCTGGTTCTGGGTATATCTATGCTAATGATTTTTTATTTTTGCTCAACGTAAAATAGAATTTACCTCTGTCCGAAACACAGGATTGTGTTAGCTATACACTCCTCCACATAGTCTGCAGTTGAGGTTTATATAGCTTGTTCTGGTGTTACTTTTGTCTCTTTTCGGAATTACAGTAATAATGCGAAGCCGATTTATGCTCAAATAATGCATTCTCTCAGCTGTTTTTGACTAAGCTAGGTTCTAACATTAATTATTTGCCTGCAACTAGTTACCAAGTAACAGAAGTTCCTGGTGGAGAGTTTTCACCCAGCTCCTTCACTTACTTCCTTACTGTGTTCTATGGCACCTCTGAAGCCGGAGCTGGGCATATGTAAGTGGTAGATGCTTAGTTAGAAATACACAACCTCCTACATTCTAGACAGTCAAATCACCATTCAGCTATGATGAGACTGCCAAGTACGTAAGTCACGCTCAAAGTTTTTAGATACAGAAAAGCTACAAGGTTTTTTTAAAAAACTTTATTCTGTTTTTTCAACATATTCTCCCCTACCTCAATACATTTACGCATTCGGTTTAACCACTTGTCAAATTCGTGTGACCAACGTTCTTTTGAAAGGTTGCTAATTTCCTCCCCAAATGTAGTGATTGCCTCGTCATCGGGGAAAAAATGGGAATAAGAAGAAGTCGCACGGAGATAGGTCCGGAGAATAAGGCAACAGATTGACACCCTGTTCAGCAGAAAAATCGAGTGTTCTAGCGGCGCTGTGGGCGGGTGCGTTGTCATGGTGCCTTTGAATACCCCGCAGACCAGTCTTTGGATGGCTTTCGCATAGTTCTTGGAAGACTACAGGAACAAATTTGGTTATTTACCATTCAGAAGTAACTGTCCTTTGATTTTCCAAGGCTACCGTTGTGATGTATCTACTCCTAGAAAAAAAGATGACCACATTTTCTGTCCAACACTATCGGAACGACGAATTTTCGTTGGACGCTGCTCACTTTCAATGCACCAAACTAATGACTGCTGTTTAGTTTCGGGATCATAATGATATAACCATGTTTCGTCTCCGGCCACTTTTAAACTCAGCAAACCAATTAAAAGCTGTTGCCCTAGAAGGGGCAGAGTCCCCAAAGCAACTCACTAAATTTTCTTGACATTCCGCTGGTTTTAGTCCCTTTTAATAGTCATACAAAGTCATGGCTCGAAAATCGCGACTACCCGGTTCCATTTTCACGTTAAAATTCGGCCAACACTTAGATGCATTCGAGACCGTGGCAAAGCATCTACTGAATAATTCAAACGCTGTCTTTGCGTATAAGCACTTACAGCTTTAGACAAAATAGCTGTATGCTCAAACTTGTTTAAACTTGTATAGATTAGGAATATCTACTTTCAGCGTGTCGTAAACTACATGTACCTTCTCCCTCGCAATTATTCCTTCCAACTTTCCAGCAACCCGTATACAGCTCGTTCTTGGTCGAATATCTGAAGGCAAGTGACTGATATATCTTCAACCAAACCTTGCCATGATGTAACCATCGTTTGGCCAAATGCGGAAAACTGCCATTATGAGAACAGGCCATTTAAAGTTTTTCTGTAATCCGTAAGTCTGAAATTATAATCTAAAGTTAGAAATAAAAATGTTTAAGATGAGTTAGGTATTGAATTTTCTTTTTCATTTTCTTTTTTGTTCTCTTGTGCATTTCGTTCTATTACACTTATATTTTGAAGTGGGATCAATTTTGCTTCTAATTAATTTGATTTCGCATTTCATTTTTGAGAATAAAATAAGTTTGATGGACGGAAAATTTACTTGTTGAGATTTTGAGTTCCTGGTGAATTCATCAAACTTATCCATTATTTTTAGATTCGACGTTCTATGGAAAAGTTTTAACCGGCAATATAAAGCATAGCATGATAATTTGTAAAAGTGCATTAATTCATAACATCAGTTCCAGTCACTTTTATTCCTGTCCATTACATTAATTGTAAAAATATAATGCCCGTCTTTCTTATAACCTGTCTTAACAACTAAAACTTCTACGTTCTTAAAAAAGAAGTCTGAAAGTTTTGACTTTTAATAATTGCCCATATATTTCACGTTCTTTTCTTTTTCCTTGGAATTACCTCAACTCTAAAACTCTTCTAGACTTTTTTGGGTCACTATGAACACGCGAGAGAGCTGCGTATGACAGTATTATATTAAGAATAGAAAAAGTATTATCCTTTAAGTTGAGGCAATTCATTCATCATAAGATTCAGCTTGCAACTATAGTAAACTAAGGTTTCCTGAATATTATATATTCAAACGAAAAAAATACAAACTATCCAACATGTTTGAATATATGCAAGCTCTATCCATTATACCAGAAACAGCTGTTAGGCTTAGCAATTATATTATGAAAATTCCAGAGACAGCTCAATTTTTTATTGGGGTTATCAAACATCAATTGTTAAGCCATCATATCCACTTTTTTGGTCGGTGTTACCTTGTTTCCTTTTTTAATGGTAAGTGTCCGCTTTTTGGTCGCGCGTTTAAAAGATGTCAGAAATTATGCATTTTGTAAAAAAATCAGTTCTTTCAGAATCTGTACTGCTGTTTTTTTATTTAAAAAAAAAATATTGCACAAGTTTTTTTAAGGTCTAATTCATCTCCAGACCTGGAGCTTTTGATGGCACATCTTATGACGTCCAGCAATTTAGGTAAAAGGTGATCCCTAAATTATTCTTCATACGTAAAGGTGCCGCATTTCTAACTCTTGGCGTAAGAGATCGTTTCAAGGGTACTGTGCAGCGTACTGTCTCTGATTAATTCAACACATGACAAGAAAATATAGGTTGTCAAGTTTTTCAAATCCCGAATATTTGTAAACGTTTTATCCAGATAATGGACAAAAATTATCAACATTTATTCTCCCGCAGCGCTTCTCATGTGCGATAGATTCGCATTTAAGATAGCTAATCTGAAAAAAACTCTACTTGCATTGGAGTTTTCAGGTATACTCAGACATAACTTATATTTTATTGCCAGAAGAGTCACAAACAGGTAAAATGGTATAGTCATTCAGTTCACTAAAAGTTAAAAATAGAATTATCACCGCGTGAAATTTTCGCTGACGACAATACCTCTTAGATGGTACGCAGATGTGTGTGGTCACAATATTTAGGAAATGGGAAAATGGAGAGGCACTTGAAGAGGTCCTAGATAGTGTCAACTAGAAGTATCTCCCACTTATTCACAGGAAAATAATAAGTATATAAACGGAAAGTTTCATAGAAACAGTGGAATTGTATTTAGACATCGACGAAAAGATGAAAGCTATATTAATAGTTTTGATTGCGGTGGGCTTGGAATCAATAAGTGCATACCTCCGAGTCCAGGACAAAAGCATCTACTACAATGCAGAAAAGGTGTTCCTTTCAGGAGCTAACGTTGCTTGGTGTAACTACAGCAGGTAAGCTTATACAAACTCATAACCCTCATGCAACTTCAGGATTATAGGACTATTTGATGTGCAATGTTGCTAGAAAAGAGGGCTATCTCGCATAAACTCTTCATTTATGAATTATTTGGAAATTGGTAGACATTTACATAATACTTTTTCATCAGAGTCTTCTGAATTTAGTCAATTTTATATTAAAACTAACAATGCTGACATCAATCGGGCAAGTTGCAGTCCTGCGATACGAAAAATTACTACTAGTACTGCTGGTATAGAGAATTGAGCATGTTCGTTTCAGTTAAATTATTTCGTGAAACTATTTTTGGAACCTACCTTATGTCTTTCGAAAAAAATATTTCATCATAAGTCACTTTTTGATTTGATCCCTCTGACATAAAGTTGATGATGAAAATACATTATTTTTCTATAATATAAACAGAGAAAAATACATGACACTTAAAAAATATATTAATTTCTCTTTGCTAGGGAATTTGGCTTCCTCTAGAGAACGCTTCTAAATTTTCTTTTGCAAATCATTCTTGTAGGAAACATACTGTTCATTGTTTCTTTACAAGATGTTGGGCAAACGAGGACCGCAGTTCCTACAACAAATGTTTTGTTTTTCCCAAACTGCATGATCAGGATACCATCCGAACGAACAATGTTTTGTTGCAGAGATTTTGGGAGCGGTGCTTATGCAGAAACAAAATCGACGTTTGAATCGTACATCAACAACATTGCAGAAGCAGGGGGCAACGTGGTCAGAGTGTGGGTGCACGTAGACGGAGCCTGGTCCCCCACGTTCGATGCCAATGGTACCGTGACAGGAGAGGACACTGAGTCGCTGATCGATGAGCTCAGTCAACTGTTGGATTATGCGAAGGAGAAGAATGTTTTCGTGATCGCAGTGCTGTGGAACTTGGCTGTCAAGCCAGAGCATATGATCCATCTCTACACAGACGAGGAGAAACTCCAGAGCTACCTGGATAAGGTACTCAAGCCATTGGTCGCTGGTCTGAAGGAAAAACCCGCTCTTGCCGCTTACGATATCATCAATGAACCTATGGGTATGCGCAGTAGATGCAACATTGTACAGGGTTGCAGATATTATGGAAATTTGTTTTCATTCATTGCTTTCTTTGCAGGTGGCATGGCTCAATCTCAAGATGACTCTAACCCATGCTTCAACACGACGAATCTGAACGGCACTGGAGCTGATTGGTCTGGTAGCAATTTGAACCCTAAAGATATTCTCCGCTTCATCAACTGGCATATTGACGTCATCAAGTCCGCAGATCCTAAGGCTTTGGTCACCGTGGGAGATAATGAGGTAACAGCCGTTAATATTTGCGAGAACTGCCGCGACTACTATACCGATGAATGTCTTGTTGCTGCTGGAGGAAAGGAAAATGGTACAATCGGTAAGTCAAACTTCTGTTGTTTGGTTCAGAGGAATATCAATGCATGGATATCAAAATGATCAATCCAATTAACTTCAAACTCTTCCTAACTAAGCGAAAACTATAGTATAACAATATTCTATTTTATTAAGCATAATGTTCTGTCAATTTCACTATACACCATCTCCAAATTTTTACCAGCAGCAAGAGGTTGGATCATTACAAATATCTCATTGAGAATATTTGAGATATAAAGAAGATAAATGATATATAGATAGATGACAAATCATAGTGATAGGACAAGTTTTTCAGCGAATGGATAAGGTATTTAATTAGATCAAAATCATTACATTAAACAAGCAAACCTGAGATATCAATCATGAAGCATATGAAGGCATGATCATTTAGAGTTCATTCTTCTACTGTCTCTTATTTCCAGATTTCTACCAGCTGCATGCATACGCTCAAAACGGAAGCTTCTCAGAGAGTAGTGCATTCAAGAAGACATTCGTGGACTACAAAACTAGCAAGCCGATGATCGTCGGTGAGTTCGCGACCGTGTGCAGCGAGAGTAAGAACGCGACACAGAACTACCAGTACGTGTACAGTTCTGGGTACTCTGGTGGACTCACCTGGCAGTGCAACGGCCAAGGTGAATGTGCAGATGGTAAAGAGGTGATGGACGAAGGACTTAAATCTATCAAAGATCTGACCGACAATGGAAAAATTGTGATTGAGATTTGAATGTTAATAGCCTAATTCCTAGATGTTTTATAATTTTCCGGTGTATAATGAATATATATTAATAAAAATGGTGAGACTTTTTTATTTAGCTATAGCTATTCTGCCACTTAACCCTTAAAGTAGATTGCATTGGAATATTACTATAAAGAAAAGAAATTATAATAAATTCGTCATAGTAATGAGGCTACTAAATAATACAGTAACTGTTCAAAAAAAAAATGGTGATATCAGTAATTTGCATTTTGTTCCTTGAGTTTAGCGTAAGGCTGGGAAACAGTGTGCGCAAGAAAGGTTTTCTCCGTATCTAGTGGTTAGCCAGATACGTGAAGTTATCGCAGTCTCACGAGGCTATCAGTGCCTGATTAACCCTATCCAGGCACCTAAGCAATGTAATCGCGTCTTTTCAAGTTCATATAGGGATTTTAGAATCATAGCCGGACTGCCAGAAATATAAATCGATTCGCGTCACTGAAAGAAAAATGGGTTTTGTTTGTCAAACTGTATGTTATTTACACAATCTTTTCATCTGCATTCATTTTATTGAATTACAGTCGTTATTCGTCTGGCCGAGTTTCACAATGCAGTGTTTTAAAAAATCTAGGGCATTACTTATCCAAGTTCATAAGAATTTAAACACTTTTTAGATTAAAATACTCACATTAGTTCTATTACTCGATACTTGATGTTGTATGTATGAAGTATTTCATACATTGACATGCATCGCAATAAAGCAATAATATTGTTATTGAAGAATAGCATACACATTTTCCAATAAAATTTTCGTTCGATGAAACGTTTTATTTCTTGCCGCGTGCACGGGCCTCAAGTCAACGCTTCTCTGCCTAATAATTAATCCGGCTTTAGACGCTATGCTTCTCAAGCACTTGACATTGATTCGAATATGTATGGCGCTATTGTGTAGAAATGTAAGACGACTGAAACTTATTGCTTACATAACATTCATAACCAAATATATTTTAAGTTTGAGCTTAATACGGAAATGCATTGCATTTTTTAGAGGATTCAAATTATTCTAGGGAAAAAGCTACAGAAATTGACTATCAAAAATAGATAATAATAATAATAGCAATTATAAAAATATTTAATTTTCGTCCATACAGCTATTAATATGGATCAGAAATGTCATGTTACACTTTTCCTTGAATGAACACCGACATGATGAATTATAAGGACGTCTTCATATAACATAAGCCTCTTTATTTGCCTTTGTAATAATATTCCTTGCACGTCACTAACCAGACCACGTTGTTATATAGAACGAAATCCACTTCAGGACGATTTGCTATTTCGCTGTTTCACGATCGATTCTCCTTCGTTATTTGTCAGTTTCCGCTTTCTATATCTTTTTTTCTGTCTGTTTTCACCCATGCATGCCATATGTTCGAACTAGTTTAGCTGACTGTTCAGCTCGGTCTCTGATTGGCTTAACTGACAACCACTTGCGCTTATTCGGTACCGCATCTCACACGCCTGTGTCTCACTTTGCGAGGTATCTTCAGTGTGCACGTTTCATACGTCAATATCGTTACAAAGCGCAGTTGTAGGTTTTAGCGTTGGTTTCTTTTCTGCTTATGCTTGATTTAGGTAATAGAATGGTTAGTTTGCATTTTCAATTCATGCGTCTACTTTGGGCTGAATTTCTCCCTAGGCGTTCGTTACTGAACCTAGGTAAAATCCATAAGGTCCCTGTCAAATCCATACGAAACTCGGAAAACCGTCGTACATCTCATTTGTCACACTATATAATCGACTTTTTCTTTCGCGCGATGAAAATACAGGGTTTCCTTAATAGTTGGGCGCTTTTTCACTGCCCGATTCCATCAATTTTCGTCGGGATATTGAAAATTATCGAAAATATTTGAAATTTTAACCAAACATAACACGCATGACAGCTGGTCGGCCATCTTGCCCGATGCGAGTGCAGCACGGCTGTTGCCAGAATGTGCACCTCACAGATTGGAAGTTGGTTGAACGGTACAGCTATCCCTTGCTTATGCAATAACAGCATCCATAACTTCGATCTACGATTACCGAAAAAAAAATTCCTGGACGGAAATGGCGAAGAAAAATTATTTCGTGTATAGTTTCGTAAATTGTTCGTATTTTTTGCACATAATATCACGGTGATTTTGCTGCTACATATCATTTTGCGTTCTTTTTTCACATTCCGGCAACAGGGCAGCTCAGTAATAATGTAGGGTTATGTACCTTGACAGTGACATGTGTACCACGAGGCGTTAAAAACCGCGATACATTCCAAGATTCTATTGGTCAGAATTGAGACGTGATTTGCGTGTTCCTATTGGTTGTATTGGTCTGGGAATACATAGGTACTTACCTTCTATAGTTTGAAAATATTTTTCTTCCTGTTCAATTTTTAATGAATGTTCATTTTGTAAGTGATCAACAAGATCATTACCATTTCTAAATGACCTATTACAGTCCAAACACAAAAAGTCGATTTTATTTCCAGCATATGAATAAGTTTGTTTCTTAATGTTGTGTGTTGTGTTGGACACGACAATGCTTGTTTAAATTAAATTGGGTACTAAAGACTTTTTTGCAAAGAAAGCAACAAACCGGCATTTTTATAATAAATATATGTGTTTATGAATAATCACGATTATCCCTTAAAATAATAATATTTTAGATAAACAAAATACACACCACAGACCTAACCTAAAATCCTGTTCGCGCTCGCGCCTTAATCACGTGACCTAACCCGGCCAAACAAAATATAGTTCGTCACGTGAAATTTTCAGCCAACAGAATCTTGGAATACGTCGCGGTTTTTAACGCCTCGTTGTGTACCTTCTTTTTGATTCCAGATTATGCCGCTGCGATTTTAATCTTGTGTTCTTGACTATTTTTATATATTTTTTTATAATCCTGCATGCTTGCAGGTTCTTTTACGACACCATTTTATTATTTGCTAATATCATAAAGGTACATCATTTTAGATATATAATTTAACTTGCTGGAGTTTCTATACGTCAATGTTCATACCTTTGGCGATTTTACCATATTTCCTGACTATTTATTTCGTTAGAGTAATGCATAGTAGACGTCTTGACACTCCTAACTGTACTCATTTAGGTGTCACAAATCTATGTAGATGAAAAGTTGTGTAATTATCACACAGTTTCACAAATAAAACTCTTCCTTTTAGTGACGCGTTCCGATTTTTATTCAAATCATCGTCAGACTGTCAGATTTGACTGCTAACAAGGCTAGGCAGATCACTTGCCAAATAACTAATGGATACAAAACTAGAGATCTCAAAGCTAGTAAACTATATATTCTGTTTAGTTATTTTTCTATTAAATTATGTTTTCAATTGTTGTGTCTGTTTTAGGAGACATATTTTTTTTTGGCGACTGCATTTACACTAGTGTTAAGGGAAGCCCCTACAAAACCTTAACCATCACCGTCAAAATGTCCTTAAGATATTTCATGTGATAAACAATTTTATTTCTTAAGATATTTCACGTTTTTAGATATTTTATTCCTTAAGATTTAAACTTCTTGGAAACATTAGAGATTTAGAAATTTCATCATAGGTCGCATCTTCCTTGAGACCAATATATACCTCAATAGAAACGATTCACGAGAACTGTTGCTATCTCTCTCTGCTGAGAAATTTTTCATTACAACTCGAAAAAGTTGAATTACTTACGAATCTCAACAGAACGAAAATGAAGCTCTATAAAGTAACTTAATCGGATTTCATGCAAATTTGTTAATCTTATATGTATTTATCTTTCCGGCGAGGCTTTCAATAAAAAATATTGATTAAGCGGATTCAAAATTGGTAGATTATAATAGGTTAACATCAATAAAAAAGGCTAAGCTTTGTGGAAGAACGATATCTGCTGCAGCTTGAGTATTTTATTCTACATTTAACCCAGAATGAGCTTCTTAGAACCGTTTCTCTTGCGGTGTGGATTTATACTTGAATAATTGCCAGGCATTGTACACACTTGGTGATGTATTGCAATGACTCCACCAGGAGAAATTATAGCAGACTCCAGTTGGGTATAAGAAACACTATCGCTATATACCATATGATGATTCCAGTATGTTTCCTTCAGACCAAACTGAACGGACTGGGAATTTGCTCCCAAAATGTCTTTTGTCATATAAATGTCAAGATATTTTTGTCTACACGCTGCGTAGCTTCCATATGATCTCTCTGGAAAAAATCTTACATTACAAGTTGTCAAGGAAATAAAACAATTAGAGACGACACTCCAACGATCAAAAACGTTGAAAATTAGGTGGAACTCGTCCTTAAACAGGCTATAATGGTCATCTGGTGTATTCAGCGCCACCCTGTATCGAAGAATTTGAATGAACATCATTTTTTAGAAGGAAGAATGCCTTGAATCGTCACAAAATATAGATTTTGTGACTCAAAATAAATTATTATCAACGCATTTATTTTGAATAACACTAATTCGTACTATAAGAGAGACTGCATAGAAATCCGATGCGTCAGTAAAGTCTCATGGGATCAAAGTGAGTGTATATGGGACACAAGATTAAGTGTGTGAGACGTGAACTGATTATTAGAGATTCCTTTCTTAGAGTAGCTGATCTACTTGTAAAACATTCAAATCAAAGGTCACTTAGATGTTTAAACACTCATAGAACCTTCGAGAACACGCATTTTTACTGATTAACGCAGTGATTAAAATTTTCCTTGAGGAAGATCATTTATAATAGCTACGCAATATACAATTCATTTTATTTACTTCTTTATGCATCATCGTCTGATTAGACTAATCTCAATAATGGTTAGATAAATAATATGAGCTTAAAGTATCCACTTGAATCTTCTCGAGTAGGTCGACCACCACTCCCAACACCAACACTCTCATAGCAGCATGACTTATGATTCACATCTCTTCATATTCTAAATCACAGTAGGAAGGAGACTGACAAGAAGGGCTTCGCGCTAGCAATGTTATGCAATATCCAATTTATCATAGAATGATGCTCTCTTTTTACGAGCTCAACCCAGTAGTCGAAGCAATTATACTGCCACATTTTTCAGATTTCATCTCGCTCTAATCAACAAGCAGATGAGATGTAAGTAGTAGCTGGTATGCTTGGAGTTAAAAGTCCGAATCTAACTGATATCGTTCTCAGATTTTCCTGGTACCTTTATATAATTTCTATAACGGTGTCTGACTATTGACTGAAAATGGTAGCAGCACCGTTGTTCCACCGAAGGACTTCAGTCACTGAGGTTTTTCATTAATTGTGGACTTACCAACGGATACACGGGATGGAAGCGAAAATTCAGTTGGCTCGTGAAGAAGCACTCCACATCGTTGAGCTTCTGAATTGAGTCGCAAGCATCACACACTTAATGAGGTTATATTTGGCATTGCCAAGCAGTATTGTTTTAATAAGATACTCCAAGCTCTAAACCCGATATTTCTCAGCCTATAAGTAAAAAGAGGGCCAAGGAAAGGAATAGCTGGCTATAAGGAGGACTCTGGACAGTGAAAGCAAAACCTTTCCATTGACTGTTGTAAGTAATTTGACATAACGAGTCATGAGCCCATTATGCGTATGTAGGAATGTTTTGCGGTAGATGATAGATCAAACAGTGTGATGTATAACACAACTGATGCCACTGCGGAAGGCTCGGTTATTCAATACTTTAGAAGAAACCCGAGTTCTGGAAGAGCTGGTATCTTTCCTGATAGGTGATTTTCAGCGAGATCTCCTAAGTTTCTTGCTCCTCTGTCTCCCAATGCTGTCCATCACGTGAAGAAAAATATACAAACAGCAGTTGTTAAGGGTTGTACAAGATTACAGCCATGCTATTGACATTGAGTTCGGGGATAGAGAAATGTGCAATGGTTCATCTCACGAAAGCACGATTAGATGATAGTGAAGAGTAGGAACATCTGTTAAAGGCTGTCGACTTCGGCAGATCTGGTTATCACAACTGTCCTATTAGAACAAATTCGCTACCACAAGTATGCTTCCTGTATGTATTCAAATAATTTTTTGGATATACAAATATTCTAAAGTACTCAAAGTGGAGTTTGAAATTTTCGTCATGTTTTGTAGTATACTCAGTAGATTTGAATTTATTTAGCCCTTATTCTGAATAATGTTCCTTCATTATTTAATTGCATAACATAGTAAGAATCCTCACAATACATAACTTATATTCATTTACCAGACATAAACAGGTAAAATGCTATAATCATTCAGTTCACCAAAAGTTAAAAATAGAATTATCTCGGCGTAAAATTTTCCCTGATGACAATACCTCTCAGATGGTACGCAGATGTGTGTGGCCGGAATATTTAGGGAATGGGAATATGGAGAGGCACTTAAGGAGGTACTAGATGCTGTCAGCTAGAAGTATCCCCTACTAATTCGCCGGAATATAATAGGTATATAAACGGATAGCTTCATAATAATTGCATCAGTATTGTATCACCGACTTTGAGAAATTGACGGAAAGATGAAAGCTGCATTAATAGTTTTGTTTGCGGTTGGCTTGCAATCAATAAGTGCATACCTCCGAGTTCAGGACAAAAGCCTGTACTACAATGCAGAAAAGGTGTTCCTTTCAGGAGCTAACGTCGCTTGGTGTAACTACGGCAGGTAAGCTCATATAAACATGATCCTCATGCAACTTCAGGATTACAGTGCTGTTTGATGTGAAATATTGCTAGAAAAGAGGGTTATCTCGTTTTGACTCATTATTTATGAAGTATTCGGTAGACATGTACAAAATGCTTTTTGTAATAATTTTCTGAAATTACTCAATTTTATCTTAAAGCTTACAATCCTGATATCAATAGGGTAAATCGTAGTCTTGCAATACGAAAAAGAACTACTATTATTGCTGGGTTAAAGGACTGAGCATGTTCTTGTTAGTTAAATTGTTCCATGGAACTAGTTTTGTAACCTACCCTATGTCTGTCAAAAAAATATTGCATCATAAGTCACTTCTTGATTTGATCCCTCTGACAAGGGAAATTACATTTGTACGAAATACTTCATTTTTCTATAGTGTAAATAGAAAAAATGTATGAGACTTGAAAAAATATATTAATTTCTGTTTCAAAATTACTAGGGAATTTGGTTTCCTGTAAGAACGCTTCTAATTTTCTTTTGCGAATCATGCTGGTAGGGAAGACTCTATTTAATGTTATTTTCCAAGATCTTCGGCAAACACAGACAAACAATGTTCTATGTACACAAAATGCATATTCAGGATACCATCCTAATGAACAATTTTTTAACTGTTGCTTGGAACTTGTCGAAAAGGTGGTTTTTTCAAAAGTTTGATTTCGGACGTCCATTGTCTATAAAATTTTTGAGTATCACAACGTTTCGATTGATATACTATCTTCAATCGACTTCAGGTGAACTGAGTTTGACTATTTTATAGACAATGGAAGTCCGAAGTCAAACTTTTGAGCAAATTCTTGTTGCAGAGATTTTGGGAGCGGTGCTTACGCGAAAACAAAATCGGCCTACCAATCGTACATCGACGACGTTGCGGCGGCAGGGGGCAACGTGGTCAGAGTGTGGGTGCACGTAGACGGAGCCTGGTCCCCCAAGTTTGATGCCAATGGTACCGTGACCGGAGAGGATACAAAGTCGCTGATTGATGAGCTCAGTCAACTGTTAGATTATGCGAAGGAGAAGAATGTTTTCGTGATCGCAGTCCTGTGGAACCTGGCTGTCAGGCCTGAGAAAATGATCCATCTCTACACCGACCAGGACAAACTCCAGAGCTATCTGGATAAGGTACTCAAGCCATTGGCCGCTGGTCTGAAGGAAAAACCTGCTCTTGCCGCTTACGATATCATTAATGAACCTATGGGTATGTGTAATAAATGCACCATTGTACAGCGTTGTAGATTATAAAATTTTGAATTCACTCATGGCTTTCGTTGCAGGTGGCATGGCTCAATCTCAAGATGACCCTAACCCATGCTTCAACACGAAGAATCTGGACGGCAGTGGAGCTGATTGGTCTGGTAGCAAGTTGAACCCTAAAGATATTCTCCGTTTCGTTAACTTGCATATTGATGTCATCAAGTCCGCAGATCCTAAGGCTTTGGTCACCGTGGGAGATAACGAAGTAACAACCTGTTATGTTTGCGAGAACTACCGCGACTACTATGCCGATGAATGTCTTGTTGCTGCTGGAGGAAAGAAAAATGGTAAAATCGGTAAGTCAAACTTCTGTTGTTTGTTTCAGATGAACATCTATACATGGCTATCAAAATTATAGTTTCCGTTGACATAAACGGAAAATATAGTGTAACAATTTTCTGTTTTATTAAGCGTAATGGTACATGCTCATATTATGCTCTGCCAATTCTTTTGCACACTATCTCCAAATTTTTACTGACAGCAAAATGTTGATTCTTCTACTATCTGTCATTTCCAGATTTCTACCAAATCCATACGTACGCACAAAAAGGCAAATTCTCAGACGGAAGTCCATTCAAGAAGAAATTCGCGGACTACAAAACTAGCAAGCCAATGATCGTCGGTGAGTTCGCGACCGTGTGCAGCGAGAGTAAGAATGCGACACAGAACTACCAGTACTTGTACAACTCTGGGTACTCTGGTGCACTCACCTGGCAGTGCAACGGCCAAGGTGAATGTGCAGATAGCAAAGAGCTGAGGGACGAAGGACTCGGATCTATCAAAGGTCTGACCGACAATGGAAAAATTGTGATTGAGATTTAAATGCCATTAGCCTAGTTCCTAGGTGCTTTATAATTTTCCGGTGTATAATAAATATATAATACTAAGAATGATGAAACTTCCTTATTTAGCGCAAAGTTTAGCTATAGCTATTGTGCCACTTAACCCTTAAAGTTGTTTGCATTGGAATATTACAATAAACAAAACAAAATATAATAAATACATCATAGTAATGAGGCTACTAAATGATAGTGAGTGACGCATTTAGAAAAAATATGGTGATATCAGTAATTTGCACTTTGTCCCTTGAGTAAATGGTAAGGCTGGGAAACAGTTTGTGCAAGGAAGGTTTTCTTTGCATCTAGTGGTTCCATATATTTGTGATTATCACACAGAGAAGTTACTCATTTGGAACAGCGTGTATTCATGCTGTGTGTCAATATGTAATATTTTTTTTGCAAAAACTCATTAAATTTGAATACAGCTGTTAGTCCAGCAGCCAGAAACATGAAATACACTTATTACAAGTCTCAGGACGCTATCAGGGCCATATAAACTCTGTCTGGGCCCCTAGGCAACAACCCTGTCCGGGCCCCTAGGCAATGTAATTACGTCTTTTCAAGGTGATGAAGAGATTAGAATTACTTTCAGATGATCGACTCCAGGTATTCTGTTACTTCAACATCTTATGTGATATTGCAAAAACATACTTACTTCAGGTCTCATGATGGAACAGGAAAGAAAAACGGTTTTTAGAACTAAAATTTGGAAAAGGTCAACTTCCAAGATGATTATTGTTATTGTACAGTACAATAAGGTTAAATATTAACTATTCTAACTCTTTTAGACACAAAATCGTTTAAAACATCTTGGAAGTTGACTTGTTTTAATACATCGTTTCCAATGGTTGTTATTGAGAATGAACTTAAGCGGTTCTGAGACATTGTTGGATGAAGACAGTTCCTTATTGATTTTATTAATTTTTGTTTTGAAGAATTTCGTTCATCTATTACGTTTATCTTTCCTAGCATTCTCCAAGTGTAAGATGAAGTAATTGAACTGCACCATCTCGTTTATAAACTCAGGCTCAATATCCTCGGCATAATGCTCATGAAATTCTGTACGAGCCTCTTTAATTTCGTCTTCGGACTGGACTGGTTAGTAAGTTGGCAAGTAATTTGGGTAGCCTTGTTAGCAGTCAAATCTGACAGTCCGACGATGATTTAAATATAAATCGAAACGCGTCACTGAGAGAAAAAGAGTTTTATTGTGAAACTGTGTGTTAATTACACAAATCTTTATTTGCATTATTTGATTTCGTTATAATCAATCTTAATAAAAAGGTACCTATGCTTGAAGAGCGGTAAAACAGAGAACTTTATCATTACAGCTAGATAAAGTATATAGCTTAAATAACTTACGAAGCTCAACAAAACGAAAACAAAGCTCTATAAAGTATTTTAATCGGATTTCATGAAAAAATGTTTATCTTATATGTATTTATCTTTCCGGCAAGCCTTTCAATATTAAATATAGATTAAGCGGATTCAAAATTGGTAGATTACAATAGGTTAACATCAATAAAAAAGGCTTAGCTATGTGGAAGAATGATATCTGCTGCAGCTTGAGTATTTTATTCTCCATTTAAGCCGGAATGAGCTTCTTAGTACCATTTCTCTTGCGGTGCGGATTTATACTTGAATAATTGCCAGGAATTGTACACCCTTAGTGATGTATTGCAACGACGCTGCGCATCCACCAGGAGAAATTATAGCAGACTCCAGTTGGGTATAAGAAACACTATCGCTATATACCATATGATGATCCCAGTATAATCATTATACCTTAAGACCAAACCGACTAGACTGGGAATCTGTTCCCAACAGTTTCTCTGAGCATATATTCATGTTCATTTTTACGGAGCGAAATCAATTGTCATGTCAACAAAATTTCCTTGCTGTTAATAAATTTGGATTGCTAAACTAAAAGCAAAAATATGTCTTGTCATATAAATATCAAGATATTTTTATCTACACGCTGCGTAGATTCCCCCTTGAAAAAAATTTTAGATTACAAGTTGCCGAGAAAATGAAAACAATTAGAGACGACACTGGTCCAAAGATCGAAAAACGTTAAAAATTTGGTGAAACTCATCCCCAAGCAGGCTATAATAGTCATCTGCTGTATTTAGCGCCACCCTATATCGTAGAATTTGAATGAACATAATTCTGTGTAAGGAGGGATGCCTTGACTATATCTTGTGACTCAAAATAACATCTTATTATCGCATTTATTTTGAATAATAATAATTCATATTATCACAGAGACTGCATAGAACTCCGACATGTCAGTAAAGTCTGATGGGATCAAAGAGAGTGTAGATGGGACACAACATTAGGTGTGTAAGACGTAAACTGATTATTAGAGATTCCTTTCTTAGAGTAGCAGATCTACTTGTAAAACATTAAGAGCAAGGTCAGTTAGATTTTTAAACACTCATAGAACCTTCGAGAATACGCATTTTTACTGATTAACGCAGTGATAAAAATTTTCCCTCGAGGGAGATCATTTACAACAGCTACGCAATACACATTTCATTTTATTTACTTCTTGATGCATCATCGTCTGATTGGACTAATCTTAATAATGGTTAGATAAATAATATGAGCTTATAATATCCACTTGAATTTTCTCGAGTAGGTGTTTTACTAGTTCGCCAACAGTCTCAGGGCAGCATGACATGATTCACATCTCTTCATATTCTAAATCACAGTAGGAATGAGACTGACAAGAAGCGCTAGCATTGTTATGCAATAGCCAATTTATTATAGATTGATGCACTGTCGAAGCAATTATATTGCCACATTTTTCAGATTTCATCTCGCTCTAATCAACAAGCAGATGAGATGTAAGTAGTAGCTGGTGTGCTTTGAGTTGAAAGTCCGAATCTAACTGATATCGTTCTCAGATTTTTCTGGTACCTTAATATAATTTGTATTACGGTGTCTAACTATTGACTGAAAATGGTAGCAGCACCGTTGTTCCACCGAAGGACTTCAGTCACTGATGTCTTTCATTAATTGTAGACTTGCCAACGGATACACGGAATGGAAGCGAAAATCCAGTTGGCTCGTGATGAAGCACTCCGCATCCAGTGTGTGGTGGAGTTCAGAGCAGGCGGGTGAACACACTTAATGAGATGATATATGCCTTTGTCAAGCAGTATTATTTTAATAAGATACGAATGCCAATTACTGCTGAACAATTGACGGTGAAGTGTGGAAAACCTTCTCATATTTTTCAAAAGCCACCACCAACCATCAATTACTGGTCGCGAGGAAAGACCTTTTGAGTATACACTCTGGCTTTCACCCAGCTTGAGTCTGCCGCAAACTCACCCCGACATATCGCGTCACATGATAAATACTGAAAAACTTCACAGAGTCTCAGAAGGCACTAATAATTTCGTAGCTTCTTGCCTGGATGGCATAAAATCCTGCTAAATGAATATGTTTCGCAGTTGCGAATATCATTTAACCAGTTTTTAGCTCATGGCTCAATCAGGAGCAGTAAATTCTAGCTCGGTTCGTCAAGAGCCAAACAGTGCTTCTCCAAAAGACCAGATTTATCTGATCCCAAGAACTAAGACCAACAGCATGTCTCAATGCACGTTACAAGCTCCTTACACGAATGTTGTACATGTGTATACTACAAGCTGTTAACTCGATATTTTTCAGCCTATAAGGAAAAGGATGGCCAAGGAAAGGAATAGCTGGCTATAAGGAGCAGGCCCGGATCCAGTACAGTATACTATAAATACCTGTGCAATTCTGCCTTGAAGGCGGAAAATTGGTACTCTGCCCCCCCGTGCTTGAAATTGTAGACGCTGGACAGAAAAAACTTCTCTCTCTCTCTTCCTATAGCCTGGATTGACTGTTGTAAGTAATTTGACATAACGAGGCATGAGCCCATTATGCGTCTGTAGGAATGTTATGCGGTAGTTGATCGAACAGTGTGCAATGTGCATAACACAACTGATACCACTGTGGTAGACACGGTTATTCAATACTTTAGATGAAACCCGAGTTTTTTGGAAGAGTTGGTATCTTTCCTGATAGGCAGTTTTCAGCGAGATCATTTAAGTCCCTTGCTCTTCTGTATCTCACTGATTTCCATAAGGTGTAGAAATACACACAAACACAGATACATATGTGAGCTGAGGATTTATGTATTAAATCAGCTGCCGACATTGTTGACGTTGTCGACACTGTTACTGATGCATCAACAATAAAGTTGTGGACATGATGTTAACGATGTTGCCCAATCTTGCAAACAAGGCAAGGTGGCTAAGCTAACGGGGGCACAGCAGCTTCCTTTTGTTTTAGCGGCTTTTTTTGTAAGGTGGTAGTTTTTTCCATATCGCCTAACCCCAGCCACCACTATTTTTATTCCACTGGTTTTGGAAAGCGTATTCTTTCATTACAGTTTATCACGCTCGCTGTTTACATGTGGCTTTTATTTCGATTTTGTATAAAATACTATAGAGGCACCCAAATCAAAGACACGTCCTCAGGATGAGTGTTAGTTGCTACCAAGCAAATGTTTTAGAATTTAATTTGTGTAGGTTTCTCTGGTTCTTGTACAGTTTTGGATGTATCCAATATATCTTTGGATATACAAATATTTTAAAGTACTGAAAGTTCAGTTTGGAATGTTTGTCATGTCACTGATCTTTCAGGGCTCTAGATTTTTCTTTGTAGTGTAATCAGTAGATTTGAAAGTATTTAACCCTTACTCTGAATGTTTCTGGATTATTTAAGTGCATACGAAAACATAGTAAGAATCATCACAATACATAACTTATATTCATTTACCAGAATATTCACAAACAGGTAAAATGCTATAATCATTCAGTTCACCAAAAGTTAAAAATAGAATTATCTCGGCGTAAAATTTTCCCTGATGACAATACCTCTCAGATGGTACGCAGATGTGTGTGGCCGGAATATTTAGGGAATGGGAATATGGAGAGGCACTTAAGGAGGTACTAGATGCTGTCAGCTAGAAGTATCCCCTACTAATTCGCCGGAATATAATAGGTATATAAACGGATAGCTTCATAATAATTGCATCAGTATTGTATCACCGTCTTTGAGAAATTGACGGAAAGATGAAAGCTTCATTAATAGTTTTGTTTGCGGTTGGCTTGCAATCAATAAGTGCATACCTCCGAGTCCAGGACAAAAGCCTGTACTACAATGCAGAAAAGGTGTTCCTTTCAGGAGCTAACGTTGCTTGGTGTAACTACGGCAGGTAAGCTCATATAAACATGATCCTCATGTAACTTCAGGATTACAGAGCTGTTTGATGTGAAATGTTGCTAGAAAAGACGGTTATCTCATTTTGACTCATTATTTATGAAGTATTCGGTAGACATGTACAAAATGCTTTTTGTAATAATTTTCTGAAATTACTCAATTTTATCTTGAAGCTTGCAATGCTGGGCAAATCGGAGTCTTGCTATACGAAAAAGAACTACTATTAATGCTGGGATAGAGAATTAAGCATGTTCGTGTTAGTTAAGTTGTTTCGAAAAACTATATTTTGGAACCTACTTTATGTTTCTCAAAAAATATGGCATCATAAGTCACTTCTTGATTTGATCCCTCTGACATAATGTTAAAATGGATAATTACTTTTTGTACGCTATAATTCACTTTTCTATAATATAAATAGAAAAAAATACATGATCTTGAAGAAATATAGTAATATTACTTTCAGAATTACTAGGGAATTTGGTTTCCCGTAGAGAACACTTTTAAATTTTCTTTTGCAAATTATTTTGGCATGAAAGGTTAGGTACTGTTTAATGTCATTTTCCAAGATGTGGGGCAAACAAGGACCACTGCTCCTACAAAAAAATTTCTGTTTTTCGTTTTTAACGAACAATTTCTTGTTGCAGAGATTTTGGGAGCGGTGCTTACGCGAAAACAAAATCGGCCTACCAATCGTATATCGACGACGTTGCGGCGGCAGGGGGCAACGTGGTCAGAGTGTGGGTGCACGTAGACGGAGCCTGGTCCCCCAAGTTTGATGCCAATGGTACCGTGACCGGAGAGGATACAAAGTCGCTGATCGATGAGCTCAGTCAACTGTTAGATTATGCGAAGGAGAAGAATGTTTTCGTGATCGCAGTCCTGTGGAACCTGGCTGTCAGGCCTGAGAAGATGATCCATCTCTACACCGACCAGGACAAACTCCAGAGCTATCTGGATAAGGTACTCAAGCCATTGGCCGCTGGTCTGAAGGAAAAACCTGCTCTTGCTGCTTACGATATCATCAATGAACCTATGGGTATGTGTAGTGGATGCGCCACAGTACAGCGTTGCAGATATTATTAAAAAATTTGAATTCATTAATTGCTTCCGTTGCAGGTGGCATGGCTCAATCTCAAGATGACCCTAACCCATGCTTCAACACGAAGAATCTCGACGGTAGTGGAGCCGATTGGTCTGGTAGCAAGTTGAACCCTAAAGATATTCTCCGTTTCGTCAACTTGCATATTGATGTCATCAAGTCCGCAGATCCTAAGGCTTTGGTCACTGTGGGAGATAACGAAGTAACAACCTGTTATGTTTGCGAGAACTACCGCGACTACTATGCCGATGAATGTCTTGTTGCTGCTGGAGGAAAGAAAAATGGTAAAATCGGTAAGTCAAACTTCTGTTGTTTGTTTCAGACGAACATCTACACATGGCTATCAAAATGATAGTTTCCATTAACATAAACTGAAAATATAGTATAACAATTTTCTGTTTTATTAAGCGTAATGGTACATGCTTATATTATGCTCTGCCAATTATTTTGCACACTATCTCCAAATTTTTACTGACAGCAAGATGTTGATTCTTTACGCATATTTTACTCAATAAGACCATTTGAGATATAAAGAGAATAGGTAGATGACAAATGATAATGATAAGACAAGTTTTTCAGCAAATGAATCAGGTATTTGATTATATCAAAATCATTATCATGGACTAGCAAACCTGAGATATCAATCATGCAGTCTATAAAGGCATGATCATTTAGAGTTGATTCTTCTACTATCTCTCATTTCCAGATTTCTACCAAATCCATACGTACGCACAAAAAGGCAAATTCTCAGACGGAAGTCCATTCAAGAAGAAATTCGCGGACTACAAAACTAGCAAGCCAATGATCGTCGGTGAGTTCGCGACCGTGTGCAGCGAGAGTAAGAATGCGACACAGAACTACCAGTACTTGTACAACTCTGGGTACTCTGGTGCACTCACCTGGCAGTGCAACGGCCAAGGTGAATGTGCAGATAGCAAAGAGCTGAGGGACGAAGGACTCGGATCTATCAAAGGTCTGACCGACAATGGAAAAATTGTGATTGAGATTTAAATGCCATTAGCCTAGTTCCTAGGTGCTTTATAATTTTCCGGTGTATAATAAATATATAATACTAAGAAACTTCCTTATTTAGCGCGAAGTTTAGCTATAGCTATTCTGCCACTTAACCCTTAAAGTTGTTTGCATTGGAATATTACAATAAACAAAACAAAATATAATAAATGCATCATAGTAATGAGGCTACTAAATGATAGTAAGTGACGTATTTAAAAAAAAATATGGTGATATCAGTAATTTGCACTTTGTCCCTTGAGTTGAGCGTAAGCTGGGAAACAGTTTGTGTAAGAAAGGTTTTCTTCGCATCTTGTGGTTCCATATATTAATGATTATCACACATAGAAGTTACTCATTTGGAACAGCGTGTATTCATGCTGTGTGTTAATATGTAATAATATTTTTGCATTAACTCATTAAATTTGAATACAGCTGTTAGTCCAGCAGCCAGAAACATGAAATACACTTATTACAGTCTCAGGACGCTATCAGGGCCATATAAACTCTGTCTGGGCCCCTAGACAACAACCCTGTCCGGGCCCCCAGGCAATGCAATTACGTCTTTTCAAGGTGATGAAGAGATTAGAATAACTTTCAGATGATCGACTCCAAGTATTCTGTTACTTCAACATCTCATGTGATATTGCAAAAACATACTTACTTCAGGTCTCATGATGGAACAGGAAAGAAAAACGGTTTTTAGAACTAAAATTTGGAAAAGGTCAACTTCCAAGATGATTATTGTTATTGTACAGTACAATAAGGTTAAATATTAACTATTCTAACTCTTTTAGACACAAAATCGTTTAAAACATCTTGGAAGTTGACTTGTTTTAATACATCGTTTCCAATGGTTGTTATTGAGAATGAACTTAAGCGGTTCTGATACATTGTTGGATGAAGACAGTTCCTTATTAATTTTATTAATTTTTATTTTGAAGAATTTCGTTCATCTATTACGTTTATCTTTCCTAGCAGTCTCCAAGTGTAAGATGAAGTAATTGAACTGCACCATCTCGTTTATAAACTCAGGCTCAATATCCTCGGCATAATGCTCATGAAATTCTGTGCGAGCCTCTTTAATTTCGTCTTCGGACTGGACTGGTTAGTAAGTTGGCAAGTAATCTGGGTAGCCTTGTTAGCAGTCAAATCTGACAGTCCGACGATGATTTAAATATAAATCGAAACGCGACACTGAGAAAAAAAGAGTTTTATTGTGAAACTGTGTGTTAATTACACAAATCTTTATTTGCATTATTTGATTTCGTTATAATCAATCTTAATAAAAAGGTACCTATGCTTGAAGAGCGATAAAACAGTCATTGGCTTAGCCTCTAATACCAACTTCCTACAATATCGGAGTGACAAAGCTGCTGTTGACTATATCAAAAGCTCCACAAAGCTTAAACCTGAATGTTCAACTACTCCTGCTTCAGTGATTCGACCCGCATGTTGTGATTTAGAAAATATATTATATTTTTTGCCAGTGCCATTTTTTCTATTTTTAGGGCATTCAGGGCATCGTTTTTTTAAATACAACTGTAGTGGATCTTAGCTTGAACGCGGTAGGAAAAATACCTGGTATCACAATGCTAATATGTTCCGCCAGTCAGGGTGAAAACATCAACATTTAATTCTAGCACAAATACAGGAAAGTCTTCAGGATCGGAGGATTTTTTGTTCAGGAGTGCAGTGATATCTGCAGTTTCGTCATTACGAAAAACTGGAGTAAAGAACATAGACTGAGAAGCAGCAAACTTATCGCTTGTGCAGGATTTTGGTAATGCAGCTTGATAGTTACCAAACGCGTTGGCTATTTTTTCTGGTTAGTGGAGTAACTCATTGTTGTAGCGTATCTTCGAAATGTGTTTTGCTTGTTTCTACCAATTGTAGAGTCAACAGCATTCCAGATAGTGTTTGATTTATTACCAAAGATCTTAGGCAAAGTGGGCAGCTTTTTAATTTCTAATTTGAGTATTTACATCGTCATTCAAGGATCTTATACGAATGTTTGAAATTGGTATATATTTGCCTCCGCAGCCAAAATAGGTTATTCAATCTTCCGATATTTATTTTTACCCCATTTGCAAATATTATTCTTTTGTTGCGTTTATTTGAGATAATTTTTTTCTATTAAAATCTGCCTTGAAGCACTACAGTAAATATTAGAGAAAATTACTGAAAGAGTAATTAGTGCTAAAGGTCTAAAGAATCTAGAATGATCAAGACTACAATATCGCAGGATTTATTGATTGTGGAATATTAACATTGCAATTTATCAATGGTGATAACGTAATCAATAGAGGATTTGATATACCAGAAATAGTTGTCATTACGCACATTTTAGTTTGTGGCAATGGAAATAATTTTAGTTAGGTGTTCGTTAAACGTACCAAGATAGTTCTTGCTTAAAGTGGGTGATCTATAGTTGTTTGTAATAGAAAAAATATTTTCCATAATTCAGCACATATTTCGATAACCATTTCCTACTGACAGATTATTTATTAGAATTAAAGATAGGCAAGGTGATACTAAGGAATTTTATACAATTCTTATCGTATTTCAGAACTGTTAATTCAGTTAATGTAGACATTGGAAGATCTGGAAGTTTAAAAAGAAGATAAAAGATAATATTTTAATGCTGAAATCCGCTTTAACAAATCTGTTTCTTCTTCTTTCCTCACACATAGCATGTACATACGATGAAATAGTAGATTAATGCTTACAGTTCAAGTTAAGTGCTTGCGATACCTGAACTACAGCATGAAGAGCGTAGGTAGAATTTGTCGCTTAGCCACCACGCACCACGATGTTAGATTTTTTGTCCTCACGATCCAGAAGGTACAATTCATGTCGTCGTTCATGGCAACCGTGGTAACAGATTGTCAAAAAAGCTAATATAACACTTGTTCAATGATAAACAAAGTTTATAAAGTAGATAGATAGATAGATAGATAAATAGTAGCTTTTACTGTCCAACAGTTACCCATTAACTGGATACAATATTATACATAACTCATATAAAAAACAAGAAGGTATTAAAAAAATATTAACATTTATTCTCTCGCAGTGCTTCTCATATGCGATTGTTTTTCTGCCTTACTATAGGTTATCTTAAAAAAAGTCTACTTGCATTAGAATTTTCAGATTTCTGGCGTCATTGCTCATTTGCCGAGTAGTCCATGAAATTTTTGGTCATCTTGGCCTAGCAGCAATTACATCAAGCTAAATATCAACGAAGTATGCGTAACTACACACATTTTGCGAGTTGCTTCAAGACTAATACCGACCACGGCACCAGCCAGACAGCCACAGATTTTTCGCGTAAATTTCTATAAGAAATATTTCTCAGAAGAAAACTTACTCTCCACGATGGAAGTGTATGAGTCTACAATTCACGTTAAGTTATAAAAAAAGAAGACACCTTTAACCGACTACAAGAGCATGGCCACTATTTGTGTTATACTTTATAATGTCTGTGTTAAAGCAATAGCAGTAGATTTGTCGTGGTCGAGTGGGAAAGTGGTCGCATACGACTATGTAAATCAAACGCTGCAGCGTGCTGAGACCTCAATATCCTCCAACATTGAATCCTTATTTTGTTCAGACGATGTTATGCATATATTTGTTTAATTTTTATGCAAATTTATATACATATCTACTCATCAAGTATTGAATGACAGTTAAGTTAAAATAAGATTTACATCCATACATACGAACATATTTATACATAATCTAGTTCTCTTCTACTATCATGGTGTAAGTGTTATGTAGGAGAGCTGCCTCAACAACTTACGGTCCTCTGCAAGGATTCCAGTCTGTTTCATTCCTTCTCCATCTCCATCTTCTGGAGCTTTGCTATTTCGTGGTTCAAGGTTCGCCTAGATCTGCCTCTCCTTCGTTATGTGTCAATTCCCGCTTTCTATATCATTTTTTCCTATCTGTTTTCACTCATGCATGCCATATGTTCGAACCAGTTTAGCTGACTGTTCAGCTCGGTCTCTGAGTGGCTTAACGGACAACCACTTGCGTACCGTGCCGCTTCTAATGCAGTCCTGTTGGTTTATTCGGTACCGCATCTCATACGCCTGTATCTCACTTTGCGAGGTATCTTCAGTGTGCATGTTTCATACGTCAATTGCGTCTATTTTGGGCTGAATTTCTACATGGGTGTTTATTACTTATTACTTTTGATCCCATATTATGCCACCACGATTTTAATTTTGTGTTCTTTCTTGCCAATTCTGTGATCTGCTTCAGACTAAATATAAGGTCCGTTGATATTTTTTCTGGTCTAAAACCCCCTTTGGTTTACTACCAATGGATATTTAGATGGAGGCTATGGTATAGCGCTAATAGTGCCGCATAATATCATCATATCAGGAGTATTTTGGAGTATTTTAATTTTTAATGATTTTTTAGCTAATCTCAGAGTGGTATACTTACACTTTCATCATAAGTCGAATCTTTCTTGAGACCAATATATATCTTGATAGAAACACTTTCTATGCCTGCTGAGAACTTTATCATTACAGCTAGATAAAGTATTTAGCTTAAATAACTTACGAAGCTCAACAAAACGAAAACGACGCTCTATAAAGTAATTTAATCGGATTTCATGAAAAATTGTTTATCTTATATGTATTTATCTTTCCGGCAAGGCTTTCAATATAAAATATAGATTAAGCGGATCCAAAATTGGTAGATTACAATAGGTTAACATCAATAAAAAAGGCTTAGCTATGTGGAAGAATGATATCTGCTGCAGCTTGAGTATTTTATTCTCCATTTAAGCCGGAATGAGCTTCTTAGTACCATTTCTCTTGCGGTGCGGATTTATACTTGAATAATTGCCAGGCATTGTACACCCTTAGTGATGTATTGCAACGACGCTGCGCATCCACCAGGAGAAATTATAGCAGACTCCAGTTGGGTATAAGAAACACTATCGCTATATACCATATGATGATCCCAGTATAATCATTATTCCTTAAGACCAAACCGACTAGACTGGGAATCTGTTCCCAACAGTTTCTCTGAGCATATATTCATGTTCATTATTTCGGAGCGAAATGAATTGTCACGTCAACAAAATTTCCTTGCTGTTAATAAATTTGGATTGCTAAACTTAAAGCAAAAATATGTCTTGCCATATAAAAAGAAAAAGATATTTTAGAAAATTTTAGATTACAAGTTGCCGAGAAAATGAAAACAATCAGAGGCGACACTGGTCCAAATATCGAAAAACGTTAAAAATTTGGTAAAACTCATCCCCAAGCAGGCTTTAATAGTCATCTGCTGTATTCAGCGCCACCCTATATCGTAGAATTTGAATGAACATAATTCTGTGTAAGGAGGGATGCCTTGACTATATTTTGTGACTCAAAATAAATTCTTATTATCGCATTTATTTTGAATAATAATAATTCATATTATCACAGAGACTGCATAGAACTCCGACATGTCAGTAAAGTCTGATGGGATCAAAGAGAGTGTAGATGGGACACAACATTAAGTGTGTAAGACGTAAACTGATTATTAGAGATTCCTTTCTTAGAGTAGCAGATCTACTTGTAAAACATTAAAATCAAGGTCAGTTAGATGTTTAAACACTCATAGAACCTTCGAGAACACGCATTTTTACTGATTAAAAATTTTCCCTCGAGGTAGATCATTTACAACAGCTACGCAATACACATTTCATTTTATTTACTTCTTGATGCATCATCGTCTGATTGGACTAATCTTAATAATGGTTAGATAAATAATATGAGCTCATGATATCCACTCGAATTTTCTCGAGCAGGTGTTTTACTAGTTCACCAACACTCTCAGGGCAGCATGACATGATTCACATCTCTTCATATTCTAAATCACAGTAGGAATGAGACTGACAAGAAGGGCTTCGCGCTAGCATTGTTATGCAATAGCCCATTTATTATAGATCGATGCACTGTCGAAGCAATTATATTGCCACATTTTTCAGATTTCATCTCGCTCTAATCAACAAGCAGATGAGATGTAAGTAGTAGCTGGTGTGCTTTGAGTTGAAAGTCCGAATCTAACTGATATCGTTCTCAGATTTTCCTGGTACCTTAATATAATTTGTATTACGGTGTCTGACTATTGACTGAAAATGGTAGCAGCACCATTGTTCCACCGAAGGATTTCAGTCACTGAGGTCTTTCATTAATTGTAGACTTGCCAACGGATACACGGGTTGGAAGCGAAAATTCAGTTGGCTCGTGAAGAAGCACTCCGCATCCAGTGTGTGGTGGAGTTCAGAGCAGGCGGATGAAGACACTTAATGACATGATATATGCCTTTGTCAAGCAGTATTATTTTAATGAGATACGAATGCCAATTGCTGCTAAACAATTGACGGTGAAGTGTGGAAAACCTTCTCTTATTTTTCAAAAGCCACCACCAACCATCAATTACTGGTCGCGAGGAAAGACCTTTTGAGTATACACTCTGGCTTTCACCCAGCTTGAGTCTGCCGCCTTCTCACCCCGAGGTATTGCATCACATGATAAATACTGAAAAACTTCGCAGATTCTCAGAAGGCGCTAATAATTTCGTAGCTTCTTGCCTGGACGGCATAAAATCCTGCTAAATGAATATGTTTCGCAGTTGCGAATATCATTTAACCAGTTTTTAGCTCATGGCTCAATCAGGAGCAGTAAATTCTAGCTCGGTTTGTCAAGAGCCAAACAGTGCTTCTCCAAAAGACCAGATTTATCTGATCCCAAGAACTAAGACCAATAGCATGTCTCAATGCACGTTACAAGCTCCTCCAATGTTTTGCGGTAGATGATCGCACAGTGTGCAATGTGCATAACACAACTGATAGCACTGTGGTAGACACGGATATTCAATACTTTAGATGAAACCCGAGTTTTTTGGAGGAGTTGGTATCTTTCCTGATAGGCAGTTGTCAGCGAGATCATTCAAGTCCCTTGCTCTTCTGTATCTCACTGATTTCCATAAGGTGTAGAAATACACACAAACACAGATACATATGTGAGCTGAGGATTTATGTATTAAATCAGCTGCCGACATTGTTGACGTTGTCGACACTGTTACTGATGCATCAACAATAAAGTTGTGGACATGATGTTAACGATGTTGCCCAACCTTGCAAACAAGGCAAGGTGGGCTAAGCTAACGGGGGCACAGCAGCTTCCTTTTGTTTTAGCGGCTTTTTTCTAAGGTGGTAGTTTTTTCCATATCGCCTAACCCCAGCCACCACTATTTTCATTTCACTGGTTTTGGTAACAGTATTCTTTCATTACAGTTTATCACGCTCGCTGTTTACATGTGGCTTTTATTTCGATTTTGTATAAAATACTATAGAGGCACCCAAATCAAAGACACGTCCTCAGGATGAGTGTTAGTTGCTACCAAGCAGATGGGTCAGAATTTAATTTGTGTAGGTTTCTCTGGTTCTTGTACAGTATTGGATGTATTCCAATATATCTTTGGATATACAAATATTTTAAAGTACTGAAAATTCAGTTTGGAATGTTTGTCATGTCACTGATCTTTCAGGGATCTAGATTTTTCTTTGTAGTGTAATCAGTAGATTTAAAAGTATTTAACCCTTACTCTGAATGTTTCTGGATTGTTCAAGTGCATACGAAAACATAGTAAGAATCATCACAATACATAACTTATATTCATTTACCAGACATAGACAGGTAAAATGCTATAATCATTCAGTTCACCGAAAGTTAAAAATAGAATTATCTCGGCGTAAAATTTTCCCTGATGACAATACCTCTCAGATGGTACGCAGATGTGTGTGGCCGGAATATTTAGGGAATGGGAATATGGAGAGGCACTTAAGGAGGTACTAGATGGTGTCAGCTAGAAGTATCCCCTACTAATTCGCCGGAATATAATAGGTATATAAACGGATAGCTTCATAATAATTGCATCAGTATTGTATCACCGACTTTGAGAAATTGACGGAAAGATGAAAGCTACATTAATAGTTTTGTTTGCGGTTGGCTTGCAATCAATAAGTGCATACCTCCGAGTTCAGGACAAAAGCCTGTACTACAATGCAGAAAAGGTGTTCCTTTCAGGAGCTAACGTCGCTTGGTGTAACTACGGCAGGTAAGCTCATATAAACATGGTCCTCATGCAACTTCAAGATTACAGTGCCGTTTGATGTGCAATATTGCTAGAAAAGAAGGTTATCTCGTATTGACTCTTTATTTATAAACTGTTAGGAAGTTAGTAGACATCTAAGAAATGTTTTTTATAATAATTTTCTGAAATTACCCAATTTTATCTTGAAGCTTACAATGCTGGCAAATCAAAGTCTTGCCATACGAAAAAGAACTACTATTAATGCTGGGATAGAGAATAAAGCATGTTCGTGTTAGTTAAGTTTTTTCGAGAAACTATATTTTGGAACCTACTTTATGTTTCTCAAAAAATGTGGCATCATAAGTCACTTCTTGATTTGATCCCTCTGAAATAATGTTGATATGGATAATTACTTTTTGTACGCTATAATTCACTTTTCTATAATATAAATAGAAAAAAATACATGATCTTGAAGAAATATATTAATATTACTTTCAGAATTACCAGGGAATTTGGTTTCCCGTAGAGAACACTTTTAAATTTTCTTTTGCAAATCATTTTGGCATGAAAGGTTAGGTACTGTTTAATGTCATTTTCCAAGATGTCGGGCAAACGGGGACCACTGCTCCTACAAAAAATGTTCTGTTTTTCCTAAACTGCATGATCGGGATACGGTTCTAACGAACAACTTCTTGTTGCAGAGATTTTGGGAGCGGTGCTTACGCAAAAACAAAATCGGCCTACCAATCGTACATCGACGACGTTGCGGCGGCAGGGGGCAACGTGGTCAGAGTGTGGGTGCACGTAGACGGAGCCTGGTCCCCCAAGTTTGATGCCAATGGTACCGTGACCGGAGAGGATACAAAGTCGCTGATCGATGAGCTCAGTCAACTGTTAGATTATGCGAAGGAGAAGAATGTTTTCGTGATCGCAGTCCTGTGGAACCTGGCTGTCAGGCCTGAGAAGATGATTCATCTCTACACAGACCAGGACAAACTCCAGAGCTATCTGGATAAGGTACTCAAGCCATTGGCCGCTGGTCTGAAGGAAAAACCTGCTCTTGCTGCTTACGATATCATCAATGAACCTATGGGTATGTGTAGTGGATGCGCCACTGTACAGCGTTGCAGATATTATTAAAAAAATTGAATTCATTAATTGCTTTCGTTGCAGGTGGCATGGCTCAATCTCAAGATGACCCTAACCCATGCTTCAACACGAAGAATCTCGACGGCAGTGGAGCTGATTGGTCTGGTAGCAAGTTGAACCCTAAAGATATTCTCCGTTTCGTTAACTTGCATATTGATGTCATCAAGTCCGCAGATCCTAAGGCTTTGGTCACCGTGGGAGATAACGAAGTAACAACCTGTTATGTTTGCGAGAACTACCGCGACTACTATGCCGATGAATGTCTTGTTGCTGCTGGAGGAAAGAAAAATGGTAAAATCGGTAAGTCAAACTTCTGTTGTTTGTTTCAGAGGAACATCAATCCATGGCTATTAAAATGATAATTTCCATTATCTCCAAAATGTTTCTAACTAAACGGAACGTATAGTATAACAAACTTCTATTGTATTAAACGTAATGTTATGCTCTGCCAAAAATTCTTCTTAATAAGACCACTTGAGATATAAAGAGGATAGGTAGATGATAAGACGGAAGTTTCTCAGAAAATGGATGAGGTATTTGATCAGATCAAAATCATTATCATGGAATGAGCAAACCTGAGATATCAATCATGGAGTCTATAAAGGCATGATCATTTAGAGTTGAATCTTCTACTATCTCTCATTTCCAGATTTCTACCAAATCCATACGTACGCACAAAAAGGCAAATTCTCAGACGGAAGTCCATTCAAGAAGAAATTCGCGGACTACAAAACTAGCAAGCCAATGATCGTCGGTGAGTTCGCGACCGTGTGCAGCGAGAGTAAGAATGCGACACAGAACTACCAGTACTTGTACAACTCTGGGTACTCTGGTGCACTCACCTGGCAGTGCAATGGCCAAGGTGAATGTGCAGATAGCAAAGAGCTGAGGGACGAAGGACTCGGATCTATCAAAGGTCTGACTGAAAATGGAAAAATTGTGATTGAGATTTAAGTGCCATTAGCCTAGTTCCTAGTTGCTTTATAATTTTCTGGTGTATAATAAATGTATAATAATTAAAATGGTTAAATTTCTTTATTTAGCGCAAAGTTTAGCTATAGCTATTCTGCGACTTAACCCTTAAAGTTGTTTACATTGGAATATTACTAGAATAAAAATAAAATATGATAAATTCATCACAGTAATGAGGCTACTAAATAATGCAAAGTGACGCATTTAAAAAAATGTGGTAAAATAAGTAATTTGAATTTTGCAGTTCCTTAGCGTCTAGTGATTCCATATATTTATGACTCACACAGTTACTTTGAGGTTACTCATTTGGAACAGAGTGTTGTGTGTCAAAATGTACTAATATTTTTTTGCAAAAGCTCATTAAATTTGAATACAGCTTTTAGTCCAGCAGCCAGAAACGTGAAATACACTCACAAGTATCACCGTTTCAGGACGCTATCAGGGCCAGATAAACTCTGTCCGGCCCCCAGACAACAACCCTGTCCGGGCTCCTAGGCAATGCAATCACGTCTCTTCGAATGTATGAAGAGATTAGAGTTACTTACAGATGATCGACTCCAGTTACTCATATCATGTTATTTCAATGTCTTATGCGTTTTCAGAAACAAAATCGCTTAAATCATCTTGGAAGTTGACCTTTTCTAATACATTATTTTCAATAGCTATTATTGACAATGAGTTTTAACGGTTCTGAGACATTATTGAACGAAGACAGTTCTCCATTAATTTCAATTTGGAAAAATTTCATTCACCTGTGGCGTTTGATGTCATCGAATTACTGAAATATTCATTAGTGCCAAAGGTCTAAACAATCTAGAATTACCAGGACTACAATATCGCAAGATTTACTGATTGAGGTATATCAACATTACAATTTATCAATTAACCGAAGTGATCAGATAGTAATCTAACGTCTAATATAACAGCTGCAATTTCATGAGAATTGGTGGTAACGTAATCAATAGAGGATTTTGATATACCGGAAACAGTTGTCATTACGCACATTTTAGTTTGTGGCTATGGAAATAATATCAGTTAGGTGTTCGTAACAGATACCAAGGTATTTCTTGCCTAAAGTGGGTGGTCTATAAATATTAATAATAGAAAACATTTTTTTTAATCAATCAGTATATATTTCTATAACCATTTCTACAGACAGATCATTTATTAGAATTGAAGAAATGCAATGTGATACTTAAAAAATTTGTACAATTTCCATCTGACTCCAGAACTGTTGATTCAGTTAAAGTAATCTTCGGCAGTTTAGGAAATTAAAAAAAAAATTAAAGATAATATTTTAATGTTGAAATCCGTTTCAACAAAACTTTTTCTCCTTTTTTTCCCTCAGCATGTATATACAATGAAATAGTAGATTAGTATCTACTATTCCAAGTTAAGTGCTTGCTATATATGAACCACAGCAGGAAGAGCGTTAGTAGAATTTAGCTCACTTGAAGCTTAGGCACCACTATACGATGTTAGATTTTTTTGTCCTCACTATCAACCGTGTTAACGTTGTTGGAAAAAGAAAAAAGTTAAATATAACACTCGTTCAATGATGAACAAAAAAATTATGAACTAGATAGATAATAGCTTTTACTATCCAACAGTCACCCATTAGCAGAAAAATATTATACATAATTCATAGAAAAAAACAAGTATCAAACAAAAATACCGATGACCATGTACATGTGTTTTTACTATCCTAATTAACAGAAGTACAAAATATGTCACAATACGCACATATAGAATTGATGTTTTTCAACATTCAGCGTTAAAAGGTCAACAAGGCTGCACGGGTCAATGTTACAGAATTAATTTAAGATCATCCGGAAAACAAAGCGTTCACTTTTCAAAACTTCCCAAAAATCATTGATAACAAAAACAACAACGGACCTAAATTTGAACCTTGGGGATACCGAATTAGGCTAAATATGTATCAGACCGAAAATTATCTTAAGAAATATAAGTAGGTGGTAACTCGCCCTCAACCGTGCTATGGTTGCCATGTATTTTGCACCACCTTGCATCGAAGATTGTGAATTAAAATAATTTTTTCTAAGGAGGCAGGTCTTGACGATATTATGATTCAGAAAAAAATAATATCATATAATGTATTTTGATCTATATTTCCTATTATTATGGTGACTGTATTCAAAAAGGCAGTAAATTCTTCACTCAAACGTATGCGATGGATAAAATAGCTTATCCATTTGCTAGATTTAAATCAAGGCCAGTTAAGTGTTTAAAAATCCGTATAACATCTTCGAGAGCATGCATGTTTCCATAGTGATAACAATTTTATTTGAGGAAGACCATGGCCTCTTATAACAAATATGACATTTATAATAGGCATAAATTTACTTTTTCAAGGGTTATCGTCTGATCAGATCGATTTAGTAGTAGGAAGAAACAATATCCACTTGAATCATTTCAAGTAGGTACTTTAGTATTCCGTCAAGTAACATTTAACGCAGCAGGAATCAAATCGACAGCACGCCTTTCGGTGGCAATGTTATATAATCTCCGATTTCTTATATTTGATTTAAGCATTTCTTCATTCGCTTCATCCATTTCTTGAAACAATTATCTTGCCACCTCACATTTCTCAGATTTTATCTCACCCTAGTGAACGAGAGACGGTACACTAGTATGCTTGATGAGTAGTTCCCAGTATAAAAACGGAGTCAAGTGCATGAACTCAATAGGTTCCGCTCAACCAAGTTATAATGGGTGCCAGTACGATATTATGCTGGCTAAAATATCATCTTCTCTTATAATGAATTGGCTTACAATTTTATGAGGATTATACAAATATCTTTAGTTTTGGTCCGTTACTTGAAATACTTAAAAAATGACAAACTGTGCCCCTGTCGATGAATGGTCTATATTAGTTTTTTGTCGTCGGCCGCGATAGGACGGTGTCTTATTAGCTGTAGTTCCTCTTCCGTTCCAGGAAGTTGTATTCTCCGGAACAGCTACTGCTACTTCACAAGGCCTAGATCAGATTATCGATGGAGTACCGCTCACTTGCTGTGACATTCTGAACATAGATATCGGCATTTACGCTTTCCTTAACTAAGTAGCTTTTATCGATGACTTAGACTAGACTTAGCGCTGTTTGAGGTGATCATAGCAGATTACATGACTTTTTTCTTAATTTTTATGTTTGTATCTTCTTGAAATGGACTACTCAAGCAATTCAGATGAAGAATGATATTTTCTGAAAGATAATTCAGGAATTATATATGTTGCTACATTGGGTGGGACTACCACGACTAATGCATAGTCGGTCAAATTATTTTCTAGAGATGGATACTTAGAGACCATACCCAAAAGATCACGATACAAACACATAATGTTCATAAAGTTGTTAGTATTGAACGTACGATATATGATTACGCCGGGTCACCAACTACAGACAAACAAACCTTGTCGACAAATTTTTTTGGTGTTTGTGAAACTGAAAAGATGGCTCAAGTACGACTGGGACTAATGACTGTGGCTGTACGAAGTTTGAAACATTCGTGTATATGGTGAATCTTTACGGGGTAATGTTTATGCATGAATCTGTTTAAAACAATTCCTATGATTATATTCCGTACTATGGTGGTGACAGCCAAGGCAGCTGAAACGTCGTGAAGCTTTTATTCAAACGTATGCGATTTTATTTATATACCAGAGAGGCCTGAGAGATCAAAGATTTAGTAAAATAGCGTGCCTTTCTGCGAGCTTTAAATCGAGGCCAGTAAATGTTTAAAAATCAACATATCCATCTTCGAGAACACGAATATTTCCTGATTAACCAAGTGATAACATTTTTATTTAAGAAAAATCACCTGTTATAAGAAATATGACGCATATATTCTGTTTACTTTATGATATCTTATCGTTTGGCAAATCAAACTTGATGTTAGGAAGAAATAATATCCACTTGAATCATTTTAAGTCCTTTAGTATTTACAAAATTTTAGAGAAGTATGAATTGTCATTTTTTATATCCTTAATCACAGCACGAATGAGACTGTAAGCACGTCTCGCGGTAGCATTGTTAGATAATATCAATTTATTATAGATTAAGGAACTGTTCTATATGCTCAACCCAGGCCTCGAATCAATTATTCTGATATTTCACATTTCTAAGGTTTCAGCATGACCAACTCATCCCATCCAGGACCAAGTAATTGTGACCCGAAACTACAAGAAGTATATAACTAAAGACCTACTCAAAACAGATGACAACTGCCACCAACAAAAGGATACAATGAAAAATATAGTGGATGGAAATCTCTCGCAGCACAGCAGCAAAAGTTATACACCAAGTACTAGCTGAAAACATAAAATATAGGAAATACATATACTTATTACAAATAGATATCAACATCACTACTCGAAAACAATCAATATACTGTACTGGGACATCCAAATCAATGGACAGCTGAAAAAAATATACAAAAATCGTCTAATCAAACTTCTGAAAACAAAAATCTCACGATAGCTATCAACATATTTGCAATACTAGTCCTTAAACACTCATTTGGCAGTATTGTATAATAAACAACCATACTCTCATACGAATAGAACTCACGTAACATAGAATGTCACATTCAAAGTCTTGCAAATAAAGAATTACCATAGACAGCAAGCAAGGAGTTAGAAGAATTATACACATACAATCACTCCACATCAAACAAATACAAACACTCCTTGATTCCTTCCAAAGCAATTAATTCAACTAACATGAAATCAGGCAAGCACTAAACACCTCTTTCCCTTTCCAGTCGAAACAAACTCATCACACAACCATGCACAATCACAACAAAAATGTTAAACATCTGGTCACAGAAAACATTCAATGGAAAACATCCAAACGGTGTAACACAAGAACAACATAAAATAAAAATTAGTCAGTTGAGTCAGATTTTATTACTTTTATTACTCTAAAATTTTTTTTCTGTTTGTTTTTGATTTTTTTTAGAAGATGGTATCAGTATATGCCCTCTTCACAATTGAATATACTGAACTGAGAATTTCCTTTTTGAGACTTGATAATGTTACAACGGTTACTGAGATTACGGGGCATACGACCAATCGGACCAGTGGAATTGAATAACATAGATTTTTGTGGTGTAGACTTCATAAACCATTAAAAGCCGCGTTATGTAAAGCGTGAGTCATGAGTAATTAGTTCAGTCATAAAGTGGCATCCCTTTCAATGGTAATGGGAAGAAAACCGCTATGCTGCAGCCTAAATTCAAAAAAGGGTCTACATAGCTTCTTTTAGAATGAAGTCTTTGCTAAGCCTACCAAACCATCAAATGTTCAACGAATTCAATTTTGTATCGGAATTTACTGACATATAAAAATTTAGATATTTTCAAATAATATATTTTCGAAACAGACATGTGGAGCTGGTACTTGGTAAAATCCCTTCATTGCTTAGATTTGATTCATAGGTATTTTTAATACTTCCTATTATCAACCCCACTGTTTTGATTTCATTGAGGTTTTAAGAGAGATTATGAAAAGAGCAAATATTCAGTGCGCTTTATATGGACAATGATTTACATCGGTGAAAAGAAATAAAACAAAGAATATCTTCTTGCTATAGTTAACTGTATTCATTCTATTACCAAGTGGTTTCAAACATATAGATATGGCAGAACCAATGTCTTATTTTCTGATCATTTCAGTTTACTGAAAACCAAAAATAGAATTATCTTATCATAAAACAATCATATGCATAGTCACTTGATCCTTCATGAGCATAACTATCAAGTATTTGACTAAAATAATTACCAGAATGGGAATATGGAGACGGGTTTGAAGAGGACCTACTTATTATCAAGTCCACTAGAAGTATATTCCACTTATTTACCCGGAAAATAAGTATATAAACAGATATGTTTATGAGAAGATATCATTATTGCCTCAGCGATATTTTGGCATCGACTGAGAGATGAAAGCTATATTAGTAGTCTTGTTTCTGGTTGCTTTGCAATCAATCAATGGATACCTCCGGGTTCAGAACAAACACCTGTACTACAATGCAAAAAAGGTGTTCCTTTCAGGAGCTAACGTTGCTTGGTGTAACTACGGCAGGTGAGTTTATGTAGGCTCAATATTAAAAATATCATTAGTCTGGCCTATGTGGTCAACTTTAGGATTGCAGAACTCCTTTTCTCCTTTAGACTTGTTATTTATGCAGAATTCAGTTATTGGTTATTGCTTTTATGGCTCTGGAGTGTAAATCACAAAGATTACATGCCAGTGTCAGTTTTTTCTGCTATTTGCAAAATACAATAAGTGCTTATAATCAGAAAATATGGAAATATAATTATGTAATCCCTATAAAATATCAGGGCTGGCCTCAGAGTGTAGGAAAGCTCTTGACGAGATCGCAGAGAGACACAGGGCGGACGCATTGGCGAAGGCAGGATCAAAAGGAAATCTTTTGGATCTTTTGCCGCAGGTAGAATTAGTAAAGCTACGGACGAGTGGATTCAAATTCAACACTCTATGAGGTGGAATAGCATCTCAGGACATCTCCGTCAGGCACGGGAATTCATTACAGGGCCTATAGCCAAAGAGGGGCGATTTTGCCTTTCTCTTGATAGGAGTCATCTTAGGTTGCTGGTGGGACTGTTCTCTGGTCACAATACCTTTAGGCGGCACCTGCACCTAATGGGGATAGTTAGTGACCCAACGTGTGCACGCTGTCGCGATGAGGAGGAGTCCTCGACACACATACTATGCCACTGTGAAGCCCTCGGGCACCACAGGCAGGCCACACTGCGGTCCATGATTCTGGAACCAGGGGATGTAAGATGGGCAGGACCCAAGACCATATTTATTTTTGCGAAAAGGGCTGGCCTTGGGAACTAGAGCTGATAGAGGCGCAAAAGGGCCCGCCGGTGGCCTATGCACCCATGGTCCACATTGGAATGCCTCTTTCTATTAATTCATTCATTCATTCATTCATTCATCGCTATAAAATATATGCTGTTATTCTTATAAAGCCGGTATCGTCTTGATGCAGAGATTTTGGGAGTGGTGCTTACGCGGGAATAAAATCAACCTACGAATCATACATCGACGACGTTGCGGCAGCAGGGGGCAACGTGATCAGAGTGTGGGTGCACGTAGACGGAGCCTGGTCCCCTAAGTTCGATTCCAATGGTTACGTTACTGGAGAGGACACTCAGTCGCTGATCAATGAGCTTACTCAATTGTTGGATTACGCCAAGCATAAGAATGTTTTTGTGATCGTCGTGCTGTGGAACCTGGCTGTCAGGCCCGACAAGATGATCCATCTCTATTCTGACCAGGAGAAGCTGCAGGGCTATCTGGACAAGGTACTCAAGCCCTTAGCCGCTGGTCTGAAGGAAAAACCTGCTCTTGCCGCTTACGATATCATCAATGAACCCATGGGTATGTACAGTATATGCGCCACTATAGAGCATTGCAGATATGATTTAGCACTATAAGCTACTTCTTAGCACCGAAACGTTAAGACTGCTCTTAATGTTAATACTTTAGAACAAAGAGGATGGACATCTTAAAACGATCAGAAAAATATTTAGTGTGGACGGGACTTGAACCCGTGTCGCTAGCATTCCGTTTTGACGCCCTAGCCACTAGGTCATAACATCGCAGTTGTTATGTACGTTTATGCTGGATAAATCTCTCTTTGAAGTGAAAATGTTTACCTAAAATTCAGACATGTCTGACTGAAATAATCTACCACCTTCATATAAGGATTCCTTAAACAATTGGTTGCTCATTTAATGGTGGTGGATGGATATGCTTTCGATGTACTTACCATCAATGCGGGTGTTCCTCAAGGATCTGTTTTTTCTCCAACGCTCTTCTTGCTGTACACCAACGATTGGTTGGAAATAAAATCCAATTCTTTCGACAGCTTCCCTGATGACAGTACCTTTATTTTATGTGTGGAACCGGGCAAACCACTACCATCGCGAGATACTGTATTTCTGCGAGGACAGCATGCTATTCAAATCAATGAGGACATTGAGAGAATTGTTGTATAGGAAATTATATTTTCCGGAACAGGTACTGCTACTATACAAGACCCAAATAAGACCATCGCTGGAGTACCGCTTGTATGTGTGAGGACTTGTCCCAAAGTACCCGCTGAAGCTTCTAGATATAATTCAGAAGCAAGCAATCTGGCTAGTGGATGCGCCTGACCTCACAAACGACCTCCACAGCCTGGAATGTGGAAGAAGGGTGGCTGATGTGTCCTTTTTCTATAGATATTATCATAATAACTCAAAGAGTCGCCAGTATAGCAAATACAAGAGAAGCTTATCGGGCTTATCATTCTCACCAGGTCGAGCTTACAATGCATCGAGCAAGCCTTCCAAAAAGTCGTTCTTTTGGAGAATCTCGTCATTCTGGAATGAGTTACCCGGGACTCTTTTCCCCGATGGTTATAATCTGAAGCGTTTCAAGGTCAATGTGAGTAGACATTTTTCCTCGCGAATGCTCATGAAGCGCGATAGGCTATATGCCTTTGCATGAGGTTGTCTATAAAAAAATGTTACTAGGCTCAGACTACCAACCTTTGAGTCATAAAATCGTTTTCAGTATTACGAGAACCAACAGGTGGGAGTTCCTCCTTAGAAGGGATGTATTTTCCGATCGACCGTCAACCAGTTTTCAAAATATTTTAGCATTAACAGAACATTAAGAGATGCCGAAAGTACTGTACCAATATCAAAAATGTAAGGAGAAATTCACACGCCATCCCTGAAACACCCATATAAAATACATTCCATAGTTCTGGTCTTGAGATCGACTTTTGTGGAATACTCATAGTGGCCTGATTTGCTTTCTTTAACTTTCAAGCCCACTTTCTACCGTTGTAATGTTCGCTTAAACTTAACTGAGCTACAGAGGTGATATGCTCTTTATATGGCACTAGACCTATAAAATGCTTTCGAATACTTTTATGGTTGCTATTGTAGGTGGTATGGCTCAATCTCAAGATGATCCCAACCCATGCTTCAACACGAGGAATCTGGACGGCAGTGGAGCTGATTGGTCTGGCAGCAAATTGAATATCAAGGATATCCTTCGCTTCATAAATTTGCACATCGATGCCATCAAATCCGCAGATCCTAAGGCTTTGGTCACCGTAGGCGATAATGACGTAACAACCTGCTACGTTTGCCAGAACTACCGCGACTACTATACCGATGAATGTCTTGTTGCTGCTGGAGGAAGGAAAAATGGTGTGATTGGTAAGTAAAGCTTTTAGTAGTGAATTAGCTCCAGTGCATGGATGTCAAAACTGATCAGTTTATTCAGCTATCAACTTTATTTCAAGCTACTTTAGGTAATTTCTTAATTATATCTATAATAGAATTACTACGCCTTAAGCTCTTGTAACAATATTCAATGTACCTGGGGAGAATGATGCGTCAAGTAATATTAACAGAAAGTCATAATGTTCTTAAGTTGAAGTCTAGAAAATTAAAATAGCATAGGTTATATAGCAAATAACTGTTTCGTGCAATATCTCCAGGATTTCATTCATATCAGTACACTGATGGCACGATCTTGTTGCTGGCCTCGGCTTCTCAGATAAATGTTTGCACAGGATTTTCTTGGCAGACTATAGGCTTGTATAATGCCTATATGCATACTAAACGCGTGTGTAATTCTTATTCAAATCCAGGATGACGTGGGGCTGAGTGTCACCGGCTCTTAGACCAGCAGTAGATGTTTGAATTATCATTATTACGAAATTTGCAGATGTGAGATATCAATCATTCATTCTATATCACCCTAAGCACACAGCTTTCCAAATCTACCTATCATTTCATAATTTCCAGATTTCTATCAGCTGCATACATACGCACAAAAAGGCAAATTCTCAGATGGAAGTCCATTCAAGAAGAGATTCGCAGACTACAAAACTAGCAAGCCAATGATCATCGGTGAGTTCGCGACCGTGTGCAGCGAGAGTAACAACGCGACACAGAACTACCAGTACTTGTACAACTCTGGGTACTCTGGCGCACTCACCTGGCAGTGCAACGGCCAAGGTGAATGTTCAGATAGCAAAGAGCTGAGGGATGAGGGAATTAGGTCTATCAAAGGTTTCAGCAAAAATGGAAAAATTGTGATCAAGATTTAAGTGGCGTTACCCTAGGTTCATAGGTGTTTTATAGGTTTTCTGTGAAAATAATAAATATATCAAAATAATGTACTTGTAGTTCCTTCTTATATTGCTCGTTCTAGTAGGAATTATATGAAAAAGACCAATCTATTAATCGGATAGTGAAGTCAAGCACATCAACTGTTCAGGAACTGATCAGATGAGATCATCAAGATTCTGAACTCAATCTAGAGAGGCAATACATCTCGTGGACGTGCCTGAAGGTTGTGATATGTTCCTATGCTAATGTATTCTTCCTTGGTAAACGTCCGACTGAACTGTCTCAGATAATAACAGCGAGATCTATCAGTACAATGAATAATTAAGAAGTTCCCATTCTCACCAGATCGAACATCAACAACGGCATCCCAAAAGTGGTTCTATCAATGAACCTTAAGTTGTGGAATGAGCTGCTGGGGTTTGTTCACCACTAGCTGCAGTATTTCTGAGTTATCCTGGAGACAGTCATTAATTGATTCATATAAATGTCAGCTCGATTTAAGAAATTTAATTTCTTTCATTTTGTAATGTCTAATCTGATACCGCAACCTGTCAAGTTCTTTTAGTAATCATGCGGTTATAATCAACATTCGCATGTTTACTTTCAATGTATACGATACCCACTCTAGACTCATCAACTACACAATGGGAATTATGTTGGGTTTATTCATGAGAGAAAAAAAACATTTTCCGTTCTTATTCAATGCGAAGATGACTAAATCGTCACGATCGGTAAGCGTAATATACCGTCAACTCATTTGACGTTTTTTCTAAAAGCTTAAATATCACTTTTGTAATTATTCATTCTTACAGGACAATTAAGTAGGACAAATTGGCGTTTGAGTAAACGTGGCAACCGGGCATGCCACGTAGTTCGAGCATGTGTCATCATACAGACCGGCAGACACCGTGAGCTCGTGCGGAACGTGAATGTGCAAATCAGAATATGAAAATAAGGTTAAGAAAAAAATATTTGTTGTGCACACAAACCTTATGGAAGGGAGAGAAAGATATGTGGATGGGTCTGCCCTTCAGCCCCGGCCTGAACTCAGGATTCGTCGCTCCTTTGCTTGCTGCATCGCAACCGTCTAACTCAAGTATCGTCGAAACGTCGCTGCTTGTCGGCGAGTCTTCGCAAAGTCGATTGGTTTTTTTTGAAGATAACTGCGCCGTCACTAAACCGATTAAAAAAACCACAGAAATTCGTTGTCCTTGTAATACTAGTAATCTGAGTATCATTCCAAAAAGTATATGTCAAGCGAAAACAAGAAAACATAGTATCTCGAACTCAGCATTCTTCTAGATTATTATATTTCCTCGCAAATTGCCGTGGTAAGTTTGAAACTGATACAAAGCCTATTTTAAGATAAAGATGCAGATTCAAATTCAACAATGTATCGAATGTTTTTTTGGCTATATGCAAAATTATCGCAGATCCGAGAAATACGGTATAAAAAATGTCCTGATGATAATTTAAGGATTTTTTTTAATTAGGATTTTGCTTGCATACATATTTTCGCCTTAACAAATGAGGTAAATTGTTTTTGTAAAAGGAAAGTTCACTGTGCACCTTGCTGTTTCATATATTCATGACTATTACATAAGGCATTGAAGTACTGGTTTGGTCTTACTGCATATTTTTAAATAAGTGTAATAGGTGAAAAAGTACGGGAAAGTTAAAAAATTACATAACTGCCTGAACTTGCTGGTATACATAAGCTACGAATAGAAATTGCAATATTCTCTGGTGTAGTAAATATTTACATGGCGCACACAAAAATAAATTCTCATTTCAAGAGTTTCGATATTCTTGTAAAGATATATTCATGACAAGAACATCTGATTCAATTTACTTGATGAGAAAGTTATTATTAATTTGAACCAAAAAAAGTATATTTTCGAAACCTAGGCTCTAAAGAAATATATTTTAATGAAAAATATAGTTTTCTTCACAACTAAGTTTTGAATGCTTTTGTAACAAGTATTCCATTCTTTTTTGTTATCATATTTTCCAACGAAGCGGTACGCATGTGTCTGTTTCGGCAACCGTTAGTTTTTATTGGATTTCATTTTGACCACCCACCGCTCAGGATGAATGTGCTGTTAAAAACTTGGGCTTATGACTGTTATGAGGATCTCATACAAGTGTACAGGTGTTGACGAGATATGAGTGACCTGTCAGTTGTGAATAAGTTCTATCACAAATTGTGGACGTATATCTTTTGGCTGAATTACAGGTACATATTCTTATATTCTGTTTATCTGTAAAACCTTTCAAACTTGAATTAGGAAAAATATTATATGACGTAGATAAATGTAAGGAATGAGTCACATTGGTACAGTTTGTGTACTTTTTGGTTCTTCTTTTCATGGTAAAGAACCAACAGTAGCCTTGATAACAGCTCATGAAAATTACAGAATGTTTATACCAATAATGAATTATATAAGTGGAACTTTTTCGCCAAGATCATGAAATGCTTCGGTCAATACTATAGTTTTATTTTAGGTTAGATTTCCTCTGTTTTGTGCCAAGATTATAATATACTCAATTTGAGATTCTGGTACTCTCATTTTCAAGACTGTCTCAGGTTTGAATTGAATATATTCACTTAAATTTACTCTGAATGATCTAAAATACAGTATTCTTACTTAGATTATTATAGCTTTGAGCATATAGAAGGAGATGGTATACTTAAGTGAAAGCACATATTTTTGGATTGAGAATTTATTTTTATGTGTGCGTTATCTGTTTCACGATCCAGAATTAAACTGTGTTAAACGTTCGTAACTCTTTCAGGGACCGATTTCTCACTCCACTTTGAAAATAAATGCAATGTTTGAGACTTTTTCCTAAGAATGATCGTTTCTTTGCTATATAATAAAAAATTGATATTATTTCAAGAACAAGCTACTCAAATAAAATGTCAAAAATCATAGCGTCTCCACCTATGTTAAATGTTTCAAACAAAAATACAACGGATGATATGAAAAGCTATCAGATCACTATAAACAGTCATATATATATAAATAATACTATAAACTTTAATCTAACATAATATTGCACGAGTCCTAACAAAAAACTTACAGCAGGAAGTTTTAGGTCAGAAAGTAAAATCCTGCAGCGGTTAAGTGTAGTTCAGTATTTTCAGAGAGGGACATAAATGATACTAAACATTCGAATCATCAAACTTTCAATGTTGTTTACCATAGCTATGTTAGCAAATCTATTTGTGGAATAGGTTAACAGGTCTCAGTATGAGATATCAGTCTAGACACACGTTTCTGCTTCCAATATTCAAAGTAAATCAATTTAGTTTGTTACATATACATTTCTTCTCACAAAACGTCGTCAGATTAGGGAGCATTGTATCAAGTTTTATATGACACATAATAACAAAGAGCTTTACAGTGACGAATGATTATGTATGTCAAAATGTCCTACACTTATTTTTTTTATTAAAAAGTGGTCTTTAAATAAAACAAATGCAATTTTTGTCGATTTCATACTCATAATACTAGTCAGTTGATTAAAATATAATGGCTATTACAGGTTGCTACAAATTTCCTTCACACAAATACGATTGACGACTTATCCTACATGGCCATATGGAAGCGATTTTTCATTACATATGTTAGATATTATTAAAAACTAATTATGTTATACCCCATCCATGTTTTAAGTGGAAATTGCAGGGAGTTATAAGCTTTGATTAGCCCATATATGATATAATTACGTTAAATTAGCTGAAACTAAAGCGATGTTCCTTGGATCTTCGTTCCAGACGATATCAATATTCCTACAATATGTTTGGAAACCTATTGACCTGTAGCTTTCCCATGGAAATATTACGCTTATAAAAACTTTTAAAGTCGTATACATTACAGCTCTAATGAAATGGTTACCCTAAGGCGCCATGACTCAGTCATAATTAATTATACTAATTAGTAATATGAGTATAACATATTGGGTAGTAAGCTCACTGCAAACCATCTGAAGAAGTGAATCACAGGCAAGTCTAATGTGAGCATATTGAGTGAGACAGGGACGTTAATAACTGATTCATTTTTTAGTTCGCTATCGTGTTTTTCGATGTTTCGTGACCAATACATCACAAATAATCATGCTATTCATCAATTTTGTTGATTTGCCAGTCTGTATTGTATCAGTATTTTTGGACCTTAGACCACCAGGAAAGTACAATTCGGAGTTTGATGAAATTTTGACATTAGGTTACTGAAAAGGACGAGAAAGTTATCAGCTTTCGAAAATTGGTGCAGAGGCAGTGGAGGGCGAAAGCCCAAGATAATTTTGATGTTGGAAAGAGACTTTCTATCATCTATAAATTTTCGAACCCCGAGTATCCCGGTACTTGCTTCATAACACACACATTTGCATTCAAAGTAGATAAAAGATAGAATTTCTTCAATATGAAATTTTACAATAAAATCTTATTTAGGTATGATCGAAATACCTCAAAAATATTTCATTTGCAAGTCAAGAGAACAAAAACTCAAGAAGTATAAAAAACGGAGTGCTAGTACACTAGTAGGATTGAACAAGTAATGAAGCTCAAGCACTGTCATAGAAAGCTTCAAATTATGTTTGTAGTTTGGGTATGATGTTCACATAAATTAAATTATATATCAAAAAATGGACCTAGGTTCTTTTTACTACGCCATGATAATTTTGCAGACACCTGGGACGTATGAAAAAATGAGGCCTAAACACTATTTACGAGTGAATCTTAGATTGTTTTTTTCACTACATCCGAGATTGGGTACTTGCGAGGAAGAGAAAGACCACAAAGCTTGAAGATGTTTTGATACAGTTTTCTCTTTTTTCCTTGCTAATGCATTGGTGTTAAAGAATAGTGCAATATCACTAGCATGTATCCCTTCCCAAATATCATTAGAATGCGAAATTTATGACACTGATTTTCGTGACCTGACCATAATGAATCCAAAAAACAGTAGAGCGATTACTGAGATGACGTGGTTATAGAAAGTGTAACAGACAGAGCGACAGTCAGACAGAAGGATGGAAAACCATAACATGGTTTTCCGTAATGAATATTAATACATCAAAAAATCTAGAATATCAAATTATAAAAGCCTTGCGATAACAATACCTGCGTAATATGCGGGTAAAGTTAAGAGCCAAAGGCTCGCGAATCGAAGGCCTAAAAGCCAAAACTAAGGGGTTCCCGTTGAAGGGTTGAAGTTTTGTATTATCCACAAGTATCATCTAATTATGGACCTGATCTCTGTAATAAGTTTTAAGACGCTTTTCATGTTAAGTACATTTTAATGGAGTTATCTTCTTCTTACAGTTATAAAGCGCTACAAATTCCGCTCCGGTTATTTTAAAACATGAAATATACACCTAAGCCAGGCCGCAGTGAGTGTATAAAGTGTACGAAAGCTCTTAAATAACCTCAAAACGCAGCGAGTAGGAGAGAGATGGGGAGAGGCAGCGTATTATGGCCGTAATTTCGGAATCTCGAGTAACTGCAAACAATTTTTCTAAATCCTCCACTAAGTAGGTATCTGCGAAAACGATACGTCGTATAACATTTTGCGGAGTAACGTAGAACTTAAGCATATCGAATAGAGTATCTGATAACATGATTGAATTTCATACTTATTTACAAGATCAGTAGTATTAAATTCAATTCACTATTGGCTGAAATGGTGCACGCACTACGGATCTTGGAGGAGTGTGCATAACATCATCGGCGCTTCTGACTGAGTAGACGGAGTGACCCTTAGTTTAGTTGGCAGAACGATTGACCGGCGTCAGAAGGTGTGTTTGAATCTCGCAGTACTCTAGGTATTTTTTCCCAGTTATTGAATGCGAATTTGTATATCGGCTTTCAAATTGCCAATTCGTAAGTGAATAATATTGTAATTTCATTATAATGGTATTGAGCTATAAAAAATCCCTTAATCTGATCCAACTGATGTTTAGATAATTATGTGCGGTCAAAATCTGTGACCTTTATGATACCTGAATACTGCAAAGCCATAGGTTTTACTTCACATTCATAAGCAACAGCTAGCTGACTAGCATGTGATTTTCTTGTCAGGGTTACATAATATGAGGATGACATAATTACTAATACTTTAAACAAAAAAAACTGATATTTCGTACTTTAGTATTTTACATACGTATTGTTCCTATTGGGAAGCCCTATATAATTTACTCCACAGTCAAAGTATCTTCTTCGACACACGTAAAAAGAAATTCTCAATCAAGAATTTCCATATTCTTGTAAAGATATACTCACGACCAGAACATCTGATCTTACTCTAAGACAATTTTACTCGATAAGAAAATTGTTATTAATTTGAAACAAGAAAAAAATATTTTAGAATTCATTACTCATTCTAAAGAAATATACTGTAAAGAAAATATAATTTTTTTCACAACTAACATTTAAATGCAAGGTTATCATATTTTCCAACGCAGTTTCGTTTACTTCAATAGAGAGTATGAAGATTTTGTGATTCCCTCCAAGTATCTAATTAACTAAGTTGTTTGGCGTTACCATATTTGTCAACGGCAATTCAGCGGTATGCGTGCGTCTTTTTCGGCGCCCGTTAGTTTCAATTGTATTTAATTTATACCAACCACCTCTCAGGATGAATGTGCTGTTAAAAAGTTTCGGGTTGTGGCTGTTGTGAGGATCTCATACAAGTGTACAGGTGTTGACGTGATCTGTGAGTTGTCAATATGTTACAAATGGTGGACGTATATCTTATGGCTTACTTACAGGTACATATTCTTTATATTCTGTTTATCTGTATAACACAAACTTGAATTAGGAAAAATGCTATACGACGCAGGTAAATGTAAGACAGAAGTCACATTGATACAGTTTTGATACTGTTTCAGGTTAAGGAACCAACAGCAGCTTTAATAATAGCTGATCAAAATTACATGATGTTTATATCTATAATAAATTATACGTGTATAATGAAGTTGAACTATTTGCGCCAAGATTCATGAAATTCTAACTTCTAAATCTTCCCCAGGTTTGAATTGAATATATTTGCCTAAATTTGCTCTATACGATCAAAAATACAGTATTCTTACTTTAAGATTATTATAGCTTTGCGCATATAGATATAGTATACTTGAATGAAGGCACATATTCTTTGTCTGAGAATGTATTCTGATGTGTGTACCAGCATGGATCTGCAATGGTGACACCGCGTCTGACACATCGTAGCTTGAATTTGAAAAGTAGAAACATAGCTGTCTGGTAGCTAGTAAGACTTTTATGGTTCCACAACGTATGCTGAAATGGAGTGTATTGAATTTCATACATCTAATATAGAAGGCGAGATGTCGCCGTATTGATTTTGTGAGCATATAACCATATGCATATACATGAGGCCATGTAATGTATCTACACTTGTCACGGTGTAGCTAAGGGACACATGTAACCAGATCTTTATATGGTTTTAAGCAAACAGAACGATACACAATACCTATTTCAATGTAGTATTCGACTATCTCGATCTTTACAGAAGTGGAATATATTTGATCAGTGATTACTCAGATATTATTTATACAGATGCAAATATCGGCAACTTGTCAAAAATTATCAACAAGGTTTGGAGAACAAACAAAATCTCGTTCCTCATTTATAAACATATATGATTCGTAAAATTATTTCAGTACATCCATTACAAATTACAGAAAATAACTACTTTGCTACTTGATTTGGACAATCGCTTTTTCCTAATCTTATCCATATAAAGAGCTGTTGAGTAGAATATGACTTGTGTTTTTTTTTTCGAATAGCGGTGATTGAATGGTTTTTATCAAAGCTTGTTAACAGAATTGTATTATTAGTTTAACATCTATGTTTATCTATATTTTTATGTATGAATGTTAGAGTCTAGATCCATTTTGATGAATCCTGTAATTTTGTATGCATGCTTGGACAGTGAGAATGTATGGTAAGGTAAAAGCAATACACATCCAATGTACTGAATCTCCGAATGGGTTATTTGCATGATCTCAATGCTATAATATGATTCAAATCTGTAGCTTGAAGAATCGGAATGAAACTGGCGTTGATGAAATGTATTTATGTGATTATTTGTATTCTGGTTTGCGCAAAAATTTCACTCATTTTATATTAAATTTGCCGTATTTGCCGCAACTTGACGTATTCGGGTAGTTCTCACGAAATATTGTAAATGTTAATGGCAATAATTTTCATGTTCAAATATCATTCAATTTCAATATATAAGTATAAAGTTTTGAGAAGTAAAAATCATTATCATGAAGAACAGCTAGCTGAATTTAGAAAACTTTAATTTCAAGAGCAAGTTTTTTTCCCTAGGTAAATCAAAAATCTCTCCTCCGTGATTGGTCCCTTGCGTAATCGTAATGTCTTACCGTTAAAAATATCGCTTCATAGAACTTTTGTACAGCAAATTTTCAGTTCGTTACCATTGAGCGTGTATATGTAGTAGCATTGCAGACAAGATTGAACCTCAAAATGAAATTTTGAGTTATATGAATGAGTAGATGTTCCTTATTTTATGTATCAGCTCCGTGAAGCTACATTTTATATTGTTTTTCACTAGACAAATAGCGTTATCGGCGGCCTTCGACCGCGTGGCATCACGAATAACCCGCCATTATTGTTGATCAGTAAATCTTTGGATTTGCTAGTAAAATCAAACAAATTATAGAGACGTGTAAGATATTTGAGATTCTCACTTCCGTGGAGACAAAATATAAGGTAGGAAATTATTTTATTTGATCAATTTTCATATCAATATAAAAAGTTGCGGAAGACATCAAATGTGTAAGAATGTTATTTTAAAACAATTCATTTAAACTGAGATATCCCATAAAAAGGTAACATTTTCTCACTTCCGTGAATCCACCCTCGCTGAATATAGCAATTTACGGAGGTGAAATACTCTTCATGGATATGATATTATTATTGTTCCTATTTTCAGAACATGAATTCTATTTTCTACTAAGTTTTTTAATTTGAAAATAATTTATTTAAATTAAGATATGCCCTCGGATATCCTTTAACCTCCGTCAATATCAGATTCACGGAAGTGAGATAACTCTTCACAAATGTGATATTAAAATGGCCCCTCTTTTCAGAAGATGAATTCTACACATCAAATAAAAAGTAAAAAACGACTGCAAATCATGACGAACAGAAGAGAAAACAACGAGAAGCCATGCGAAGACTTCGTGAAGCACCAAAAAATAATCATCATACAGTATAAATGAAAAAGAAAAGCGGAAAGGACGAGAACGTTATCATAAAACCGAGAAAGAATGTAAGATTAAAACTATTAAGATGATGTCTCAGAGAGAAAAAAAGATGCAAAAGAAGTATTGGAGGTAACTCACAAATAGTTGAAGATAGATTACGTTTTATGTTGTATTTGAGTAAATACTTAACTGGCTCCTACAATTTTTTTGTGTGTGAAATGAAAATAAATATGTTTTCCATTACATTATATTTATTTATCAGCATTGTACTTGATTAGAATCTTTTGTAGAATAACCCTCAGCACTATCAGCTTTTCAAAAAATCACTACGATTTTTTACGTGCAAGCAAGATATTTCCAGTTCCCTGAATTTCCGTTAAATATTTATTTCTATATTTGATGACATAAACTTGTTCTGTATAATATGATTGGATATTAACGTTTTCTTTCTCATCTTATTCTTGCAATACTTTTTTTTCGTACGAAAAATGGTCATACTTCCCCTCCTTGAATTTCGCCACCCCTTCGTGAATGTCATTTTTATAAAACCCTCGCTTTTTCGAAAAATAATCATCAAACTGTTTAACCGTGATGATAGCGTGTTATGAAGGCATTTGTGGTAGAGAATATGCGGAAATATATTTGGTAAGTTTACATTAATTTTTTTGAGAACTAAAATGTTAATTATGAACGTTTGGTTTCAAACCTTTCGATTAACAAACGACCCTTAGGAACGGTGACTACTTCCAAACACGATTGCCCTTAAGTTTGCCAGTACTTAAAAGCAACACGATTGTACCAACATTCTATTCAAAGGAGTTAATTTTTTCAATTCCTTCTTGGTCTAGATGAGTGTTCTATTGAACAACATTTTTAGACAAAGTTATTATATCCTGTTGAAGTGAGAAATAAAATTATAGTCCCTGCATTCCGATTGTATCAGCGCCGCGTCACTGTATATTTTTTACCCTGAAAAACTCAATAGAGGAGAATCCGCTTCCTAAAAAGTGTAGTAAAGCTGATAAAAACAGAGTCATCCTTTTATACCCTTCTTTATGTTCACATATGCCCTAACTGAAAAACCTTCTCCCTCGGTTGCTAGGAGACCGTATTGCTTTATCGCCATCTTTCCGCCGAGATGACGTTGCAGACTATAATTAACGCACAGCGAAAAGCTTTTTGTTGCCGTTTTCGCGCGTATCGCTGGCATGCGATACCTCTTCGACCCACTTTTCCTTAATGTAATGGGAGCAGTAAAACAAACGGAGAGGCAGACAATAACATACATGGCATGAAGAGTCTGCGAGAAGTTAATGTTTGTTTGAGTAAATGTTGCAGAGTTACTGTGCGATTATGTCTTGTTAGATGGACCCGTTGAGTTATTACTCACAGAAAAATCAGATATGTAGGTTTAGATTGCAAGGTTGCAACTTTAGGTGATAAACACGTTATGCAAAAATGGAAAAATGTTGTGTCAAAATGCGCTGTATCGACCTTTGTCAAGCTCACTGGTTTCAATACTGTTGTATCCAAATCTATTAGCATTTCTAATCTACTATTTCTCGAAACCTCCTCTTAAAGACAACAACTTTGTATTGCGGCAAATCCAGAAAAAAATTGTGCGCACAGAACACGAACTCGTCTCTGCAGAATTCCGTGGTGACGCTGTAGCAGCTCAATCAACGCACTGACTATCTAGAGTGCCTTGTAAGGTACCCATTGGCCATTGAAGCGAGCATATTATGTATCTCTATTTTGCGATATCGTGTGGTTTCACCATGTGGGAAGTAGTATTGGCACTGAAGTGACTGTCCGCACCAAATATTTTTCTGTTTTAGTTTTTTGCTTGAAGGAAAGATTAAAGGTCGTGGAAAACTTAAAAAGTTGTCTTGGTGAAGACAATAAATTGTTTCGAAACTATAGGTTTCCAATAATTATCAATAATAATTATACCCAGATAGTTTTGTTTCACTAAATTATACGCGCTCCAATTCAGTTTGAATTAATTAGTATTCCCGAATTTTTACTCCCTTTAGTTTTTGTTGTATCTATTGACTGTTCATTTGCTTTCAATTATTCCTTGCATTTACAATAGAGCTGCTACGCCTGGAGAAAAAACATTTACGAGTCACCGCCGTTGCAGCATCTTTGGACGATGATCCCGATATGCCTTTCAGGCCGATTCAATACGTGTACTATTCTCTCCATCTAAGTCCAAAAAGATTTAAATTCTCACTTTCAGAAAAGAGACATTGCTGACCTGTACGTTAATTCCTCCATGCGATCGGCCCAAACGCCAATTCAGTAAAAACAAAGGTACACGTCAAACAGCCAAGCCACCGACCCTGTGGTGGGCTGCGCGTATTTAGAAACGTATTAGGTGGATCCCTTTAATGGGAGCTTAAATTTAACCCTGAGTTATGGCTATTATTCCTAATTCGGACGGACCCTAATACCGAGCTTAGCGTTACCATAATTTTTAAGTATAATAGATTGAAGAGCTGTGTTACCACGTGTTACTACTTTTGTTGGCACAGTACGCTGAAAAAGGAGGCTTAAACTGAAGTGAGGGTGGTTTATGATTGGATTCTGATGAGATTAAATAAAGAAGTGCTACAACTGTGCTATAATCGTTAACCGTATATCATGCAGGTATACAGGGTGATTCACAAGTTGTGACCAAAAATGAAACATCATACACAGGGACGTATTTTGAGGAGGGTCGTTCATGTAACATTTTTCCTTCGAAGGAAATTCAAAAATAAGGGGAAGTATAGATAATAATTAGTATGCTTCAATTCGCTCGCTTTCGGTTAAATATTTTCTGCCAATTTCATGTGCAATACTCTCAGCAATATACAACTTTAGGAAACTATTTGAATTCGTCTTAAAAACCCCGGTATAGTGCCTTCCAATTTCTCGTCCAATATCTTCATCACTATCTTACCAAATTAGCATTTAATTGACAAAATTTACCATCAGCGTAACCTCCTGCTATCCACTCCACGAAATCTGGGGTCAGCGAAGTACAAGGAAGTACAAGAAAAGCACCCACCTGTGTTGTCGAGTTAATGGATATCTTGCCAAGGGCGACGGGGTAATTGAACTAATTGGAGAATGTTTTTGTTGCAGTTCTTGCTCGACGAAGAAATCGATGAGAATAGGGAAGCGTAAGATATATAGGACAGCTGAGTGACTGACAGCGAAAATTGGATACTGTAAGAGATTCAGGAAGCCCCACTGTTGCTAAGAGATTTTTCTTTATCGTCACCTTGAAGATGTTATTCAATCTTGTAGTTATACCATGGAGCAACAAATTGATTTGCCAAGGAAGTTATCAACGTCTGTGCTTGTTAAAAGTCACAAATTACCACGGAGATCTGACAGCTAGCGTTCATTTGAATAAAGTTCATACTAGTTCAACATGCGGTACCAAATTCTCATATACATGATTTTGCTAGACATGAACTGCTTTGTAAAAATAAAACTATTCCGGAAGATGTTGGAAAACTAATATTACCAGATTTATTAAAAAATTGTTGACAAATCTATGATTTCTTTAAAATAATTATTTATCCTATAAATAGTGGAAATATTACATTTTACATGCCAGGTTTTATGTAGAGTATTGTGATCTTGAACATTTTCGAATTTGTCTTTTGGCATCTTTGTGATTGCGTAATATCAGTAAAGCTTATAGCAATTTCTTGAGATTTGAGGAGGCGGCGTTTTCCATGGATTCATAAGCAAAAAACAATGATCACCCAAATTCAGTTTTGTTATGATTTTTGTGTACTCAATTATTTTCGGGTACGATCAAAGGTATTTTTGGGGTGAAGCATTGCAGAACACCCAACCTCCATTTTCAAATCTTTTAAATTTTAATTTGTCAATACCTAATTCAATTTTTGTTAATTTCATAAGCAAACTGCTTAGAACTTTCAGTACTACAGTAACCCGGTTTGTGTACGTGTACTTGATTTTTCATTTTTTTTGTATCCTTGTTCATTTGTTGGGTGAACGAAATCATTTTGGACCCATTATATACGTCAACTAACGGGAAACAATCCTATAATGAACATTTGGATACTACTTCAAATTTAGGAAAATAGATCCTGTCGAGATTTTTAAAAGAACTAACAAAATAACAAGCAGATTCAGTTTAGGGATCTACGATGGAGTGATTTCCATTCATTTATACAGATACGTCTTAATTTGATTACATTTGTTACTAACTATATTCGTAAAAGGTAGTTTTATCAAAAATACTAGTATATAGCGATATTTTAAGATGATACGCTCTTTGGACGTTCGTTGCTGTCCACACAATAAAAATGGATTTACAATCTACAGCAAGAACTAGTTACTAATGAGCAAAGCTACATCCTCACATAGCTGGAACGATACTGTCTCATTCTCTTTTACGTTTAACAACAGCTATCAACTCGTTACCTAAAAACCACATCATAGCAACTTCTCAACATTAACCCAGACATTAACATACCCATTAATCCTAGGAGGCTTCTTTCGAGAGCTGTTGCCATTTATAATCCTGATCTACATACTCACATTATAATTTCACGCTTTATTGCTCTATACGACGTACTCAAATAGTCTCGCACAATATATTTTCCTCAATCCACCGCTTAGTGTAAGTACTCTCGGGAGATCGTTTTCTGTTATATTATTCTGGAGGATATACCGTATTCATAAATTATAGTCCAAGAAAATGATACCACAAGGTGCTAACATTATCATCCGGATAGGCAAATAGCGATTTCTATACGCGCAACTTGAATAAAGGATAGGCATTCTAAAACACGCACGACATCCAGCAATAGGATGTTAAGAACCAACAAGCAAAGTCACAATACAAAATAAAAGAAATCAGAAAAGAGATCAGATTTTTGAGAGAATATCAATATAAAGGGAACAGGTAGGTACAAACCAATATATCCTGATTATGCAATGCCTATAAATAGAGGCTTCATGAAGTGTTGATGAATTTTATATATAAAATAGACCGTATGTGCGTGAAATGTTATATTAGTGAGACTTCTAGACTGGCAGTTATATAACTAAAGGGAATATATGGTCAAATGGAAGGGAATGGGGGAAGCTTCTATGCTACACAAACAAGATAAGAATTTCAAGATAATGCCAAAAAATTGTCTTTATAAAGGAGTACGTGAGTACGGTTTAAGGAAATATATAATCTTCATTGTTTGTTTTTGGATCCCTTGGAAGTATAATAGTGTCAATGTCAATATAATCATAATTTCGTAAAATTTTTTTTGTGTATTCTACTTTGGTAGAAGTTGCAGACGCAGCCGAACAGTCAGTGAAAGTACTTAAATCATATGTGGCTTTGATTAGCCACTACTGGAAAATAATAATGAAACTAAAATACAGTCTAACAAGTGAATTCCACTTTCTCACATATTTTCTATAATATAAGGATATTGGGTTCTTCCACAGACAAAAGCTTTGTGGCGTTTGTTTATACGGATTTTAACATTTTTTTACTTTTGAAAAGTATCATGTATACAATACCAGATATGGAATAATGTCTCATCAAAAGCATTTTTCAGCCCTATAAGGACATTCTGTATATCAGCCCTGGTCCAGGAATGTAATACTACCCTTTGATGATTAGTAAAAGCCAAGAACGTGGTCCTTATGTCGGTCCCTGAGCACAGTGTACCAAGCGTTCACGCACTGGTTCCGAAGCCATGCAACTAAATGAATGAGCATCAAGATAATAGAAGTCGAAAATCACTTGATGTCCCCTCTAGTATGACTTCTCTTGGTCTGAACATACCACTGTCCCTGATAGAAGTGGAAAAGGATTCCGTATGCTCTAGGAGCTGGCAGGAGGACGTAATGTCATTCTACTTACTAGGCAAGCTCGGCTTTAGAGCGGAGAAGAAATATATTCAGCAGAATGTTCGTATATCATGATCTCCATCTGATATGGTCAAAATTAAGAAATCACCATGTTCTGATATTGGTCCTTGGGGTCTGAAAAAGAGCCCAATACCACAACCACCATAAGTATTACTACTATAGTAGGTACTTTGGTGACAGGAAACAGATATGGGTTGAACATAGCAATGAAGACACACATAATTTCACGCTTTCCCGACACACCATTACATTATGTCGTAAGACAAATACATAAACTGAACAAGCCCGGAATTGCCCTCTCCTTAACTGACAGCTGCATCTAGCGATCCCATTACTCTCCAGCTTTAATCAGCATTAAAACAAAGAATGGATGCAGTACATATGGGCTGACTGGAGATGGATGATCTAGACGGCGAGGGATGACTGTCATTCTGTATACGTCTCCTACGATCTACTAAAGCTGAACTAATAGTATAAGAGCTCACGGATTAAGTAATATTTTAAATTTCAATCATGTTGGCTGTGGCGTGAAATTATATAAAGTGATTCAACAGAAGATGGGCTAAACGCTAATTACGTCAACATCACAGATTTGCAGGCTATCAGCTAAGAATTTTGTGAAATGACATCAAACATTCTACTGTCACAAAACTATTGATTACCATACCTTCTGAGGCATAAATGTTTTCCTTTTTTTTAAATATCTTCGCCTCTGTCGTGTAAATTCAATTAAAAAGGAAATATGTTCCATACATATTCTTCTTCAATTTCATGATGCCTGATAGAAAATAAATATCAGATTAATACATTTTTTTATAATGCGAGTTTGGACTCCCGATGCGGCTCTAAGCTTAGCGATGGTTTTAGATGCGCCAAAATTCCCATCAATGGATTCTTTGAACAGCGAATAAAAGACCCTCAACCATATTCGATGAGAAAATAAGGTTCTTTGCACATATCTGTTTGAGCAAAAAAAATATTCCAGTCATATTTCAAGAGCAAGGTAGAATGTCCCTTAACTATTTTTCTTTGAATTACACAGATAATGATGTGCCTACATGTAATGCTCATTGACAAGAGAGGGGGATCAATTTTTTTGTCCAAGGCGAGTATCTGGTGAAATTACCTGTCTTTCAAAGGATAATAACAGGAATTTATTTTCCTTCTCCTTATCAAAATGAGCAAATTGATAAAAAATTATAGAGTGGGTGAAGCATACATAAGGAAGAAAATATCTGTAGGCGACGAAATACAATAAAGAAATGTTGTTTGTTATCTTAAATAAAAAGATGTTCACGCACACAGCTCGGAAATATGTATCGTTTGGAAGACATTTCATATTTGTTGGATGCGTTATTCTGGATGAACTTGTCATCAAATAACTAATAATTTTAATCTACAGAGTCGAAAGAATACAGAATAACTGCATAATTTAGGAATATTTCATTTTTGTCTGATACATATGGTAGTCAAGAACAAAGCATTTGTGAAGTGATACTTCTGGTGTTCAATTACAAAATCAAGGTTGTAAACAACAATAATTTAGTTAGCACATGTGTTTGCGAAGAGCTCTTGGACTATCACATCCTCACGAAGCGAATAGATTGCAGATTACAAGCGATGATGCCTCACTAACAGAGCTCGGTTATTTTTAACGCCTGTTATTTGTGCATTGTTATTTTTTCTTCCTCCATTTCCTACCCTGTACGAACATGCTTTGGTGTGGCCAATATTGTAGTCCAAACATAAGAACTTTCCAATTTCTAAGTTACCGTGCGAGCTATATACCGTGTGATGATTGCATGTCAGGCACCCATTTCTTAATATTTTAGCTTTATCACTTAATACCTATCAAATCTATATAACATATTTTTTCCTTCTCCACTCGCTTTGTCAAAATAATTATGACACAAAGAAATACACTGAAAAGATCGTAATATCTTGACAGGTTAACTTTTTTCCTCAATATGGATATCAGACATTTGCTGACAGACAGACAGCTTTAGCTACACCGAATACTAGACCGGCAGAAAAACGGAAATGAGTATCACGTATTTCAGTGATGCAAATTACCATGAGCTCAAATTTGAAATGTTCTTTGGAAGCAGTACCTCCTTCGAATGTGGCGTGAGGAGTACTAAAAATTGTCCCATCAGAAATGTGCACCAAATCCAACAGTGTGGCATTTATTGTGATGTGTGCTTCATGATATTTCAAAAATTATATCTCAAATTGAACATTTTCTGTATTTATTATATAAATTAAAAATTCAGTAGTGGTAGTATTTGTAGTGAGCAGAAGCCTGGTAAGTGAGTCACTGTTGACCCTATTTGCCAACGCTTAGAACCAACACCAAAACTAACATGGTGATCAGAGTATCACTATATGTAGCCCAGTCTCAGATTCTTGACCTCAACATAAAAGAAAATCTATCCATAGCAGAAAGGCTATGGGTTCCAGGACTGCAAAATGTGCTCCTTGTGTCAATTACCCATTTAAATTAAACGAATCCATTTGCATAGTCGATCCGACCGTATAAACAGCGACACAGGAAGGAGGATGCTGCGGAAGCTGTTGTGTCGTGTTCCCGTTTGGCTTCTCTTTCCGTCGTTTAAGTGAGTTAACGTTACCTTTTACTGCGAGGAGGTTATTTTCTTTTACAGCTTTCGGCAGATTATTTCTTCCGACGGAGTTCACAAAAATTCTACCGATGGCTTCTCGAAGACTAGTCTAGTCAGCAAGATTAGGATCCGCGGCACGGTTTTACCTTCAATAAGTGAACAGCGATCGTAAATCGGGGATGCTAAGATATTGCGTTTCCTTACGATGCATTAACGGCGAAGGAAGTATTCTATCCTCCACTATTAGCGTGTCATAGATGCCAAAAGTTAATTTCCGACACCGTGACGTAAAATGCATCTTTGAAATATTGAAATCCGGGAATCTTGTTTACAACAGTCTTTGAAATCCCATCTTATCCACGAAGCTTATTTCCAACTGGATAAACCATCATTCGCGACCAACATATTCCTGACAAGGACAGAAACATTCCCAGCATTGTCTAACCTGTGACATTCACGCACCATGTCCAAGCTTATGGAGCACCTCATCAGCGCGCAGCTGCGGAATTGCTTAGACAAAGACACCATTAAAGATTTGCCAGAACATGTGTTGCAAAGCAACCTCGGGTCAGCGCACTCGATATACTGAAAGCTTGGATAGGGTATATCATGGAAAGTCTGGTCAAGCTTATCGACCGCCCCGGGTGTAAGCCAATGATTCGACAGTTTTCTTAGGGGCCGATACTAATGAGGAAATCACAGGCTGGTTTGCCAGCTGCGGAGATGTAGAAAGGCGTAATACTAGAATCATTTTCCATAGAGCTTCTTAGGGTTAGCTTCAACAATAAAACGTATTGGCATCATGGCATCTCAGAAACTGGGGATTCTTGAATGCATTCACCCGAAAAGCTACTGCTACTTTACAAGTCTAAAGGCTATCATCGTGTTACTGTTCGCATGTGTGGGGATATTCACCTGATCGTTACATGAGTATTCAATCCAAAAGAGGGCAATACGTTTAATGGGTGCACCTAATATTAAAAAGGGCTAGCATAGTCTGAAACAATGAAGAAAAATGGATAATCTGTTGTTAAGGATAGGAACAGAAACAGAATTTATACAAATCAATTCCATCATGATTGGTCTTCCACTGAGATAAGTGCAACGAACAATAAAAAAACTCGAACCTGGAACGTGCGGCAGTTCAAAACAGTGTTTCCACATTCACTTTGCTTCCCATTTGGCCACTCCTCTACAAGCGCGAACACAAGCAGTATTTCCGCGATATAATTCATTTTTACAAAAACGTCGTTATTATATCAATATCCCAACTGCTAGTCTGTCTTTTTACATCAATGCTTATGAAATTTGAGGAGGAATACGAAAGTATGTGACTACATTTTTACATACTTTACTGGTTTCTGATCTGTTGAGGACATGATGAAGGAGTCCGTAAAGTAAAAACCTCCTAATAGTAGCCTCTATGCGTTACACAACCGCCAAACTCATATACAGGTAGACGTTGATCTTGCCTATATTTCAAGTACCGGTTTGATGGTCCAGACCTCCGGTATTTCACACTAGATATAAGGAAAGTTAGTTTCCCAAACAGTTCCTATAAAGTAATGAAATTAGGACATCACCTCTTTTCATGATCCGCCAATAAGCAAAAGAGTGGACATCTGCAGATATTTCGAATTAAAGATATTGTGTTTTCTTGGTCTTTCATGACATATACGTCATGGTCATGTCACCCATTTCCGTCAGTCTGCCTGCCTGTATTCTACTCGTTAATCCTTGGCCCCTCTATAATTCAGAAAATACCATTCGGATTATGATAGAACTATGATATTAGATTGCTACTGTCGTAAAGACCCCAAAGCGTTGTAGTTATAGTAAAAAACGTAAAAAAGACTCAAGCTGCTGTTATGATGGTTCCAGTCAAATCCGGTTAAACCGTGTTGTGTTTATGAGTAGATTACGACTTCAGGGGCTGCTGAAATATTAGTAAACTTTTTCGCATACATTAATGAGGTTACAATGAAATTCATCACTTAAGTATATGTCAAGTGATAGCTTTGTAATTGTGTAATGGGAAAATCTCGTAACGTCTGTAGGTACTATTCTGTATCTCCACAAAAGGTATGATCCAATAAAAAATAGCTGTGAAACAGCATCAAACAATCACCGTTCTAATCATGGAAACATTCCTGGAAGGTTTCATGTGGTGTTTTGAGTACTGACTCCGCCATTTACAGATTAATGTCCATAAAGTAAAAGATAAGCATTCGCGCTCAATTTCCTGAAAAATCGAATTATTGAAGTTACTAAAATATAGGTATCAGGCTTATCTCATGATGGACGAATGCATTGAAGTGATATTTTAATCATGATAAATTTGTTTCTTACAGCTGGTTCATGAATAGAGTTCACATCAGGCTAGCTATACTGAAAGTATTGTCACTGGAAACTCGCCAAATGTTCCACCATATGTCGTATACCAAAACCTGCATTATTATAAAAATATGAATTAGAGCAATACAAAATATGATGATACGTTGCTGAAAGGCATTCATTGATATGTCACCACTGATTGCTGGCTGTGAAGCTGTTTTAGTATTTAATCATGGTATTTCCGTGAGTATTTTTGATTAAAGTCTCTCCTAGCTTTTTAAATGTTCACTGTTTTTGGCAGCTCTTTAAATTAATTTTTAATTGGCGAAAACAGCCTTTTATTTTCGCTTTGGGAGCCTGTATCGTTATTTTCGCTGGTAAAGTTTTCGGCAAACCAAGTGATGTGGAATGAGTCATGACATGCCTGTATTGCGTAACGTTATTCTTTCTCTCTTTTTCATGCCTGATATTTAGTTCAATTATCAGTTGCCGTTTCAGGCATCCAATCGATCGATGGTTACGCAGCAACAGCTCAGTAGTCAATGCAATCAAATTTCAGTTTAAGAGTCTTCGGTCAAGTGTTACATCTGGAGACATATACTGTAACTATTACTATTTCAATTTAATTAGACATACATATTATCCTTAATTTATCTGTGATGTCTAATATCATAATTAAGAAAATTAGCAATTATTGTCCCCAGTGGAAATGGAACCTGCTACCTGCTGTATTCTAGTCAGAGACACCATCTTCATCACGACAAACAGTGAAAGAACTTGTATACGCACTAGGATAGTGCTACCTCTGCACAATCTGTGCTTCTACCTTTCCAACATGTATGATGAAAGCTTACTCGAGCGTTGACCGTCCCTACATCTCCACGGCTAGCAGATCAGCTTCCTTTCCAGGGTATTTGTCTGAATCTTCTGCACTGAACTTTACTTGTAGACTTCATTCAGCAACAACAATGTACGAGTTGATTTTGATAGCATGCCGCTGCTGCCGATGCAAAATCTCCCGAGATAGTAGTTGGCTTAGTTCCATGCAGTGTATAAGCGTGCTGCCATATGCGAAGCTGTAGGTTGGATTAGACGTAGTTTCAAACAGTTCGTTTATGTACAGCAAACGAAACATGGCAGATCCCTGAGGAAAGTCGACGTATGGTGAATGCACATAATGTAAAGCACTAGAAGCATAGAAACATTACAGCTGACCGACTTACAAAGAGGGCTGTTGAGAACATAGTCCTTGGCTTTGAGCCACACTGTATGTCAGTAATATGTAAATTATACTGAAACAATACATCCATACAGGAAGATGAAACAGTTAAGCATCTGTGTGCGATTGCCCAGCTGAGATGTCAACTCCAAAATCCATTCTGGAGAGCGCAAACCGTCTAGGGCCAGGGTGAAGCATGCTCCGCTGGGTCGCGTCACAGCCTTCTTTCAAAGTTTGGGGTAGCTAAAATCCTTTTTCTGAGCAACCCCAATGAGGCTTAAGTGCTGGATCCTGGAATCTATCCATCCCGACAAATACGGATCGATTCAGTAGTTCTTGATCGATAGCCCAAGATTCCACGTGAACTTCTGTTACTCTACTTGAGAAATGGATGATTTTGGCTAGAAGATTTCACGTAGACGTACAGATATATCTACGGGAGCTGTAATGGCGAGCCTTGATGATGTATTTTTCTAGGTACTTCAGAAAATGATGTTCTTTAGTCCTAGATACGAGAGAGAGTCACTGGTCTGTAGTACTTCAGTATATGTTTTTGGAATGGGTAGCATGCGATCGATGTTCTATTCAATAGAAATCACAGCTCGCTAGTATGAGATTGTGCCAAATTTAAAAAGGACTGGTGTAAGCTTTACTGCGCAACTTTTGCGGGCAATAGCTGCTATTTGGTTTGGACCTGTGGCTTTTCTGGATTTCAATTTTACAAATGAATTGGTTACTGCCAATTCATCTCTTCCTTTCTATGAAGCATTCTAATTAACGAAAGAAAAGTACTTGCATTATAACTAATAATTCCATGCCGACGAGCTCTAGCGAAAGCAAAACAAATGAACAGAAATATTCCTTGAGGCACATAATTAAAGGCGTCTTTAAAACAGAAGCGTGTTCCTCGACTCGGAATTGAAGTTGTGCCACCTATTTGAAACTGTTCATTAGCAGCCGGGAGAAGACTGAAAGAACCTCCAATATTGATCAAAGTGGCTGCTGCTGGCGAACTTATTAACGGAATTTCAATTATTTTTAATTAAATTCTTGCAACCCACGTTCTCGTTGCCGTGTTTTACATAACTGGTTAGCTGTCACTTATAATCAACGATGTAGCTAAAATTTCTCTTCGCCTTGGCGTTATGCTAAAAGTTTCATTGTACTTGTTCCGATATAAGCCACAATATCCTATAGTAACGTGAAAATAGATTTTTAATTTTTGTTATTTAGAGTGACAGTAGGGATAAAAATTCTATAGAAAACATCCATATTTTCTCAATATTTATGTAGCATCGTAATTTCTGTTAGAAATTTTACCACTGGTACAGGCAATGTAGACCAAATTCAGGTTATACTGTACTGGAACAAAGTTTTATGTATTGTTGTCTGCCCAAACTTAGTCTCAAACAATGGTTCAGTAAACTTTCCAAGAACCCAGAGCCAGAATCACCGGAATAACTGGAAACCATACAAAAGAACCACCAACACATCCTCGATGGAAGAAAGTGCAGCAAGTGGGCATTTGCATTTTGTGGAAATTACTATATTTACCGTAATATATCAAGCAAATCATATTTTACATAGGCTATGAAATTATTTTATATATGTTGTTCTCTCGGTCTTTCGGCTAACCTCAGTAAGTGCTGTACCGATATAGATGCAATGTGGAAAAGAATATAGAATATACGAGTAAGTTCTTATGTTCTTCTCGTTTCCTATATTTCAAAAGTGATTGATCTTATTTGGCCATATTTTTTTTAAAATGTCCAAAATGATCATCCCTCCCCAAGTTTTACACAAGTTTCTGGTCAATTTAGTGTATAATCAAAACATACTTTACGGGATTCCAGCATCTGAGAAATCAGTGAGCGGTACCAGAAGGCCGATTCAAAGTTCCGAAAACAAGTTCACGAAAAAGTGCAGAAACATGCTAGGAAATCTAATTTCACTTCGATAGCACATCTTCAAATTGTGATTTCTTTATATCGGATAATTAATATACTAACCGTACCATTCAGAAGAGAGAATAAATATGTTCAACTTTTCCTGAATACCCTAAGTTTTTTAACAGTGCCTCGGAATACTATTGTCTTCAGAATATTTGCGTTTCACAACGTCTCGATTGTTGCAATATCTTCAATCGAACCGTCAGAGCACAATCAAAACTGTAAAAATACGAACAATTCTTACTGAAATACCTACACTTTCCGCCAATTTTGAACAATCAAAGATTTAATATTATGGTGGCACACACTTATAGCTTAATCACAGTTTGCATGACCATGGTCCATATATTTAAGGCAGTGACATAAAAAATGGCAATTAATTGTTGTCTAGCTAGACAGCATGTGGCTCAACACTACGAATGATAAAGGATATATGTTAATTTCTGTTATTTGTTACCAACACAGTCTAACAATACATATACATAGTGATTCACTGAAGTAACGGACCTGCTTGTAATTAATTTAAATGTGTAAAATGATATAAGGAGAAAAAAATATTGTGTATTAACACACAGTTTCACAAATAAAACTATTTTTCTTTCAGTGACGCGTTTCGATTTATATTTAAATCATTGTCGGACTGTCAGATTTGACTGACGATGATTTTTTTTTCTAATTTGTAGACAACTTACATGTTTCAAAAGTTGTGTTTCCGACGTCTTGCTAGTTTCAAGTTTAGCTGAAGACGATTGAACATCAAACATCAATCGAAACATCTTGACACTCAAAAACATGTAAAATATAATTGAAGCCCCAAACCACCTTATGAAAGTATAAGAAAATTGGAAAAACTATAAAACAATATAAAGCAAATTGTTGTCCAGTTAGCAAGCTAGCAACATAATAATTAGAGATAGATACATGAATTATATGGACATCATAACTACAAACAACTCAAGCATATAACAACAAAAATATTGCGCGGAAACACATTAAAAGGTGTATAGCCTCAGAAGTTATTTCAATAGGGTTCGGCTAGGAAAAGGACAAACTGAAAACAATTACTTCTTTTTTTGTAAACCTATTTAGTGTTTGTAAGATTATAAAGTAATTTTTTGTTATTCATTAAGAATGCTCACTTTCTATCTAAGCTTCTTGCAATATCAGGATCCTCAATTATATATTTTTTAGGCTTCAGTAGTCTTATCAGTATTTCTTGGAAAAAAATTGTTCTTCGCATATAGAATGACATACTAAGAATAAAAGGGTGACCAAAAATTATTTATTAAGTCAAAACAGATCAGAAAATGGTTGAAGCTGTACGAAAATACCAATAGACTAATTATTGACATGAAATGCCGTGAGGTGGGCACCACAAATAACGGTAAACATGTTTCATATCAAATTTGAAACCGTCTGTATGAGTGGCAAAAGAACATCATTCAAAATCCGTGAATCAGCTGAAACAGTGTTCGTTTCATTCGAGCTGCAAGGACATTAAAAAATACAATTCCCGGGAAACAATCAAGCGGTTTTGATGCTCGGACTGACCGTATAACACAGCGGAAGGCAATTGCCGATATAAATTTCCTATTATTCCAAGGTTCGACTATATTATTCAAACAATTTGTTTACGTTTCATTTGGCAATAAATTTGGCGGCCGTAGCTGGGTGTCGTGTCGCCTGAACGCGTTCACATCGTAAATTCCCGAATACTCGGACTACCGGGAGGATCGATTCCTGATAAACTGGCTGAACGTAGCGCTGCTCTGCTGGTGGTGGAGTAAAGTGAGGAGATCACAAAGTTAGCTTGTGTGTGTGTGATCTTTTAGTCCAATCATTATAGGGGGTTCACCCATAAATCTACATACCCTGTATATTATCACGTAAAAACTTGTATTTTGACATCCTAAAACTTTTCTCAAAATTCACATCATTGTATGGTCGCAAATTTTGAAGTCAAGGGTCAAAGGTCACAAAAATAGATTTTTTATACATTTTTTGCAAATATCTCGGTTTCTATGGGTTTTACGCTAATTGTATTGAATATCAATATTGTAGAGAATTAAATTCTCTACAATATTGATATTTTATTTAACAGTATTTCATACTTCGAACTGTTTTTGAGATAGAGAGCGGAGAGCGCGCGGTCAGAGAATCATGTGAGGTCAACTGGTAGGCCGATCAAAAACTCGTAATATTAGGTTTTTAAATTATTGCTAAATATACAATTATCATTTTTAATCAACTTTTTCATTGTAAGTATCAGTATATTTTGTACTGGGTAGCGATATTGTTTTTCTACTGGATAAGGTATTGTCCGGTTTAATCAAATTTAATGGAATCATCATATTGGATTCACGGACGAGGATCGACCAACCGACAAACGGACAGACCTAAGGTTCCTAAGAAACAACGACGAAAAAGGGTGACATGTATTTTCGATGACACAAAACATCCAAAAAGTTTATTATCTCAAATTCTGAAATTTTGGTGATCACAATTAATTGGTACCTCGCTTATGCGTAGAACGTAAAAGAACCAAATATCGGTATGTCATGAAAGTGCAAAAACTAGTGTGGTTACTGGAATGCTGATCACCGAAGTATAGGACAAACGGTCAACACATTTTCTAGCTAATTTTCAAATTTTGTCTCCTAGACAGTTTTAACAAGTACAAAGGCCTAGTCCAGTTTGTCCCACTATTCGTTATAAAGTTCCAGTGCCACATTCACATACAAACGATTTTCTGTTCGTGATGTTGTCCCTTGCGTGTGTTGGTGGATTCAACGAATAATTTTTCAGAAATGAATGCAAAATGTTGCGGAATTCAATTAAAAGCGTATGTAAAAGTGCAAATCGTTCCGCTAATGTCGTTTTTGCATTTTAAATAACTGGCAACAGGCACGTTGCTGGCAGAAAAATAAATGGACATTTATGCCGTGGTAGATAAATATAAAACATGTTGCACATCAACCGGACATGGTTTACATTGAAGAGCTCATGAATGATATGTATTTACGTGGAAGATACCATTGGGATCAAAACTCCAGAGCCGTCAGACATACGCAAAAAAGCTGAAGTATTTTGACTATATGCAGTATAATATATAGTAAACGCCGCACAGATATTTGCTAGCTTGGAAGTGGGAACTCTTGAGGGACAAGTACTTGTATGAAAGAAACCATGCCTTAAGTAAAAGTGTGATACTAGGAAAAACATTATCAAGTACTAGGTAGCACATCTGTAGCCAGCCAGGCACAGTGTGTGTATATAGCATAAATGCATTGTTGCGTATAGCTCGTCATGTCACTATAGCAAACTGTTTTGATTGATTTAAACGGATTTATTGTCGAACTATATAAATAACAGAGTAGATCTCTTTGTGTATAACATGTAAACGATAAATTGTCTTTTTCGTGTCGAGAGGCTCAAGGCAAGTGCCGCCCTGTGACCGTTAACCTCTCATCCCTTGTTCCCTGCGACCCCCTCCGGAGCGTCTTCCTTCGTAGGCGGTGGTACTGGCAGTGTTGTCGGATGTACAACATGCATTTTCCGGTATTGTGATCCGTCCTGCAACCATTTGAACTTAAAGAAAAGATAATAAAGATATGAGGAAACGCCATGGATCGAACCGGTGACCCATGTGTGAAGTAGATATACAGTCCAGTCAAAACGTCGACTGAGAACATGTTTCTCAGTGATATACTCCTACTACTTCTTAGATTATTTTTTGTCAAAAAAGCAGTACAATTGCATGCAAAGCTGCTTAGTAATTTTGGTCGCAAATGCTCGTGAACAAATGATATGCTTAACCTCATAAGTATAGCACTTCTAAGGCAGAAGTTCTGGAAAAAGATTAGAAGACTATTTGTTAACAATTAGATTAAATAAGGCCCTAAAAGTTTTTACATCAATTTAAGTAAACTAAAGATTCTTTTGTCTAACAGTTACTACTTGTTTTCACGAGAAATCGATAAACCACTTATTTTTCAATATTCTCGATATATATTCTAGATTCATCTTTTAGTTTCACATACTTATGGATCTAGTAAGTATGTTCTTTCAGGCAGTATTTCCATAATTCCACTTTTCCTATTGATTTTCCCAAAAACTTTTAATTAGACAAACGCGCTTTTGGTTTCTCAAGAAATTCCGATATCAGATGTCAGCGCAATCAGTTTGTCTATGAGGTTTGAAGACTAAAAATTACAGAGTTATTTTATTATTATTTGCAATATTTGTACATGAAATTGCAATAGGCATTTTTTCATGTTAAGTAAAATATTTCTAAAAATGTCCAACGTCTTTAGCGTATAACGCATTTTTCAGAGAAAGTTCCTATTATTACACCAGAAAAAAGAGTTCGTGAAAAATTGCACCCTAAATCACCATAAATGCCCTACGAAAGAGCGATACAAAAATCCGTTCCGTAGACACTATAGAACATCAAAAACTACATATTATCTCAAACTAATTAACTGTTCCGACTTAACTGACTCTTTCTTCAACGCAGGTTGTAGACAATGCAATACAATTTATCCATAACTCATCACACTTAAATCTATCAATTATACTCCTTCACTGTACTAATACGATTCTGTGTGACCGCTACATGCGCTAAACTGCGTTGCATGGAAACAGAAAGGTATTATTAGTTCCATATATCAGCCAACTTAATAATATAATACGTAATAATAACAGGGAACGCGTGCATCGCAGAAATGAAAAGGAACGATCTTATTGGAGGGATAGCGAAACGAGGAAGGGTAAATTAGAAGGGGTAGGACTGAAGCACCAGTGGTCTGACAGAAATGGTTGACTTGTCCATTGATCAGGGAAAAAGGGACTGGTAAAGTATTGTTGCTTGGGAACAGGAATACTAATGCAGATTAACTATGATCAATACTTCCAACATGGTCGCTCTACAACAATACTCGTCTAGAAAGAAATTGACTTACGTACATAACATAGAAGTTACACAATATAAGCATGTTTGACAATGATTTGTACTTGCAGTTGGGCTACTAGTAGGAATTGTACATCTGGTATTGATCGATTTTAATATGTAGTACGAGACACGAGATGAATACCTTAGTGAAGTATCCAGGATTCTAATTAATATTCAGCCTGATACCGGGGTAAAATCGTATTAAAGTTTCAGAAATATTCTCACTAGCTAACAATTTTTGAGATGTGTAGCTATTGAGTGGATAATACGGTAAGAAAGGAGAGTTAGGCAAAAGATCACAACCAATGTTTGAGAGTATTTTAAATTAATACGCAACATTTATAACTTTAACGCTCATCTCTGAGCGTCGCGCATGGTGGCGCTGCCCATCGGTAACTTAAGAAGTCGAGGTCCCAATACTCGTATTGCCTTTGGCAGATCTTATGCATAGTGGAGAGTATACACTTAATTTGTAACTATTTTAATAATGTCAATTCCATCTTATTTTGTATTCGTTAAACATCTGACTCTGAGTTCAAATTTGAGTTAGTAGGGATGGCGAATGAATACTTCTACTTGAAGTACTCGAACTAAGGCGTTGAAATTTCGTGGGTGCATGTCCATTGAAAATGTCTTTTCCCGCCAAGTTAACTGTCTAGTTTTATGTTGAGACTCAATAATTCATTTTAGAGCAGCTAGGGACCGAAACGACGTTTTAAAAAGTCAGCAGGCAATTTCATACTTTTTACGAAGTTTTAAAGACCTGCTATTACCCTCTTCAAAGTTTGCCAGCGTTCGTAATAGCGGCAGCTTAACAAGTAGGTAAATACACGTTTTCATTTCATTTAAGCATGTCAAAGATAAATTAAGGTGTCCTAAGGGCGATATTTGGCTTTCAAGTTTATTTTCAGCGACAAAAGAGCTTTGTCAAGAAAACTGTGTAAACAGAGAATTTAAATGCATTAAGACATTATATAGCGTCTGAAAGGTCGGTGATTGGTAGTATTGTAGACACGCTACGAGAGCTTCAATCTTGCCAGGCAAAAAAAAAGAATACACAGCAACTTAAAAGCATTCTGCTTTGTGTAGTTAATTATTATAATATCTTATGAAATATTTTTTGCTGGCGCCCAGTCTGGTTGGTGTGGTTTCATGGGAAGCAGAGCAATAGAACTTCTTCGAGAGTTTTCGCACTATAGACCACAAAAGCTTTGATATAGGTCAGTGATCGCCAACTTTTTTAATGTATTGAGCTACTTCTACAGTTTTGTAATAGACAATGAGCTACTTAGCCATAAACCTACCTAACTGCCGTACCATTATAGGTATACGTAGCTTGAATTTAATTCATGGCAATGTTGATAGCATAAGATTTTTATGAATAATATTTCCTAGGTAATTCCTTGCGTATTCTATTGAAAGAGTAGCGAAATGCTGCCCGAGCATGTTCAGACAACAGTTTCACAATAGTACAGGCATTGCGATGGGACACTTTTTTGTATGAGACTGAGTGAAAAAGACTTGTGCATGAAGATGATACAATTACGCATCTCTTCCCCGATTTCTCAGGAGTGATAGAGCTCCTGAGAGAATTTCTTCAATACGTTGGATCTTCATGTACCCCCAGTGTAAGGGATGTTCCCCTAGGTCCATCACCATATTCTTTACTGTTTTGGAGTAGCAAAGCATCATTTTATCACCATTCTGTAGACGATTAATTTTTACCCTCTAATGCAGTGTGCGTAAATATAGAGAGCTAAAGTGAATGGACATATAATTTTGGAATTACATATAATACAGGACGACCCATCATGACGAAATGCATCAAACAACATTGTGGTGGGGTTTATAGTCGACAGAGAGTCTCACTTCTCTGACAGAGAAGGAAGATGGATATAAAGAATATATTCTAGTCTCCTGCATCAGAAGGGCTATAAAAGCTACCCTCAGACGCAAAAACTAAATAATGAAGTGGGGCATACATCTCCGTGGGCTGGAATCATCATCAAGGAGAACTCCAGAACTTTCTGCATGCCTACATATGTATTTCCAAGACATTCATCCCTAAAGTAAATAATCAAGTTTATTCTTGTGTAAAATTAATGTTTCGTAACAAAAAAACTCACTTATGTACATATTTCTCGAGATCGTGTTTAATATGAGAGTTTCAAGCCAACTGGTATCAGCAAATAACGAAGTTGTTTGTTAACAGTGTAAATACACCGAACAGCAAACACAAGAATTCAAACAGTCTGAAAGTGAATGGAAGCTGGACAATTTTTTGTAATATTTATAAAATATGCAGAAAGCATTATGATGGTAAGTGCGTCTTTATACCGACGTTCCAAATTTGATGCTTGACTTAAACTGTAAACAGTCAAAAATAAAACATTAGGGCTCTAAAAATATATAAACAAAAAATATGAATACCACGCAGTGTCTCAATACTTTGACATGAATTGATGATGATGATGAGATGTGGAAGATAGTGTTTCAAAGAGCGCAAAAGTAACCAGGCAGTTTAGAGGTAATAAAAAATGTTTTCAAGAGTCTATACATCACTTACTTATGAACCTAGTGAAAATATTTGGATGAATGAGGTATGTCTTATATGCTTCAAATTAACAAAAGTTATCGCGGCAAAGGCCACGTACTTTTCGATTAAATCCTAATTTTCACACCTTGCTATAAAGTTTGGAAAAACAAATCCAACCATTTGATGGAGTCACATAAGAACTTTGTAGAATACTGTTGAAAAAAGTTTTTCCATCTCTGGGGTTACTAATATCTTATTTCTTATCCCGACTAAAACAAGAAGAGGATAAGTATGATTTCGATGTTTTTTGAAAGTCGCTTTGAGTAGGAGAGTTCGTGGAGGCGGAACTCTTGCTGCCAAGAGATGTACACATTTTAGCTGAGTTCATGAATAACCAAACCTTTAATTTAGTTTCCTGGACAGGCTAGCCGAGAGTTTTCCTTCCAGACGACTATAAAATGTAATTCCCGACACAACTACGAACTCCAGCTGCTATAGTTGTCTTACTTATTTATTGTATGATACTTGTTCGCCCTGTGTGCATCTTTATGTTCATTCTATTCGATGTAAAGTCAGAGTATATTATTTCTAAAAGTAAAAGATTAGTTTTCACAAATTAAGCGAGGTACTTCAGTAAATATTTTTAACAACAATAGTTATTGAATATACGTCAAACAGTGGTTGACGCAACTTTTCGATTCATCAATTTTACTGTTATACATCACCAACTATTACTACAACTTGTAGATAGCATTATGAATTATTTATGGTTGAATTGCAGAAATGTATTCCCCAGAAGAATCTTAATTCTGCCAGCGTTGTTAATCGTTTGCTAAATATATTTTTTTAAATAAATCCAAACTAGTAAATTTGTTGGTTACGATGGGACTAATGGAAGCTGTTTTCAAAGTATTTGTATTACTCTTATTGCAGCTCTGATAATGTGTGAAGGTGGTGTCAAAACGTGCTGTATATTTTGCGAATTTTATTGTATGCTGAATATTTTTAATTTATGTTGCTTTTTAACTATTACGTCCGACAATGCATAAAACTTAATTAAAAGACTAAAAACAAAAAAATGTTAGTTCGTATGATGAAGATAAAATGCTTATTTGACAATATAGTTACAAAAATCGACATTGATATGATAATTTCCATTCTAAATTTAACCTACATGCAAAAAAGACTACTCGACACTCGAATTTTCCGAAGCTACGCCAAGGAAATGAAATTACCTCGAGCGAGTCAAGGCATTCCTCTAGCTGGAACAGGATTAATCTAAGTGTATGCAGATACAGCTTACAAAGAAATTGCTTGCCGTTGAATAGAGTTCGGCTTCTTTCTCTCCCATTCAGGCGGGGACACCGAATGAAAAACCTTGAAAAGATTACTTTACATATCTGGAAGGGAGATGCACGTGTTCATCTGCGAAATACTGTATCACGTGCAAATAAGCAGTAGAATACAATTCAATATTATATACAAACAAACGTTTTTGGACGTTCCGTCATAAAGCAAACCATATCATTGATTTTCGTCACTTTGTCTTTCTGTCTGTCAGTCTATCAATCCTCTATCTAACTCGTAATCCGATAGTTACAAAATTTTAAATAAGGGACTGGTTACAAAGTCTAACAAGGTTAGATGTGATTCGTTCTACTTTTCGCTGGCCGCCAGCCTTTATCAAAGTACGAAACAGGATGAAACCATTCGATTTTGAAAATATAATGATTATATATTTTGTGACCATTGTGCAAATGAAAGGTTAGGAGTATTTATGTGTCATAAAGTAGAAAGCAATGTTTGCAAGTTGAAAGGTTTCTTATAACTATTCTGTTTGTCACTTTGACGGCTATATGATTAGCCTTACACCGATACGTGTCAAATTCTGGACTTACTAGGAGCGTGTAAAATGGGATATACCTAAGTTAGACAGATAAGGCCGGATGACCCCTCAAATATGGTATTACATACTATAAATAAACAAATATAGATATATTAGAAGAATAATTTAATGTAGAGTGGGGAACGTATATTCTTGAAAATATTTTTTCTAAATGTTTATTACCTAACCTAACGTGATGAAAGATATCATCCCCATTTCTAATTATTTTTTAAGCAACTTTGACTTTTTACATTTTCGTAATATCCGTGTCGGTTTAGCAGAAAACAAGTTAATTTCGATTAACAGATTTTGTGAAAAAGTGCCGTCAACGCTAGGCTGACAATCGCTGTCGAGCTCATTGTTTCCATTTTACACCGTACATTTATAGGTACGCCCGTATCAACAAATTAGACAGTCGGATTTTATTAGATCTAGCCTCTCATATATCTATGACTATGTATTTTCAGTATTTTTTTGGTAAGTGATATTTTTGTGTTCACAAGATTTCGAAGTTCAGTGCGCAGTAAGAACTGAAAAGTCATACACTGGCATTTCTATGATTGATGATGCGCGATAAATTGTCAAACATTTGTAGCTTCAAGGCAAAAATTGAAAATAAGTACTGTGGAACTGCTTATGAACCAAAATTAACATTTTTAAGATATCACCACAGAAACTTTTAAGTCAACAACCTTATTGAAGCTGGATGAAACCCTGACGATTGAGAGTTCCAAATATCTAAGTGAGACCAACGAGTTGAAATTTCTCGAAGTCGAGACATACTGCAACAAGCAACGTTTTGAAACTTACGGAGCTTCAAATTCATGAAGCTGTTTTGTACGTTCATCGTTTGTCAGCATTACTGAAAGAGTTCCACCATTTTGAAACTCACCATTTTCATAGATATTAGAGAACCGAAAACTATGGAGGACGCCCATTGGTAACTTACAAAGTCAAAAGTCCTAACACCTTGGCAGCCTTTGACTTCGTAAGTTGTCAATAGGCTTCCCCCATAGAGGGCGACACTTAAGGATGAGTTGATGTTGCTATCACACTCTTGACTGGGTTACGTATATACCATCCGATTGCACTCTACAGCTAGACCGCCAGGCTAAACTGACGAGTCTAAGCCAAAGACGGAACATGTATGCCTACAGCAGGTCTGATGCGTAGTGGAAAGCCTACACTTAACAGGAAACTAGTCTATGATATTCTATTGTGCTTATGAGTTTCCTTGCACGGACAGAACGGATAAGCTGGCAGACGGTGTGTACAATATAATAGGTAGTAACACAACGCGCAGCAATTGCTGAATGGGGACACCGCACTCTGCTGGGCTTTATCCGGTTTCTCTTTATACGTACATTCTTGTAATAAAACAATGCATTTTATTCACCGGCTCGGCCCCAGTTGCGCGTTATTATGCTCCCAGCTTAATTGAAACCGCGTACAACTCCCAGATTACGGTAGGGGGATCAATAAGTTGTAGGTGTATGATACTAATTTTGATACTGAGCTACCTGTAACCAAAAGTACGGTAGTAAATAGTAGAGAGCCTAGGTTCTCAATGTTGGCGTAACGCTTCCTTGTGGGCGTTTGAGACTCAGGGAAGCTGTAGAAAGCTCCGAGAAAGGCGTATTATTTTATTTGGACGGAGAAGCCTAAGAAGCCAGGACATTGGGCGTAAAGTTCTAGGAGGCGCAACACTCTGATGATGAACGTAAGGAACATAAAGAAAGACAAAATATGCGGGTAGAGAGGTTTTTTACTCTTCAGATTATTTGAAGAAGGTGAATATCCAAAAAATGGGAACTGAGGAGCGGCTTATGTCTATAAGGGGGGCGCAAATCTCGGAACTTGCCCTGGGGATGTCACAGTCTCAAGCTAAAAACCCTGAGCGGCGCCACATTTTGAAGAGCTTACGACTATATAATATTATACTTTTAAATATAGTCATGACAATAGCTGATTAAAATTTGCGACATGGCAAGTAGAAAAATAGGTGGGTTCCAGAAAAATATATTCTAATAGTGTGCGTTGGGCAAAATAAGGTTGAGAATCAATGGTGGAGAAAAGCAAATGGCCTTTAATATCGTTAATGTCCCAAGTACGCCGACGATTATAGTATTGTACTGTATGTATAGATTACGTGGCTATAGCACATTGAGTCACCCTATATTTACAATTGTTTGGATCAGTCCAATCGCCTCGTAGCCACCTGCTACTGCAATATTTTCAACAAACTTTACATGACAGCGTACGGAGCTTCCTCCTCGGAGAAAGCCAACCGTAGAATTTTTACAATAAGAAAACTCCTGTTGGACCGCTAACAACGCTTCTTATAAACCAGCGAACATTTCAGTGACCTTGATGTATTCACTATATCTAACACAGTACTAATGAAGAAACAAACTGGTGGCTCTTAGGGAGAAAAAATCAAGTTTACTGTTGTTTGAAACTTGTAGACAAGGTGGATTTATCAAAAGTTTGATTTCGGACTTCCATTGTCTATAAAATTTTGAGTATCACGACTTCAATCGTCTTCAGATGAACTGGCGAACACGTTCCTTTCATGCCTATTTATACCCCGTCCGGTGACGTGTCGTTGTGCGCGGTCTGTTCTGATTGGTTTCCGATGCCCGGTATTCCGGTCTGCTGACGTGGCTGTTTGTCGGTCATTGTTTGTTGTCTGGTCCAGTCGTAGTCTATTGATCTTCTTTATGAGTGGCTGCCAGATTGGTTTAATGTCTACGCTGGGTTTGCTGTACACTTTGCTGTTGTTCGTGATGAATGCCGCCTCCTTGAATTTCCTTCGATACCAATGCGGTTCCTTGGCAATAACTTTAGCGTCGTCCCAAGCTATTTTATGGTGCTTCGTCCATGCGTGGTCAGACAGGAAAATCTGGAATAGCAAGGAGGCGGCATTCATCACCAACAACAGCAACGTGTACAGCAAACCCAGCGTAGACATTAAACCAATCTGGCAGCCACTCATAAAGAAGATCAATAGACTACGACTAGACCAGACAACAAACAATGACCGACAAACAGCCACGTCAGCAGACCGGAATACCGCGCATCGGGAACCAATCAGAACAGACCGCGCACAACGACACGTCACCGGACGGGGTATAAATAGGCATGAAAGGAACGTGTTCGCCAGTTCACCTGAAGACGATTTATGATAGCACATCAATCGAAACGTCGTGATACTAAAAATTTTATAGACAATGGAAGTCCGAAATCAAACTTCTGATAAATCAAGTTTAGTTATTGTCATTTTTTTGACACTACACAGTGGCAACAGTAGTGGCTTCAACTTGTTACTTCTCAAACTACAAATTCTACCATCAATAGTAATTTTGCTCCCTGCCGAATTCAATGGTTCCGATTTCATTCCTAGCACAACATTCCAGAGTGAAGCGCGTATATCCCACTTGTGACGGTGTACCATGTCTTGCAGTTGTTCGCAATATACAAACCCTCTGGTAATCCGCAACTGTCAGGCCCTCCCGACAATATATCCCTGTCTCGGCAGCTGCCGTCACTTGGCGGTGCGCGTTTACCTGCACGCCGACCGTCACTTGTTCGTCGAATGACGTGTGCACAGGCGACTTGGCAGTGTGGGTGCATTTAATTTATACAAAGTAAAACTAGACCGTACAGGTTGTAGTAGACAAGGGGATTTCTTTCACATATATAAAAAAAAGTGATCGAATTATGTCAATAGTTCATTGGTGTACAGTTGCAACGTTTTTGATAAACAGCAATGGATACAATACGGAATTTCGTTCAACAATCTTTCAAGAGTTCAAGGTGCGAACTACAATTCACCTACAAACCCTTGTTACACGGTTTTGTGAGGTTACATTGCTTTTAGGTGGAGGTTGGTTCATGAGGTTACCTTCGACATATTTAGTTTTCACAGCCGACAAAGGAGATTCGTTTCACTAAAGTATGGATTTATTTTATACACCTATTTGATCCAGGTCGGATAGCTGTATTCACTTAAGTGTCTGAGGATCCTTTCAGCATACTAGAAGTTGGGACTAAGATCAAAATGGAGCATAGAAAGTCAATGTTATTAGCAGATATCCAGTGACAGATTGACGATAAACTTACGTTTGGCTTAAATCTCCATTTCCATGTAAGCATTAACTGTGTTTCATTTTTCGAAATCAGTGAACGTTAGTTGTAATAAATTCATTCAATAAGAATTGCTGTTAGAGCTCCATTTAACGGAAAAGGGCATTCAATAGCACATATACGACATGAGATACCAAAAAAAGCAATTCGATGAAAATGACTTCCTAGCACAGGAATTCGAATATTCTTGTATTTTCGTTGTCACTCACCTGCAGTAACAGATTCAAGGGAGGAAAATTACATGTTTACCTGACCCGGAGTGCCTAGTGCCGTATCTTTCATTCAGATGCAAATAAACACATGGTCTCTCGCGTATCCCTGTTGTTTACAGCTCTCACACTATGTTCGTTAAGAACACACCAGGCAGCAAATTGCTTGTACAACCCATACTTAGCAGAAGCACTTTGTTATGTTCGGTTTATAATTAATGATTTAAAGCAGTCGTGCAAAAACCCTTCCATTATACAGGTAAGCTGTCCAGTTGTGATCCATTGTCCAGTTTGATAAAGTACATGTTCTACCAAAAAGTACTGAAGCCCGCCTAAACAGCAGGTCAAGTGAAAATTATTAATTTCCTTAATACACGTTAAACAAATTAAGCAGCACAGCAAATTATAATATGCTTATCACGTTTGATCTGTTACAAATCTGTTGGGTTTTGGCTTCACCAAAATATCCATTTGGACTCCTTTTGCGGTATTATAGTCGTGATTACTCCAAGATTTGAAATAATGTGTTCTTTATATCTTATAACATATGAATCACGAACATCCTTTCATATTTCCGTCGATCTGTCTATCGGTCTGTCGGTTTATTGGAATGTCGGTCTGTCTGTAGGCCTGTCTATCATTCTGTCAGTCTGTCGGTTTTCAACAAACAAAAATTTTGATCGATAGATTTATGGTTAAGGTGAAAGATTATTTATTGATAAATTGTGACCTAATTGCCTGAAACATTTACTTCAAACTTTTTCTGATAGAAGGTCTAGGTTTCACCGCAGATCATGAGGAATCTCTTATTTTACCTCCCGGGTGCATTTCTCTGCATTTTAGTGTCCTGCACCATGAATCAAAAATAAGAAAGATACAACTTACGAATGCAAATCAAAGAGCACAGGTTGAAATCTCATCCGAATCTACACTTTCCAGTCCATTTTATATCGATGTTTTCTTTTTGAGTCTTGCTTTTGCCACATCAAACCCCGTTTGTATTTCAGTAACCCGATGCGTATAAACCGTATATTTATTCTTTTCCCCTCGACCGTGCCACAAATTGTCACGACGCAGTGTCATTTGAATTCCTGTCTGTTTGTTTTAATTTCCAATTGAAATTGCCGCGCAAACAAGAACAAAAGTGGCGAACGGTCGGTGTCGGAGGGTTTTTTTAATTGTGCTGCTCCTACCCTTCTGCCAACTTCGCTGTCTGTTTGTACGTGGCCTTCGTTAATTCGCTATTTGCGCATTTGGATTAACTGAACTAAACCATTATTTTTCATTGCACGAAGGCCGAGTTGACAGTCCAGGAAAGTGGATGCATTAGAGCTGGTGGAGCGTATTCAGGCTGATGCCATATTCCCTTATTATAGTACATGTGAACTTTGTGATCTCATTCTGATTGCCTCTCTCTGTATAACACTGAAGTATGTGAATATTAGCTGGAAGTTGAACGAGGTTGTAATTAGATTTTTATCTAAAATGAGGTATCATTATTGCCCCAATCCGATAATCACATGACATTTTTGAATGACTTGCATGTTAGTTGCGAAATCTTACTAGTGGAGTAGAGTACTACCAAAAATGTAGTGCCACACAACACAATATACAAAGTATAAATATAGGTCCATACAGAAGTACAGTGGTAAGACAGAATTCTTTTTGTTGCCGTTTCCACAAGACGGCAATTGCTAGACATCGTTCTACAAACAGTAATACCAATTATTGATGAAAATAAGGTTGCATGACTAGCTATATGAAGGCCAAGAGTGGAACAAATACGTAGAATGCAATTGAGGCGACATGTAACTAATCAAACTAAAGATTGTGTCATGGATACTGTGACACGATAGAACCCTAATCAGTTCAAGGAGGATTTTGGAAATCTAGAATTCTTGCTGAAATATTTTACGCCAATAAACGCAGCTAGTTGATCTCGACATGCGTCGGTTAACTGTGCATATATTAACTTTACTTCCTATAATCTTTACGCGGTCACTATGGAACCTTACGGGAAACCTCAAGTACTGTCAGTACTGAACTGTCAAATTGACACAGTAAGCGCTTGGAAACTAAATGTAGAAGGAATCATTAGTTATATACATGTATACTTTAAATAGAATCCCTCTGAGTAATTAGGAGTATTTTGTTGTTAGTCGGCTGTAAATGAAATGTGACAGAAGATATGAAAAATCATTCAATCAAGTGCATAGCAGCGATAGTTTAAAAATCAAGTGTACTACGCCTTAAGGTTAGTACTGAAACTTCTATTTATAAGCATGGATTTTCCAAAGAAACTATATTTCTGTGCAGTTATTGTTGAGAGGAGTGAAGTATTTAATGGCTACGGAGCTTCAAAATAGCAATTTTTATAAATAAAGTTTTCATAAAAAGATTATACTTGCTTACATGTGGGATGTAGTAGTTAGTTGGAATAAAGAATAAAAACAGTCAAGCGTATTAATTTACCTAAGTAACCAACGAATGTCAGAGTGAGGACTTACCTACAACAAGAAGTATGTGATTAGATGAACGAATTTGGATAAACTCTGAAGAAGGAATACTCATCAAACTTTGAGTAACTTGCTTGTTGCAAGGAGTAGGTCATGGGCAAGTGAGATTTATTATCTGAAGGCAAACAGGCAAAAAAACTCAAAGTATAACCAATGCAACGATTTGCTAGGTTAATAAGAATATATACAATCTGTAAGATAAAACGCCTTTGATTAACGCTTAGACCCTTGCATGGTCACCCAACTGACCCTTAAACAAATTGATAGCCCCAAACTCATGAATTTTTGAGTTTCCAGAATATTTTATTTGCCACCATCAGATTAATTTTTTAAAAGTATAATGACCTTTTGTCAATAAAAGCAGCCTATTACTTGAATATAATGACAACCACAATATTAGTTTGCGAGGTGGTGAGGTTCTAAGTTTTACCGAACAGTAAAACTACAGACATGCTAAAGTTACATGTATTATAGTGATATATCGAAATTAAGAATAATACATTTTCCTAGTATTAATCACTAGAAAAATGTACCATGTATAATTTTTTAGCTGTTCAAAATATAGACATATATTTTAAATACCGACGTTGGAGTTTTATTTAAAAAAATCTATTAAGAAGATTCAGAATGTGTGATCTGCAAGAAAAACTTTCAAAACTATACTAGCATTCGCCCATTGAAGTGAGTGAAACAACCCTTGATTCACTACTTTGGGGATGCAGCACATGTATGAGCTATGTAAATTTACATCAAAAAATTTATCAGACAAGCAAGTATAAATGCTGACAGTATAAGCACATATAACCTAGTGCTAAAAATAAAAAATGTTGAAATGACTGAATTAATAATAATGCTGTATGATACCAATAGGAATAAGCTGTACCTGCCAAGCAATTAAAATGCTTATGACTATATGGAGTGCTTTGTATGGCAAATAAATGATCGAAGTTAATGGTTACTCCGATGGCGCAAAGCTATAAACGTTAATTATAAATAGTTCTATCAGTTATATCATGCTGATATGTGATACGCCGTCGTTATCTGGAATCAAGTTTCTATTGCTTGATGTCTAATTAGCTCTGATGGGAGTGTATCTCTCATGGGCGTCTAGCGAAGTGAATATTTCATTTCTAACGACATTAGAGGCTGCTCTGGCAAAATAGTTATCAATTTTGAAGATAGTGTAAATTCAAACAGCTCTGTGATGGTTGCCATTGAGAAAGCCAGTAAGTAGCGAATGATGAAAGACTGGTATGACCCCTCTTGGTAACTGTACGTTCTAGTCTCGTCTTCATGTCAAAATTAGGAGCTGACACTTTCATGCTATTGAGCTGTGGCAATTTTAGATTAATATAAGACATTGACTAACACATTCACTAATTGCTGGAAAATCGTTTTGTCTCCGGAATTTGGATATAAAAAATGTAATGAAATAAAAATATTACATTAAGACAATATATGTGATGATTTCTGTTATAAAATTTATCCGAATAAGATTGCCATATTTGTTTGGCAACGGTATACGCATGCGCAGCTATAATATACCAGATTTTAAGTCATCTTAAGAGTGATCAAATAAATCTAACCATTTAATTAACTTTCAGGTTAATTAAACAGACATGACGTAGAACTCAGGTGGAAACTATGAAATATACATTCATATCAGAAATAGGCAAGCAAAACCTTGTTTGCGGCGGGATTCTAGCCGCACACCTTCCGTTAAAGGACACACATTGTACCTGTTAACTAACGTAGACACGTCTCACAATCAGGCCAAGTTGATATGTTAGATAGACTTCCTCGTGATGCATCTTCCCTCCGAATACTAGCTTGCGCGAGCTGTTCACATCTATAGACAGAGAACTAGTGTTTATGGAGCAGTAATCATCTCTGAACACGTTTTTGGTACAGCGAGCAAGCATAGTGTCCGCTATCCTTGACACCTTGACAGTGCTATTTACCAGTTAAACCGCAAGATGGAGGTAACACACAAATACGGAGGAGAGGTAACCCCTCGGATTGGTAAAGTGACCGGTCTAAGGTGTTTAATTGGCAGAGTGTTGGTTTGGCAAGGGTGAGTATTTGCTTTAACGTTTCTAATGCGAATACTTATACTTGTTTAAATTTTAAATCTATACAAAATCTTTGCATTTACTTGAATGAGATAAAGTTCGGGTCTTAGACTTTTGTTTGAAAAAGTAATTCTGTACCAAACAACAACCGTATTACACTGCTTGAGAAAAGTCAGTCTTTGAAATTTGAATAAAGTTAAAATAATGTTGCATACAATTAATGTAATTGACGATAAATCGTATATAAATACTAGCTACTTATATTGAATGGTACACAAAAGAATAACTAGAAAATAAAATAAAAAGTTTATGAACCAATCACATCACCACGATTCGCTCCTGCGTCACCTTGTATCTTTTTTTATATTTAGCCACTTTCTTCACAGTTCTTCCCTTATTTTCTATATTTGTCTAAATGCGTTGCAGTTTCATCTTGAGTTAAAAAAATCAGATACCTCATCAAGATTATGGAAAATTGTATTTTTTATTCATGTAAACTTCAGGAAAATATCCCTTGTGGGAAATATTATGAGGACGGCTATGGAAGCAAGTCATGTTAAGAAGGCAACGTCTAGTATTAATTTATTGTATAGCTAGTAGCTACCATGTAAGCATATTTAATATAAATGAGGCGCATAATTTTTTGAGTACTCGTATTGATCGATCATACTGGAAGCCGCCTTGATGCACGATTTTCTGGTCTATACATACATAAGTAGTTTGATACTATCTAAGTTTCCTAAACCTTTGACCGTAATATCAAAGGAATAACCACAGGTTTGAATAATGGGGTGACGACACATTATTAGAGCTGCAAATTGTGAGAAAAATAAATTTGACTAACGTTTGCCTTTGCATTTCTCTTCGATGGGAATACACCCAGCTTTATGTTGATAGCTAACTTGAGATATAACTTTTTTTTCGAAATTACGTTGTAGATACAATTCTTCGGAGTTACGACGTTTCTCTTGAGTGGTCTTCAGGTTCACATCGATCGAAACGTTGTGCTACTCAAAAATTGTGTAGACAATGGAAATCAGAAATGAGTGCTTAGAAACATTCCTCAATCTTAGTCTTGTTATTATATATAATGTTTTGTAGTGGTGGACTGCGATCCATTCTGGTGAGGAATTTTATAAAAATGCAATGAGTTTTCTCCAGGTTTCTTGGTGATTTTTTCTGGATCCCAAAGATGAAAAGTATGTATTCATCAACATGGGATTGCATCGTTGGTAATTCAATGTTTTCTCTGAGGTAGCGATATAACAATAAATATATCACTTTGTATATCAAACAATCCACACAGACGATATTTTCAAAATAATGTAACTTGGATTCAGTGGAAAGTGTTGACAAACAAAATCACTTGTTTTTTTCAATTTATATTTTATTATTGGAATTCATCGTCGTCAAAAGGTTATTTTTTAATCCTTGTCGATAGCTTCCTTCATAATGATCAAACACCTCATAATTCATATTGGAAAACACATTTCACAGAAACACATTACCAGCTCTAGCACATTACGTCTTTACCTTATTGCAATTTATTTTACTTTACACTGTAAATTTAGTCTCTGACACCTGGAAAAATTTAAATGTTCGGATGGAAATCGCGAATTCTAGCATTTACTGCCGATTATATAGGAGAAAATAAAACTATGATTCATAGACTTTTTATACATGGGAGCGGAGTCCAGCAGTTATTAAGCGACTTTTCCACTGCGACAAAAATATATCAAATAAAATACATGAAAAATTCTAACGGAATGAGTTTAGTTCGTGAAAGTGAGTTATTTGAAATGTAAAATAACTGCACACTGCAGCATATAGAAACTAAGACTTTGTCCAAGGCAAAAAAATGTATAGGTTCATGTATTATAAAAGTTTACAGCAAAATAACGGATAATATAGCAGAACCCGTAGAGGATAGGAACATTTTTGCTCTTGATATATATGAAGCTAAATTTTGAAGCTAGAAGTATAGTTCTTAAGAATATCTATTGGCGCAGAATCTGATGAGAGTTTTAACAAGAGTTCCATCATCACGGCGACAAATAATATCACTTTCCTATAGCGCCAAGCTTGGCGCAAAAATCTGCACTTCAATTCGATCATTGAGTTTCTGCATTCTGGAGTGATAGATAGTATGCTAGTTTTCAAAACCTTAATTTTGTATCCATGATAGGACTAGTTAGTTAGTTATTTGGCAAGTAATCTGGGTAGCCTTGTTAGCAGTCAGATCTGACAGTCCGATGATGATTTTAATAAAAATCGAAACGCGTCACTAAAAGAAAGAGTTTTATTTGTGAAACTGTGTGATAATTACACAACTTTTTATCTACTTCCTGATTGCAAATTCTCGACAACCTAGGATCAAATCTGGAAGAGTTTCTCTAAGTAAGAGCATCTACAATCTACTGTTATATTAAGTTTGCAGATAACATCGATGATTCAAAAGAGGTCTTTCGAACCGTGATCTGTGATGTTTTTTTTGTGTCGCGACGTTTCGATTGCTTCACTAGCTTCAATCGTCGTAATAAGTTCACCTACCTACAATTGAATATAATTATAATCGTTATATTTTGGATATGTATGTAGTGGAACCCTACTTACAGATCTTTTCATCAAATTATGGTAGGTACAAGCAGTACCATACATATCAGTTTTCTCTCATATATAAAGATATGTTCTACGATTGTGTTATTCATGTTCAACAGACAGACGCTTCTTGGTTCTGTCTTGCCGTTTGCCTACGACAAATTTCTCGTTACGTATGTATGACCTTCAACTGCACCTGTCACTGTCAGTTTGAAAATTTATACTTTCTTCGGGCATTTGTTTAACTTTTGTATGTATAACAATTCGCACAATAAAAGTTACAGAATCGAATAGGTGGGCAATGTCGCGAGTTTATTTTTGATTTATTGGAGTATTTGACAAATAGAACGAAATGAAGTGTGTTGTATTATACATTTTGTCTTAGAAGATGCGCAGCTTGGACCGAATGGAAGAATAAAATAAAGAGAGACAGCAACCGAACTTTAAGCGTGAAAAAGAAAGTTGACAAGTGAAGCTGTTTAGTAAAAGGGGAAATATGGAATGTATTTATTAAACAACTAAATAATATATATATATATATATATATATATATATATGTTCTTTTTAAAAAAAATATTTTTATAGAAACTTGAATATCTACAACATGCAACTCCGTTGTCAAACGACATTTTTATTATGATAAATTTACTATTCATAATTTGATAATATCGTTGAGTAAATGATTATTAAATACTTTCCTTTTGTTAGAAGAGCTTAGCACCACCAATCAACCGGTAACTTGCATGGAATCAGCTGTTGCCTATCATAGAGAGTAGGCATAAAGACGATAGATCAATCCCGCAGATAAGGGCATTCATTTATTGACACCTCTAATGAGTCCTAAACCCGGCATATCATTGTTAATCCCGCTCGATGCGCCTTCCCTTGTGCGTCATTCAGCGAGTAGCTCAGTTGACCGACTTACGGCTGCTATCCGCACATAATGCCGGCAGCAATGAACACTTAATTAAATCGTCACGAGATAATAAGGTCCTGTATGACAAAACAGATAGCGCCCGTTTGCGGCACTGCAACGGACGAAATCCCCCGAGCATCAGAGCTGCAGTGGTTAGTGATCCAGGACCTCTAGGATTTATCTGTCGATAAATCCACAGCTGTTTGAATTTTGTATAAGGCTTTTGCATTTGACCACCTCCAAATGTCAATAATACGGTTATCTGGTGCGCAAGCTTCATTATTTGTTAGTTACTTGCACAAAGGAAGGTAATTTTGGTACTGCGCGTGCAAACCTCTCTCGCGGCGGCGAGTCCAGGGGCTCCAATTGCCTTGAGTCTTAAGGGTTCAACACATCACCCTAGCTTGGTCCTTAACTATGAAATAGGTCATAAAACTATATTTATGTTTTTAGCTGGCCTTGGAATGAGTTCCTGCAGATAAAACTAGTCCAGCCTGAGTATTGTAAAGGTTCTACCCGATGTTTGAGTTGTGGAGGGTTTTAGTATTTGTACGAAGCAACAAACCTTTGTTTAAGTAATGGTCTGACTGTCACAAAGTCACAGCAGCTACCGTTTCACGTTCTGATTTAAAAAAAATTGGGTATCTATACTAAAATTTACTCTTATTGACCTTTTTCTGATGTCATGAATTATAATTGAATAGAAACAATGAATTATCCCAAATAATGAGCTTATTAGCAGATGACCTTAAAATATACCTATTTTTCGCAAAATAAAGATATGTCAATTAGGTTACATTTAACAAAAACAATTGATGAGAAGGTGTACCTAGAGGATGTAATCACTTTTTATTCGATAGGAAATAGATAAAAATGCTGGCTGCTAATTGAAAACACAGACATACGAATAAATCTTTAAAGATTTATTAGTATGTATGTTTCAAGTAGCGGCCAGAGGAAACTATAACGAATCATAGATATTCTTAGAACTTAAATTACATAAAAATGCACAATATCCTGAACCTGCTGGACCTAGTTAATTTTAGAAAAACATTTCATATCTAATACCAAAAAATTCTGACATGTTTGACTTTTTTTGTCTTCAGCGCCCTAAGATCTATCAAAAACAGTTGTCATATAATTAAAGAGCAAAAGGATTGTAGATCTGTGATTCATATCATTCATTAATTCACATGTATTAGATGGTGACCAATATAGCTACATCTCAAGGGACCACAATATGGTATATACCGGGATAAATTGAGTAGAATTTATTGTTTGTAACAGATCTGTATATTTCCAAAGGAATCTGTAGTATATTCCAGTTAGTTTGAAGTCCAGTAACAAGTTATCACGAATAATTTTTCAGTCTAGTAATAGACGACGTTCGACTTCACAAAGTCTCGGATTGTTTTTAATTCAGGTAGCTGAAGTGCGTATATTAATATATTTTATCAGGAAGTGCTGTGGGAATCGAATTTTGGAAAACTAAAGCAATAATAATTTGTTTTTGTTATATTTTATTCGATTACCGTAATTACAGACACTTTTTCAAACCTGTCGTTAGGCTATTCGTAGATACACAAACACCTACGTAATATATATGGAAAACTCCGTTTTCGTAGTTTATATTAACTAAAATTGCGCATTAAATCATCTTTATTTCAAAAAAATTAATTTGAATATATGCAAATTGCATTTTTATTGAAAAACGTTTTGGGTTCATATACATTCTTCCACTGATTATAAAAAAACTCCTGTTAATTTTAATTCGTATTTCTCATAGAATAATGATATTGCAAAATAAAATGTTTGTTTCAAAGGTGTAAGCGATATACGATAACAAAACTCTCATTATATACTTCTTTTTCCTTTGAGCAGATATTTCGAAATTAATTTGTTAACAGCAGCTTGAACAAAAAAGTATCCGAAACATTGGAAATATACTCATGAGTATCCGAATATATGGATTTTCTTCCAAAGGACAGTGCTCTAAAAAATCTGATGAACAATCTAGGCTAATCAAGAAACACACGCTGTATCTTTTCAAAAATTAATAATGAAACTGTCATTGCACCATTTATTCCAAAGTTATTCTAGAAAAACAATAGTGACCCTTCAGGGTTATTAAATTCATCTTCAGACATTATAGACTACTACAATATATCTAGAACGATGTCTCTATGAATGGACAAAGAGGTGTTTGGGTTATTATAGGTATTGATCTTAGTATCCTTAGCTAGTATAAAAGTAGTTCTTGTCAAAACTTGATGTCAAAATGTATATCTATGAATTAGTAGTTGTTGACCTTTTGCTCCAAGATCTTATAAAACCGGCATGCTCTAGGGGATAATAGAAATGCTAAAATCTATTATAATAGCAGCTAGCAATAGTTTTGGGTCTGTAGATAACGTATGAGCAGATGACCTTAGCTCCGGACTGCTGCTGCCTATGAAATTTTAACTGTTATGACGTGCTCTCATTTGCAGCTGGAAAGCTAAATGTGGAGATGTAACCAGGTGAAGACTTTGTAAGCTGAAACCAATAATAAACCTATCTCGTGTACGAACTGCACTCTAGATATTTCGCGTTTCATCTCCTGTGGGTCATAATAAATCAGTGAGCGAACGTTATCATTCGAAGCACGCCTTTGCTTTCAGTGTACGTTACCAGCTTACTTGACGTTTCGTTTCTACAATGTTTGTAGAGAAACCTTATCTTAAAAAGCCATCCCGCTGCAATCACTTTGTCGTTATCGAAAAGTTTAGGTTTTCACTTCCTCCTAAAGGCTCGTCCTTTAGTGAATGCTGAGAACTGAAAAATGACTGAAGGAATATATTTAAGGCATTTGTACTTTTACGGAGTTTTTTATCATCTGGCATTCATTTCCAACCGTTTGTCTGTTGAGCTAGCTGTCTGTCAGTCTGTTTGTTAATAGAATGACCCAGAACTTGTTTATAAAAGATTAGACTAACAATCGATGTCAAAAAAATTGACGTAATTATAGAACCTTACGTCTTATGTTAATTGTTATCACACAATTAAAAAAAAATTGACAATGCCAAAATGTGTACACGTAAGCCAAAATCATATAAAATGATACGATATTTTTCACTGGTGAACAATGCCAGAAGTTAATCAGGTCAACTATGGCCCAGAATCACTGAATGAGCAGATAAAGTGACTCTTGAATCATCTTACAGCATCTTAATTACCATTTTTGATACCTGTGCCCCCAAAAGTCATGGAATTAGGACATTTTCGCCTTAGTTTGGTGCTGAAATCAGAGACATCAAGAGGAAATGGTCCCTACATAAGAAGTATATAAGACTTAGGAATGCTACTATGTACAACGAATTCAAATCACTAAGGGTCAAAATTAAACGAGATGTAAATAACGCTTATCAAAAAAGTCTAACCGAAATTCAAAGTAAAATAACATGGAATCCTTCAACCTCCCCACCCCACAAACCGTCTACTCTTGTGTTCGCCCATGTATTCAATGTGTTATTACTATAATAGTATTCAAAATTATTTTGATATATTTATTACCTAAGTACCATATATGAAGGAATTATGTGAAATGTGACTTAGTTATTTTTATTTGTTACTCTGTTTCAGCTCGCTTTCGGTATTTGCCCAACAGTAATTGGTGATTACTGTTGGTGGTATAAGAAATAAATAAATAAATAATTCAAGTTAATCAAACACAACCTGTGGGCTAGCCCCTGACGAAGGTATGACACCTGCGGTTGCATACCTAGGCCGTATTTAACAAGACTTCACTTCGCCTGTCTCTGCTGTTATATTTTATTCACCCCTGTTATTGCAATTTCTTGTATCTTAGAATCTAAATCATTCAGTTGTTTGCCTCTGCCTTCACGTTCTGTCATGAGGAGAATTGAACCTTCCGAAAAATTTACATAGCTTCTGGTAAGAATTCTTTCTCAATATACACCATAAGTACACCATAAGTACATGCAGGTTTGATAACTGCATTTACCCAGTGGTTTGGAAAAAAACCTTATAAAACTTCGATCTTTTGTAAGAATTTCCTTCAAATATTTGAATTTCCAAATTCCTTTGGAATTATGCTAAAATAGTAGGTTTTGGGAGATTATAAGTAGAATTGGGTAAAAATGTCATATAGGCACATAGTAGAGGGATTTCCTTGAATTTGAGGAGCTCACAGTGGGTAGAAGAATTGCCTATTTCAGAAGTGATATCAAATTAGCGAAATTAAAAATGACGGGCTCAAAATGACGGAAGGTTTAGTGAATAAATTTGTTTGACGGACTGAAATTAACTCTAAGTGGGTTGTCCGTGTTGTAAAAAATGAACTCAAACATATGGAATTCAATATAATGGATTTTTTGTACAAATTGGTTAGTAGGACTGAAATTGAATTTGGTGATTTTTTAAAATATCTCAAAAATATGAAAATAAAATGATGGAAAGTTTTTATGCAAATCGGTTTGACGGCCTGAAAGTGATTATAAGAAGTGTCTCAGCAGCTGCAACTAAAAATACCGTCTGTAGCACTAGTCTGAAAGATCTCAAAACCTTTTATTGTGCATTACAAACTTCTACACTCCTAGCAATGATCTTAAAATTTGAATTTGACAGGATTTCCCAAAAAGCAATACGATAATTGCATTATATAACATTAAAAATCAATTTTATGAGAGCAGTAAAAACACTTAAAGCAGCTGATACAATTAACACACAGTTTCACAAATAAAACTCTTTTTCTTCCAGTTTCGATTTATATTTAAATCATCGTTAGTAAAATCTGACAGTCCGACCATGATTTAAATATAAATCGAAACGCGTCACTGGAAGAAAAAAGTTCTATTTGTGAAACTGTGTGCTAATTACACCAATCAAGAGCATCTACAATCAACTTAAAAAAGCTGTTGCAAACAAATCATGGAGATAACACACTATAATTTTCACAAACTAATTCATTACGAACCCCTTCAGTTTTTTTCCGATTTTGGCTATTATGAAGGGTATGATTTAAAATCATTATTTCAAATCGGTCTATTAGTGGTGGAATATTTTTAATTATAAATCAAAAACTTGTTGACGTACCACTTTTTAGTTCCATTAAAGCAAAATATGTTTCCATTTTCTAGTCAGCTTTTGGTAACAGGTTAGCCTTCTAAATTTATTTTGAATGTGCAGCTGCCTTAGAATATTTCCTCGCCTGAATATTACTATCCATTTATTTATACGTATACACAGTAAACGTAGACTAAAATGAGGGTAACATTAATATCTTCTAATTGGAATATCCGCGTCCGCCACCATGTGAAGAAATAAATAAAATCAAAAAATATTTGGTAGTGAAACCAACTACATGAATGCTAGTAATATATTGATTATAAATAAAAATAAGCAAATCTTGATAATCCTGATTAAGTAAAAGCTCGTCGGAAGCTTCAAAGTACAAGTGTAGCTTCTATAGTAGTTAATCTTACCCAATACTGGAAAATAACGGCGACGCTGAGCACCTTGCTGTTCGCTATACATGTGCCATTCTTTGTGTTCAGTAATAGCCAGTTGAAACACAAAACGCTCCTAAGCTGCTGCACTAACAGACAGAGAGGGCGAATCAGCCATCCTCATTGATCTCGGCTGAATACACGTTAAGGATAGTGTTTACCAACAAACAGAAATGAGAACAGAAGCGCCGCAAAATGGTTCAGTGACGCATTTGAGCACAGGTCAACTTCGTATCTCAAGGTACAGCGTCAGTATTAGGCTCGGTAAATATCTACAACCATGGTTACTGATAGCAAACCCCTGCATCAAACAATCAGCGTACCATTACGATGGTTGTTCCCTACACATATTGGTTGAATTGTTGTTCGATGCCGGGGTCTGTTGTCAGTAAGCTTCGTCGGATTGCACGTACAATCATCGGCGTTTTAGATAGGGTGAGCGGAGTAGCTGCTTAGCTCAGTTGGCTAGAGCATCTGCGTGGCAATCAAAAGGTGTGTGCTTTGAATTACGTAGCGCAGGTCAAGATTTTTTCCGAATTTCTAAATGCTTGTTTGTGTATAGGAGTACAACATCTGGATTAGCTAATAAATAATTGTCACATTCAGTTAGTTGATTAAGGTGATTCCCCAAGGGTCGTAGTCATAGTTGTAACTTGCCCATAGAGGGTTTCGTAAGGACCGTGCAAACTGAGATGTCACCTATTAATGACCCATGGTGAAACCCTAAAGGGTCCCTTAAAGGTCACCGCTTTAAAATGAATTCATGCTCAAGGGTGACACGGCCTCAAGAGTCTCAAGGGTCGACCACCCTTGATAGCCGATGATAGCTGTATGGCTATGATCCCCTGAAACGTAAAGATGCAGACGAACACATTTCACTATATTGTGTGAAAATTTGATGTGAGAAAGATACCTTGTGTAACGCCAATGTTATTGGCATCACCTATAGCAGATAATACCATAGGGACAAGCAATATCTGAAAATGGACAGTGGTGACCGTCGTTGTCGAGCTACATACTACAGATGGTCCAGTTATGTCAATTTCTCGAGAGGCAAACATTTAATTAATGGATTGAACTAAGGATATTCGTGTAGATACATACCTCAATTATCTAAATACGAGCATTATCAATGATGTTTCCTGGGATTATGAACACGTTCATCCACAAATAATGAAAATTTCATAACGGATTGCAGGAATTTCTCGAGTAGATTTACAGCAGTCTCATTAATATGGACCAATATTCCGATATGTTTATCCCATTGATGCCATTTAACGTGTTGATGTATCAAAAAGAGCATTAGATATTTCTTATACATTTACTATTGTAATATGAATTGTTTAGGCAACAAACTCATTTAAAAAAAACGAATTCGTATACCAACTTACATAATTTCAATTCAAAGTAAGAAGTATCGGAAAACTAGTATCGAATAAGCTTTGAGAAGCACAGATTAATTCAGGCTAAGATTCAACCACTTTTCTAACGAAAATAATAGTTCCCAACATTGATATGCATATATCATATAATACATTCATAAAGCAGTACACAACGGAGAACGGAGTCCATACAAACTTTAAATCATAAAAATGGTGAATGTGGATACAATATTCCATGAGGCAAACGCCGACCAGTTGGAAGGCAACTGTGTAAACTTTATGAGCCACAGATGAAGGTCGTTCAATAAAATATGGCGTTTCCAATGTCTAAGATCGCTTGACTTAACCTACAATTGTGTGATAATCATTGATTGTGTATGATAAAAGTAGCTGTTTGATGTCGATCATTTGTATCTCGTCATAAATCACTTGTTGGATAGTTGGATACTTTTTCGATTCAGCTGACGTTATTTCTAAAACTATTTTCTGGAGGACATCTGTCATTCAATCAAAGCAGGATATATGTTGGGGAAATGATTTGCTGTTGAAATATTAAATCTAATTCTCTATGTAACGAATCTAGTTTTCTCAAAACTTGTACAGTATTGATTTCCCATCTTAGATAAGAGTATAAGCAGATTTATAAACATTTAATGCTGCTCAGTTTAACAGTTTTCTATTTTTTCTTATTCATCTTGAAATAAAGATGTTAGTAATCTGGTAGATGCTTCGTGAAGGACGTTAAATGTAAAAAATCTGCATGCCCTTGTATTTATACAGTATTGGTATCTCACCCGAAAACGGATTATCTTACGGACACAATTAGTTTAGAATATATTCATGGTGGAGCACCAATTTCATAAATATTCATTCACTAGATGACTTTGATAATTTTATTGGTTTGGTTCTCTCATCAACACCTTTTTCGAAATAGATAGCAGATTAATGTATAATTAAGCGAAAATAGACATAGATAAAAAGTTGTGTAACTATCACAGTTTCACAAATAAAACTCTCTCAGTGACGTGTTTCAATTTTTATTTGTGAAACTGTATGATAATTACACAACCTTTTATCTACATGATGGAAGAGTTTCACCACTTAAGAGCATCTACAATCTACGTGAAAATAGACTTGTAATTTTTTTGATGCCTGTTAACGGATTCGGGTTATATAGCTTTTAGTTTAGGTATTACAATGATTCCACTTATCTTTTTATTTCATTTTGCAGGAGGAGGATTAGCAAATGAGGTACGAAAATCATCTCGTTATTGGGATGAAAAGGCCAGTGTTGATAAAGCACAAACACAAAAAGCATAGTTAATTACTGGGCCTTCACCTGATTCAACTATTTGAACTCGAGAGCTGAATTAATTATATCATTACAATTAACAGATACTTCGTATTATTGAGGATATCCTTTGATAAACTTGTTTCTCGCATACCATAGTATATCTAGGTCGCGTAACGCGAAATCCAATCTCCACATAACAAGATTTATCTTGCTTACATGTCCCTACGAATATCTTAGCGAAAATGAACAAGTATAATACAATTCTGTGCGGAGCTTAAGGGCTCCGGAATGATTAAATGTAACTCTTTGAGTATTATTCTGATGTGGTTTCGGAAATTTACCCCAGTAACCTAGTTACGTATGTAGGTTACAGTATTTAAAGCACAGGTCCAATAAGTGGTATAATGTTGTCATACGACAATTCAGCTTTACAGTTTTCCTACCTTAATCAATAATTATATGGATGCTTATAAGCTAGTCGAGTCCATCAGGTTTAAAGATATATTTCTTTTATATAATTTATGCAACACAAAATGACGGATATAGGTAATATATTGAATTACTTCTCCACCTACAGTATCATACTCCGCTGATAGATCGAATTAACACACCTTTCCAGTTTTTTTACTCCTAAGTAGGTTGTTGAGGGCCCCACTCACACAGTATACAGTATACTTTTAGATGACCCAATTCATAGTAGTATACCGGGCCGCGTCCGTGCCCCGGAATGACGGTGGCCATTCATTCCCGCCTCCGGCGTGGTGCTGCCTCGGCATCTATCGCTATCTTTAACATAAACATATAGTTATTTCATACGCATCACAAACACTTACTTTTGTAAACATCCTCACCGCACTGGCTGGTTTGAAAGGCAACTGCTACAGGTATCAATTTCTAGGTTTTCACGTTATTGTTAACGAAAATCGTAATTGAATTCATTTTCAAGGCTCTAATTGAATCGTAAGATTTTAATTTGGTCAATTTTAGGAAACTTCTATGTGTTGATTCATTCTACTTGTATGGAATGGTTTTAAGGAAATATTATGAATCGAAAAACTTATGACGCAGTTGTGTTATTCAAATTCAGAAATTCATAAAGAATACAACACATACACAGGTTTTATGTAAGTATTGTCATGGACATTCCATTATTCCATGAAGATGGACCATGTAAAATTCTTATGAATGAGGATACACATTTATCACTGGCAAAAATGGAAACTATCAGATAAAAAACCTAATTATTGCAATGACTGAGGTTTGGCGACAATCCGCACATACGCGAACCCGTTCAGAATGGACCGTTAAACAACAAGATCAGATAATCACATGTATAAATTTGTAACAACTCACCTTTAAATAAATTGGCTTTCAACACCGAATAAGAAGCTTCACACGTTTCCGGCATGGTGCTCGAGTCGACATTATTGTTGAAAACTTTAAGTCTTCATAAGTCCTGCCCGTTGCCAAAAATCGTAAAGTAGCCGTTAACTTCTCATGAGTTGTTATAGCTGGTCTCATTTGAGTATCAGACGTTTTCGTTAAGGGACTTACAATTGCCAACTCCAAATAAGTGTCTTCGTCGATACTCAAATAATTGTGCCAGTCAACAGGGTGTAGCTGTAATTCTGTGTTCACATGAGAATATATAAGTAACCATTCTTTCGCCAGTCTGGTTCTAGTTATTTTGGTTTCTGAAACATTTTGCTTTTTATTACTTATTTACTCGTTGTGTGTGTGGGGAAGGAAATTCGACAGGATTATCTTAACGTTGAAGTGTGCAATCAAACCCATGCAGTCTTCTCTCTCTCTCTGTGAGTCATCGGAAACCTGCTTGATCAGGAGATACTTCTCCTACAATTTTTATGGTGCTTAAGTGATTAGAAAGCAATTTGTATTCCCAAATTCTGCTACTACTACTGGGAGATCTCCTGTATAAAGATTATTTCCCAAGAATTTTGCAGACCCCCTCGATCTTGTGTATTTGCCACGGGATATAAAGAGGTAAGCTCTTTATATTATCCATAATGTTGTTGTATACTTCCTATATTTCTCAGTAATATGATTATGCAAAAATGAGAGAGCTAGCAAATCTATAACGACTACGAATAAATTTCCATATATTACATCTTTAGTGCCTTGACACAATTATGCATTTTTTAAAGAGAAACTAACATTAATTGTAATGTATTTTGCGTGAAATGTTTTCCGATTTACCGTTTATGTATTCTACTCTGTTATTGTTTATTTAACTGCCACGAAAAAATAATTTTTCATGTTTCCATTATCACGCCGTTTTCACATTGGAAAAATACAAACATTAATCGTTTATTTATGTACCCAGGGGCAAATTAAAAAGTCATGTCATGAAGTCTGCAAAAATGCTAGTTATGTTATGCAAATATATGCAATGTATTTTTATTTTAAATATATGTAGTTCCAATCGTCCAAACTGACCTGTTTCATATTGTCATATTTTAATTTCGTCAAACACAAATAACATAATAGGAGCAAAGGAGAGGAAGATCATTTCATTATTCTAACACGTCGTTCTTGATGGATCTGCTTAAGATGTGCAATTTGTAAAAACTTGAAATTTTTGTCGTATGTAATAGCTTGTGTGGGTGACTTGGTAACCCTGGGTCTTGTAAAGAAACTTTTCCAGATAATACTTTTACGAAAATAGGTTTGTTGGGTAAGTCTCCCAAAAATCGGATTGGTGGTTCAATAACAGTCCAGTAGGCTGTGGCAACCAAACGAATTGCTTGAACTGTGACCACGATATCATAAATAGACATAAGTAGGTTGAGTATCCCGCTTATTTAGTCAGAAATATTCCGAAAAAGCGTATTATAAACTGAATAACTCGACATTAAAGAAACACATTTTCAGTAAAACGTTCAACTACCACACGCTATACCATCGCTACGCTGAATATTCCCAGTCCGTGGTTTCTTTAACATCCACATTATACATGTACGTACAAGTAATACGTTGTCATCAGATGCTATTAATCAAAGTTCCCTGAACAAAACTAATTAACGTTTCCACACAGAAGTAAGTTCGTAGCGGATTTTCCCGCGTCGTCAGAAACAAGTTGCGACCTGTGTGTGCGCGGGTTTACATCGAGAACACATGACAAAATTCTCGGACCGCGATAATTAGTTTTGAAGTAATTATATCGCTTCATGGACGGCTGGACTGCATTGTGCTTGCGAGTCGTCTCTCGGACTTCCTGACGCACTACTAGAGACACCCAACTTCTGTACTTTAGCAAATTATACAGGCGGATTCTGCACACCACTGGACATTTAATTATGATTGTTCCTTTTTGTTTGAAGTGAAATGCTATTATACAGTATAGAAGTCGGATATAGACCGTAGTCTCAAGGGTCAGCCCCACTTCTCAATAACTGAAATAACTGTGGCGTAAAAACAAACACAGAAAAAATTTGGTATGGAGGGGACTCGAACCCGTATCTTCAACATTCATTTCTCTCACCAAAAACAGCGCACCGATATGGAAAACGCACCACCTAGTTCTGTATTAGGCCATAAGGTGAGCATATGTATTTCCGTTGTGAGATATCGCGTGGTTACTAGAAGAAAACATTGAGAATGTATAACATATCGGATCCCCGGTTATGGTCAGTATCGAATATTTCAAAGGCAATGAACTACTTGGGTAGATTCATAGGTGTTTACTCAATTCATTGGACACAATACTTTCATTTAGATATGCATATTCACAGTAGTTTACTATGTGGGTACACCAAGCTCTGTTACATTTATCTAACTGATCAAGACAACATCTTAGAAAATCTATCTATTCAAAATATATGTAGAAACCCTGTCCAAAACACGTGTCGGTATTTGCATTTAATCTTATAAGATGAAAGTACTTAAACGCAGCGATTCAACAACCTATGTTTGATGCGTGAGCATAGCTTCAAATCATCTACATCAATGTGAGGAGAACATAAGTATTAGAGGAGACATTTCAAGCGTACTGTCCAATTTATGGTCAGTGTAACACACTATAAATAACATCCATTGAAATGATACCTAATCATCGCAACGTATATATAAAATATTTTCGCTTCCTAATCTCAGATCTTCCGAAGCCTTAAACGAGCTGCGATTGCGTATATCTTCAGGAAAATCTACATTGAAGGAAAAACGTCTTGAGCCGCTTTTCGCTTTTTACATAACGCAAAAGTTAAATTCGCGAGTGTGGAGTTACAATTAAGCTCTTAAAGTTTGAAGGCGAGTGGAAGGGAGAGAATCTCTTGAGATGCAACTTTGGAGCTGGTTGAGTGGATCGTATTATGTTCCAAAAAGGCCACAGGAGTGCCTGAACTTGAGGACTAAAAGGTGTTTAAAATTTCACGTGGATATAGGGCTATGCGTATTATAAAGCAAATTACTTACACATGTATGAAGATGAGGATATACTCATTCTGATCTTCATATAATATTATATTGATGTAAGCCTAGTTCGGAAATATGTCTAGAAATTCAAGCAAACACTAAAATAATTCATACTTAAAATTATTATCACAGGAGTTTTTGAATGAACCAGGTTGCTTAGAGCTAATATACTATTTGAGTGGAGAGTGCGACTGTGTGGTTGAATGAGTCATTTAATTTATACGTGAAAGTACATTGCAAATAATACCTTCCACAGTTTCTTGTATCGGATTGTAGAATGTGTTTCCTTGTTTCGAGTTCGTATGTAGTAGTAGTAGTAATGCGGATGCTGAGCCTGGCAAGTAGGCCACCTTTGGCCCTTTATGCCGACCCTGAAGGCTATCACTAGAGCTATGGCAGATATGGTAGTTCCTTAGTGTCGAACCTTCCAGACCTTTTAATAAAGGTCATGATGTTCGACCATTCCTCTGAGTAGCACTCTTTCCTGTCAAACTCTGTTGTGTCTAACACCTCAGCCCTAAGGTCGTTGTATACGGCACACTAACCCAGGAAGTAGAACGAGGTCTCGTCCTCCTCCCAACACTTCTGACAGATTGAGTCTTTGACTACTCCTATGAGTGTCTGGTGCCTGTTCAATCTGCAGTGACCTATGACCTACTAACAAGTAGAGCGAATCCCTCCTCCAGTTCAATATACATAGCTCTCTACATTTGTTGGAGCCTGCTATGAACCCCTTGGACTGCCTGCGGTCATCTCTGTCTAACCATACTTTCCCACGTTCGTTATACGCTCAAGCTTCTAGGGCATTACTAGCCTTGCCTCTGCTAATACCCCATTGTGACCAGGGGCCTATTTCGTATACTATATGCAGGCATACCATAAGCAAGTCTTTGAATTGTTTGAAATTTTAGGCAATGTATATGTGCCAATATCACTGCTTCGGACTTCCATTGTCTTGAGAATTTATGTTTGAAAATGTTGACGTGCTATCTTCAATTTATTGTCTTCGCCCAGTATGACCTGTGTTTGAATGAAACCTCAAGACGATTGAAGATACCATATCAGCCGCAACGATATGAAATACACATTCGTAAGACAAAATGGAAATGAAGTTGCAGGTTTATGTATTTCAAACATTTAAGTGCTTCAGCTCCCAATAAATCCAAAACATGATTACATGATCTCAAAGTATGTACTTTTGTGTAATTATTGAATACGCGTAAGAGATAGAGAAGATCCATCCCATCAGTAGCCTATAATTTTTCAGTTCTTCGTTTTGAGTTGTGATTAACTTCAAGTTTAACTGAACCAACCCAGAGTTGAGTGAAAGAGGAGCAAGTATAAACACCTCCTCATGTACAATTTATCTAAGTATACAAGGTGTCCCATGAATAATGCGCAAAAGCCCGGTTGCTAATTGCAAATATATTTGATAAAAGTTTCACAGTTGCCGAGAGAATTTTTATAAAACTGTCTAAAATATCTACCTTCTATAAATGTTTTTGTACTTATTTTTTAAAATTTGTAGATTTGTTTTTTAAATCCTCTACATTAATTTATCGTCTCGAATGTTTTAAAGTAGTTATATTTAAAATTACATCTCTGTATTATCAAATTCTGCTTTCGTTGTATCTTTTGTAGTAAAAACACAATAAAGTGCCAAATAACATGTGACAGAGCGTCTAGTAGAAAAAGGGGTGGTCAATTGGAGCAATTATTATGAATTTAGTTTTAATTCATAACTATTTGATTCAGCTATAGAGAATTATCACTGATACACCCGTAAAACTAATTTTATCTGAAAAAAGGCATGCTTAATGTTGAATAACTAATAACGCAAAAGTAATTTTCATTGATAATAACATAAAGTTTTCATGTGACAGTCACAAATATAGTTGAACAAGTCATAATGGTGAGTTTGAGAAAATCCTGTATAGTTTTGGCATTTCAAAATCCTCATTAAACAAACTAGTTTTCAACGGAATTTATCAAATCAGCGTAATACATGATTTTTCAACAACGACCTTGAGATTTGGCTGAAAACATTGCAGTTTTGTAAAAATTTTGAAAAAGGCATTAATTCTGTGAGCTTTAGAATTATTTAAACCGATTTGTCAATTACATATTTGGAACAATGAATACAATAACATTGATGGAAGGTAAAGATTGTAAACATTTTCAAAAAAATGCGATTTACTCGAAAACCGTGAGACTTTTACTAAACATAATTGCCGTTAATTAATCAAGCTATCAGCACCTGAGCATCTGCGTACTATTCATGGGACACCCTGTATATATTTGGGAAAATAGAGGAGATTATTAAAAAAAGGTTTCTTTTATTTGGTAGTATACTCATTTTCTGAAAAAAACTTTCATATAGGGAAAATTGATATTTTGTAATAAACCATAAATGTAATGGACCATAAATATTCGCACATCAGCGCTATAAATTTGAATTTGATTTACTTTGTGATCCCCTTTTGATTTTGTCTGATTAATTTCTTGCATAGAACTGACAGGACCACTTCCATGAACATTGTAATAGAATAAAGATGCCAGTGTGGTGCTTGAATTGGAGCCTCAGCCAGATTACCCCGTTCCTTAGAAAGGATTATTTTCACAGGAAAATGTCAACGTTCACGTTATTGCCCAATAGAAAGAACAAATAAAGGGTGAGCGATAAGCAGCACGTAAATATTGAAACAAGTTTCCCTTATAAAGTTTTATCTCGTATTTGATGTTACATATTGGAAAGTTTTATGCAAATAGTAACGAATTTTATTTGATCGCTTCCGCAAGTGTTTGCATGAGTCAGCGGAGGTTTTGATGTTTATTGAAATTTAAGATTAAGAAGTTTTGGGGGAAGTAAGCTCATATAATATATTTGTTCAGTTTAACGGCATTTGGTATGAGACATTAGGCAGTAGGCATCTAATATTTCAGGTTGGGGACCTTAGATAACACGCAAATTTCAGAGGTTCCAGAGACATTGGATACAATAACACATGTTTGAACTAGACGCACTTGAGTCCACTAAATCATGGAGTACATCAAACAGCAATATAGATATTCGGATCAAAAGAACGAAACCAGTCCTTTCATGCCTATTTATACTCCGTCCGGTGACGTGTCGTTGTGCGTGGTCTGTTCTGATTGGTTCCCGATGCGCGGTATTCCGGTCTGCTGACGTGGCTGTTCGTCGGTCATTGTTTGTTGTCTGGTCCAGTCATAGTCTATTGAGTGGCTGCCATATTGGTTTAATGTCAACGCTGGGCTTGCTGTACACGTTGCTGTTGTTGGTGATGAATGCCGCCTTCTTGAATTTTCTTCGATACTAGTGCGATTCTTTGGCAATAACCTTAGCGTCATCCGAAGCTATTTTATGGTGCTCCGTCCATGCATGGTCAGCTATTCCAGATTTTCCTGTCTCTGCTCGCTGGGTGTTGAAACGATATTCTTTGATTCTTACTTCCAGTGGCCTTTTTGTTTCTCCAACATAGATTTTACCACATTGAAACGGTATCTGGTAGATACAGTCCTTTGTCTCTTGACATTCATTCCTGGGCTTAGTTTTGGTTAGGATACTTCTGAGTGTGGTATTTCCGACTGTGCATACGTCATAGTATCGTATGCACAGTCATAACTACTTTGGAGCGACGTTTTGACACATTAGGTTTCGGAATGACAATGCAGTTACCTATCCACTATCTAGGAGGAGTTGGGAGGGTTTTGTGATCAATGACATAATTTGTCTGTCAGTCGAAAGTTTGTTGGTTCATCACAAGAAGATCAGGCTACAATAATTTCGACATGAAATCTGTATTTCAAACTGTTCCTGTGGAGAAAAGAATGGATAACTACGAACTAGGAACTATAGGTTGCCAAAGTCTGAATTTTTGCATGATTATGCATTTGTATATAATTCATCCTGAGTATTGTAGAGCCTCAATTAGTAATCTAAGTCATGAAGGGAAATATCAGATCCAACTAAAACGTTGACATCAGGAGTGAGGCTATATCTGAGTGTAAAGGCAAAGCTCTATAGAGGTCTGCTTTGTGGTTTATTATGTTTAGAGTAGCAAGCTGTTGGTGATAGCTCATCAGCTATGCAGGGTGAAGTCATCTCTATTTTTATTTTTCTGTTTTATTTACTCATCAGATGTTCCACAATTTATGCTTTAATATTTGAAAGCAATTTGGTATAGTTTGGTCCAGTAAGTGTATGGAAACAGTGAGAGCTGTATGCATATAGGGTCGAATGAAGTGTGATATGCCAGAGAAAAATAGTGTAGTTTGGTCAAAAGTGTAAAATTACTTACCACGTCTCATGTAATAATACTCATAATGATGTGATGATGGTGAAGAACTTACCTAGAACAAAAGAAATATGCTCAGTTTATAATAATACAAAAAAAAAGTCAAGTAGGTTTACGCCGCCCTTCACTGGCAATTTTATCAGTTTGGGAAAAAGGATTCAGATAAAAAAATGTCGCAGGTAATCCCGCATCATTTTAAAAAATCCTTGCATTGACAGTTAACAGTTATTAAAGACAAATTTTGGACCATACATTGAAACTTGAACTTCCATAACAAAAAATGTACTGAAAATATTGAAAAATAGTTGTTTGAATTTGAAAAAACAAAATTATGGTTTTTCATAATTTTCCATAATATCCAATATTTTACTTTATTTTAACTGGATCTATCGTACCCTTCTACAATGAGCTAAAATAATCGTTAATATACTGACAGCATGGCATGTGAAACAAGCAATATGATTTATGAAACTAAACTGCACTGTCATAATTGTTTAAAACCCTCATTCAGGTGAAATGAAGTGATATTTAGTAGTAGTGGTTGCTAAAACAAGAGCGGAACTAATCAGCCCTTTCGGAGAAAGAAATTCACTACGCTCCAATCTGTTGGACAACTTGTAATGAGAAATGTATATGATTTATATTTGTTTAAAACCTTCGAAATGTATTGAAAATATATTATATTCATATGTCAGAATTATTGTCGTAAAATTCTAACTCCACTGATATTTTTGTGATTTGAATGTTAATGTGTGAACAATAATATGTGCCTAATCCAATTTTCATCTATAAAGCTTTTGTACTTGACACAGTAATAACCCAATGTTACCATCAAAATCAGAAAAGTATTTCCCAGTTGTAGCGAGGCTAAGGATTACGGGACATAGGGGCAGACAGATCAACGGAAAAGAGTGACATGATTTTTTGTGATGTAGGTATATCGCATGAAACATCAACATAATGTAATATCAATGAAAATAGATACATCCCAAATAATTATTATATAGCGCCTATTACGTTTTTGTGTTCATAGGATCATTATAATTGATGAGAGATAGTGTTGATTTTGCATACGTCCTTAAAATATTGAATTTAATGTTACTAAATGATATGCGTCCACCGCAAGCAAACAGTTTACCGATAAGTATTCCTCTTCAATAGTAATTAATAAATAATGTGCAATCAAATGATCTGAACAGGTATTTTCAACAAACGCCAATTACAAGCAATGGGAAAATGAACTCATTAAATAAATGGAATGTTGTTTTGTATATGAACTAGATATGTCATATTCGTGAACGCAGTAAACGATTTATGCGTTAGTTATATATAAAACGATTTTGTACTGTGACAACTGTTATGACACTCAGAGAATAATTATTCAAATTCAAAATTATTCAATTCAATTATTCAAAAAATTGATTAATGCTGCTAAAGGTAGTAAATATTTTATTCTCCCGGTTATTCCGATACCTACCTAGGTAAGAGTGTGATAGTAACATATATCTATAAATTTCGCGCAGAGTGGCGCAGCCTATTGGCGTCTTTACGAAGTCAATGAACAATTTGGGCTGCCTCCTATGGCATCTGTCAAGTTGTTATGGCCTTGATTTCGTAAACATACCAAAAGGGAGCAAAAGCTTAATTTTGGTCATATTTAGGATTCTACCGATCTATAGCTTATCCTTGAAACCATAGTGCAGGTAAGTTGCTGTCAAATTCTGTAACAAAAAGACCTATTGGAGGAATGCGTATTTGTTTTTGGTGTTGAAGCATGGAAATATTTTAATGCGATTTTTTAGATACATTAAAATTATTTTCCGAAACACCTGCATTGCGTATGGCAGGGTTTCTATTATTCAATATTCCACATTTCGGAGAAACAATAAACGAAATGCCATTTTCGCATGACTGCTCCTACTGAAATCATTTCCAATCGGCAAAACTGACCACTAACAACTATATGAGCGCGCTTAGCCACGAAACTGTACAAAGTAAACACGCGTATATAAACTATCGGGATACAAATATATGTTTGAAAAGCCAATAATTATTTGGGTTCAACCACAAAGCAACGAACTGTTTGGCTCTCACAGCCGGTAATGGAAATTAATGATCACTGGTTGTTCATAATAAGATATAAAACAGTAATAAAAAAAAATTAAAAGCGATTTCGAAACGCCTACAAATTTTTGTGAATTTGGCAGCCGATACTATGAAGAAAAAAATCAAGTAACGATAAACACACAGAATGTCAAGGTAGTTAGCCTGGAGCCGGATGACGTCATAGTGGATGACGTCAGAGCGAAGCGACTAAAGCGTTCAGTTGACAGTCCGATTACCCGGGATCAACATCGCCTCCGTCCTTTGTAAGGTTGCCACATCGCCGGTATTTTCCGGGATTGTTCCAAATCCCGGATTCTCATTTTTTTAGTTCCGGAAAATAAAATCATTAAAAGTCGAAAACATTATTTAAGCTGTCAGTGTTGGATACAAAAAGAAGATGATCCCACAACTTTTCATACTTTGAGAAAAATGTGTTTCTTTTATTTAAAACTTAATCTCTTGGTATTTTATTAATAAATGTACTTTCCTGTTCATGACTTGGAATTGACACCGACCCCTTAAGATGCTAGACACTCGTGCTTGCGAAATGTTAGGAAGAAATTCCAACAAACAGCGGCGTAAGAACCCGAACAACACTACGTCGCACATCAGTGGTCATCTTTTCATGCCCCATTGTCCATTGAGCCTTGGATATATTATCATCCCAATACTCTTGATTACTCTTGTACTGATCTTTGGGTACAGTAGGCAAACAGAACTTTCAATAGGATATTACATGCTTGTTAACAAATCTCTGAATATTCTGTTGTTAAGGAATAGTCTCTCGGAGAAACAGAACAATATATCCTGCAATAAACAATAAAGTTTCTAAAATTCTACCGTATTGTACTATGATTACTATAATTTTATTATCCAAGAAGGAAAGCTCAAACAAATTATCTGGTCTGAACTATTATTAATGATTATTATTGTTACCTACTGTACATACTGGCTGCCACGACATTAGACCTCAAAGTTAGAGAGCTGCCAGACACATAAAGAGGGTAACAGTACATCCACTTCAGTCATGTACATGCATTGTTGGGTATATACATCTGCCAAGTGTCATTGTAAAACCCTGAAGCAGGGGCTCAATGCAAAATTCAAATTGTTTGCAACTCCACTGAAGCTCCCGCTCTCATGATGCACTTTACGTTTATCGTTCAGCTGCTGTTTTCAGCATCATTGCGAGAACCGCACTACATACTTTCGGAAGTTTGAGTCAAAACTGCTACGGTATGGCGGCTATGCATATTCTATGACGTAATTAAATGACATCAAGTGGTGAAACTTTATTGATGAAACTTTTAGTGTATTGACAATGGGAATTTTCCTCGTATGCATGAATCAATATATGCTTGTAAGAAATATGTATTTACTATCAGTATAACAAGTATGTTTCGAATGGTCCAGATGTAAAACGTATCAATAGGGGACTCTACCTAGAAAAAAGGCGATTTGCATGGGTTTCCAGTATTTCGTTTCCAGGGCTCATTTTTCTATGCCCGTGTAATATTTTGGTTACTTTGATCACCAAAAGGGCAAAACGAAGTACGAAATGAGTAAAAAAATGTCAATATTCATGTGACATTATATAAAATTTTGTATCAAAAATTGCAAAATGGGCTTCGCAGAAGCATAGAACAAGCCTTATTCTTTCATTTGCAAAGGAGGCGTTCTATTGTCTTGAAAAATGGGCACTGGAAACGAAATAATGAAAACCCATGTGAAACGCCTTTTATTGTAGGTAGAGACCCCTCCTGAACATTCAGAGAAGTTTTTTTTATCCCCGACCATAAGCTATGATTCTGAAAGCTAGATATTCCTTAAGGATGTATAGATTTTATATGCAAAGGCTGAAGAAGCATTCTATTTTTTCCTGTGATTGGCTCTAAATATGCGTATGTACGTTTTTCCATACCAGGAAAATGGTTGAAGCGTCGGCCGGGCAACGCATTCCATTTTTAACTACGAGTTGAGTACCTTTTATGGATGGAAATACTAAACACAAGAATGTCAAGCAAACCAACTCAATATACGTATACATGTTTCTTTATTTCGCATACCGAAATATATTCTGTTGATCAAGGTATAATTTATTGTCCCTCATAGTGTAATTACTTAGAATTGAATGAAATCCTGTCGTATATCATTTCATCTATTTACTTCAAAGTAAAACATTGGACAAGTTTACGTTGTTTCTCTTTATTGTTTTGTATTGATTCGTTTGGTATAGTTGTACTGTTCAGTATAGGACTATTTGGAGCATAGTTAGCCTAATGTGATGTTAAGATAACGCAGTGGACCTGGCCTACGGTATATCCATACCAAAACGTCTTCAAAATCGGTGAAGCCAATCAGATTCCGGAGTAACAGATAAGTATAAACTGAGCCGCTAATAGTTCCTGAACTGATGATAAACCTACACAAATGAAATTTAAGGAATTTTGGTGCTCATGAAATATGTTTACACTATGACTGAAAACAATGAGAAGTCTATTAATTTTTGTGTATAACACTTCGTGACTAATGCTCCAATGTTATAATAGAAAGCTGAACAATCTACTAACATTCCACATGTTCTGCACATGTTATCCCTTCCTTAAAATGTTCTTAACCGTGTAATGATTATAATATAGTGTTATCGAATTTATAATATATAAATGTCCTCAACATTTTTCCCATATCTCATAATAAGTTGGTAGTTACCGAATTCACAAATAAGCAAACAGCCAAAAAATAGATAATATTACATCGCTCTCCAGCTCTGAGCTTTTTTTAAAGCATGTGGCTTCGCATAAAATCAGTTGCAAAATTATTAAACCTATATGATTATCATGGTGACACCACGTCGATGCTGCTGCTGCAACCGGTACGTTGTGTAACTCCAGTTTTTGAGGGGTGCAATTACTTGAATTCTATGAACGACTGGTGTTATCAGTAGTCAAAGCAAGACCAGATCAACTTTTGTCTCGCTTATTCAGAAAAAGTTCATTGAAATCGGCAGCGTAAAAGCTATTTGGTTGATGTGCTATGTTCCCGAGATCAATACAACCTATTTTGTATCGATTAAATTATCCGGATTACTGTGTTTCACTCAACTAGGGAATCAGTCAAGCTTACAGCATCTCTGGCCATTATATTTCCAAAGATGCAGATACGATTAAATACTACGTTTTTAATAACATTTTCTGTATAATTTTTATTTTAAAAGACTTAAAAAAAGGAACCGGTCTCCCGAGTTTAGTACATGTTGTTTATGCATGTGATCGATAGTTGTTTTTCATTAAAGAGATAATATTTAGGGAACAATACTAATCTATACTCATCTGTAGTGTTTAATGTTCAGATAGTGTTTTTTCAACTTTTTGCTTTGCGTACTCCTTCACCTTTTTTGAAAAATTTATTGTATTCAATATGACATGCAATAGACCCTGCCGAGATAAACATTGTCCTGAAGGAGGAGGAGAAATAGACAGACCAAGTTCCAAGTTTCAGGAGCTCCTCAGCCAGCTCCGTAGGCTTTATCAAGACCACACTGTTAGTCTGCTAGTTATCGTCATTAGATCCTTGGGTGGGATGAGAAATACGCTGCTCTCTGTTGTAAAATCTATACTTGCATCCCGTGCATCCTTGGATCCCTGTTTATAAAGGGCGCACGATTTTAAGGACCCAGTGATGATTAACTTCACGGTGTGGAGAGCAGCGGCTGGGAAACAGGGAATAATAATCATAATCATAGACGGAGTTTTTTTAAATCAATTACAGAAGGCGGAATTCAGATACCACCTACTGTAAAATGAGTATGAAAACTATGTCTATTATCTATTCATATATCCATTAACAATTAGAAAAACCATTACCAAACACCGAACTATTTCATTATCTCAGAATCCTGTTGAGCCCTCGGTTTGCATATTTCGCTAGCCCGTAGAAGAATCAAGCCTGAAATAGCAAGATTACCGGTGGAGAGGTTTTTTCAGGCAGCAGGGAATCATTCCAATGATAAATCGCCCAGAAGTCCCGATATAATCCGAAATTCCATTCCGACTGGAGATCGGTTAAAAAAATAAGACGGATATTTTAAAAATGCATACCTATTTGGGTTAAGTAGTATTTTATCGTACACATTTTATCACTGTCAAATTTCAATTGAAAACTAACTGTTCATCAATCAAAGGGAAAAGCGGAAAAGAGAAGCCGCGGTGTTTTTCGTTTTAGGGACGCGATTGATGAACGACTCCTTGTTTATGGCAGGAGGAATGTTTCCAAGCTGAAGGTAGCAATCGGAAAGTTAGATGTATATCCTTTAACTTAGGAGTTACTCAAAGCACAAGGCGATTACGTGACGCTTTTTGAGTGAAGAGTGGGTAAGTGCATAGTGTGTGTGTGTGTGTGTGTGTGAAGACGATTGAGGATAACACCTTAATTGGAAAATTTTGAAATGAAATCAAAAAAACGTGTACATCTATCTATATGTATTTCATTTAGACTTACCTTCATTACCTAAATTCGAGATCTTCGGTGCTGGCCGGCGTATTGACGTAGGAAGTAACAGAGAACTTGCCTAAATGCGGTTCTATATGATCTATGATTAATCTAGTCAGTATCTATCGTCGCCATGGGCTTGATATGCTCTATAATGCAATGCCTCCACACCCGGTTTGCTAATTTTGGGTTCATCAACAATGCAAATATTATATCTGTATCCGAAAGGATGTAAGGATATATATATATATATATATATATATATACTCGTATATATGTACATATATATGTAATAATCAACAAGGAAATATGCTGTCCTGAATTTGAGGTCTTGGGTGCTGCCCAGCGTATTGACGTAGGAAGTAACAGAGGATTTGGCTATATGCGGTTCAACTATGCTCAATCTATTGGGTATTTATCGTCGCCATGGGCTTGATATGCTTTATAATGCATTGCCTCCATACCATGTTTACTAATTTTGGGTTTATCAACAATGCAAATAGAATATCTTTATCTGTCCCTTAATAATTGGCCGACAAAGCGTTACAGACACTATCATTCTAGAAATAAAGCAGTGTAACTACAAATGCTAATGATAAGATAAATATTTCTATGTTAAACAGAGAAGTTGCACAAATAATCTTCCAACCATCGCCGTCAAAATGACCTTATTATATTTGCATGGTTTATGATATTCTATTCTAAATTGAGGATAAAAAATCAGTCTGTTTATTTAGTATGTTGCAATCAGGCTGTTGTTTGAACTTTGTAGACAATGGGGATTTTTTTGGCAATACTGTTTTGGATTTCCATTGTCTTATTTTTGCATTTCACAATTGTTCGATTGAGGTGGTATCCTCAATCGTCTTCACATCGGAACAAATGTCGATCCTTTCACCTGAAGACTATTGAGAATCAGCTGGAACGTTCCAAAACGCAAAAATCTCAATACAATGGATTTCGCAACAGTATTACAACATGCAGATATTTTTAGATCTCTTATGTTTCCATAAATCTCAGATTCAGTCAATTTAACTCCATGGAAATCTGCGTCACCCTGATTCGATTGTAACAGATGAATAGACTGATCTTTAGAGCTGAATTTTTATCGATACATTACTATAAATTTCCATTTATTTGTATCTTGAAATATCTTCTCATGGAATGTGTACTAAAAAGAATGAAATAGCTCAACAAATAGAATATCTTCAAACCTAAAATACCTCAAGAACATTTTGACGGCAATTAAAGCAACAGGGCCAATCGAAGAGTTGCAAGCAAAGCTGACAAAATTGGGTTTCGAAGAAAAATGTTGACGGAGTGCGCAATACGTGAAGAGAAGCAAATGGTCCTTTACGAAAGCTCCTTTCAATCTTTTCGCATCTCATTAATATGCTTTGAAAAAAACGCTCCAGGCAGCCACTTTCAAAAAAATTAGATTCTGTAGAGATTGAATCGATACAAGATGTGACGTGAGCTGTAATGGCATCAGATTTATTAGATTTCTATAGATATTTACAATTCCAGTCACGGATTACGATTTTTAGAGAATTCAAAGACGTAACCTAATTATTTTCACATCTCTTTGTAGTGTCGTGACTTTCATCCAAAAATGATTATTTTGTGCGTAGTTAAACCTTTTCATTAAGGACGAAAGGAGTTTTTAAATTCCTCACCTTTTTGTATGCTTTTCAACGAAGGACGTGCAAGATTTTACAATTTACCATAATCCATTTTTGTATAGTCAACTACTATGTTTGATGAACTATACAGTGGGTGTCTTGTCACGGAATTATATTGAATATCAAATTCCTGTCAAGCGAAATTCAGAAGTCTGAATCGCAACCCACTATAAATTATTATATAGTTATTCACAATCCTGATTTAATGCATTCTCCAAGTCTCGTTATTATTTAATGTAATCTTATGGGGCACAATATTATCAATAATGTCATTAAGTTACAATCAAGAATTATGTAATTAACAAGCTGTCTCTGGCTCTTTTCATATACCCTTTTACTGGAAAATATAAATCCTCAAACGATCACACCGACAAAATGTTTCCAGTATAAAGTTATATCAGATATTCGGAAACGTCCCCCGGCGAAGCTGAAAAACTCTATGGGCCCTGAGGAGAGTTCATATTTCATGTCATTTGAATGATGCGGGCAAGAGAAACACCGATGAAATATTGAATATTTCCCTAGAGGATTTTGTACTTTCCAAAATGCATTGATAACCGCAGTAGATGAAAGTGTTTCCATCGCAGACGGTCTTCCAATGTACACTGTTTGCTGAAAAATGTACCATACATCGTACAAGTTATCAAATTTCAGCACCATCATTATGACTCTCTTGTAAAGTGATGCTGGTGAAAATTTATATATTGCCGCTGTCCGCATTACTGAAATATAGAATACCACTCCCCACAATGAAAGGAGTTTTAGTGTGTTCTGAAATTTAAAAATCTTTGTGGCTGATAAAATTTAATATTGGTACAAGAACTTTCTAATCCGCAAATCGAGGATGATTACACAGAAATCTGAAAATAAAAACAAATTACTCCACTACAAGATTTGAACTCTACACCTCTCAATTTTCAGTCGGAAGCTCTTCCTCTATTTCGGTTGAGAACGCCGATCGAATTGGCATTTAGCTTACAGGAAGAGCGATAAACCGGCAATCGGATGGTGTGTGGTTCCAATCCTGAAGTGGGACTAGTTCTTTTTTCCAGATTTGAGTTCAAATTTGAGAATTACCAGGTAAGAAGTTGTCTGTATATGTTATAAGAAAATGGGAGGAAGGTTTGATGAAATACCAGCCTTGCGTATAATGAAGTCATAATTTTACGACATCTTCCTGTAGATCCTCAAATTGACCGTGCAGGTCACATCTTTAAGATTTTGTAATATTTTTAGTGTACCTACGTTCCGTACCCTATAGAAATCTGTAGATTTATTTCAGACCATAGAGGGTACGTTATGTACACAAACTAATAGTATAATTGCAACCCAACCGGTCCAAAGCTAATCAATCATCATTTTTTGATGCTGATGCTGCTGTTGATGGTAACCAAGTATACATTACAAAGGACTTCCACAGAATCATATAGATTCTACCATGGTGAGTGTAAGACCGAGCTGTCTCGCATAATACTATCAATGCAAGTGTTTATCAGGGATCTGTTCTTTCTCCAACGCTCTTCCTGCTGTACATAATAATAATAATCATAATGTCTTTGTTGTGCTATTCATAGTACAAACGGCGAAGTTTAGCCTCAACGGCTACTCTACTTAACCGGTCAACCTACCTAACTACAGCTAGCTTAAAATATAATGTAAAAACTGAAAATATAGAATAAATAGCAATAACAGTACATGCCGATAACATTCTGCAATATTTATTCTTACTAATGAAACAGAAACAACCAATAATTTGCAATAAGACGTATTATAACCGTTGGAGAAAGAGGAGATGTTTCTTTAAATTAAATTTAAAATGCACATCATCTAAGACGTTGCGTTCGTTTCAAATTAGGTGTCAAAGCATTGCATTGCTTCGGCCCCTGATATGAAAAAGAACGTTGAAACATTAACGATGGTTCCAATCTACAGCGTTTTAAGGTCAATGTGAACAGACATTTATCCTTGTGCAGTGTTTATGAAACGCGATAGGATATCTGCCTTTGCGTGAGGTTATTTATAAAATACTAAGAGTTGTCGGAACAACATACACTAGAGGGCTCTAGCCGGCGAAAACCTCAAAAGGTAGGCCTTCCAATATTTCGAACGGGCCTCTTCCAGAAGGTTATGCTTTTGAAGAATGTTGAATAGGCTTCCGGGGAGTTTGTTCCCAGGTAGTTTCAGTTTATGTGCCATCAACGGATCTATTTAAATAAACTAAACATCTTAATAAATGTGCTTTTAAATCCGAAGGGACATTTCCTATAATTATCGTGGTAAGTCTTTGTGTAAAATAAGAGTTGCCCTGTTTTTCTATAAATCAAATAGAAGATTAGACTGCTTTTGCAGTCCACTCTTATTTCAACTGACACTTATCTTGATATTATAGTCTTTTAGGAAATATCACATTTAGTTTGTGCAGAAAGCTGGCATCAATTTATACAATTCGTATGAAATTTTAAAACCAGCATTGCATCTAGATGCAGATGCAGATATATGTTTTTTTTCACAGAAATCTTTTTAAGGCCCTCATAACTTTCAACAGCATTGCGTATACGTATAAGATACAATTATTCGATACCTCGAACTAGTTGTAGAAATCTGTTCTACAACGTCTTGGCGTCGCGTCGGAGACTTCAGTGGGAGGTTGTGTATTAGGGAAAAGTTTTTAAGGGTATTTTTTGACAAAAGGATGACCTGGTGAAATTACAAATCACGTTCCCGAAACTCTACCCATTGTTATGTAGACATTTAGAATTAAGTTTATCAACAAAATTCGCCTTTATTAGATGGTAATAAGACCAGTAATACCTCACACATGTGTATCTTGCTGTTTTCTCGTTGAAACGAATATGCAAAGTCTGCGGGAAAGCGCAGTATATTATACATAAAACGAGACTCTTCGCAAACACTTCGACATCCCGTACTCAAGGGATTTCATTAAACAACAGGCACAACGGCGCTACGGTCAAGCGGAATAAATCAGTGAACTACACAGTGATGAAAAAGAAAGGGTGGCTTTGTATTACATTTTTACACTAACCCTGCATTTTAAGATAGAATAGGCATACATTATAACAACTAATATCGAGAAACCCACGCTTTTATCACATTGACATCCATTGTGGCGTTAATCATTTTATTCTAATATTAAGATGACTTTTTAGCTCGATTAACCATGAACCATTATGTTTCATTTTTCAGTCGATTGCTGATAGAAGCGCCTTTTTATTTTTTTTGATATATCTTTCATTCGGTGATGTATTTATCTTTGTACTTTGATATTTGGAGCCGCTGCTGGAATTAAATTTGCTCTTCAATGGGTCTGAATGGTATATTCTTTCCGGTTTCGAGGCCCCGGATGAGTCCAGTATAGTCATATTTCAGAGATGTTGTCTCTATAGATACAGGTCAAATCAATAAAAGTGTATTAAGAAATCTTGAATGTCATTCGTATTATAACCTTTTAAACGTATTGCTTCAAGAAACAGTACAAAATTGATTTGTATTGTTCATTCGTATCATCTATTCTAAACGCATTGCTTTATTTAAATGTATAATGGGACAAACTTATTACACTATCGTTTTGTTCTCGGTCCTTGATATGTGTGCTAAATTTAAAACTTGTCTGACGTTTTGATGTGGGTGCAAATAGGGTTCGATGATTCCGTTACAAACATACACACCAAAACGAAGCTAATAAAAGGCATGTTAATAAAACCCGATTTTTCACAAACACCTCGACATCCCGTGCTCAAGGGACTTCATTAAACAAGAAGCAGAGGGGCGCTCGGTCAAGCGTAATCGCACAGCGTAAATCAGTTGAGCAAGGTTGCAAACACACAACGCCGCGACTAGAACTGGAAACCACTCACTCTTTGATCTCCTCCTTGACGTTGTCTGGTTACTGGGCTGTTAGACCTGATGGACTCACACACAGCTAAGTCCCGCAGCAGCTTTGACAGCCCCGGGGATTTGGCGTACTTGGCAACACCCCCTTTGGGTTTCTCCTCTTGGGTATGTCCATTTTTTTCGTCGTGCCGCATATTTCGGTGGCAATATCAGCCAATTCAACTTGCGGGACAGCAGTGATAGACCTGAAGCGACGCAACGCCGACGTTTTGTGCGTTTTTTGGTTTATTGAATTTTCTATTGTAGCGGAACCGATAAGGCGACACCGACAGTTGGGACGCCGCGCTGTGAAATTTAATAAAAAAGTTCAGTAATCGTCGCGGCATGTGTAACGGGATCGGGTGGTGAAGCGTCAGCAAGTTGTCAAGGGGATGTTACCACTCGAATATTGGGCTCGAGATGCTTTCTTCAGCATAGCTTATAAATATATTTAGGCTTGTTATCTAAACGTTTGAAGATTAATACATGAGACTTTGAGGCTCTGTAGTCGGTTTAGGCATGAAGGTAGTGTGTAGGTAACTCATAATCCATCTGTCTTTTTGGACAACATGAATTCGATCCAGCTTTGTACTACATTAGAATCGTAATCTACTGAGAATTTGAAAGAACAATCGCCGATCTTGATGCATTGTAATCATTATCTTCAGGTAGATCTTACAAAGCCAACAGTCTGATAGCGGTAGCGGTACAAACTATGTTTCATGTTCATAAATCGTAACAGAGTCTGTAGATTGCTTAAAAAAGCATAAGATAGGATGGTGATGTCTAGTTTTTGTGAAACCAGCTTGCTCACTGCACGTAACTGTTACCTGATGCTCGACTCCCGCTTCTGCAGTCTCTAATACCCCCTACGTTCCGCTACAAAACCCGGTATTATTCTCTTTCTCTTTGCTTCTCGCTTTGCGAATCGTACCCAATAATAGTCAGATAAATTTAGCTTTCAGTTGTACGAATTATAATATAAGTTACTTAACGAAGTATAGCAATATAGATAACAGGCTTTGGCAAAGCGCAAATATCGAAAAACATAAAACATGTAGAAATATTTTTCTTACAGAAAGGAAATCATTAATCCATTGTAAGATTTTGAACAGCATGCTAATTCAACTGTTGAGCCGTTTATTATGTAATCATACTCAGCCGATCAAGTGGAGAAGTGCTGTCAGCAGACTATTCACCATTTCACTTAGCAGCGATTATTTCAGAAAAAACCTATCTACCGTAATGTTAGGAGATATTTCAAGCCCATTAGGGACCTACAATAAAGGGTAGACACGTGAAAACGTAAGTAAATCATGAAAATAAAGGAAACTGCACTTGTGCGTTTGCACCCATATTTATTATTTAAATATTCCGAGTTGAGTGTAACCAGTGACAAGCATTTTTCTGATCTTCTATCTTTGGTTATATATGACACAAATATCCTCGCAGCCACTGTGCTAGCTAACAGAACTCCAATGGGTTCCAAAACTGCTTATCAGAATTTAGTAAAATGGAAGCTCTTGTCAGCTAATTCTATCCCAATAATATTTTCCATCCGCAGTACAATTCGTACTGTTCTCTAACCTGCGGAGGCCCCGGCACACAATTTTCTCTCGCTCCAGTATTAATTACGTCGCTGTGCAGGTCTTGCCCGATAGTGGAGATCAAGTGGGCTATTAGCGGAAACGGAAGTTCGCCGAGAAAATCGAGTACGCCGTGTGCAAACGAAAAACCGTCGACACGTGAAAGCCCCTATTTATTCGAATTTTAATCAGTGGCTGTGTACAAGCTGCGTCGCGCTGTATTTGATATCGCCATTGGAAAAACACGCAAAGTGTTCGGCTTGCAAACCTTATATTCGAGTGTCACAAAGGATTCTGCACCAGTGCAGTACAACACTTTCAGATCGGCAAAGGATCTCTGCATCCATAATACTCGCTATATCTTAGTAGGCGCTGGTCTCTAATAGACTGAAAGCTTTACGTCATTTTGATAGTCGCGTTTGCTTGTCAGAAATGACAAGCAAACGGAACCGCATCTATTTTTGTGGTTGGTGGCAGCAAGACGCGCCTGTCAGACTGGTGCACCATGCAAAGCTCTTCGCCTTAAATGAGGACTAAAGCCCTGCCAAAAAAAATTTCAGAAGTCCTTAAGTTCTCAAGTAGGGTTGCGCTGATCACCAGTGCCGACGTCACCATTGGAACAGTAAGAGTTCTCAGTCTGATAACCAGATAATTCGGCCTGTAAAAACTCCATATAAACTACCTTCTATGTGACTTTCCACAGTAGCCTCTATCAAAGAATAAAAAATGAAAAATTATATTCTAAAAATATAATGACAAATTAAATGTCGTAAACATAGGTAAATTCGTTTTGTCAGCAGTAGAAATGTGAGTGAAATTGTCTTTTTTATTGCATGTAGCTCCAATTCTGCGGTCAGTCCGAATACGGAATGAACCAGAGTCTTTAAGGGTGTCTCAAGAAATGTCACTTTGACCAGTGAAACTCAAAGTTGATCTGTGTCTACATACATTCAGAATTCCTGTCCAATGGTTAGGTTGATTGGAATGTAATCCGTTAGCTATAGAAAAGTAGTGATGGTATGAGACGGCATTCTATTCAAAGCAACCTCCTACGCCACTGAGTTGAACGATACAAGATTAAACCATTGAATAAACTCTATTTTGCGAGTTGGCGACCGAAAAATGCTGAAGTTTAGTAATTTGTGTTACGCAAGTAGATATCCAGGTAGTGAGTTTCAGGCCATTCATTCATAATGTTCTACAGCCTTTTAATGCATCCTGCCTACAATATGTCTCTGATATAATGCATACAGTGCTTTGTTGGCAGGATACTATTCAGAGAATTGCCCATTCTACACCACATAACACACACACATAACATAAATGCACCATGAAGATAATGTGATATCCAAACAGGGACGGCATTCAAGGACTAACATAATATATATAATCTAGTTGGTAAGGTAGGAGTGGAAATAGTAGTAGTAAATCCTCAAAGCTACGGGTAGGATGTGATGCTGGGGCTGTGATGATTCATTTTCCAGATGAGAGACTACAACCTGGAAGAAAATCAATCATGTACCATATCGTACATGAATTTATGAATGAATGATTTTATGAACAGGTAGGACGAAATATAAGTTATAAAACGTTATATCACAAATTTTTGGAAGATATTCATTTGAAAAATTCTCGTTTAAGGATACATTCTTTTTATGTTGGAAAGAAATTATAGAAGCATTATAACAATTTTACTGCTTAATTTTCGCTGAAACCATTTTCAAGTCGTTCGTGAATGTGCAAATCGTAGACCAGATTACAGGCTACGAATAGCCACACGTTCTCAAATACGTAAGACCACTTATGATCAGAGGTTAAGATGAATATGATGCACTAGGAGCTCTCTTACTTAGATCTTTTGCGAAAGTGTACAATACTAAAAGTAATATGCCAAATAAAAGTTCTGAATGTTGCATTTCATATGCAAAAGCATATTAAGTGTATAATTCTGGGAGCACAGTCGCACTGCAGTGCTACGTGAGGATTATGTAGAAACCTAACAGCAAGGTGTAATCCTTACCGAAAATTTCATAACAAAACAAAGGTATACTTTGCTTGTACCTGATATTCGCCTAGCGCAATTAAACTCTAAGCAGTGTAACCAAGACATGTAAACACATCATTAGGTCAAATGAGGCTCGTCTCTAAGTGGTTGTAATACTAAAATGCTTCACTATAAAAGTAAAAACTTCGAAATGGCGTGCCTTTGAATTGTTTGAAACCATTGAGTAAGATATTTATTATCAAGAATCCTTAATCAATGGTGAAATGCATTGCTAATTGCAAGAACTGTGCGATCTAGAATATACTTTAGGGTCTACTTGCCGCCATACCACAAGATAGTGCTCTGTACAATTGGTGCAGGCAGGTCGTTTCACGCTGAGGAAATGAGATGTGGCGCAAGGATAAGAAATCCAGCAGCTGAGCTTTCATAGTGAATAGTGTGCCGGAAAAAAACACCTTTATATGTTCAGCAATAGGAAGCTTCACATGTAAAATGTCTTTTAATGATTCCACTTGCCGTTTTCGATAGAATACTTTGTGCAGAGAAGTACCTAAGGCCTCTACTCGGTAAAGCGACTAATGGCTCTTGTTCAGTCGCGCAGTCAACTAACAGGTTGCTTCGTGATCTTGTTAGTGAAGGTTACTAATTCGTTTGTCCGGATGGCTAGTGTGTTTTTCAACTCTGAGTACTAATTTCATTTATGAGAAAAGTGGCTGCACTGAAGTTGAAACTGGAAGTGAAATCTCGTGCCTGACACTGCTTGAAAAAGGGGAGGAGAGATTTGGTCAGAACGGCGGTGTATCAGCTTAAGCAGACGACGGTCTGCGTTGTTAGTATGTGACACAGTATCACAGAGAAAGTCTGGTTCTGAAAAATCAAGAGCTTATAAGTTTACTGAAACGAGAAGTAATATAAAATATAAAATAATATGGATGTTAATCGCGGTGCATGACAGACAAACAATGTGAAATTCAATACAGTACCTCTTTTATGGCATATGGGTAAAAATAACACCCATCACTACACAACTTGATGACATCGGATATTGTTCTAGAACTCTTCCTCTGTTTGATTACATATCTCATATCTGTAATATAGAAAGAATAGCACAGATGCACTTCTATCCGTGTGGGAATCACCTTTTGTTATCACTTTTAGTAGCTATTAGTAGTAGACATGCTGACTGCTTTCCATCTTCAGTTGTAAGATCTATTTCCGATTGATGAGTCCTAACAAGGGCGAAACGGCACTGTTTAGGATTGACTGCAAGGACGGAAGGCGATATATTTGAAATCATACTATTCTTCAATATATCTATGTGATACTTTCAGGAAGTGCCATAGTCCTGGAAATAAGTTCGTAGTTGCAATCTGCCTCCAGACAACTTCTCGTTCAAGCAATTGGTATATCACTCCGTAGTAAACACGTTTATACTGTTTTTGAGATCCTCTGCCTTCAATAAAGACAAAATATTTCGGGAACGTTTTTTATGTCTACAGCGAGCTTAAATAAACAAGGCACGTAATTAGGGAAGTACATGCAGACCTTCTGCTCTCAAATATTTGGCTACTTCGTAAATGTATCTGACGCTGAAATTAAAGTTGGCTCAGGGCGGAATTTAGGAAATGTACACTGGCTGGAACCAATACGTAACAGCCAAGTTTTGTTGCTCATCCAATATAGTATTTTGTCCTAGTTTGGAAAACTATCTTGAACAAGATTTTTTTGTAGTATCTTTTTGGAATTAAATTAATATTCCAAATAAATTCAAATTTATCAGATTTGAAAATATGGGCATCAGTTGGATTTTGAATCGCACCTGCCTATTTCCGTAACAGTAATTTTTGTGATTTCAATTCAAATTTAACAGTTTGGGACGCCGCAAATGTATGTTCGTCAGCGAACTAAATTTTTGATAGCTTCAGACACGCGATTTTCCAGTCGAGAACCTCAAATATGCCCTGAAGTACAGCTCTGCCTGCCTTATGATGACATAACACAATGTACAAAAGTACTATAGGTTACGACATGAAACGACTCCCAGGTATCAAAGATCAAGCCATAAAGAAACCCAGAAATAAAGTTATGGAGCAAGGTACACACAGCTTTTGGTCCATTTTTGAGTTTGTAGTATATTGATTTTGTCTATATGTGCTTACATAATTCATACAAGACCAATTCAACAGACCATAGAGTTATTCGCGGTGCTCTGCTAGAATACTTCAAAGAGATGTTTAAAATCGCGTGTAGTTTTAGAAGTGACAGTAAATACAGATGAAGTGGCAAGGTGTCTTTCCCTTCATTGGAAATGTTTCAAATCATCCCAACTCACCAGAAATGCTCGATTATAAGATTTTTTTCTATAGACAGCCTCTCACATTGACCTTGAGGCTCTATAAACTATAACTATTGCATAATAAAGTCACTACTATCTAGGATTTGCTTTCTTAGCAGCAACTCGTTCGATGTGTTAGAAGTCCGACCTGGCGAGGTTGATTCGGCTGGGCCCTTGTTATGCTCTTGACAATCTTTCAGATGTTCTCGTTGATCTGTATAGCATGTTACTGCTACACGGGTGCTGTCATCTGCGAAGCTGCAGACATATCTTTGGATAGAGAATACAACTTCGGCATAGGTTGTAAAACATGGGAGGCATATAGATCCACCATTACTGAAAGGGATCTGTCACTGCGAAAACTATCGTTCGTCTCGTTTCTGAAGTTTTATTGCTCTACTCTACATGAAAGTGCAATAGGAAAGAAGATCTTCCATGAGTCTATGCTATGCTTTCGAAATCCTATCCAGGTACTTTTCAAGCTGCGCGTTGATTATAGTCCTGAGGATGACGCAACGCAGTGACACGTGTGCAGTTGGTAGGAGTTATAGCTTTTGACATACTAAGCTCATGCTGATAGTAATGGATGGAATAAGGTAAGAAAATCATCGAAAATTAACTAGATACGTCAGAAATCACTGATGGCTCACGTTGCGATACCGTTCCATAGAAGATTTTACATTCTCCAAATAATATAAATTCGATCTGTGCACCTACAATGCAACAGTAGTTCAGCTGCAAGCATTTTATTACAAAATAGCAAATGATTTGAGTCGTTAAGGCAGCCAATTTCTAGACTGTAGAGTTAAATGCAAATCAGCTATAAAGTGAGGTTTTGAATATCTTACAGCCTTGTTCACTTTGGATATTGCTTTCTTAATTATAGCTGTTACTTTACGATACTATTCTGCAAAGTTTGCTTTAGAGGGTCTGATTACATTTTAATTATACGTCTTCGTTTACTTCCTTCGCTTTCGAGCTTTAACTGCCGAACGTATTGCCATACAATTTGTAACAGCTTGCTTGAGGAGCTCGCTGAAATCTATTTTCTATTTAAAACAAAAAACAAAAGAGGTATTCAGTTATGTTAACTGTTGGTAGATGTTAATACATTTTATATACGTATAATCAGTATCGAATGCAAAGCTTGAACCAGTTGAGAAGAATTTTGATCACGATCAGTTTCCAGTCAAAATCCATTCTTTGGAATGGCGTGGGAATGTTGAAGTACTGTGGATACGTTTCAGCTACATTTTTATGTGTTTCTTGATCGTTTTCGGATGTGATCAGAGAAACGTCGAAGGTATCGAAATTCTAGTTACTTTATTCGATTTCTATATATACCTCGGATCTCTGTTTTTGTTTTTGCATGCGTATAGTTCTTAACTACTGATGATTCAATTATATATGCACTTGCACTGATCACGTATTTTTGTATATTCAGAGTAATTGATTTTTTTCGGACGGTAAGAAAATGAGTGAGGTTATCAAAGGTGTATTTTTTAATGAAGACTCAGTTTGATTTGCTTTTCCTTAAAAATAAACCATTTTAGATTACGTTACTTTCATTTTTGGGTAAACTACTTTTTTACTTTCTTGTTTACGCTATCCAATATTTTTTATCCTGTTAACTTTAATAATTTTCATGCCATCATTTAGAACTTTTCAGCTTCTTTCCTTTGAAATGGATTCATATAGGCAGTATAATTTCTATAATGCTGCTAACAGTATTTTACCTAGTGAATGCTCACCACTATACATCCGACCTGCTATAGGAATGCATGTTTCGCCTTTAGCCTAGACTTTCCATTATAGCCCGACGATCTGACAGAGGAGAGCAGTTAGATTTTACGTATACCTAAACCAGTTAAGGGTGATGAGTAAAATTTGGCGCTACCCATTGGCATCTTTACGAAGTCCTGGTAGCTTGGACTCACGATTTATTACCGTTATGAGGCAGAGTCCAAGCTGTAAGGACAGAGCGGTACGTGGAATCTTGCTCTTGAGTCGTAGTATCTGTTCAAAAGTCTGTCAGGACCGAAAATCCAGAGAACAGACAATGCCTAGGAAAGAAGTCAAGAAAAAGGAAGGAAGTAAGAGGGAGAGCAAAGATGAGGGGGTCTTTCAGTGCCGGAGGTGGTGATGACTCATGTTTAAAATTTAATTTTTTCACAGTAAGAGTCCTGGTAGAGACTAGAAGGAAACTAAATATTTTTGAAATCTGAAAAGAGCAAGTTAATAAATGACGGCTAACACTGGCACCTGCGCCATACAAAAAGTCGCTTCTGTTTTGAAAAATCACGTCATTAATCTTTTTGTGGTCTGAGTGCGAGGGCACAGATGCTATATTGGCATTTACATGAATTAACATAATCGCTTGGAGCGAATGGGGTTTGCGGCTCTGATGAATTGCAGTTAGGTTTAATTGAGTGGCATTAGGCAAAGTGCATGCTGAAGGTCTTGGGATAGTGATATATTGGGCCACCAGGTAAATAACAAGTGCTCAAGATCATTGGATATCGTAACTCATAAAACAAACAAGTCTATTATAGTCAATTCGACTATCTTGGGTGCGACGTTTCAGTTGACAAAAATCTCACATACTTATACGAGTATAGTTTTCCTCTTTTTCAGCTATCGAGTAGAGTTCAAGTTTTGTTAGTCTGTAAAAAGTATACTTAAAGTGACTAACTACTCGTTCTACATTGCTGACAGTATTGATGTAAGAATAAAATATGTTAAGTCCAATTTAGAATATGCACTTATTCTCCAATTAGAAAAAATTTATATATATTCAATGAACGTAATACCTGTAGATAGATACAGTGTATTGAGAGCACAATTTTTACATAAATCCTTGAATTTCAGGTCCTCACATAGTATTGTATTCATATAGATAATTCCATGATTTTTCGTTTTTGATTGTGGAGCAATCATTTCAGGTAAGTTGGCTTAATTGATTTTTATGTTCATATTAATAACTGCATTTTCCAATTATCGAGAGTAATAAACCCATCAGGATATATGCTTAAAAATATGTATTTTCAGTCCACTAGTTGAAATAACATATCAATTGGCTGATGACTCCATATTTTCTAACAAAAACGTAGTAACTCAAGTTAATCGTTTCCTATCTTAAAGCAAATTTAGTGACTGTCCTAGAGCGAATGCATTCCAGCTACTTTCAAAGCAGAGGAAATATAGACGCCAATTAAGGTACACATCATACAGTACGTCTAATCACAATTTCGGAAATAACCACAACTTCTCTGCCAATTGAGATTGAAAGCGAAAAGCCCATTCTTAACTTTTTTCGTAACCTACGAAAAAAAATATTTTTTTTTTCCTGGCCCGTTCTGTTGTGGCGGTGAACATGCAGCGGAAATAACGTGCATAATAACCTGTAATGAATAGGCATAAATACCCAGAATAAGCAACTGCTATAATACCTCCAATGTACAAATGCACAAAAATGCAGAACTGCGCAAAACAAATTTATGCATCGAGATAACATGGAAAATCCGGTTCACGTACCATAAAAACGATACCAAAATTTAAAAGCTGGACAAAAGTTATTCTACGTATTACCATATATAGGGTGTTAACATCGAAAGGGTTGAGCTCCAGCAGTGGATATTTCAGAAAAACATCAGGTATTTAATGCAGTGTTACAATGCGGTATTTGGAGCTGCACAAAAAATATCTCAAACCAGTATCTTTATATGGGCTACCTCCTAGAAAAGTACGATAACTTCATATCAAAGACAAGTCTTGGGTAATTAAAATCCTGGATAATTGTGTGGTGGACGGTACTCGAACTCATGTCACCAGCTTTTAGTGCTGACGTCGTCGCCGCAAGGCCACCATTTTGCAGCGATCTGGGGAGGTACGTTCTAGCTATCGCCATTCATATCTTCAAACTCCTCCCTCTCTAAACTGCACGTTGAGTTGAGTATATGAAACGCGAGCGAGAAAGTACCTTACAAGGCGCCTTAGACTAGTCGCTACGATTAGGTAACACCTCTGAAGAATGGAGACACGAGTTTGTGTGCCAATTGCATCAAAAAAATCTTGATTTTTCTCATTCCAAACCTTTTGTCTACACCATTATCTGTGCTGTCTTGCATATGGACACATTACGTGGATGTATCAGTCTCTGTGAACGTGTGATCCTTTTGGCTCTTACAACTCGTAAAATCTTTCATACAAGGAAGATATGTTTGGATCAATGACATTCTTCTATTGACAACACAGCTGATCGTGGCCTGAGTTTCTAGCTTCTGCATATGCGCAGGTCTCCAAAAACCTGTACCACTATCGCAATCAGACAAGAATCAACTACCAGCTTGATTGATTGCGGACATTCCAGATGCTTTCTCTGGAATGGAACTCATGGGTGGCTGATCCACGTATGTAATGTAAATTTGCTGTTGGCGAATAATATATGTTTCTTGAACACACGCTAACAAATCTGAACAAAGGTGGTGCTATGTTTTATGTAAGTTGAAATTCTGAACGATTGATCACACAAAAAATTGGTCGATCCTCATATGCAGCTAACGGTTTACGTCTTTTTCTAGTAAAATGTCAGTGCTTATACTGTAAAAAATACCTACTTGAATTAAATATGAGAATGTTAACGGAAGGATCAGAGAAATATCTACCTTGATTTCCAGGAAAGTGCTCCAGGCTTTGGCTTTCATGAACAGATTACCACATCCACTAGAATATAACTCCCATCTTATTCTGTGATATGCAATCGTTGTGCATACATCATCAAGGCGAAGTTGCAACAATGAAACAACACTGTGTGTCAAAAAACGATGTGTAGTCATCTACGTTGCCGAAACTCTCATAATGAAACCTCCGCCTTTTACACAGTCGCGGTAGTTTCAGCTCTAGCAGTACCATCAATAATAGAATAAACAAGTTTAATTATACGTGTGTCAGACCATATACACATAAATTTCGAAAAGCTATTAAAACGCACTTTCCAACGATGCAGGATTTAAGGCAAATTAATTAATGCAAATTATTCGGTTGTAATGCACATCGAAATTACCAAGCTACACACCAATCGATTACACTAAAAAACCAATGCCAACAAACAGCTAGCAGGATGATCATTTTACAATATAAGGTACATGCAGGCCTAGGAGCATAGAGCTATTATTTGTTGCAGCATAGTTTTGTGGTGTTAACATGTTACTCTAGTGAATTTGCGCTGCTACTGTTGAAAAGAATTTAATCTGCTATTATTGATATAGGTATGGAAACTTGTAATACCTATAAGCACCAACAAAATTAAAAAGAAAAATAATTGGTATGTAAATATAATAATACAATTAAGATAACAGGTTTGTCAGAAATCACATCAAGGTATGATTTATATGTGCCAAGATGTATGTCATAATGTAAGTAATTTATACAGCATATTACAAGATACGTTACACTGAACTAATATGTTACTTTTATTGCTATCAGAACTGAACATTTTTGGATTACCTCAAAAATAATTCTGTCTAAATAAAAAAAAGAGTGCAAGTAATTTAACTGTGTAGTCCAAGCCAATATATAAAAAATTAGCATGCTAAAGCTCACCCCCCTGTAACCTAACAGACATTTTTTCTAACGAAAATCCTATGGCATATTACGTACGAGCAACAATCTGGTAAAGTTTAAACGAAATGGCTTTTTTCACCTGGCATACTCGAGGAAGAGCGACTGGGTCGCCTTAAAAAATCATCTCGCTCGGCCCTGGCCCCATTAATCTTTGTGAGTGTTCAAGGAGCAAGCGAAGCTTTTGAGGCCAGATTGGCATTTACATGAATCAACATAATCGTCTGGAACACACGGGTAGCCATAGTGCTTAGATGGATTCAGTCAGGGATAAATAATTGTTGATATTGAAGCACTGCTGTTTTCTAAGTTCGTTGTAGAAGATAAACTGTTATGCAGACTGTAGTAGGCATGTTTTGTGGTAAGTTAAATGATCAGCTATTTGTAATATCATATTCCTTGTACTAAACTTATTTTAATACCAATAAATCAGAAAGCTGATGTAACAAACGTCTTCATTTCTTCATCAAGAGAAGTTTTATGCAGTTGAATTTCATGAGCACTGCAAATACACATCACCTTGAATGAAATGTATGGTACTTACGTATTAACGCCACCGCAGCTACAGGTTTGGCGGTTTTCAAGTGCCGCCATTCAAAGCCTAGAATTTTTGCGACAAATCATAAAATAAAACACTTCATTTAAAAAAAAGTAGTCAATCGGATTTTGGTCGAAAATGAGCCGATATAGAGTGCTGCGGTGGCGTTAATACGTAAATACCAAATTTATTTATTTAATTATTTATCTAAGGCTACGCTGAAAACAACTATTCACCCATTGCATTGCTTGCATATAAATACTAGTAAGAACTGATTGTTTTAATATATTTTCAATCAATCAATCGAACTGCACTATTCTTGAAAATGTACTATTTGAAAGACATCCTAGTATATCAAATAAATAAATGTTTTGTAGATGAACAGTATATAATTGAAAAACTTTTGTTATTGTCATTTGTTGATCAGGCCTGACGAGTGGAGATAGTTATGTTAAAAGGGATCCTATGCCAAGAGTATATCCGGACCCTAGATAGAATTTGGGACCCCCTGAATACCCGAAGAGCAAAAAATAAAATAAAATAAAAGGACAGGAAAATAAGGAAAACTCCTCTAAACACCTGAAGCACAAGGAAAATGGTACGTACTAATAAATAATTGTAAAGTTTGATGAAGCCCCCCATTCCTGGACTCCGTTCAAATGTGCTTTTCAAAAATCCCTTCCTCTCGATGATGCTGGACCTGATTGCTAAGCGCTTAATAAGTAAAAGGATAAATACCGACGACCTAGGACCAAAGGAACTGTTGAGAAGCCTCTTCCTGATATACAGACAATGATTGATCTCCTCTGAGCTGCATCAATTGTGAATAGAGCAGTAGGGGTAACAACTCCCCAAAGAAAAGTATTACATGTTAGGTTTCATCTGAACTTTGTACAATATAAGAGTATTGGATAGTGAAAAGCACTTCCTAGCTTTGAACAAATTTCCTAGCTCTTTTCCAGCAGCTACTGCAACGTACGAGTCGTGCTCGTGTCCAGTCATGGCTTCAGTAATTTTCACCTTCATTAGCTCGAATGAATGACGTCTTGGAATGCGTGGCCATTCATCAGAACTAGAGGCTTGTCTAAGTATATTTTATTGCGAATATTTTATGGAGATGAAATCGTTTCATTTTCTTCTTCGTTTTACCATTAGTCAGGAAGACACATGAGGCCCCTTTGTGATCACCAGTGACTAAAAGCTTTAAGCCAATGACTATAGCCAATATTCTGTTAGGGATATAATAATAATTTGTGGGTGAGTTTAAAGTCGCAGCATTAGGAATCCCATATGTTTGATTATTAGTAAAAAACATATTAAGTTTTGAATGTAAATACTCATTTAACTCTACTTTGCTACAATTACCTTATAAGTCTTTTATCCGTGTCCGTCCATAGCATACTAACTAGAAAGTAATGAACATGCCTAATTGATAATGTGTAGGCTTCACAGATGTCATTAATAAAATCGTTTTGTCTCACTATATGAACAAATGATTTAATGTACTTAGACTGCAACAATATTTCAGAATCTATGGGAACGGGGATGATTTAAAAATAATTGTAACAGGTCTGAAATTTGACCACTCTCAAAAATTTCAGACACTGCACTTTGTGTCTGGAATCTGACCTTTTCCACCATCCTCACTAGTGCAGCAAGCTGCCAAAGCACGTCATGCATCAATGCCCAACTATCAGTTTCCAAACGAACAAGCCGCGTTTCAGTGACGGTCATATGAAAAATCCATTTCGTTCGCCGCACCGGCTTGGGCTATCAGTTACGCGAATAGAATCAGCATCCGTAACTGTGTAAATACAGGAAGGTAGATTAAAAACTCAATTTTGCAGTGAGAAAAATCCAGAAATCAGAATCTGCCCTTTTTTGTACTCCACAGCTATTGATGCTGATTCATCCTATTTACTGCATGCTAGAGCCACGCAATTATCAGATAGTTACTGACCTTGGTAGCGTGTTTTCCAGATTGTGCTCGTTTGAGAGTGAGAGAAACACAATACTCGCAAAATTACTGACGTAGGCGGCGATTCAGGGTGAGAGTAACGTGATTCCCAAATAATTACCAACCTTGACAGAGTGCGTGGACATACGTTAAGAAGACGACCTGTAACGTAATTTTATGTTGCAGTTCCGACATACTCTGGTGTTTTGACCACGTGGCCACTCTTGCTTAGCCACCACAAACTTATTCCTCTTGGAATTTTACTATGGGAAAACATAGAGACAATTTTTACTGGCCAATTACTAATCGATGAAGTTAAAAATATTTCATCGTAACGTATTAACAAATAGACTCAGCAGATATATTTTCCATTCATATTGTCATCCACAAACAGTTAAAATAAAAGTGATTTTTATGCATCGTTGTTACTTGCAATAAGCTATATCATTATCACAGCAGTTGCTGCGTATACAACAAAACTGCTACTATAAAGCTGCTACAGCCGCTACAGCTGCTTCTTTGAATATGCAGTTTTGCCCATCCCTACTGGTTTTTAACTGCGTGAAACTAGCAGTTGTTCCAGTATTGCCAAATTTCTGATAATTATCCTTTTTGTGGATAACTATGGATGGTGGTGGATACGTCTCCCTCGTAAGTGAGATATGAAGTTAACTTAATGATAGGTAAGATAGGGGCTGATCAAAAGAATTGGAATCAGTACAGTTGGCTTAAATAAGGGAGTAAGACTAGATTGGCCTGGATATTAGCCCCATCCCTGGCCCCATCCTAGTTCTGAATTTTATGTATTTCACCGTGCTGTGTTCCTACGACGTCTGTGTCTGTGGTACTTCTACGTATCGGATGGCCATAGAGCGATAAGTTTTACTAAAGACAGTTTCTATGTTGACACATAAATAAAAATAGGGAAATGGCTGGCTTCTTATAAGGTACATTTTTTTATTCTGGAAAATATCTAATTTTTCAGTCATTGTAATAATTTGTTTATCCAAACTGGTATTATTATTCTTATTTTCTAATACTGTAATATTACAGTATTAAAAAATTATTTTTTCTTATTACATAATAGTAATGATTTATTGACAACTTAGTGATGTTCAATATAAACTGATTTGTGTTTACTCAGGCTGGGGTTTAAAATCGAATCAGAAATATGTGTTAGTTTGTATATTTTATATTTTGACAGAATTCCAGTAACGGGCGGAAAATATTTATATTAATTTTTTGTATTTTTTTCTAAATTTTTAATTACCACAGAATGAATAGTGTGCTTCCAGAAAAGCAGAAAAATATATACAAATACTAGAGCAAAAACGATGGAATTATATGAATTACGATATTTTCAAATCGGAATGAATCAGACAATTTCGGATTAGATCGAATAATTGCAAGTTTGATGGAGGATTTTTACATTTTTAGATATCGGCAACACTGTTGCGTTGATTTGCGGCTGGCTAGCTTTAAGCAACCCGAACTAATGTCTCAATGCAGCCGCCGACTACCGCCATAACTCGAAAGACCGCTGGTACTGCACAGCGCACAGCATAAAATTTCCTTTGCGAAATGCATTCGGAGGCCGACAATTCCTCGCTGTAAAATATCGTCGTATTGCCGCAGCGTTACGTGCTTCACTGTGTGTGCCTGCCAGCTTTTACCAATTACGTGGAGCGTAAATTTCTGGCGAATCCGTGTCGCCTATTCACTTTTTCCACCTCCACTGGATGTCTGAACGCAACATAGCTAGAAGGAAATATAGGACGTGTTCACAGAATCTGATATCAGCTGTCATTCCACAAGAAACTGAATAGAAATAAACTAACAAACAGGACGCAGTGCAACATTATTGATTTTTCCTCTTAAACATTTAATTTCACTTTGATAATTATTTGAGCGTTATATTAAATGGCGATTTTATTCCAGTGGGAGAGTCAGTTAAATACTAAGGTATCTATTTTGTTGATAGCATAAAGGTCAGTATACTGACCTTTGAGTATAGTCACGTGAATAATATTAAAAAAACCTGTTTGTAGTTAATGATATCTCAGTAAATCAATACTTAAAACAAAAAAAATCCTTGTGAGTCATTGATAATGTCCAAAATTACATATTGTAGTATAGTTTACCACCCGTTTTTCGATATAATATCCATAAATAGAATAGCAAATGTTTTACATATAATTCTATCACGCTTCACAATGCATAACCATCTACAGCTAAGCTTCTTGACCAGAACGTTTCAAAAACATATTAAAATAATATTATATCAGTGAAATTTTCTATTCACCATAATTTTCAGGATACTCTGTTTACTTATAGAAATTCTTTCAAATTTTCATTTTAGATTTTTGAAGGGTTTCAAATATCTAGAAACATTAATAGAGTAATGAATCTATTATCTTTATTTTGTTTACAGCGAAGAGTTAGGTGGCAGAATAGTTATAGTTGGATTATTCCCTAAATAAACGTAATTCGTTTTATTGTTAGTATTATTTTCAATTTTAATTTTCTCCTTGAAATGCCAAATGCGGAATCCCACGGAATCTTGATCGGGTCTCTCTCCATACCGCAGCTTGCCAGTTTCGGGACGTAGGATTCAGATTTGACTAGATCCTTTAGCGTGTGTAAGTGTGCCGACCTGTTTTTTTTTGAACCTTATTTGATTCCGACAGACGAAGGGAGTCGCACTGACAGCATCCCCAAGTTAAGCTTGTTCTATGCGACAGAACTGGGATACTGGCATACACTCTGAGCCTATTACGATTGCTGCTTGAAAGGATGCAGTATTTACTACATGGTGGAGAAGTATTGTGAAAGGATCTGATTGAGAAAGGTACAATACGGTACGATAAACATAGTAAAAATGCATTCTCAGATAGCTTGATCCTTAGGCTTGATAAGAATGTATTTTTGTTTGACATCCATAGATAAAGCTGCTTGTTTCGAGGACAATATTGTTTTTCAATGTTTTTAAATTACCGTTTCCTCAAATTAACGGATAGATTTTTTTCCTAAAAGATATTTTATCGACATCAAATCCTCAAGAAGCTGTCCGATAATGTTATTATCTAATGTTATTCCTTCTTTTTCTAACTAAGTGAATCAGTTGTCTTTTAAGGGTCGAGATATGTAAGGTCCTAATTATTATTCACTTAATAAATTGAGAGAATGAAGAGAAACCAATTCAGTGGTGTTCTTTAGGGGGGCATTTATTTGCGTATAGGCTAAAAGATTTTTGATACGTTGCTAGCAAATTTTTGGTGTGTCCGGATGCTGCAAATTAACATAATACAATCGTGTTTCTCGGAATCGCATACATTAAATGGCATCACCAAAAGCCTAGCTTGTGGTTTTCATGCATATTCTCATAAGAGTGCGTCAATCTAACTTTTGTTGAAGTATTCATCAAAATTAAATAAATATGGAATTACTGTGACTACATAGAGAGTTTGTTGATACAAGTTTCGAACTGTTATATGGACAAATATTTAGGAACGGTGTCTGCTGGTAGATTGCTGCAAATTCTCCGAACAAAGACCTGGTCCTATCGGTCAGTTAATGATGTATACAGGACTGAATAGCAGCTTTTTGACGAGTCTGTCTAGCAGGCTCAGGAAGTGGTGGCATCAAGGATAGCTCAGAACAATACATTCCGTTGCTATATCGATAGAATAGTCAAATTGCTCTACTCTGCAGTGCACCAACTATTGACAGTGTCGTCAGAACGGTAGCTCACCCCAAATATTAATTAGTAGAATATTACCTATTTTCAGGACAGATGGGTGAGAAGAACCCTGAACCATGTTTCCTGAAATTTTTCCTTATAAATTCTTGGCTTATATTTGCTATTCATCAAAACTGGATGTTTTCTTGGGTAGATTCTCCTTTAGAGAGTATTTACCTCTGCAATTTATTCACAGATATCGATCTGCTATTTCAAAGTGAGTAGGTTTAAAATCGTTAAATATAATAGGAGCGAGGCTGCCGCCGAACGTCTAACAATGAATCACGTAATCAATAAACTCATATTTCATTAGGAACCCAGTTAACAGACATCCCTCAGATATACAACCCCTCGTATCATAATTCTCTACTTCCACCGAGTCCTACGCAGCATCTTACGCCTTCCGAATATATCTTATCTTAATCTACGTAATAATTTGTCATTACATTCTGAGTGCTCCGGATGGGGCACCATTAATCACACACCTCGACGTGAATATTGAATGCAGGTAGCAAGATTTTCCGAAGATCACGCTAGCTGGAAAAAATTAGTGGGACTAGAGGCTATACAGGGTGATTTAAGAGCAGGATGGATATCAACTTTCGATTGAGTATGATCCAAAGAGTACGAAAAAGTTGGATCACTGCCGTCAAATCAGTTGATGCAGAGACTTTTAAACAAAGCCGCACCGACCAGTCCTTTTACGAGCTCCAGACATTAGCATCAAAGGCGGCCGCTAACGGTAGGGAAACTCTGTTTCCTGAAAACATGCGGACGGGTCAATGCATCAACCTATATTTATCTGATAAGCTTTAATATGGGCGACCTTGAATAATTGTTCGTTTATACTGTGTACAAATATAGAAATCATCATTCTAGGTTGTTGAAGGTTTGATGGTTGAACCAATATTACAGCTTCTCTTATTTCAATCGTACACTTATGATGCACATGAATGACACGTGAAAAAAGCTCGTTCACACCACTTCCGGAAGACCGGTAGGTCGTTTATGCTGACGATGACGTTCCAGTAACCATTGCTCGGTTCAATTAATTGAATTATTTGGCGTTATCATCGCTCTGACGTTCTCGACCACCGCTGTACCATTGCGGTCGGTAATCGGAGTTTACTGCATTATAAACAACCCCTAAATGAGCGGAAGCTTCAGTCATCCAGGAAACTATCATATTTACAGCTTGTGATAGATAATAGTTGTTCGTTTTCCATAACAAATAGAGTATTAAGCGCATTATTCGATGATTTTGCGGTAAACAGGCGCTAGATTATTCTGCGCTAAATCTATTTTGGGTACCATTCGCTGTTGTATATTGCTGTTAATAATGCCCAAGCATATTAATGGTCCGCACGAATCAGCTTCATATAGAAGAATTTTTTAGACAGCGTTGTAATTTGACTCAAACAGGATAATATAGGGTTAGATGTAGACCATGTTTCTCGTAGCACCAGTATATAAAATCATGCGAATTTTGAATGAACAATATTTAGAACTTGAATTATGACAGATGCTCAAACACACCAAGAAAAGGTATCAGCTTCTCATTACGCGCTTAGCTTTTCTGACAAAGCAACAAGATTCAAGGATATCTCCTAATATATGCGCAGTGAAGATTTTGGGATATTGGAAATTAGCGATGATTTAATCCACAACAAAACGTGGATGTTGAAGGTTATGGAAGTGGAGCAAACTCAATATGGTTTGTTGAGCAAATTTAATAGAGGATCGGGTAATTGAAATCTGATGTGCTCCTTTAATTTTATTGAATAAATAATCGCTTTCCAAAGCAGAATCCGATAAAGAGATGAAATCAATACAACAAAATACTGATTTTAACATTCCGAAATAGGACAGTAGAACAATGAGTGACATTTTCTGAATGATAAGAGAGCACTTTTTCAATTAGTTGATTGAGATTGTAATTATCGATAAAAAGTCTATTATCACTACCTTTTATGACACCTATGTGAAAGCTATTCTGTTATACACATGTAACTCCTATGTGCATATATTTCACCGTGAAAATTTACAGTTTCTAAATAAATCGATACTGTATGAAAAATGGAGTCAAGGGGATTGTCTAGGTACGTGCCTCGCTGTAATCATACCGTTAACCCAGCGGCACGACGCTATTCGGCCAACGAATTTATCCAGCGTGCTGAACTTGGCTGTGGCAACAGTATGCAAAACAAATTCCTAGAATCGTAGGGTTCATATCAACATTCTACACGAAATGACGTCATTTTACATATAGGTACGACGTATTGTTCCTACCTACTTGTGTGAGTTCACGATAGCCCCGACAAAATCAAAAGCTCTGGTTTTTAATTTTACCAAGTCCGCAGGCACAATAATATAAATGACAACGTTTTTATCTTTGAGTTGTAGTATTGCATGTTTCTATGTGACATGGAATACATGAAACTGAAAAATGAATAATTATGTAAATTCTAAGTTTATTCCGGTGGTTTTCATTTCAATCATCTTAGTTGGTCTTGCTCGTTCATAGAAACCCGATAAGACGACTTAATGCACTTTATTATCGTCACGGCTGCGACGCGACTGAGTCATTTAAAAAAGGACAAAATCACAATGAGCTTTTTTTGAGAATTACAACGAAATTGACATTGACACTAAATAATAACTTTTTTAAGGACAGCCACGTTTGTTTTTAAATTGAACTTATATAATGCGCGAGTACAAGGCGATATACTCACATTAAGGTAAAATTATTCAATTTACACTCAAGGATTCACGAATAAGAGTCGTCTCATGAAAAATTATACTTAAATACAAATAAATAATTAAAATTTTACGTAAATTGCACAATGTTATCCTAATGATGGAAGAGTTTCATAAAATAAATATGGAGATGGTGTATTTTCCAACTCGATAATATTAACTTAATATTAAATGGTGTCTATGACAATCCATGAACATTTCATAACCTATATTGTCTAGAGAGAAAAAAGAGGAGCTTCTGATTTTGGTAGATATAACAATGTACAGTCACGTTCTAAGTAAGAGACGAGGAAACATTTACTACGTCACAGCGTTCTCGCAAAATTTTATGTTTAAACTTTGAAGAGGTTTTTTTGCAATATTCCGTCAAAAACTTTGGAAAATACCCTTTTGAAGAAAGGGGTTGACGATTGATGGGAGCATCAGTCACCAGCCACTAGATGTGCAACCAACAGTCAAGTCATATGCAAGGTATAGTAACATGGACCTAACCTAACCTAACCCAACAACTGCCTGAAATGTAAGATCTGGGTTCGACTCCTACCAAAAACCAAATTACTGAAAATTGACACTCTCGACATTTCATATGGAAGAAAAAGACACCGCTTTCCAACATATTTACTGGAGTAATTCTCACGGCAATCGTGAGTTGAGTGGCGAATGATTTTTCACACCCAATGAGGCCATTACACGATAAAGATAAATTTTAATTTTCATGAATTGTCACTGGAGAATAGAACTCATAAATCTTGATCGTCCCGACCTTCCGTGCGATTTTCCCTCTTCTATTCGAAATATTTCCTTATCACTTTTTAAAAACCTTTTCATCGATTTCTCGGTCGTCACGAACGTGACGTGTTTGTTGGAAGAGATTCCGGGTTTGGAGACGGACGTTGGAAAAATGTTCAGTTTTCAGTAAAAGTAACGCGTATCATTCAAAAAGAAAATATATACGATACGTTTGATGGAGTATGTCGGTCACAAAATTTATGTTTGAAAGTTGAACTAAGCAGTATAATAACAGTTAGGCAAAAATCACAATTGATCAGGGTATAATTTACACCAGATTTAGTAAAACGGTTACTTGTTAGCCAACTGATCCTATGTTTGGGGTTGGTTTATGACTGGGGTAGCTTGACCAACATATTGAATGATGTTAAATTTTGTATTACGTATAGCCGATTTTAATTTTCTAATATACTAACCCGGTCATCAAATTTATCAAGTCTACCCAAGTATCACTTGTATTTCATAAATAATGAATTAAAATACCTTTTGTGTTGAGATACTTTTAAATCAACTAACCCATGCATATATTGGCATTGAGTAACATATTCTACTTTATTAGTCAAATAATCTCAGACCCTATTCCTGTTTTTTATCAGATGTCAAGGCAAACTAATAAAATCGTTCATCAAACCTTGGTTTTCAATCTCATACGAAATGTGCCAATAATAATCAAACACAGAGTTGATTGTAGTGGTTAAAATATAAAAACAAAATTTGCTAATTGAAACATTGTATCCTTTTTGCTTGAAAACATATTTTTCCAGTGACATGTGCAGGATCGATAAAGAAATGTTTTCATTAGATAATTTTGATTGTATATTTTATCCACTGAAGACGATTGTTTTTGTTATGTAATACATAATTGTGTAAACGATTCTACTATGTTATACTTGACCTCAATCTCTGACAACACCATATAGCTGGGAAGTGAACTATTTACTCCCTGAAGATGAGTACCTCAAGGAAATATATGTACCATTTCTTCCTATCTACCCTCTGCATGTAGCTTCCTGCCCTTCATTGCCTCCTCAACTCCTTGTTTTCCACAATCGGATTCACCCTCTTTCGGAGTCGGTAAATGGGTGTCCACTCACAAAACCTAATTTGTCATCTATTATTTGGCATTCTGCTAAGGTGGCCGTACTGGATCAACTTTTTTCTCTCTATCCTTTCTATGATGTCTTGTTCCATGATGATTTTCCTTTCAACTATCGTGGATGTGTTCTTATTTCAAACTCTACAGATTCGTCTCATCGTATCAATTGGGACCGCTATTAATGATTGGTGTTTTTGTGTTTTGATACTTATTTAATTTACAGCCCGCCACTAGAAATATGTGATTCATGGATTTAGTGCGGCGATTCAGAATTCTTGTTTTTCAGATGAAACATCAAAGTGAAATGCACATCTGAGTCCTCCACTGCTGAGAGGTGTTGATGTCATTTTCCTCCAGTGTCTTAGTCAGTGGTTGGGCGGAAAAAATTTTGTTGCTGGCGTTCGAAAGGAGGATTTCTCATTTCATTTTTTATTGTAATTTGGATATTCACGCAATTTTTAAGTCAATGAATCTGTTCCAACACTTTAGTACTTTTTGATTTAAACAATTACACTACAAGCTTATCCTCGATAGTGATCCTTTTCAAATCGTAGTTATCAATTATAACGAGTATATAGAGGATATTATAACCAAACAAGACCTGTATAAAGTATTCCCTATAAAAAATTACGTTTGACCTTTTTATGTTTTGCTGTTTTGTAGAGATATCTACTATTTCCAAGTGTTCGAGGTGTGGCTACTAAGTATTATTATACCAAAAGCAATAACCTACACCAATAAACAGATTAAAAAATTCGAAATAGATAAAGTGATTTTCACCGATTTCGAGAAATAAACCTTACATTACACCAAAAAATAATGAAATCCATCATGCATGTTAATGGTATAAATAGAAAACAAGTTTGATCTTCACTTGCTTTAATTGTAGTTTTTTTAAAAAAATGATCTGAAATGTTAAATGGTATTGAGGTGTAGAAAAATGTAATCAGACACATTGTTTTCCGAAAAAAGGTAATTTTTAGAAGCAAATAACTAGAGAACGGTTGAAAATGGAAACCTTTTGTTGAGGTGAGAACCGTAGGGGTATAGCCCGATTTCCAATAGGTTCCAATCGTTCTGCCTCTAGATCCTAGTTTTGAGCTCTTGAGGGGAAAAATGAAAAAAATGTAAGGTGTCCGCCTGCTTTAGCTTAACTCTCCGTACCGAGATCATTTCCATCTCCAGACTAATCTGAGACTAACAATTAAAATAACTAGAGCTGCTCAATATTTCAACGAGTTGTCTATCAAAAATTTCAAAATAATGTTTCAATGATTTTTATTCTGCATGGTGTTTGCCTAAGAGATGTATTTTAGCTGTCCAAGATTTCTGGTATGTCGAACTCCTCTTGCGATATCCAGATGTATGTGCATATCTTGCCAGCGGATCATATGGGCAGAACAACCTTTCGAAGTACTGCTTTCGTAGAGTAGTTAGCCTATATTTTTCCTTCAAGCGCTCCCGCTCCTTCTCTTCCGCCAGTTTGTAACTATAAACGTCGAAGAACTGTTTATGTAAGCTATTTTCTTTGAAAATTGGTTCAATGCACCCAAAAACCTGTGATGGCTGTTCACTAAAGCATACGTCATAGAGCCACTCTATTCTACTTCTATCATCTATTCCACCATAGACCAACTTAGCATCATAGCATGGCATGAAATGGATGTTGTTGGTATCCTCTACGAAAAACTCACATGGCAGAGGTGAGTACTCATCTGGACATTTTTCAAAAAACGTTCTTATTCTGTCTCTGACGAGGTTTTTAGTTTCGATGTCGTCATTGTATTCACTGTCGAAACTCCTGGCAGGTTCTTCGTTGAATTGAGAATGGAAGCTGTGTGTTCTGCCTTTGAGTGGGATAAACGACTCGGCGTTTGTGAGAAAGGACCTTTCCTTCACCGTCTTTTCTTCACCATCTAGAGCTATCTCCAGGTCATCTTTTGCAGATAACTGAACGTTTCTATTCAGCTGCTGATCAATGTGTGTTAAGCTACAAGAAGAAGTTGGCGGGTATGAAAAGCATTTCAAATATCCTTTTTCTTCAAACCTTTGCATACCTTTTCTGTCGCACAAGTAATCTTCTAATCGCAACTCCTCAAACGACTTATTTTTATATTCTTTCATGAAGGTTATACTCATTGTGTTAATAGCTACATATTCTGCGGTACTGAAGTCCATCCCATGCAGTATCTTGAATCCCACTGTTGTTCCGAATGGACCATTTGCATAAACCGAACCCAAGCATGGAAAGGTATCTGAATTTTCCTCGTACACTATAAAATTTTCTGGATTATCCTCCAATAATGGAGACATGTTCATGATGACTTGAGATTTTGATAACATACAGAAAATGAAAAATATTTAATGATAATTTGCACTTGAGATTTTTGACAGAATCAAAACTTCATATCGAATTGTTAACCTAGTTCCGACCGTGTTACATTTTATTTTTGATTAATTATCGGACAGGATGTGGAGAGGTCATAGCACGTAATATCTTTAAAGATCGGCGCAATGGCATTGGGATTATTTGAAAAAACAGATTTGAATATTCCAATCTTTTATGGACGTAGCAGAAAATTTCGAATTATTAATAGATCGATAATTTTTGAATGGTTCACAATCAGCATAAAACTTAAAATGTGACATTATAAGAGATATAATTCAAAGCCAATATATATCAAAGTGAATTCCATAGTTTGTTACGTAAAAAAAATCTGAAATTTCACACAACGAAACAATGCACAGATATTCCTTCAACATCAGTACGAGAGTTACACTGAAGGTTTTTAGATACAGAAAAACTAAAAGGTCCTTTTTATTCTGTTTTTTCAATATATTCTCTCCCTACCTCAATACATTTACACATTCGGTAAAACTACTTGTCAAATTCTTGTGACCAACGTTCATTTGGAAGGTTGCTAATTTCCTTCTAAAATGCAGCGATTGCCTCTTCATCGGTGGAAAAATGGCGACCTCCACTGGGCGAGGTTCATCATCGTTGGCCCCTTCTAAACTCAGCAAACCAATTAAAAACTGTAGTCCTAGAAGACATTCCGCTTGTTTTAGTCTCTTTTTATAGTCATACAAAATCATGGTTCGAAAATCGCGACTACCCGTTTCTATTTTCACGTTAAAATTCTGCCAACACTTAGATTCGAGACTTCGAGACCGTGGCAAGGCAACTACTGAAAGATTCAAACCCTGCCTTTGCGTGTGAGAACTTACAACTTCAGACAAAATAGCTGCGTGCTCAGCTTGTATAGATTAGGAGTATCTAAAGACTTTCAGCGTGACCCTCGTATTACAGATAAAAAATCAAGTGATCGAAAAGGATACTAGTTGCTGCTTACTTTTGCACGTATCTGTACTTTTACTTGCATCAGTCCATCACGATGGGACCTCATAACATACGAGCTAACTTCATGCAAGAATGATATTTTTGAAAGCAAAAAGGTATCCCTACAGCCTGGAAGTACTGAATCGATCTAGCTTGCTCCATTTTTAGAGTTTTATTCAGAATCTTTAGAACACTATACTAAAGTTCCTCTTACTAGTTCAAAACGGTACAGCATCCTTATAAATATGCAAACAGAGTGCACACATACAGCGTCTTGGCTTACGGTGCGCGGAAGCTTCGATGGGTAACGTAATACCTCTGGAAAAAAGACCACGTTAAAATTAATATGGAGTCGAGTAACTGAGAATCGCAATTTGGTTCCGGATTCCTCGGGTGGGAAATTTGCATCATCTCGCGAAGATGTCGGCTGCCTTTTGCCTCAACGTTGCGGCCTAGGAAAGATGAGTCGGCGCCAGCATCGCGTTGCAGTCAGGATGTGTGAAAAAATAACGTACGGTGATGTACTTCCCACGTATTAGTTCAGAAATAAGGATTTGGAATGGATAGTTAATCTTATATGATCCAAAGAATTCTTCAAGTTTTCAAATATTCTCTAGCGCTAAACTCACATCCTTAAGAAAACATAAACAACACTTTTCTCAGGATCCTTTTTCAGTTATTGCAGTAATCTGCAGTTAAAGCCGCTAAAACAAAACTTGAACCTTTATATAATAAAGCTAACCATGCCCTGAAAATATCGTATATTTAGTGAATTTTGATATTAATATTTGGTTCTTAAGCAACTTTTTATTATCAATCAAATTCTAAAAATATTACAAATATCGGAATCGGAATATTTGAACAATGTTGTGTATAGCGAGGAGTAGGTCCAAAAGTTTTCTGAAGCTTATCTCCTGGTCATCACTCTAGTCCATCTTATCCTTTGATAGCAGCTAACTGCAACCACATCTGGTTGATAATGTTTGTTACCCGCGGCATTCTTTATCAAAGTACATAACATAAAAAATTAGATTTTGAGATTATAATGACGTTATTTTTAACGATATCCTGGAAGCAGAAACGTTAGTAAGGCTATGTAGTTAGTCTCATGTACTTTTAATAAGCGGCTAGGTTTTCTGAAAAAGTGAAACATCCACAACATTCTTTAACTTGATTGAAAAACTACTTTCTAACATTTACACTACCTCAACGCAAAAAAAGTATAAAATATGAAATTAAGGACCATCTCTTTATGCTAATCAGTAGGGCAGATCATATCACCTGTGAACTAGGCTCGTTTGAACAAAGGTCTGCCAATACCCAGCATGTAAATACCAGATAAAGTTTATCCTAATAATAGTTTGGTTTTGTGAAGCTATAAACATCAATTATGTTGCAGAGCGTACATTGTTATCCATATCGCAGTGCAATCAAAAATTTTAGGGCTCTTCTTTTAGCCTCACTATCTGTCGTTATATGCTTTATATGACGCAATTAAAGTGATTCAGTTTGCATGGGACGTGGAAGTGTAATGTTGATAGACTGAAGTTAATCTACTATTCCCTATTTAACAGCAAAATAATTGAGGCACTTAATCACTGCTTGAAAACGCAAGGTAGATTGGATTAGTACATGACTTAATTATTTAAAAGTCAAGTGATTTGATTAATTACATCATTTGAATTAGCTTGCGAAGGATAAACAGATAGAAATGGTTAGTTTAGGCCTGAAAACTTGAAAAATATATGTTTCGTAAATCAGCTTCAATAATTTTTGAAGCGTACTACGCTGGAAAGGAGCAGCTGATCCCGCAAGGACTTAATCTAGGATAAGCTAAAATTAAACAAAAATAAGTTTGATCAGATAATCTGGAGGACATAAGGTCTCTGCTAAAATGTTTAATTGAAGTCTCTAAGAGCTCAATTTGAAAACTACAGTTACACATTTTGTCATTTCTTTCTTTCTTTCTTTCTTCTACATTTTTTGTTATATTATAACGAGAGGTTGAGAGATACTTGATTTTCTCGAAAACAAAACAAGAGCCATAGCCCAAAAATAATCATATTTACTACTTGAAAAATGTATGATCTCGATCTTTAGTTTCTTAAACTTTCCAAAAGAAGATGACATTTTTGGAGATATCGAGCTATGGCCCTTTATAAACTCTCAATCGGGCGAACATATATATAAAAACAAATTGGATCTGATATACCTCTTCCACATATCACATACTTAATCAGTATATATTTCGGTTACGATTAAAATCAATCAATGAACTGAAATACGTACGTATTCAAACTGTAATGTTCATTTTGTAGAGACAACCGAGTTCATTGAAGATAGATCTAAAAAATTAATCAGTTAATTTAGCTGTAGGCCCAAAATATCCAGCCTTAGGACAGATGGACTGTTGGATCGATTAATGGACCATGCCGCTCAAACGGGCGACAGAGTAATCTAATTATGGAATTATCGGCAAACAATCTGATATTTGGAGATTCCTATATCAGCTATAATAGATCTGCGACATATCAACTATTAGACGCAATAACATTGTTCCATGTATTCTTTTCATTTTTCCAACCAATATTACACAGCAAGTGTTTCGTCCTAATCATAAACATGATATAGGACAAAGTCAATGCATCAAAGGCAAAAAATCTCTGTTTTTAATATTTCTTCATATACCAATAATTATATATGATAGCCATATGCAATGAATATACCTGTAAAATAATTTAATTTGAATTTCACTTGGTAACTAAAGCTTTAGATCGCACCTCTTTTGTTATGGAGTATTACCAGTAAACCTACGTTTGCAAAAATATCCATTATAACGTATATTCGGTGGATTGTCAATTTGTTTCATACCCTATTACAGCATTTAAATTAGGGAACGAGATCGAAATCGTAATTAATTTTTGCCAATTCTCCATATCGCACAGCGATATCCATGACATATCTATGCATATAATCCGCCCTTCGTTGCTGATTGTTTCTATCCCATTCAATATCAATTTTATAATTTCAACTGCATCGGAATCAGAGTCGCTGTCTGTGTTATCTGATGTCTATGCGATTTTAGGACTTAGGCAATTAGTGGTTAATCGAATACACATGGAAATGTAGCACGAACTGTAGTTATACTGTATAAACACAAAGTTACCATAAAGTTACTGATATATTTGGACCTTTGTTGAAATGAATGAATTTAATTCCTATCAAACATATTTCAAATAACCTCAGCAAGGTAGGATAAGGTGATGTAGGAGGTCAGGAATTCACAAAATGTTGGGTTATAATACAATTTAGGAAAATAACTTAACAATTCTCTAGCTAGCAGGTAAATATGCGGGGGTGCAAATACCTCGGAGGAATTATGATACTTTGATATTCACACATAACCTCTCGCAAAGGTTTTTGTGTCTATCTAGAGCCGTGAAATTTTTTGCAGGGAATTCGTCTCGTAAAGCCTTTTTATATGTTCCTCCATCAGGTCAAGATGTGGGAAATAAGATACCTTCCTTGAACTATATGGATAAAATCAACGAGTTTTAGTCTTGTATCCCGTATTATTAGATTTCATCGTATAACGTACTCAAAAAGGTTCCGCAGTGGATGGATATATTGAATAAAGGACCCACATCAGAACAACAAGAAAATTGTATTTTATTCACATTTCCGACATGTTTACGTCACATTCACTTCTTCCGTCTTTATTCGTAATATACTAATATTATTCTTCGTTTTGAACAATGATATAAAATATCAATACTAATTACGTACGAAAGCGCAACACTTACTTAGCGTAAAATTTGTCAAAAGCAGATAAAGGATCATAAGAAAAAAATATATGAAGCTTTTTGCCCACAAAAGCTGAAACATATCCCTTACACTACGAACACGTTGAGCAATCCTCAACAAAATAATTCATACATCAAAAACAACTTGTTATTTGAATGATTCAGTTATGAGCTTCTTTAGTACTAAACCCTTAGTTTCGTAGACTTGGTTCAATACTAATCAATAAGATTTATGGAAATTGTAGCATACAGGCGTTACATTCAAGGTAATAAAACTTATCAATCACATTCCTGATTAAATCGTTACACAATCCTCTAATAGACGAATCGATATATATTTGAACGATCTGCCGTTTTGATCACGGACTGCAAGGCGTGTAGCATTTCAAGAGGACGGTATGTGATTGAAATTCTCGTCCGTCGCGTCTACAGAATATGTGGCGACCTTTTCCTCCCTGTTTGGAATTCAGAGCGATCATGCCTGAAGGATAGTAAAATAGGGGAGAAAACACCCGTTCCACCAATACAAGGGGTATGAATCTTACTCCCTAGCCGTCGATTTTACTTTTGATCGCGACACTTTAGTCACTACATCCAAAGCATTGCGTGGTAAACATGGCTTCAATTAGGTTGATCCTGTACTAACAATGAAATGGTCCTAGCTTAGGAATAAATATTGAGTTCGGTTGTAAAACCGTTGATCATCTGGCATTAGATTTTCAAATATAATAAACGGTACTGAGACACATTTCCTCTTTCATAATCACTTAATTTGCAAAATTTTCGTGGTTTCCAAAATTCCTATGGTTCCTAGTATATCCAATATTTAGCATATTTCAAACGAATCAAAAGTTCTGAAGTCTGATAAAAATCCAGAATAAATTGATATGGCGACACGTGAAACATGGAGCCTTCTTTTTAGAGGCTGAAAACAATTTTGTAACGTATCATCTTCTGACCCTTATTTAAAGTTCAGTTATAGTTGCTATGAAAATCGGAACAAATTCGTAAACGCTAAAACTCATCCCACAAAAATGAACAATATAAATAATTTCAGAGGGGGTTGCATTTTTATAGATAGCCTCACAGGCAGAACTCCAATCACGCTCCATAGGCGCAGCGAGAGAACACATATCTGTTCACATTGACCTTAAAAAGCTGGAAATTGTAACCATTAGGGAACAAACTACACGGCAGCTTGTTCCACAACGTCGAGGTAGTCCAAAAACACGATTTTTGTAAAATGCTCGTCCGAGGCGTTGAAAGCTCGACCTTCAGGATGCGCCCATTTGACTTCTCTAGTGCTTGCCGTAATAGCGACTCTTGATGTGACACATAGCATAGCCATGATAATATCGATAGAATATAGACAGATCAACCACCCTTCTTCAATGTTCTAGACTGTGGAGGTCCTTTGTGATGTCAAGCGCATTCACTAGACGTATTGGTCGTTTCGCAATTGTGTCCAGAAGCTTTAAGGAGTACTTCGGAACGCATCCCCATACCTGCGAGGAGTACTCCAGTGATGACCTGATCTGCATCTTGTACGGCGGCAGTAGCTGCTTCGAACAATACAATTTACTGGAGCGAAAGAGAACCCCTAGATTTTGGGACGCGAATCTAGAGACATGATCGTGCCAGGACATGTTATTCTTGATGTTCAGAAGCTTGATGGAAGATCACTCAAGTATTGAGCATCCCACCATCACCACTGCAGGCATGCAACTTCTTTGTTGTCAAGGTCGCTAAGTCCAATTTTAGATCCCCATACTACAATTCGGTCAACGTCCCCATTTCTCTGAACAGCAACTGAAATAAGGTCTCTTGGGTTAGTAGCTGATTACCCAGTTTCGTGCAAGAAATACGGGTGCTGTCATCTGCGAAGCTGTAGGAAGGATTACATTTCGTTCGTTGATGTACAGCAATACAATACAATACAATACAATATTTATTCATGACAGTACATACATAGAAAGTATTTTCATACGTCACAATACAATAAAATATTTAAAACCACGAAAAAGTGTTGTTTAGAAATTAAAAGTATTAAGACACTAAAAGCATGTATGGATTCACAAGACACATTACATCAACAAATAAATGTTACAATTACAATTGTTGGAAAGCAAAGACACTACATTTAGCCCTTAGTAAATAAGATTACATTTTATACATTTCAAGTATTAGTGTTAATTTATTTTTATTATAAATACTCTGATACTTATAAATACATACATAAATAGAGAGTGTTTCTCAAAATGTTCTACATAATCATGTTACTGCTGAGGAACTCCTCCTCACTGAAAAATGCATTTGTTTTAAAAAATCTCTTAATTCTTGTTTCAAAAGCCTTCTGCTGTAGCTGTTTGATTTCAAATGGAAGAGCATTGTAGAATTTTATTCCATAGTGTTTTGTCCCATCCCTGGCTCGCGTAGTTCTACTATGATTAATTGACAGGTCGTCCTTGCCTCTGGTGTTGTAGGAGTGAAAATCGCGATTTCGTGTATACCTCTCCAGATGTCTCTTTACATGTACTAGACATGTAAATATATATAAGGATGGCAAAGTGAGTACACCCAATGATACAAAGGCCTGTCTACAACATTCCCCATATTTCAGGCCAGCAATAACTCTCACACCTCTCCTCTGCACTGCGAACACTCTTGTGGCATGTGCAGAGTGTCCCCAGCACAGAAGAGCATATGCCAGATGGCAATGGACATATGCATAGTATGCGCTCAATAAGACACCGACCGACACGCAATTTTTCAAGTTCCTAAGAGCATATATGCCCTTGTTGATCTTTTTTATAACACTTTCGCAGTGTACTGCCCATGTTAATTTGGAATCAAGGATGACTCCCAGAAACTTTACTGGCTGCACCTCGGTGCTATTAGGTCTGAGACAGAACGTGAGAGTCTGCGTTTTAGCATCATTTACGCTCAATTTGTTAGCCAGGAACCAATTGAGGAGACGTGACTGCATATCCACGACCAATCCGTCCAGTCCCACCAGGTCATCAGCCGAACCGACAGCAGTTGTATCATCAGCAAATAGTATGACGTCTGTAGATGGAGAAGACATGCAGAAACCTATGTCATTTATAAACAACAGGAACAGAACCGGACCCAAGACAGACCCCTGAGGCACTCCGTGACAGACCGGGAGCCTACCAGAGGTTTTCATGTTGTACGACACATACTGCTGCCTGTCAGTAAGATACGACTTTAATAAATTTAAGCTGCAATCAGCAAAGCCATAAGACTGGAGCTTCCTAACCAAAAGATCATGAGACACACAATCGAAGGCCTTTGTGAGGTCAAAAAACAGAGCCTGAGCATATCTTTTACCCTCAAAGCAGTCCTGAACAAATGCTATTAAGTGATTAATTGCGGCTGTGGTTGATTTGTTGGTGCGAAAACCAAACTGCCTGGGATTAAATAATCCATGTGTTTCCAAATAAGCACATATTTGCTTCTTCAGAACTGCCTCAAAGATTCTGCCAAATAATGGCAAAATAGATATGGGTCTATAATTGGAAGTCTCTTCAACATCTCCCTGCTTATGAATTGGTACTACCCGTGCGATCTTCAGCAAGTTTGGGAAAGTACCTGATGCAATACAAAAATTTATTAATTTGGTCAAGGGATAAAGAATTGTTTCTTTGATACTTTTTAAAATCTTAGTCGTTATTCCAAAATGATCCCTGCTGGTGCTGTTTTTAACTTCGTCAATGATTTCTCGCATCTCAATAAAAGTGATCGTTTTAAAATGGAATATTAAGTTGGGGTTAACTGATAAATTATCAAGATAGCTAAGGGGATCATTATTGGACTTGGGCAAAACTTTAATGATGTTTTGCGCAATCTGAGAAAAATATGTATTAAAACACTCAGCATCAATATTGTGAGCCACTGAGGTAGTGGTGACAGGGTTATTATTCTTTATGACCTCCCATATTGCTTTACCCTTGTTTCTAGCATTTGTAATATGTCGATCATTTGCAAGTTTTTTACTAGCTTCTATTTTTTCCTTATAATTATATCTTAGAGATTTAATTACATCATTAGGCACAAAATTAGGATTAGTAGCGCGCAAGGACGTTAGAAACTTCAAGAGTTCTCTCTCTCGCCTAAGATCATCACTAAACCAGAGTATTTGCCTATGCCCATAGGAGCTACTCTGTTTAGCAACCCTAGTCTTTTCTGGGAATGACGAGTTGCAAACGTTTAAGATTAAATTAATAAATGAATCAAACTTCTCACTTGGTGAGAGCGTCTGCTCGTCAAGATAAGACCAGTTTATGTCTCTAACTTGGTTCACCAGTTGCAACAATCCCATATCAGTAATTGGTCTATATACAATCCTAAGACCATCCCTAGTGTTTTTTGGTTCAAAACAAGGAAAACTTATGGATATAGCCCTATGATCTGATAAACCAGGGTCGATCACCTGTGCACTGTGGTTGTTGTTAATTAAATTAGTGAAAACATTGTCTAGGCAAGCACTATTTCTAGTGCTCTCCGAGACAAGTTGAATCATACCATATGATTCAAAAGTATCCACCAGAATCTGGGCCTCCAACGATCTTGTCTGAAAATGCACATTGAAATCTCCTGTCAGGACGATACCCTTGTTAATGTCCAGAGCATCCAAGAGTTTGGTCAGTCCCTGCACATAAGATGTAAAGTCTCCATCAGGAGAGCGATATACTGAGCAAATTTGGATGTTATTTATAATCAAGCCTGCTAGCTCAAAATCCAACTCTCTCGATAGATAGGAAGCATCAAATGGCAAATGGACCGTTTTTAAATCATTTTTAACAAAAATAGCTACACCGCCATGTTTCCGAACAGTTCTACAAAAGCCAGTTACAGGCACGAATCCATTAATGTTAACCAATGGTAGTTCTTCCTTGTTTAGCCAATGTTCATTGAAACAAAGAACATTATAGTTTTTATCAATTAAAAAAGCATCTATTAAATTTACTTTATTTTTAAGAGATTGTATGTTAAGATGCAGAACATTTAGAGAACCACTCACCTGTTTGCATCCAGTTAAGTTTCTGTGTTGATCACTTCTCCCTGGTTCTTGTAGTTTTTGTTGTTCTTTGGAGAGCGTCTGAGATTGATAAAATGGTTAAAAAGTATACCAGATGGCCATATGTCAGGATTCAGCAGCTCCTTAGCATGGACATCCACCTCCACATATAAGGAGCAATCCCTGAGAAAATTATTCGACCATTGGCACAAACCCGGCGGCAACCCTTAGGTGACAAGCTTGATCAAAAGTCTCTCGTGCCATTCTCTATTGAAAGCTTTCGATGTACGTAGCACGATTACTCTAGACTCACCATGAAGCTGAATCTGACTGCTCCACATATGTGTGACGTAGGTTCTATCGATATACGAGGGTCACTCTGAAAGTCTTTAAATATTCCTAATCTGTACAAGTTCAAAAAAGTTTGAGCACGCAGCTATTTTGTTCAAAGTTGTAAGTGCTTACACGCAAAGGCAGTGTTTGAATCTTTCAGTAGTTGCCTTGCCACGGTCTCGAATGCATCTAAGTGTTGCGATTTTCGAACCATGATTTTATATGACTATAAAAAGGGACTAAAACGAGCGGAACGTCACGAAAGTTTAGTGAGTTGCTTCGGGGATTCTGCCCCTTCTAGGGCTACAGTTTCTATCTGGTTTGCTAACTTTAAAAGGGGCCGGGTCTCACTCGATGATGAACCTCGCACAGGTCGACCGCCTACTGCTGTTACTCCGGAAACTGTGGAAGCTGTGCAAAATATGGTAAAAAAAGATCGACATATAACCTATACCGAGATTGAGGCTTCTCTGGGGATTGGATCGGCAGCGGTCCGAACAATCATTCATGATCACCTTCGCCTAAGGAAGCGGTGTTCCAGATGGGTGCCACATTTGTTGACCAGTGAGCAAAACGCGACAAGAGTTGATTCGGCTAAGTTTATGCTCGAAAAATTTGATAATGGGTACGGTAAAAACAGTTTACCGTAACCGGAGACGAAACATCTTTATATCATCATGATCCCAAAACTAAACAGCAGTCTTTAGTTTGGTGCTTTGAAAGTGAGCAGCCTCCAGCAATAATTCGTAGTTCCAAGAGTGTTGGAAAGAAAATGCTCGCATATTTTTTTCTAAAAGTGGATACATCACAACAGTAGCCTTGGAAAATCAAAGGACTGTTACTTCTGAATGATATATAACCAAATGTGTGTCTGTAGTCTTCCAAGAACTATGCAAGAGCCGTCCAAAGGCTGGTCTGCTGGGTATTCAATGGCACCATGACAACGCACCCGTCCACAGCGCCGCTAGAACACTAGATTTTTTTGCTGAACAGGGTGTCAAACTGTTGCCTCAGCCACCTTATTCTCCAGACCTAGCTCCGTGCGACTTCTTCTTATTCCCTAAGATCAAAGCAAAGTTGAATTCGCCTTTTTTTACCGATGAAGAGGTTATCGCTGCATTTGAGGAGGGAATTAGCAACCTTTCAGAAGAAACTTGGTCACAAGAATTTGACAAGTGGTTTTACCGAGTGCGTAAATGTAATAAGGTAGGGGGAGAATATGTTTGAAAAAGCAGAATAAAGTTTTTTAAACGTGCAGTTTATAATCCTTGAACGGCCCCCTGAGTTTACGGGGATCCATGCGTATGGTAGTCCAAAACTTTATTCTATAGAAATTCTCTTTTTCCCTCGAATCATCCGTAGCGGCCTTTCCGGCCTGTTTGGAATTCAGCTCGATGGTGCCTAAAAGGTAGCAGGATAGGGAGAAAACACTCGTTCGACCGATATATTCAAAACAATACAAGCACGAACGTAAAACATAAAGAGCGCAGAGGTCTGATCGAAGATAAGCCGGGGGAAATAAGGCACGAGCCCGCGAAGAACAATAAGAGAACTCCCTACATCAAAAGGGCCCTTTATAATGCCATTGTTCGCAGCGTTGAATCGCAGGACCCGTAGAAAGGACCACAATCGGAAAAAATTCATGCGAGCCGTGTTTTATGGCAGGGAAAAATCTGTTAAGGCACCGTAAAATTTATTTGACGTTTGATTACCGCACAATAATCTGACTAATGGGTCTGTGCCATGGGATGTAAAAAGGACTACTGTGATATCCGAATATTTCAGAATAAAAGTGAATACATTTTTTGGACTTTATAGAACCTATGTATACCATGATAATCTGAGTTAGTAATTCTCACTCGGTCACTCTGTCCGTTGACATGTGTATCTTTATTTGAGATTAGGGTATTCAATGTGAATATCTAGTTCAACATTTCCTGATCTATTCAAGGTTTTTCCTTTAGTACTCCCCCAGTTATTTCTATTTCATTAACACAATAGGGAGTTGGGATGTAGTTGTCATATTCATAACCATTTCATACGTTGCTATTTACGAGTATATTCAAAAAATTCAATAGGGTTCAATTAAGTCCTGATACTATTTCATGTTATTGGTGTATAATAATGCGTAAAAAGTACTAATTGAATTATACTTTGTTCCCCTACCATAACTAAGTATTATGAAAAATGTTATTGGAGGGATTTAATACATTGGAAAAGAAAAAAAATGTATAAATTCGACAAACTGCTCACAAATGTTGTTGCGCCCGAAAAACGTTATCTGACTGCTTCATAAATTCCAGAAATGGAAAGCAACTAACTAGATGACAGTTCATTGCACTTTATGTTATATTATACAATATTTTATTGTATATTTCTCAATACGATGTTGGTTATGTTGTTAATTGATTCAATTATTGTTCATTTTTTCTTTGTATCAATAATTTTATGATAAATATAATCTGTGTTCTTGTTTTTTACTACTCAAAATTACTCAAATAACATGTAAAGTCGGGAACTATGGAAGCTACAATCTTGTTTGCTCAGCTTAATTTCACACTTTTCACTTGTTTCTGATCATTTTAGGGAGTGTAAGTTATGAAAGGTTCTTGATTATAATGTTCAAAAACACTAATACTTGAGTCTATTCTTATTTCATTTGAAAATCGCAAAAACCGGACGACGCGAGGGCTACGAACGAAGAAAAAGCAGTAGTAGTGGTTGCCTGAACAATTATCATCACTTAGGGACAAGATATGACGATTTAATATAAAGATAAAAATTGCAATTCACACACAAGATTCCTCAAATAAGTCGTTTTTGTTAGGCGTTTCACTTTATTATTTAATGCATCATTAGTCCGTCAATCTTGACCATTCACAAAGACTATTTGTCAATTAGGTAACTCGGAATGTACGTCAATATAAAACTAGGGTTGTCAAACCTAATGATGCTTTGAAGATTAAAGTGAAATGCGTCACAAAAAAACGTATCTTATTTGTGTAACGTTGTGTGTAATACCATTTTATCTTAATGATGGACGGTTTTCACCTAATAAGAGTATTTATTTACAACCCACATCGATTAATATTATTATAGAGAATATGCAGGTCTTTCCAATTTAACTACTCAAAGAGCCAGCCATGCACGAACTAGTCAGCAAGCCAGAAGAGGTGGTATAACGGTCGAGTCGAATCACTTGAGAGCCAGGTTATGCTAGTCCAGAATAAAGCGAGAGAGGCATAAACACACAGTAAAGCATCGACCGGAACCTGCATCGCAGCCAGCTTCCCTCATTCCTCCTCATGACAATGATAGTAGCTAATGGGATAACCACGGCTGCCCAGATACGGCTGCCTCATGTAAATCTTGAGGGCTAACGAGGTGCAGGCAACTGGAGACTCCAGTTCAAAAGCATTGCACTGTAACTAACGATATATTTTACATTTCATATTTTAATATTTCCATGATGAAATAGTAGAACTACTACTCGTAAACACAACACAAGGGAGGCGAAACAATACATTATTATCCTCTATAGCTATCCAACCATCCAACTGACCAATCGATGAAATGTTATATGCTTAGCCATTTGTAGTGGTGTACACGTACAGCATGTTTGTACGTGTAATCAGTCGCTGTTGAGCTCGTGATCTTTTAAGTACTCGATTTGTGTACATCGTGCAATGTCGACAAAGCTTAAATGTTTACATAACCTGGTAAGTAATTGAAGCTGTCACAGAAATGCCTTCATTTATAACTTTATTATGAACTCCGACATAGTGTATACCGCAATGGTACCAGTCAAAATGCGTGACCACCGTTTCAAGCCCATTAAAAAACTACCAAGGCAAATTCATCGATTTCACGTATTGGTAATTGCAATGCTGCAAACTGTTGAATAGTTAGAATTGCTTCGGATTCGGATAGAACAGACGAAGTCATAATTATGTTCCTATATATGGCCATTTTCAGGAGGCTATTGGAGATCTGGTCTCATTGATTGGGTACTGAATAGATGAATCTCCATCATTATTCTATATTATGTAGTATATTACTTAGATGATGATTTCTCAAAATGACTTAATTTGTTTGCAACGATCATAATTCATGAAAAGGAGTGAATTTAATCATTCAATCAATATCATCGACGATTGCCAATATGGTCTCCGCAAGCAAATGTCCACGGGAGATCTTCTGACCTACGACACACATATGTGAAACAGAGTAATTGAGCTTCATGGAGGGTCTCGAATTATTGGATGGGGATAGGGAGCATGACAGTGGCACAAGAGACTTTTGATCAAGCTTGCTGCCTATGGGCTGACACCGGATTGGTACCACTGGTTGGATAGTTTTCTTACAGGTCGCACCCTACTTCTGGCGGTAGATAGATATCAAGATAAAATAATTGCTCACTTAACACACAGTTTCACGAATAGAAGTATTTTTTCTTTCGGTGACGCGTTTCGATTTATATTTAAATCATCTTCGGACTGTCAGATTGACGATCATTCAAATATGATTCGAATCACGTCGCTGAAAGAAAAAGTTTCATTTGTGAAACTGTGTATTAAGTACACCACAATTTCATTCGCATGATGGAAGAGTTTGACCAAGTAAGAGCATCTACTATCTATATCTAGATGGATATGCTTCCGACGTGTTTACCATCAATGCTTTACTTCAACTACCTGTTTCAAATTACATCCTTAGGTATTTAAAATTGTCTCAGTGGTGACTAACTAATAGTAATAAAACTTATAAATCGAACATCTGATGCTCAATCTGCTTTTTGGGGTGTTTCCATAATAGTCATTAGAAATACATTGAGAGGTGGCTAAATTTCCTTCAGAAAGGGAAAGAATTTAGCTAGGAACTCTTGAAATACCTAGTATGATACTAATTTCGAAATATTCAAATTCTTAAAATGCGTTTGAATCACTGTGTGAAAAGTGCTGTGTCAATATACTTGTAACACCGTCTTCCAATCTCCCTTTCACTCCAAAGGAACGTATTTTTTTCAATAAGATCATTTTAAGTCAATTCACTCAAATCCACTGTTGAACAATGATGTTCAATAATGTGTATTACATTATTCGATTATATAGACGTATCATGAGTTAAAAAGGACAATCTGTTTAGTGAATGCTGCTAATGGTATCGATACAGTCGGTGATTTAAACTTTCCTAGTATCCGATAACTTCTGCAAGAACCTTATTACCTTCCCGTTCATAGTTACGGACAGAGCACGGCTGCGCTTGTTAAGAGTTTGTTAGAGGGCCTTTCAAACTAGATTTAATCGTTATAAAGAGTTTAATGGAGTTTCATTGATTGAAATATATAGGGCCGATGCTTATGCATTTTGTATTCCAAAAGTTGGATGGAAATCGAGACTTGGAGCAACTTCGTTAATGATAAAACTTGAACAATAAAAAACTATATATTAAGATGTGGCTGAGTTGGAACTTTCATCATTTGAAATATCGCTTGCATGCCGCTATTTTTCTTTCATTAAAAATATAAATTTTCGTTATTTTCATCGTCTAAGGAAGTGACCTGGCCTAAAACATGATAATGTCATGAAATAAGGACATCAATCATCTTTACCTTAGAATACAGAAAATTAAGCATGTAAAAGTTTTGAGTGTTTTTATTTTACTAGGCATGCATCAGCTACCAGCTAATCGGTTTGATAAAACCCTTACACATGTCCGCAGTTGCATAATCAATAAAAATTGGTCAAGGCGGGACAGACAGATCAAAAGACCGAGTAACAAACACACCGACAAACCGAGTGACTGTTAGTGGTGCGTATTTGAACTATTTTTTATACTGGTAAACTTTGTCTTTTAAACTTTCCCAAGATCTGTGGAGTTTGGACAAATTGTCATAACTTTCAAAAGTTACAATTAACAGTTCTGAGATTCGATAAAATCTGCAACAAATTAGTACCACTGCATGTTAATCATTTATGTCGGTCTGTCTGTCTGTCTGTACTCCTCCCTTGATTCTTGACCTCTCCAAAGAGCTTTGAAACTTTGACACTAGGTTATTGTATTACAAGGACGAAAAATATTCCGAAAATCCGTAAATTGGACGAGTGCGATGCAGCACGTCAAAAAAGCATCTGCTTAGTCAGGTTTTTGCCTTTTTATGCTCGTTCAAGTCTTTCGTCAGTTCCAATAATCATTTATTGTAATTCCAAAGATCAACAGCTTATCCGGTTCAAATCTCTTTAGTGATGCGATTGCGTCAAGCTTCAGCATACCTGACGTCATTTTTTTAAGAACTAAATATCATTCCTGTAATTTTTTATGATCCTTATTCAGTTAAATATTGTATTCTGTAGTAGCAATAGTCCTACGAACGAAGTTCCTAAAGATTAAGAAAGAAAAATATTATTTCGAAAAAATTGACGGATATAGATATAATCCATATCAAATATGGAGAACACTCAAAAATATTGTTCATGTGATTCATTCAGCAAAAAAAAAGTTGACTACGCCCTCAGATGCTATGCACTATCCAAAAATGATACAAATTGGTGTGAAGCATTGGAAAGTACATCTATCATATTTGTGCTTTGAAGGGAAATAAAATGTGATCGATCATATATGTCTAACGTTTACGAAGGATTGCCAAGGTCAAAAGTTTACAAATGATAAAACGTCTTTCAAAAACGACGTGGTATAGCTGCCATCACAAAATTTCTACCGCCTATTGCCATAAACGACCTAATTTTCAAAGCATGTTTCTTGATAGGTACATATAACTCGCTTCTATATATAGCTATCAGATTGTTTTAGGTCCAGAATTTAACCATCTGAGGGGCTTGAGCAGGGAATGATATATCGTTAAAATTTTCATATTCCTACCGTTCAAGTGAGTTTACAATGTACATAATCTGAATGATCATAATTTGTAAAAGATAATCTGTCCAAAATTTCAGCCTCAAAGATTCATCATCTGATCCAAGCAGGTTGATAACTTTTTTGGGACACCTTGTAGGCAGGAAAGATAACAACTGCTGCGTGACCGAATCCTATCTATGAAAACAGTTGTGTCAAATTTATTGGTTTACCTTAGGAATCAATGTAATTGTAATTTGTACGAGTTACGAATGTGTTCTGGAAGAACCGTCGCAAACAAATATTCTAGGCAGTATCTCTTCATTGCAAAGAAGGTGTTTTTGCCCACTGAAGCAGATGTTGACTGAGCTATATTATCTTCTGGATGATTATTTTCCTCGTTATTGTCGGACCAGTTTGTGGAATTTCAATAATTATTAGATGTTACCTTTCGAATTTTGTGATAAATTTTCCAAAAGTTTTATTTCGGACTTCCACTATCTATAAAATTTTTGAGCATCACAACGTTTCGGTTGATATACTATCTTGAAGACCTTGTGTAAACGTTTCAAGCAACAGTTTGTAATAAATGTTTGAAAGTTTACTAGCTCTAGAAGAGATCTTGATAATTTTCCTATAGAAGTTATCTTTTGTGATTTTCTGTTTGGAATATTCTTGCTGTAAAATACGAGTGTAGTAGCTGGTCTTTATGCATGCTTAGAGTAGTTTAAAATTCTAGCTTCCAGCTTACTATTATGGTCTTAAATTTAGATTACATACATTCTATGTCAAGGTAATGGTAGCTTTTTCGTCAGACCACGTTACTTTATCTTATTTTTACAAACCGTCCTTGTTAAATCAAGCTCACTTGTCAAGATGCTGATGAGGAATTATTATTGCAGCTTTCCAGAAGGTAAATAAAATGATAGTCATAGGCCACGCAATTGAATGAGGGTGACTTTTAATATAATGAAATTTGATTTTGCGATTTTTGCTGCATTTTTTGGTCTGTCAATTTCTCGATAGTTCAGTGTTAACACAAAAAGGCAACTATTAGCTTCAGGTACTTCATATTTATATAACATATCTTGCGCTAAAGTATGTACCAAAATGTATTCATAAGCAATAATTTTTGCTGATTCACTTCTATTCAAGTATGTACACGTGGGTATACGTTTTCTCGAAGAGTATTGTCTGTATTGCAATGATTTGCTTTGTATTATGAATGTTGGTACTTTGCGTGTTACCAATATAACGCTCTCATCGTTTTTTCAAAAATTGTATTTGAATGAATCTGACATTTTAAAGGGAGGTAAATGCGGTAACTCCGTTCAAAACATAACCTCAAGCTAACAAACATAGAACAAAATTTAAGTATGGAATAAAAAACTTATTTTGAACATTTGAAGAACGAAAACATCAACAAATCAGTTGGAAAAACTGAAATTGCGTAACTGGAAATACTTGCAGTCGGTGGTGCTGAGCTCCCAGGTGGTAAGTAAAAGCATTAAATGAACAAAACCGAAGTAAGTTTTCAACAAAACAGCTTCGCACCTCCATGGTCTTAAGAATTTTGCGTTACAACATTTCCATTGGTGTGGTATCTTCAGTCATCTTCAGCTGAAAAGCGAACTGTTTCTTCAAATGCTGTTTCTACCTGAAGGATGTCTAAGCACTGCTGAATCGTCTCGGTTTAACTGCACTACATTGATGTTGTTCACTATTAGCTGCCATATTGGTTTGATTCCAATTTGGCTGTCTGTGTAAAAATTGTACCAATTTTGTGTCCGTTGTGTGCTTATTCTTAATCACAACTCTGCCGACTTATACAACATACCAAGAAATAAAATTAGTAAACTTTTTGTAGGGTGGAGCCGAATAGAAGACCTTCATTAGCGAACTAGGCTGATTGTGTGCATATATATTTGTAGGAGAATCAAAAACCTTTGCTAACAAAAAGGAGCAGAAGCATCCCTTGTTTGGATTATAGTTGAAAAAAGCTAGCAGGGTCGACTTTATTCGACCGTGTAATATCGTGTGTTGGTGAAAGAATCAACAACCACAAAGTACACATTGAACGCTGAAACCATTCGATAGATCAATATCAAGGGGCCGTCGGCTTAGCGTCGGAAATCGCGCAGTGTTCGCCGCAATATTTTTTAAAAACGATTCGATAACAAAAATAGATCCCACCCTCCCCTCCAGCAATAATTCTTCTTATCGTTGACATTGCGGAAATCCAATTTGTCCCGAGTTTGCAATACCACACTGGACAAATCCGAAGCGGCCATTTAAATTCTACTTCTAGATTAAATTTTAAATTAAAATTTTATGGCTTTTTTCGACGAGAAGTGTAGGAGTAGACGTGTAGTTTGCCTGGCGGGCAGCTGACGATTAAAAATCAAAAACGAGTTGGTGCAGTTCCATTGAGCGAGCAAGCACAAGGGGCGGAATTGGTGTATTCGGATTGTTCAGAAGCGAAAAAAATGCGTGCTGGGCTTGGAACATGGATGATTGATTCTTTGCATGCGTTGAAGCGAGTTATGTAACAAGATTAGGCGGTTCCGAATTAGCCAGCTTTTGGCTGTTAACTGCGTTGTTATATTGGTCCAATTATTTAGTAGTTAAGCTGCCTAATTCCAAAACCCCTTGACGGATTCATAAACAAGTCGTATTAATAGCTCCAACTGGTTGCGAGGAGCAGAATATAAATACATATATGTTTTGAAACTCCCTGAGTCCAGTCTCAAACTAATGTTGAATTATAAGTTTAGACTCAACATTCCTGAATCCAGGTGAGTGATATGGAGCTATTATTACAACTTGTTTGAAATTGGGATCTAGAGCATTTTGAATATAGATAAATCATTTGTTTAGAATGTGCTGGTCAAATTTGTTTTGGTAGATATACTGCAGAATAATAACTGCCTATTCACTTTCAACTCAAAACGCTGCCGGGCGATAGGCCATTCCCAAATCAATTTATGAACAAGGATGGTATCTTGACAGTTATACAATCTGGTTCCAGAAAGTCACACAGCACCACAACAGCTATTTCGAAAATGACTGGTGATATCCTCAGGGCTTTGGATAAAAAGATGACTGTTGCATTGGTTTCTTTAGATTACTCTAAGGCTTTCGACAAAATCGACCATTGACTATTGTATTATAGGCTGAAATATTATGGTCTAGACAATTTTTCCAATCATATGTCTGCAAAGTTATCAATCTGTTTCAATTGCTAATCAGCTGTTCGAAAAATGAAAAATAACTTCTGGGTGCCTTCAGGGCTCCATATTGGGCCCACTGCTACTTTTGATCTATAATGCCGATATCAACACACTAAGTTCTCAGTTCTTCTGATGATACACAGTTGCTTTATGTTTTGATAATAATCATATAAACGAGACAAAGTCAGAAATCATTGGCGATATTGATAGCCTATATTCATACCCTCTTCAAGTAAGTCTGGTGCTTCATTAATTTTTTGAGTTGAGCTGCTAGTGACATTACTACATAAGTAGCAGTGTGAAATCGCTTTCTTGTCTTATTTATTTACAACTGTACGTTAAGAGATGAAAACGACTGTTATAATTTCAAGCCGTTTCTTGGCAAAGTTGGACAGAGCTACGCAGACACAACACCGAAACCAATGTCTAAATGGAATCTCGAAAAAATACCGTTTGCCTTCTTTCTAACTGTTTGGTCTTTTTACCGAACGGACGAAGGTCTATTGTCTTTTCATTATCAAATTGGTTTGAGAAGAAGAGTTACTCAAATACGACGGATTTCAACTGGACGTTATCGATCTGAACGCAATAGCTTTTCTGTTACGGTACAACGGAGGACTCCTAATAAAGATAAAAGATTAGTTAAAGCTCAATTTGCAGTATTGATGAACATAGAAATTCGCCAATTGGAAATATCTGGGAGAGATGTGAGTAGTTCCAGCAAAGTCCCTCACGGGATAATTGCTTGTTTGTACGTTTGTTGCTAGAGGCGTGGCTAGGGCGAAACAAGGGGGCCCGTGGGGGGCAAAATCGTGGGCTTGAAATGCGGGAAACCCGGGAAACATTCCACAATGCTGAGGTTCTCCAAATGAATAACTTCCAGAAAAGGCGCTTTCGAGGTGTTGGAATTGCGACAGTTGGGCCGCTCTAGTGTTTGTTATATTGATAACTTGTGGTGTTATTATGCATGAAAACCCTATTGGACATTAACCATAGTAGAATGAAACCTCTCATTCTTTGAATGAGGCGTTTTAATTTATTCACTGAAAGAGTGGTTTATTTGTGGAACTTTGTGTTAACGCACAAGTTTTATCTGAATCACGAAACAGTTTCACCAAGTAATAGCATCATACTGAGCATGAGTTATATTTGTTTCCTAAGCTATGAAATAAATGAAACATATACACCAATCTGATCACAGGGCTCCTCTGTAGTTGAACAATTACGTGTTGAGCATCCAGTATCCTGATCTGAGGAGTACTCCAGTCAGTAGTGAAACGATATGTATTAGAGTAGCCTTCAAACAGCATACGTTCTAGATTAACCAAAACGCAACTGAACACTGGCTTGATCATGATTTGGTTGGATATGTTTTCGGGAGAAAGATTAGTTGGTAATTAAATAATTTGATTAATGTTGAGGATAGCACAGGAACTATTACAAAAAACGCGACAGGAAGTTAAGATAGGATTACATGCAATTAAGTCACTTGTATTTTGTGACACATACGAGTATCCAAGGTCATATGTTACCTTCGCTGTTAAACATTCATTGCAGAGCCGTCGGATAGATAAATGATCAGAATTGAATTAAAGTGTTCGAAATAATTTTAGTGGGTATTGTTGCTATCGCCTCTTTAAATTAATTAGGGAAATAACTTAATGTAAAAAAATGTGTAAGTGAACATATCTGAGGGAGGTTTAATCACGCTACATTGAAACTTTCCTGACAGAAACGTCTTAAACTATAACAAAAGCCAGGAAATATATTATTGATAAGTGGATCGAACTAACTTTGGTTTCAAAAAAAATTTCACCATTTGGCACCTCAAATTGTAAAATGAACTCTATGAACTGTATTTGATAAATCATTTTGGAAAGTTTAAGGAGTTCAAGATTCATATTTGTGCTTACTTATACCTGACGACTGGGGTAGCACGGTTGTTAAATAATGAGCACAATTTGGTTATCCTGTTGGAGCCCGCGAGTTGTCCTTTTGTGTCCAATTTGTTCAATTAGTTTGCAGAGCGCTCCTTTGATCCCGTCTTCGGCAGTTCAGCACAATCGACACAGAAAGCGCACAAGGAGATACGAATGCTTTTCTATGAAACATCTGAACGGTGAGCGGTTGATGAACATCCAATAGTGGTTTGTATGTTTGCTCAGGAATATTGCCCTTGATACAGAACATAAAGACACAGGGCGCACGGAATTAGGCCAAGGGAACGTATTTGACTGGCTATAGAATCCGTTTAAAATCTTCACTAAATTGATACCACTGCTCGTGTAATAGGAGTAATAGTTAACCTACTTGATACCATTTTTCAAGAGTCACTTCATAAGGATTTATGATCCTCATTCAACTTGAATCCGAAGCAGTTGTTAAAAGAAGGATGGCATACATAAAATAGTAATATGGGCTAAAAAGAAAATTTCACTTATAAGTTCTACGACAATAGCTCCACGCTCACTGCATCGATTTTCAGAAACTATCAGTTTTCCGTCCTTACCGTAATAGTATCAAAATTTTATCAAAATCCCAATGGTATTTCTCGATCTATAGAAAGCCATGGATTACTGGACAGACAGTCAGGAAAACCTACGGAAATGATTGATATAGATTTTCGTGATGTATGTAATGAAACATCAAGAAAATAAATCTCATACCTGAACATTTTCGAGATTATAATCTTTCCCCGCCTACTTGCGTAGGTTGTATATTTTGAGAGCTCAGGACGAATTCGTATGTATCAGGAGTTCCTCATTATAGACTGCAGACCCAACTTCAGAACCTGTCCTTGGAAGGTTGATATTGTGTCAGAAACTATTTATTATAATCAATTAATAAGGTACAATCTTTACGTGTAAATAATACAAAAATTCTATACATCGTTACTCATATCTAAGTAATTCCTTAGTAAACAACTTGGCGCCATTCGCTTGAACTATCGCTATCCCCACCTCCAATGTAAAATAAACGGCTGAAAGAGAACAACAGTTGCGTCTAAAGATATGCGCAGCCACGATTGGTGCATATCGACCGATATTATCTATATTTTACATTATACATAATGATATCTAAGTTTACTTCCAACTTTCATTCACTACTTTCGTCACTTGGATTGTTTTGTATAAAAATTCAAGGTTCACTTGCTCGCTTGCTCTCATTAGAGAGCCGTTACTGTTCGAGAGTGAATAAATGCCTGACAGTATGTAAACAAAACCGAAACCTAAATAAATGAAAAACTATTGGCTGTTTCCATATCAAAGGAGGGATATGACGAGCGTTCGCTGAAGAACACACAGCCATGTAAACAGAATCTGTTAATTAAAAAAAATGTTTCATCTTTTTTGCAGAATATTGCATATTTCGGTTGATATACCACGTGGTTTAACGATTTTCATTCATGAAATAATAAAAAATGCTTTTTGGATAGCCAAGCATTTTTTTTATCTATTAGTTTTTTCCAGAAATTGATTCTGCAGCTTTAATGGAAAATAGAAATGAATGTATGTTAAATATGTTATTTAAGATTACCTCAGCGAGCTCAGAGCAATGTGCCAGGCCATTATAATAAAACAAAGCCTCGTATACAAAAAAACAAACAATTTTTGGTCCCGGAGCCAGATCATGTCTACTAAAATTTCAGGAGGTGCTAAATCAGAATCCGGAGGCTATTTAACTCATAAATACGTTCACCTGGACAGCCATTTTGAGGAAAGAATTCCGAAATCAGATGTAATACTTTAATAAAAAAAAATTAGGGCAAGATAAGTCAAGAAAAAGAAAAACGATATGGGTCAAATAAATAACGCGCCAAAAGCCCTACACACCATCCTGACCAAACTGATTTTGGCTTCAAACACTCGTTGAAGACTGATATTGATACCTTATCCTTGCATCCAACAGATAAGCGATAACCATACCAGGGCCATGGCCACAGAATCGTTAGCAACACTGAGTTCATCTACTTGCCACGTATGTATATGGTTATCATGTTCCAATTTGACAATCCCCTATTTTGTACCTCGCATATTGTAGAGTGAACCGCATAAACCTCCATTCCGTTTCAAATTGTAGGCCAGGTATTAATTACCGGATCCCCGTCTACGGCTTGCCGGATGCGATACCGTTACGTTTGCTGTCATTATTTGTGATAGCTCTGGAGTCGAACCATCACTTTGACGGTGGAGTTATACTCCGATAGCTAATGGGTGCTTTCCATACCCATTTATTTGTAATTTGAAATATATCTTAAAATACCTGTTCTTAATCACACAGGTGTAGAGCTATGTGTCACACTTTGTCGTTAAATAAGTTCAGTTTCATCTCGGCTGACACCTCAAAGGAGGCAGAGTGTGAGACAGTACCTCTTTGGAGGAGGCAACCAACACTTTCCAATACGAACTTTTATCAGGACAGGACAGCTTCTCATGACTCAAGTAGGAGGCGAATGTGTTTAACTTCGGGATCACTTGCGAAACTTTGAAATGACAATGGAACTAACAAACGATGGTTTTACATTGACAAATTTCATTCAAACAGTATCAGACTGCAATTGTCTATTGAAAAGCAATCTTCTGGTTGGCAATGGATATTATATCAAGACAGCCACCATGAAGAAGTAAGCTGTTTATGTGATGCTGCTGATCTTTACCTACCATGGATATTTGGCTGTCACGTTGCTTGCGAGCCACAATCGAGTGGGAAATGTCGAGATTGGACATGCATATACGTCCATATTATTATCCATGGACACATCATGATGACACACCCACCTATACATCCAATTTTGTTACATTTTTGTAGGCAAGGTACAAGATAGTTATTCCGATATAGTGTCAATCATACCGTCACTCTATACATCATTGGATTACGCGATCATACACGACACAGAACACAGAACTGTAAGACACTTGACTTCACATACATAATACAGAATGGCAGCATACCGATCTGCTAGCAGTAAAACTCCAGCAACCTAACCTCATCATCAGATTCAACCCACTAGCATATAAAAAAAACAGAGATGTCACGAACACAATGCCGGTCTGCCAGTGATTATGCTCCTAATCTCAACGCTAAAATTTATAAATGTTTCCAAAAATTCAACATACTACAGCTTTTGAATTAAGATCTTTTACGGATAACCTATCGCAAAGCCAAAAAGCCTATCGCGCGCCAGAAGCGCTGCGAGGATGTCCCAAAGAACGATCTTCGGAAGAGGCTTGTTCGTGGCGGTGGAAGTGTGACCTGGTAAAAGTGTGCCTGTTGAGCTCCTACAGTGCTTGCTGTACTTGCAACCCTTGATGTTATTATGGTTAACAGCGCAGTCGAAAATTATCCATGATAGTATTTATGGAATAGAGACGGATCAGCCACCGTTCTTCGATGTTCTAAACAAGTCTTTACCAGATGGCGGACGGCGGTCCAGACGCGCCACGCTGACCTATTTCAACGGAAGTGAACACTAAAGAAACTTGATCTTCTTATATTAATATAATAATATTCGGGCTTCTCTTAGTTCTATTTTTGGATTGATATTCATAATCTTATATTAACATATTTCAGCAAAGCAAATACTTGTGATGATGTAGAGTTTGGGTCGGGGTTGGTAGGAAATGACCATCACATTCATGTTATTCTGAAAAACCAACACTTACACCAAATGAAACTAACTGGTGATACTTTTTTTAGGCTGTTTAGGTCCTTTGTGAGGTCAGGTGCAGCACTAGACGTATTGCTGTATTGTGTCCTTGATGCTTTAGGAAATGCTTCGGAAGGCTTTCCCACACATGCAAACAGTACTTCAACAATGATCAAGTATGAGCCTTCTAGAGTAGTACTGGCTGTTCCTATTAATAATAATTAATTAATTAAATAATTAAGTTTCTGGAGCGGAAAATAAAACCCCTCTCCCTCCCCCAACTTCAATATAAAAAATAGACCGTGTTTCTGTGGTCAATGTTATACTGGTAAGTCTTGTAGGGACTAAAGACCTTCCTTGAGACCTCTCTGGACCTCAAAAAATCCTTATTGTGGTAGGTAAATGGCGTTTCAACAATACGGCTTCAAAATCAGCATGCAGTAAAAGCGCTTCCTCAGTTGGAGCGTTCCGTATTTTTGATAGTTGTGAAGTTTCTTCCGATTTTTTATACAATGAGTATTTGAGTATTTAATTTAATAATTACGAATCCAAAATCACAACCTTGTTCCAACATCTCGCATATAATTTATTCGACTTCAGACCTACTCATTGAGCTGTTAATGAGTAGTAGAATAGACACATTATACACTATGGGGGGGGGGGGGGGCGTTATAATTAGTTCCGTATCTGCATTACCAATTAATACCATAGTAACTCACCACATTTTAAATTGAATGGAAATGGAGAGCCGGCTTTGTGTTTCACGTGTTATGGTATCAGCTTATTGAGGATTTTATTTTTACATTTTTCAAAATTCTCTAACGGGGAACAAATTTGAGAAATGGTGGGATGTTTGCAGACTCAAAATTATGCTAAACTGATACTAGTGTGCAGAGAGAACAAATTGAACTAAATTGACACTAGTTTTTTTTTCTCGCAGTATGCGAATTGAAGCTCATATAAACTCTGTGCTAATTTGCAGCTAGAACGGACCGTGCAAAGGTTGTTACAGAGGTAACTTTAGTATAATCTGCAAACGAAGTACTATGGATTATGTCAACGGTAATATACTTGTGTACATTACACGATAACTCACTTATCTCTATTGAGCGCCATAGCTGCAGTGTACCGGTATGCTTTATATTTAACGATATATTGCAGGAAGCAAAGCAAACATATCGTTAGCGAATCCAGTATGCGCTGATGGGGGCGGCATTAATTAAGGTTGGCCTACAATCGGAAGCGTTTGCGAAACATACGGCGTTACGGTTGCCGGAACAATAGCCTAAGAAAACATCCAGTACTGTGCTACGGTCTAATTTATAGTGGATGTCATCGTTAGTTTAGTTAGTTCATTTCTTACCCAGTCATCCGTAGATTTCCTTGTATCATGTCTCTTATAATCGTTTTCCACGGTTTTAGGAAAATAGGTAACCAGGGTTGCATACTTTCAACATCCAAACATTATTTTATAATCATTCATATGATTAGTTCAGATATTGCTGGCCTAATACCCAGGTCACATACTTCCACTGTATCTACAAATATTTCTGAAAGTGAACTAGAAAACCCTCATCAAGTACTTTAAATACTCCAATCCATAGTTTAGTCTCTCACCTTTGATATAAAATTTATTCTCTCACTCTCACTATTACCTTTTCTCACTTTTATAACGACAAAGACATGCAGTCATGGGTACTCTATCGGAATAAGAAATATATTTTATAGTTCGAATAATAAGCGAAGCATTGCTGGAAAAATATTGAAATTTCCCTTCGGACACGCTTCCCACTAATCCAGTCCACTAAGCTCAAGCCAGGCGAAGAAGGGACTGTGATTTAATACAGTTTTTAGTACTTGTGCAGCCACCATGCCGATATAGTTCCCATAACTCGGTACTTTACAACCTACATCTGGCATCTACAATCCACGTAAAACACTTTATGTTCAAATGTACTTTGCAAAGTTGCATAATATTGTTATTTTATTTTGGCTCGAGGATAATCTGCTATAAAACTCCTCCCTGCCGAAGATGAGCAATCGAAAGCCCAGCTGGTCCTACCGGTCGACTTCTACTCGTCGTCTTCTTCTTACAATCCTTACTTTTGTCTGTATTTTATAGAATAGGAATCCAATGAATGTAGAGGGTACGATTAGGAAAAACTCCGGAGTCTTGTTTGCACGATTGGCACTGAAAAATCTTCTGATTTTTCGTCTTTGTTTGCGTAGCAGGTTTTTTTATTGGTTGTAGGTTGAGTGGAGAAATTTACCGAAGATTTTCTTGCTGAGAATGGCTGATGATTATTATTCATAGATCAAAAATGGCTCCATGTTATAAAACGCTGGTGAATTCTGTTTAGTTATTTCAACATTGCAATTCTTAAGGTTGAAAAGTGCTGTCCTTAGTACGCTCATACAGATTTATCTAAAATAGTCTTAAACTTAATGAAAAAATCTCGCTCGAACAGTTTCGCAAATAGGTGCAGGAACCGAATGATCTTAATTGGAGCATCTGCTAATGGACTTGCATCCATTATACCGGAGGACGATTTATCCAAGCGAAAAGCGGTACTATTACAGTTCCGACAGAATCAGCCTGATCCCAAAGCTTTGTGGTCACGGTACTAGCTTGCTGGTGTTATGAAGGTAAAACGACCGTATTAATCCCAAATCCGGTGTTTGTTTATAAGGGCCTTCCAGATGGCTTAGCGTAACGTCTCTATTTACCATAAAATCCGCTGAGATGAAAACAGATGTCGGTCGTTAAGAGGCGCTGTGAACCAAAATTACTATACTACAGCGTTGACACTGCGCTCATTGTTCTAAATATGACACTAATTATTATTTACGATGTGATTTGTTTGAATTATCTTCAAACTCCGTATTCGAATAACTTCTACTGAAAATATTATTTGGAAAGTCAAGTTTGCCGACCTGTACTTCCCAAGCATTCACGTTTTTTATATTGGGTAGCGATACCGTATTCTGCTAGCTACAGTATTAATGTCTGTTATAATAAAGTTACTTAGAATTTGAGGTCACAGTTTAGCATTTAACCTCTCTTTAGCTAAAGTAGCAGCCGAAACGTTAGTTCAGTAATTATATGTGGTTTTAATTAACGGTACGGATAAGAACAAATAGGATGAACAAAACTAGTAATTGGACATTAACTTAAATTTTATAGATCCCCTAGCATTTTTACAAATTTTCGAGACGAGGTCAAATTTGGGGGAGCTGACACTCACCACAGACTTTTTTACACTAATACCAGTGCGAGCGAATTCCAGAGTTAACCTTCTTATCGCGATTTTTGTGCATACGGTCAATTCAATAGAACTGCTCTATCAAATGAGAGAATCAGCAGCTTACATGAATAATTTACTCCAGGCTGTTAATTTAACTGACCATGGTATTTTCAGCTGGAAATGTAAGCCCCAATTCCACAAGCGTTTTAAAGTCGGTGCTGTCGGTTCCTCTTCTACACTTTCTCTCACACGTTAGGAATCGTGGTGTGCCACCGAGAGGACGGAACTTTGTTGGAGTCGTTTTAGAAAGCGAGAAATTATCTTTCGTCGAAATGTTGGCTCGTATGTGCTTGTACCACACCTGTATGGAAGTAAAAAACTTTTAAGATGAAGTTTTACGGTTTTAGTGCATGGCACGTAAACCATAAGATAATAAATAGAATATATATGCTGTATCAATTGTATATACGAGGATATCAATAAAGTAAAGGATGGTATTTATGTCCGTCGTTTTGATTTTTTGGCTTTCGATCCAGTAAGATGGATAGACGTCAGATGATCAAGTTCATGCAAAGATCATGAACCAAAATGTCGATCATTTGCGTACCCTTCCGTATACAGCACAGTGTTTATTTGCTTTATGAAAGCGACTGAAAAAGTTGATTCACACCGACATTATACGCTCAATCCTTACTAGAACTTGGATCACCTAAAATCAATCTGCCAGGCCGGATGTTTGATTCAATAAAAATGGAATTTATTCACCTGATTTCCAAAAAAATGTATTTATAATGTTGGTCGAGAGTACTGTGTATGATGGTGACTAATATCTCTATTATCGGCTGTAGAAATCTGAATGTACAAACTTGAAATTCGGCACTCATTCCATGGTACTTTGGGTAGTCCATAGAAATCACACAAATTTATTCTAACCTTGGATATGCGGAATAAAATTACCTTTCGTCATAAATGAGGACATATACATACCTAGGATTTCATATAGTTATTATTTATCGCATAAATTTAATGTTCAGCTAGATCGCCACAATGAATGTAGTATAACCAGAGGGTGCCCTAGAAACCACGATGTATGAAAAACTCTTGATGCATCAGATAGCTACCCAAAGAAAGAAAATTGGTTGAGATAATAGTTCCAGCTTTGTAGATTTTACGGTAGGCTTCTAAGTTATACAAATAATTATTAAAAGACAACAATACAATTTTATATAATGCCTTTTCATACTAGATGAACTGTTTCAGTCATAGATATTGTCATACGATTGATCACTGTTGTTACACATATTTTTGTCATACTAATACACTATATTTCATCATACTTGAAGATCTAAGTAGCACAAGGCCCACTACTTAAGGTGTTAGGTTCAGTGACTACTAAGTTTTCCAATACACTGATAACAACATTCAAAGCTGGAAAATAATACTACTGATTCATAATGCTTATAATTCTGTTTATAAAAGATTCGTAACTGCAATTACAGCGTGGTTATTTGAAAGAGTGCTGAAGGAATGACATGTATTTATTCTTATAATTTTCTTTGTTAAATTATTTTGGGAAAAAACGATCTGTGAAGAATCATGTAATTTTTTTCAAAACACAGATGGAACGCATTTATTTATCTCAAAAGAACATTGTTAGTTTAAAATAAAAACTCCTAACAAATACGCTTTGCTTTGCACCTTAACTCTGCAGAAAGATGCCTCGTCAATGTTTGTCAATTAATTCCTATTCATGAATCGACTGCATACGAACACCAAAAGGCGCCACATGATTTTTATGGTTTATTAGTCAACCAGATGTCCTTTGTCTTTGTGGAACAGGCGGAACTTTGAAGTTCATGAACTCGTCTGCTAGTAGCAGCTTTTTCGTCGTAAAATGCACTGTTTGTTTTCACATGGATGCATTTACAAAGATAAAGTTTATAGTCAGTGATGTTGTCTTTCGACAAGGAGGATAATGTGCGTTTGTTGTTTAACCAGCCACCAGATTGTAGGCGTGTCAAGGCAGCGAATAAATATCCGAAGATATTGCCTTACGCATATGTGTAGAGAGAAATAATATTTGATGTTACGGGCTTAACAGGAGGCTACAATGTGTGCACAATTGTACGTGATTGTCTGGGTGTTTACTACGTTCCAAAATGTACACAACTTGGCGCATCACTAAAAATAGTGGGTCATACATAATCATATTTATGAGTTAATACAACTGTGACAATTATTAACTTGCTAATTCGCATTTATAAAATTCAGAAAAAAACTGAGGGATTCGGGACACATACCTTCTGATTGCTCCTCAACCTTTGAGATGCCCTGGACATTAGGAGAACAGTAGCTTCACTTCCATGATGGAAATAACTTCAGTGCATATCGAGCATTGCACATAATCAACTTCAATAAAGAAAGATATCTCCAATTGAAGCTATTCATAGTGAAAATATTGAACTGTCTGGTATAGAACACCACCCTTATACCAAATGTAATATTTTTCCGCAAATTACGTAACTTTAGAGTTATAGGTACATGTTATTGTCCATTCAAATACATCGCTATGCATGAGTAGCTCATTTCCATAGTGCATGTATTCGATGGCTTCCATACTGTACTACAATTTATTTAAAGTATCGAGTAATCCATTTTAGATGGAAGCTATTTGCTTATAAATTTTGCATTAAATTAATACACGTTACGATCAATATGTATTAACTCTAATGTACTTTACCCCCGGAACATTAATATGTATTGCACTCTGTCGCGCGTACTTATGCCGAAAATGAAGTTAGTTTGATATGAGTTATTATGCAATTTGATGGAAGTAGTAGTAGTAATGGGAAGGCAAAGCCTGATAAGTAGGCCACCTTTGGCCTCTAGTTCCGACCCCGAGGACCATCACTTAAGCTTCCTCAGTGTCGAACCTTCCAGACCTTTCAATAAAGGTCATGATATCCGATCATTCCACTGAGTAGCACTCTCCCCTGTCAAACTCTGCTGTGCCGTACACCTCAGCCCTAAGGCCTCTGATATGGCACACTCACCCAGGAATTGGAACAAGGTCTCTTTTCCTCCCAGTCACTCACCCAGGAAGTGGAACAAGGTCTCGTCTTCTCCCAGTCACTCACCCAAGAACGAGTTCTCGTCTCCTCCCAGCACTTCTGACAGATTGGGTCTTTGACCACTCCTATGAGTATCAGGTGACTGTTCAATGTGCAGTGACCTGTGAGGATCCCTACTAACAAGTGGAGTGAATCCCTCTTCCGGTTCAATAGCCATAGCGTACTACGTTTGTCGGGGCCTGCTAGGAATCTCTTGGACTGCCTGCAGTCATCTCTCTCCAAACATGCTTTCGGAAGTTCGTTATATGCCCAAGCATCTAGGGCATTACAGACCTGGCCTCTGCTAATACCCAGCAAGGGTTCGGAGCTGATGCTCCTTGCTCCCATGCTCGCCAGGCAGTCTACTTTCTCGTTACCTGGCACCCGCTGTGACCAGGGACCCACATGTTCTTGGATTGAGCTAAACCTTAGGAGATTTAATTTGATGGCAGCTGAAGAGGCTATATCAATAGCATTATGTCTTTCCAATTAATTCGTGACTGTCGATGTATTCACAGTATTGATTTATCAATGTCTCAAAAGAAGACTTCGATTGACATAAGACATATCGAAAGACTAAGCTGAGTCTAGCATAGAAGGGATAATTATACTTCAGACGTACTTGATGAAGTCATGCGGTGGCAGTAACGTCAGATACTAGGAATTCACTATAGCAAGAAACTGTTCGTAATCGTGAACATTGATAACAAAGTATTATATAGCACAGTAGGTGAGAAAATGTAGCACATGGTTTAATATTGAAAAAACTGTGAACGTCACTATGGGAGTTCTGCAAAGATACGTCTTGGAATCAAATGGCTGTCGTATGTGCTACACGACGTGGCCTCAAAACTGAAAGTGTCACATGGTATTCGTTTCATAGGATAAGCTGAAAAGAGGAAAATGTATGGATAGAGGAAAAACTTGCGTCTAAAAATTATAGTGAACTTTGGCTCCCTGAATTCCTGAAGTCACGAAACGAGGCGGTTGGCATTGACGCCATTAACATAAACTGAGGGCTAAATGAGTTGTGTTTCATTGTGACTTTGTTGCTTTTGTTTTATCGAATCTGAAAACCATATAGAATCATCATGTAGATATATTAATTGTGTATTTGATAAACAGTTTCACAAATACAAATATTTTTCTTACAGTGACGCGTTTCGTTTATATCTAAATCATTCTTGGACCTGTAGTCTTTGTAAACAGTCAAATCTGAAAGTCCGACGATGATTTAATTATAAATCGAAATCCGTCACTGTAAGAAAAAGAGTTTTATTTGTGAAACTGTGTATCAGGTACACACTTACTTTATCTACATGAATCGGAAAACGGTAAAGAAAACTCTTGAAAATCATTTTTGGTTCAGTTCGCTGTGATTACGATGAAGATTAGTTTATTAAAAATAATAAGGTACATTAGAATATACTTCCACAGTCTGCATGACGATATTTTCAAAAAATTCAAATTGAGACAACACTGGAAAAAATAGAAGTTGAGAAGCAAAAGTTAATACTATTGCATACACAAATGGTACGATATACATATATCCTTCTTGGAACAGCTACTGAATCTGTAGACTCAACATTTAATACTATTGAAGTGAGTTTTGTAATAATCGAGAAAAACATTTTAAATTTTGGGGATTCTTATATCATAATACATTAAATGTCTTTCGGTAGTTGACATATTTTTTATCGATATTCTTGTCAACCTACTTGACTCCAATAACAATTAATAAAAATCAACAAACATAGTCGTCTAACTCGATATCATCCTTCACGGTAGTGTGGCCAACCTGTCATCCCCGGAGGATGAAGTTTGACAACACTGTGATCAATACATCCAAATTATGCAAGCAAACAATGAATATAAAATCAATCTACGGATTGTTCTATCAGACCAATCTCAAGATAATGGGTAAAAAAAGAAATGTATAAAGCAATAAAATTATCTTGAATCGTCTACAACAACACCGACATCTAAGGACACTATGCGGTAAGAAATGCAAATTTAAGAAAAAACTGATATGTGTAGCTGAGTTGGACTAAACAAGTGTCAGTGAGATTGTTACAAACTTTTTGGAGCAGAAGGTAAACACCCAAGGTTCAGGGCCGTCGACTTAGCAAGGCCGATGTGGATTGCCAGAAGCTTAATGGAGGATGACAAGTATTAGGAGTGTCCCCACCTCTGTGACTGGGAAAATACCATAATATTTTTTGTCAGGGTTCTTGTCTGCTTCTTCTGTTCATTGAACTGAACTGCATATGTCGCATTCGACCATCTTTTCTCTCGTTCGCCTGGTTGCATGCAGGAAATAAAAGTACTATCATTTGCGATACTGTACATAGGATTAAATATTATTTCAAGAGTCCGTCGATAAACAGTAAAAAGAGCGTCGGAAGAAGAACTGATCCCTGAAGAATACCCGCGTTGGTTGTTAATACATCAGAAGCATATAGAAACGTTGCGCAGAAATCTACGCTGTGGCACGTTTCATGGTGCGGAACGCGTTGCGATAGGCTCTTCGAAACAAAATCTAACACAAGGGAGAAATATGGAATTCAGGCCCCTTGAAGGCCAAATGAATAAAAAAGCAGGTGACACGGAACGGTGTGAAATGTAGAAAATTTAATCAAAAGCTTGATTTCGGACTTCCATTGTCTATAAAATTTTGAGTATCACGACGTTTCGATTGATGTGCTATCTTCAATCGTTTTCAGTTCAACATATCTATGACGATAACTCCTCCAGAAAAAAGCTTAACGCATTGCAATAGACTCGTCGAGAAAAAATCCAACACAAGGGAGGAATCTGGAATCTAGGCTCCTTAAAGGCCAGATTAATAAAAAAGCAGATGACGTAACGCTGTGATATGTAGAAAATTTTGATCAAGCCTCTTTATGTAAAGTCTGGTCATAGTCCCCCTACCCAGCTCCTCGCGTCGGGCCTGTGCTACGAAGCAACTGTTCCGCAATGAGTACGAAACATATCCATAACGATAACTCCTCCAGAAAAGAGCCTAACGTATCGCGGGACATAAATAATAAAGCCGACAATGCAGTTCTTTGGTAGTAGACGCGTTATTAGGATACAAAGGAAAAGTTCTACCGTGGAGATGCGAATTTTTATACGACAAGGAAATGAATTGCTTCCAGTTCCGTGCGAAAAAAGTCTCATTTAGCGAATACATCGTACTGAAAGAGCGTTTTTAATTAAGTTCACCAGTTATATTACTTTTGTTAGTCAAAAGTACATAGGAGCGCGCTAACTCGGCCGCCACTGCTGCCTTTTATTTAATTTCTAAAGGAAAAGAATTAGAGCTTACGGATTACTCAGAGTTTCGCCGTCGTTATTCGCGGAGTCCAAGACAATGTCCTAGAGGCTTTATTTATACTTTTTAGTTTCTTCATTCAAGAGATTACTTCTATACAAGAAGATATGTCCACAGATTACGCTATCATAAAACATCCTAGTGCATTACTCACTAACCAGATAATGGGGTGAAAAGGGTTTATGATTGTAATTATTGTTCTGTACAAGTAGCAGTTTTAGAGAACTGCTTGAGAAAATCATAATTATATTCTCTCAAAGTACAGCAGAGTTCAGTCATTGGATTTTGATTTTATTATAGAGGGATAGAATAATACATGAACTATCAGTCTTTACAACTGTAAAGCATATTATTTTAAAGGAAAGCTAATTGTTTCGTGCATTTGCGTTATAAAATGAGGTTAAAATATATTAATTTTTATTAGTTTGTCGTTACATTAGCGTATATTGGATTGTACATCATATAGAATTTATATTTTTGTAAAATCTGTACTCCGAATACAAGATATATTTCTTTTGTTTTCAGTTTTATCATAAAGCTTGATGTGCACTTTATCAAATATAATAATCTTGCACTCTCATTCGGTTCACATGTGTATCAAACATTAGGACGAAAAAAGCGAGCATTAATCAACTTTGACACATATGGAATTGATTAGTTACTTCTAAAAATTTATTTGTAGACACTTGATGACAGTAGTGAAACCTGAAGAAATCGCAACATGAGTCATGTTTATCAACTTTCAACCACATATATTTGAATACAATTCCATACTATAGAAAGGTTCGTGCCACGCCTTATACCTATCTCTTCGTACATCATAATATTTAGTTGTTTGAAAACTAATCGGATCTTCGATATAGTGAATACACTTTTCACTACAATCTGTTATTAGTAGACGATTGCGAATAAAATAAACCAAACCTCAAAAAGAACGTGTTGGGTTCGTATCTAAGTTTTTCTAAATGCGAATTACGTAGTACCTATCTATACAGAAAGACGTTCTCATACAGCAACGCAAATTAATGGCATGTATAAGTTCTTTATATATAAAACATGAAAGTTTTCATCTAAAACACTAAATTTTCTTCGGGTGTAAGGAGGTGCTTTTATAATATCTTCTTGGAAAAATATACTTGTTTAAGTCCGTGAGTTTAGAAGGTTCCGCAATTAATGTCTAACACAAGTCGTCAACGTCGGTTTATGCTTGAAGGCTCCAAGGAAACAAGATTATAGTCAAATAATACCCAAAATAAGAATATTCCATTTTTGTTTCGAGATTTTCTAACTTACCAAAATGCTGATAGTAGATGAAGTGTAGCCATTGACTTACCTAGAACAAAGAGTAGTATATCACTATCGTATACCTCTATTTAATAACTGTTATGTAATGGTTACATCATTTATTGATTCTAAATTCCATTCAATCATTCCAAAATTGAGTCAAATGAATTAATTCAGTACCATTTGTATTACATCTTTTAAAAATAATACTGCATATCTCCAATGAAACACCTTAATCTTTCGAAAAAATACTGGCAGGTTTTCGAACATGTGAACGACGGGTGCTACAAATGATACAGGTAAAAGATCAAAGAACACTCAATATTTCAAGTCCAACTTTGGCCTTGAAGTTAAAGGTCAGATTTTCTCCAATCTCGGATAGTTTTTTAAAGGGTGTAAATGTTATTGACACAAGAATATAATAATACAAAAAGTTCAATGGAACTGTACGTTTTGGCATGCGCATAGAAAATATCTACATTCCTATATGGTTTGATTACGATACATTACCATATATACATTTCTATTTTGAAGGATGGGACGTATCCAAAAACGATGTATGTAACAGCCAGGAAGATGGACATTACAAGAGATAATAAGAAATGCAGCTGAGAATGTGGCTAGCTACTCCTCGTATCACATCTTGCTAAACACTAGATGCGGTATCGCTTTTTTAGTTAGTAAACATAAGCAACAACATTTCGTAGTGGGAACGATGTGGTTTCGGCAATGTTTATGAAAATAGCAATGAAAGTTCGCAACACTAACAATATGTTCTAGTTTGGAGGAGACTCGGCTTCATGGACAATTTCGAGAATAATCACAATAAATCGACACATCACGCACTATCGGCAGTGGGTTTGAGCTTTATGGAGGCTCTACCCTATAACATACATACAATAGCAGTAATTCGTGACTCAAATACTTGGTACTGTCCTTGCGAGTCTCCATTCAAATTTAACCGACTGTTAAATGAACGTTGATACGCTACTCATAGCTATAGCCATTCTAAAGGAAGAACAGCTTAAAAACAGAGTAGTAACATATGTTGGAGTAAGTCGTTTCAAGTTAAGAATTTATCTATTTTACAAGAAGACGTTACAGGTGCGCAACCAGGAATTGAGCACAGCTGCGAAACGTGTTTTTCCCCAGGGATGCATTTTCTGGCCAGTTGCAGATAAGTATCATTTTCTGATTTCCAACTTTTAACGTTTGGCAGTGTTCCGTACTGCAGATTGTAACGATTTAAGACCGACCGTTCAACGTTATACAAGACACTTTATGGAAGTTACATTGCCAAATGGTTGTCAGGGACGTGCTTGGCATTTATTGTATTGTTTCTAGGGGAAGACTGCAAACAATGGTTTATATTAAACATGTAGGCATAGCTCAACGCACAAAATGGATCAATGATATACATCGATCTGTCGGTCTAGTACTGAATAGTAAGCATGTCTACGAACCGATTTGAGTCCCACTTCAGTCCTATTAGTGTACTTGCATTTATCTTTTCTATTTAAAAATTCTGTTCGGTTATCAGCCTTTTAAGACATTTTTGAAGATTTTGTTACAATTTAACCGTGTATGTCTAAATGATATTTTTTCGTAATTTTGATTTACGTCACTTGACTGACAGTATAAACACTATTCAATTTCAGCAGTCATGAAAACATCGTAGTATTACCAAAAGTGAAAGAATTCAAATCCATACGAAAAATGTTCTGTCCTACAAAGTTACGCGAATCAAAAGTTTATCCTTCTCTGTTTCCATCCTCGAACTCGACCATAAACAACAGAAGTATATAAAATTGTATGCGCAATAAGTTTGATCTCCGTAAGTGTTTCTCGGATAATTATACCGGATAATACATAAAACGGTATGATTCCAGCATAGGAAGTGGAGAGTCAATTGACTTGATTCTTCTTTTTCTTTTCTTCGCTTCAACCACTGTTACAATATAATGCTCGTTGCATCAGAACGCCGATCAATTCAAGGCGATATCCCGCTTGCCTAATTACGGCCCTGGAAGCTGCATCCAAAGCTGGAAAAATGTGTATCGCAACGCAGCAACGTTTGACGTACGACTACTTTTAACAATATTTATAACTTCCTAACACTAGGAGATTCGGCACGTAAAAGATGGCCAGTACAGTAAACTTCCCGTACACATTAGCGTGCGCTTCAGTAAACTCTGAGAAATATTTATGTTTACTGGGAAAGTTCGAGCGTGAAAATTTCTTTTGTAGGAAAAATGTCCGGACATGCTGTGTCATATGCTCACGCTGCAACAAAAAGTCCAAAAGTGCATCGCGCTGACAGCTCACAGAGGCAGAACGAAACCAGTTTTGATATCGCTTTGTTTTTACAGGTGGTTATTTATGTCATAGTTATAATGTTTATATCGTTTTCTAAATTCATAACTTGCCTCTCCATTTCTTGCATATGAGCGAAACCTATAATAATATCAAAAGCATTTTCGAATTGAGAATATCTATTAATAGAATGAAATTGTGCTAAATTTCAATTTTGTATCTTCCATATTTCCAGAGAACCTAGTTATGTTTGGCCCTATTTAGTAAAAGACATACAGGTCAAAATAAAAGTTTTAAGATCCTTTACCCCAATGCTTGTAGTTGTTAACCAGCTGTAAATCACGTAGCTAATCTCTTTTAAGAGTTACAGTTTAAAAATTCGCCACTTATATCTCTGCTCTTCCAGATTTCCTGTTCCGTAGTTTTGAAGCCTGAAGAAATTGCTAAAGTTCATTCTTAAAAGACACTGAGGATTTTATGTGTAGTGGAAAGATAATTCGAGCCATCATGCCCTCAAAATTAAATTAAATCAATCCATGCGAATTATGGAGCCAATCTACTTGATTGTGTTTTGAGCATATTCAGAACGTTATTGACAATGAGCTTACTCATAATGCTGCATTGTGAACGATGACCCAAATCACTATATGACATGTTGCAGTCCTTTTGCAGTAATACTGAAAACGATAATCACGGATATGCAGATCTTTATCAATGAATGCCATATCATTAGTATAGTGAGAAAAGGTGTTTCACTACAAATCCATTACCTATTTCTGGCTAGCGCTTTGCATAAACCGCTTTGCGCTCAGCTCATCCCTGGTGTACGAAACCACAGTAGAGCGTATCAGCTCGAAATAAGTTTTCCAACTGCACTCTCAAACCCTCATTTCAATCAAATCATTTTCTGTACCTCAAAAGAAAAGGAACACTCAGACAATCTCCGCTACCGCTCACCTCAGCCCTCTTTCGCGATTTAATGAACTCATACATCAAATATTAAAATCCCCGGTTTGGAACGATTCCTTTGAATCCGGATTCGGGTTAATGTACTGATTGCAGATAATGCCGCGACCCAGGATTCAGAATGGAGCCCTGAATATTACATCAGCCGCGCTAAAAACCATATGAACAGAAGCATGAAAAATTCACAATTCGCAATTTTCTCATCTGTTGGATGTTTTTGTGGAGTTTTGCTGCGGCTACGCCTCTACTATTGCTAAATCTACACACATAAAAATAAATTTTCAGACCGATAAAATATGCTTTCCTTCAAGTATACCATATCTTGCGCAAATCTGTAATAATTATAAAGTAAGAATACTGTATTTTTGATCATATAGAGTAAATTTAGGTAATTATTTTCATTTCAATCTTGGGAAAGTTTTGGAAGTGAGAATACCAAAATCTCTAATTGAGCATATCATAATATTGGCAGAAAAGAGGAAAAATCAACCTAGAAGAATACTATAGTATTGATCACACACCTGTACATTTGTATGATATCCTAACAACAGTCCCCACCCCAGCTTTTTAACAGCACATTCATCCTGAGGGGGGTTCAGTAAAAATTAAACCCAACAGAAACTAACGGGCGCCGAAACAGACACACGCGTACCGCTGAAGTGCCGTTTATGAATATGGCGATGTCAAACGAGTGAATGAATTACTTGGAGGGAATCGCAAGATGTTCGTATTCTTGACAGAAGTCAATGGAGCTCCGTTGGACAATATGATAACCTTACAAATAAATATGGAATACTTGTTAGGACGGCAAAGAAATCTTAGTTTGAAGAAAATTATATTTTTATTTAGAGTACATTCCTTTAGAATGAGTCTTGAATTCGAAAGTGTACTTTTCTTGGTTCAAATCAATAATAATTTTCTTATCAAGTAGAGTAAGAAGTAGTAGAGAGTAAGATCAGGTCTTCTTATCGTGAGTATATCTTTACAAGTATATAAAAATTCTTGAATTGTAAATTTCTTTTTATGTGTGTATTGCAGCTAAAATCAAATAAAATGAGATTTTTGCTTGTAACCTTAGTTTCCAACGTTTTCCTCCACTTGGCTTCCAGTTTGTGATATCCCCATCATGGTCTTAAAAAATCTTATATTAAAATATTTTGTAAGAAAGTGAATATCTTGTAAAGTCCTGCGATTATTGCATGAACATTTTTTATCGAACATTAAAAAATTTAAGAATTATATACTATTTTCTTTTATCACAAAGCTATATTTTCCCTTATAAGGTTTTAAAACATCATCTTATGATGGCATTGACTCAACGCGCCTCGACTAGCCAGTGATTCAAATCAAATAACTGTGTTTATAGAAAATTCTGGACTGACGTTTTAGATGACTTCTCTAATCACAAATTATATCGGAGTGTTGAGCTGCATTTACGTCTCTACCGCTGTTACATCTAATCACTGTTTAAATAAAATAATATTTTTGTTTGTAACTTTAGTTCTCGCGAATTGTCTACACTTAGCTTCCATTTTGGTAGTTTATCAGATTCTCAAAGCAGTAGGTCATATAATAAACTTATAAAAAATATTTTGAAAAAAAATCGGTATCCTCTAATGTCCTCTATTTATTGCAGGAAGATTTTCATGGAATATTAAACAACTGAATAATTGTATGCTAAAATATATTTTCATCACAATACTATATGTTTGTAGGTACCATAATTGAAAGTGCAAAGGTCACATTGCACTTATTTTATGCAAGGTTCTATAACACATATTTATCCCTGATGAAATTTTAAAATGTGCTCTCTTGATGACTTCTCTGACTCAATGCGTTCTAACTGTTGAATAGTTAAAATCAAATAACTTGTTTCTAGAAAAAATGACTGACGTTTTGGATGGCTTTACAATCTACAAATTATATCAGCGAAGTCTCGATTTTCACAGAAATACAACATTTTGTGAATGGTTAATCAATTAATGTCAGTGCCAATGCTGAAAATCAAATCAGCAGAAGCCTAAAAAATGTCTTCATCAGTTAGAGGTTTTCGCAATGTCGGGCTGGGACAGCGTATCTATTATTGCTGCATTAATTGCAGTATATATCTTAGATATAATTAACTGAAATAGTGTAATCACAGTTTGAATAAAATAAGATTTATGTTTGTAACTTTAATTTTCGAGGGTTGCCTCCACTTGACTTCCATTTTGGTAGTTTATCGTATGTCTATAGCAATAGGTCCAATAAAAGCTTAAAAAATCATTTGAAGTAAAATGAATGTCCTGTAGTGATCTGTAATTACTACTTCACCATTTTTTATTGAAAATCAGACTATGAGAGAATGCTAAAGTATTTCTTATTACACAACTATATTTTCGATAGGTACGTCTTCATCCTCTTAATACATTCTATGACACTTATTTATGCCTAATGTGATTAAAAAATAACATCTCATGATGGCCCCTCTGACTCATGGTTAGTAATTGTAAACAAACAACTATATGAAAAGTTTTACTGAGGTTGTGTGATGGAGTACAAATTATATCAGTGTAGATTCGGATTTAAAAGAAAAATACACCGCTTTGTAAATGATTAACTAAATTAATGTCAATTTAGCTACAATCTTATTTTTATATTTTATTCTCTGGAAATGACTGTAGCGGCAGCCGAAACATCAGTACTGTTGTATGATACATTCATCGGGTTGCGTTCCTTTAGTAAAGCGTTCGATGATTCGGATCTTGACATACCAACTTAATTTGGATCCGGCAATAATGAACAATCAAACATTCCAGGATGGTAGTGAAGCTTTCATGATATATACATATAAATAACTATTGCCTTAATAAATAATTAATTAATCACTTAGTGGACCCGAAATGAAATGCATGAAGTTGTGTGAAGTATGAATCCGTGCACCTGCATATCTGCGCACGGAATAAATCTAATAGAACACTTTCTATTCGATCTGTCTATCTAGAAATCAGTTCGAAATGATGCAGAATGCGGCAAAATCTGTAATGCGGATCTCAAAGCAGCCAATTTTTACGTGAAAGGGATATAGGAAATGGAGGTATCGACGCTAACCACCTCACCGTTTTCACGAAATATCAGTGAATTCCGAATGAAGCCAGCCGAAATACCCTTGCCTGTATTGAGCAAACAGGGAATCAGGACAGCCTTATATATGCCAATATATAAATATATATGGATATGGGAATAGATCGAAGCAATCATCGGTTTATAAGAGGAATATTATACGGCTTTGGTTCGTAAGGCATTCGGTTATATCCTGTTGGTTATTGAAATTCTGAATTTCAGGAATTATAGGAAGATTATAGTTTAATTACTCCTATAGCTGAATAAACCTTCAGCTGTTAGAGATTGGTCACCTGGGAGAAATTGGGAGTTTTGGAGGCTCCAATGCAGTAATTCCGTTAGACTCATTATAGTAAATACTTCAGCAGGAGGGAATAACTGTTTATACGCCCTTTAAAAAAGTAGAGAAGATTCTGGCTGAAGTTATACTGTGGCCACAGTCATGCAAAATTAACACCAGAAGATTCTAAATGCCAGATTCTAGATTTTTTTATAAAATAACTTGTTCTTGCACAGTTTTTTGAAGTTTCACTATAGAAAATTGAATATAACATAGTATTTTATCATTCCTTTTATTTGTTGAAGTATTACAAGTGATAGTATACTTCAACTAAACATTACGTGCTTAATTTCTATTTGTTTTTCTTCAGAAATGGAGATAACATGACACTGTGTCTACTTGAATGTCGTCAGACTGTCAGATTTGACTACTGACAGTCCGACGATGCTTTTAATAAAAATCGAAACGCGTCACTGAAAGAAAGTTTTATTTGTGAAACTGTGTAATAATTACACAACCTTTTATCTACATTATGGAAGAGTTTCACCAAGTAAGAGCATCTACAATAAGAATAAGATCTCAAGGTGCTAACATGAGTTATTTTGTAATATTCAAATACTTAGATTATGTAAAATTGTTCAGAAACCAGACGTGCTGAAAGCCCAAAATATCCTATAATCAAAATAAAAGTAAGCACCTTAATCATCATTTAGAATGTATGATATTTTGATACAAATATATATTTCGATATATCGATATAGAAAAACACCTCAAAATTACCAATGTATGACGATACAGTCTCTTAAGTGGGTCAACAACTGTCTATTGTACCTCGGCAATCATAATTATAATGTAAAGGAAAATATAGACCAACAGAAGCAATACGTTTTTCTGATGGTGAACCGGTTTCAACGTATCTATCACAATATCTTCATCATCGTCTCAAGGTATATGAGGTATTTTGGGCGTAGGTAGAGCAATTCCACGATTAAGAGGATAATAAATTTAACAGAAGGCATGTGATAAGCATGACGATAGCGTGATTTGTAGTTATGGTGCCTTTTACTTTGCCATTTAGCTTTTATGTACGTAATAATCAAAGTTAGAGATTTATACCGGCAATTTAGAATTATGAAGTCTACTTGCAATCTTCTGGCGGATTAATTTATGTGAAGTTCACCTTTATTCGAGAAATACCTATTAAATTGAAGTGAAAATACGTTGTGCCATCATGTACTGTTGTGGCAAGGATGAATCTCTCTGGCTGCCTTAACAATAGATGTGTGACTACTTTGTGGTATTAATATGAAAAAAAAGTATTTCAAGGAAGCTTCTTTGAAATGATATCTACTACTAAGTATAGAAAATAAAGCTTTCATGTGTCACTTAGATGTGAATTTTATGCTTTCTTAATAAATGTATTATGGCGTAATTTCAATTTTGTTTCAAACTGAGGTAATTTGACCACAATACAAAGCATACATGCGACTATACCTTTTTTGCCCAAAGCTCGAGTCTTAAATTACTAAATGACAGCCTTCTTTACAATGGATATTTATTACACAATTTATTTCATGCCTGGAAAGGATTGCGTGAATCTACTTGATTTCTCTCTTTTTTCTTCGACTTTTTTTCCTGGAAACTTCGTAAATAACGGGACATGTTATACTAATCCAATAAATTGGTAAATAGTTACAATATGGATACATTAGCTTCATATACTTCTGGAAATGTGGAACTAGTTCAAGAATACGTTAAAACTTTGCGTGTTCTACATAATTTTATGGGCCAGTTTTTACGACACTATAAACCAGAGTGAAGCGGTGACATTTTGAAGCTAACGAGCAACAAGCAAATACATACAAGTATCGCATGAATAATTCAAATCGGAATTAAATTGAGAGTATATTGCTAACAAATATAGGTTGATTTTTATTAGCAGTTTGAGTCACGTAGATAGGAATCTGAATATCAAATTGCTTTGGTTATTAAAAATGAGATCCAATTTTAGAATATTGTTGTATATCAATTATGCGCAACATACATGTTCAAATAGTTCTTTGTGAATCTATATTGATATATAGAATAAAACAACACCAAATCTACGAAGTACTTGAAGATTTCAAAATCAATGCTAAACCAGAAGAGTAGTACAACTGACGCTGCTCAAAACCAAAAACATGGTTAGAATTAATAACGAAATATCAGAAAAATGTGAAGTCAAAGAAGGAGGTAGGCAATGGGACCCATTATCAACAGTTCTGTTTAGCTTATGCTAGGAGAAGGTGATAGGAGTAGCGGATATTAACAGGAAAGGGCTGCTATATCACAGGAAGCACTGTTTGGCTTTTGCAGACGATATGTCAATTGTGACAAGAGGCAAAAAGGAGCTACAAGAAGTAGTAAAAAGGCCTGATAGAGAGGCAAAAAAGCTAAGACTATACATAAATGGAAGTAAAACAGAATCCATGTAATGGTCAGATAATGGATGTTAGGTAGGCGAAAAAATAAAAATAGAATTAGAAGGAGGAAGCACAGTGACTTTTGAAAAAGTAGAAAGATTTGTATACCAAGCAAATACCATAGAAGAGATCCTATCAAGACTAATGGCAGGGAACCGCTGTGCAGGTTTTTAATAAATAAGGAAATTTCTATACGTGCAAAAATCCGGATCTATAGAACTGTGATATTTCCAGTAGCAACATATGCGAGTGAAGTATGGACGCTGAACAAAACATGCTTGAATCTGGGAAAGAAAGATATTAAGGAAAATCTTTGGTGGGAAATTACTGAATAATATCTGGACAAGGAGATCAAACAGTGAACTGAAATATCTATATGAACATCCAAGTATAACAGAAGTAGTGAAAGCTCAAAGACTAAGGTGGCTAGGACACGTAGCAAGGATGTCGAATACGCGAATACCATAAAAGATACAGACATATGCGATAGGCACGAAGAAACGGAGAGGAACACCAAAAAGCAGATGGAAACAGCAAGTAGAACATATGAAAAAAATAGGAATAGAGAAGTGGAACTCGGAAGAAACCAACAAGAAGAAATGGAGGAAAATGACGAACCAAGACATACGCCTACTAGGCCTTTAGTGACAAAATATTATTTCCGCCATCATCGGGTTGAACTGCTGAGGTGGACTGTACCAAATTAATTAAAGGAGCATCTGAATCCGAATCCGTCCCTATCTCCTCACTTGAAGAAATGTCGGAGGAACGTTCAAGAAAGTAGATAAGGCTAGATAAAAAAACAGCCCCAAAAAAACGCCCAGTGTAAATATTTACACAACCAGATTGTAGCTGATCGAATTGTATTCGATGTATCGCAGTTCATAAGCTCCGATCGTCCTTCATGTGAAGGCGATCGGAACACAATGAGGAATTGCAAAACAGAATGCATGTGAACACTATAATATAAAATTAGAATGAATTGTATGTAGTGCACTTCATTTAAACGATAGAAAAACAATCTCGGAGTACCCAAATTCATATGATTAAATACGTAACCGGTTAAATTTCCTTCGGAAAACCGATTCAGGTTGAAGTTGTTGGAAAAATAACCAGTTAACTGTTCACTTTTTTTTTCACTAACCGACCATTCCTTAAACCGTCCTGTTCAACACAGAGGAATGCCGAAATATCACTTATTAAATTATAAGCTTAAGGGGCCATTACACAGTGTGTCGAGTGAAACGCCTGAAGTGCGGCGTGCGGAGTGACGCGCTGTTGGTGAGTCACTCCACATGCTGTTAACATGGCGTGTGGAGTGAGACGCCTGGGATGGCCTGTTCGACTCACTCCTCTACGCGCAGTGAGTTTCCTTTGAAGTGGGCAAAGACACCGAACACGCCGCGTGGAACTCGTCGTTGGGATCACACAAGGTGTTCTGGCCCCTTCATGCATAAAAATGACGATATTCGCATAATCCCGACATCAGAATAGAATTATTGGAAGATAATGCGCAATTTCAGAGAACATAATTTTTCCTAGATAATTCTCTGAATTCAGAGAAAAATTAAATATGCAGTAGGTCAAGATACACACTAGCGGAATCTCAGTAGGCATTCAATTAAAATGAACTGTTGGAATCGTCAAAAGGTTGGAGGTTTTGAACAGCTCATATTTTGGGGCAATTTCATTGCTGCTAAAATGCTCCGTCACAAGGAGGACTTATAGCAGGCATAGGACGCAGAAGGGAAAACCCTACTAATTCCGCTGCAATTTGTTTTTGTTCACACAAGAATAGCCTTTACAGAATCTTTGAATGAAAAAGTCCGTAAATTTTTTTTGGCGCGGTTGCGCCTCGACCCTGTATCTCTAGAATTCCATGCAGAGGCTGTTGCTGTTCTACCACAGGATGGTGGTGACCTGGCGATCTAAAGCATTTACGTTCTCGTGCAGCACCATCCGGAGAATACGTCACCGAGGTCAGTAATCTGATCATTAAGACGAGCATATGTATCTTTGTTGTGCGATGTTGCGTGGTTTCACTACTTGGAAAATATGATTTTTTTCATTCCAATATTATGTCCTGGGTCTAAACAGTCATGGACACTGCCTCAACCGGCTAATCCTCTTCGTGGTGGAACGACGCGACATCGTACAACGGAATTACATAGGTTCGCTTTATGATCAGCGTATTCCTACTATAATATTTTCGAAATGGTGCGCTGTTAGGAGTGAATGAGGCTCTAATTGATGGTATTAACGAGAACGGACCTTGATAGATGCCTTTGCAATGAGATGGCAGAGCGACTACAAAGATATCACGGTCTGCACAAACATTTTTTTTGCAACATTTTCCTTACATGTGTTTAGGCAGTTACACTGAATTATCCGACTAGTCGTTCATACTACTCGTAGCCTCTACGTCAATTCAATAAATGTTATACGAAAACTATGTGATGGCTTCAGATTTGTTATTTTGTTCTGGTTTATAACTACCAGCTTGGCAACTATTACTTTGCGCTTTCAATTTGCATCGCGCTATTATCTACACGAGCGGTGGCATGGACATTCCTTCCTTGTACATTTTTCAGTGCAGCATCGGCGAATTCGTACACACAAGCCGCTCTATAAATTATTCATGCTATATCCCCGCTTTTATTGTTTTTTGGTTGTTAGCTGTGCAATATCGCCACTCTGCCAAGTTGTAAAGGCGCCGGTGGAAAGGTAGGATCATGAAAATTATTGAGAACATGTCTACTTTAACGGTGGTGTGCAACCATTTTCAAAAGGTAATGGTCACAGTAAAAAGACAATTAAAGATGTTCTTGTATAGTTTACAGAGATATTTAGCGACAAACGTTAAATGTAATAATTGCTCTATGCGCTGCTCCTGTCATCTTGCAAATCTGGTTTATCGCAGCATCTATTTTGATAATAACAGCGGCATTTCTTTTAGGCAATAGAGGCAATAGCCATTTATGGTATAATCGCTAAATATTGACAAAAAGTATTCTAAATTCTTTTAGATTAAAATAAGGAACTATGTCTCGACAGTTTCGCTGTTTCCAAAAGCATCATTACAATATCATCCCCTCTGAAGCCAAATTATACCAACAGAGGGATCAAATATGATCCTGAACATGTTGTTGTTGTTGATAAATTAGTAGATTAGATTGAGATATAATATTTGTCACTGAAAATATCTAGAATGAAAACTACGTTTGAAAGAAAAAATAACCAAATTTGGAGAACCTCACCAAAAAATGTACTATGAATGTAAAAATCATACTGCCACATGAAGCGCAGATAGAACATATGTTTTTAAACTATCGTCCTCTATTGGCTATATTTTTGGCTCGCGAAGCGAATTACGCCATGTCAAAAATTGAAATATCAGATTTTTTCATCAATAACGTAAACCCACCCCAAATTTGGTCACGGGTCCCACCATAAGATTATGTTTGAAAATTTATGCATCTAGATATGATGTAGTATTTTAATATTTCTGGATCACAACCTTCGGTATATCTGATCACTTTTTCCAACACACGAATGGTAAAAAGGAACCCAATAATTATGAAGATGAAGGTAGAGTTCATAGCTTTTTCCCCAGTTTTCCTTATGCTTTGTTCATCAATTGGAATCACACTGCAGCATATTTCATTTTATCTCAGAAGACAGGCAACGTTGCTTTTCTGGTTGGCAATTCATTATGTCCCTTGTTTCAGATTTATTAACAATGAAAACGCATTGTCTCTATTCTACTGTTCCATAATAACACTAAAACAAAAGTATTCAGTATGTGTTTGCAAATCTTCTATTTTATCGAGCGGAATGTATGAATTTGCAATTATAGTAGTTAGCATCATCTGCCAGTAGAAACATGAGATGAATCATAGGGACAATCACAGGATAAGTTTCAGGAGGTTCATTAGTCCTTTTTTGCAAATATCCAAAAACACCCCTTATGAAAAACAAATTGTGATTCACCTTGATCAATAACACCCATTACGCTACAAAAAGCCTACAAACATCATCAGTACTTGGTTTCAGACGTTAACACATGTTCTACCGCATGGTAATCGATGAAGTTCGATGATATTTCGCTTCGTTGAACTCGCTCAAAGAAACCGTGTAAAAGTGGTTTAGCACGTGCGTTAACGCTAATTAGGAGCAATTTGAGCAGCCCGCCGGTGTGAATGAGCCACCATATCGCCTTCGGTCTCAAATTAACGACAGTCTGTTGACGAGCAGCGCCATAAAATAACAAGGTATATTACGGGAGGCCTTTATTGATTTTTTCATCACCTACAAGGTATCCTGAAAAACTCTCACCTGAATTTTACAACATGGGTGTAGTAAACTTTCTATTCATTTATAATTCTTGAAAATTTCTCAACGAATACAAGGCGATGCCGTCTTGCGCTGTGTGGAATACGAACGAAAAACTTGCTACAACTGCTACCTGCAAGTGACAAATTTATAACAAGGACCAAGAAGTAAATCTTCCACGAACTATCGCCACTGAACTACATGGATTCTAACTTCTAGGGGACCTCGACTAATCATCAACATGTCACTAGTTCTGGCCAATTATTTTCTAAGGGGCTCTTAAAATTTCTCCAATTATATTTCCGACACATAAGCTAGGAAATTAATATGATGGTGAAGATTATCGATTTACTTCTTTTGGATATTTTGTGATGTCTACAACACGAAATCCCAATACGAATAGTTTTCGTCACCCTGTTGATCCTTCGGTTTGTCAGTCTGTCGGTCTATCTTTCAAAAAATTTCAATGGTTCCAGTTCACCTGAAGACGATTGAAGATAAATAAATATCAATCGAAACGTCGTGATACTCAAAATTTTATAGACAATGGAAGTCCGAAATCAAACTTTTGATAAGAAACTATACACTGCGCAACATCCCCAGGTTACTTTGTTCTTCTACTACAATCTATCTTTATGCCATGCAGTGACCCTACTTCATGAAGACATTTTACATCTCTGTTCGCATAGATACCGATAGAACAACTAATTCTATCTATCTAATCGCATCGCATTGTTTATTTTGTCTGCTGCTCACCACAAACAGACGTATCTAATAACTATTATCGCGTTATAAAAATAAGAAAAATATCTCTAAATAAGTCTAGCAGTTAAGAATGACAGCTTCACGAATGCTTCCTCCGTTTATGGAGCACCTTTACAATGCACTTTTGGAGCTCCTCTACTCAACTCGTTTAGAGCACTCGCTGTTATGGACCAGCTCTGCTCCTCCGCCTTTGAGAACCTGCTACTTGGGAGCACCTCCATGATCACCACTTTTGATCTTCACCATGGATGTGGACCATCTCCAACGGATCAATAAGTTTTTTATTTTTTTAATGAAAATTGCAAAATACTGCAAACAACAAGCAGCAGGTTCGATGTGATACCAGCCACGTGAAATTCTGATTTCACTGTAATGAGGGAATGTTCTTTCTAAACGAATACTGAGGCAATCTACTTGACTCCATCTTTACAGTGATGTGATAACAGCGCAAATGCCCAAACCGATTCCGCATTGCCTCCGGCCAGAAAATGACTGAATTATGCGAGTTGTAAACCTTCCGGCTGTGAAAATATACACCACAGTCCTGTCATCGATAAGACGACGGCAGCAGCACCATAAATCAACGGCGACATATACTTTAATGGAATTAACGTCGATAATGAAGTTGTATCGTTGTATCGAAGAATGGGTTTCTCGAAATATTTGCAAGCGTTTGCGTGCGGGGGCGAAGTTGAGTAACCCAGTTTAACATCAAAGCCACACGCGGAGATCGTGCAAAAGTCGCGATACCGCTCAAATTAAAAAATAATCAACGGCGCGCACGCAACAGACTGGTCGAAGTAAGCCGATTTTCGCACCAATGAACAATCGTTCAATTACCTATAGAGACAAATATTTTAGCAGCATACATCAAGGGTAGCGCTGATGTCATCAATGGAACTGGTAGCTTTCTTGGATTGGGAGCGGCAATAGATTTTTGACACCTATCACTCAGACACTATAGAGGAACCTACACCCGCTTTTCATTTTTGATCTATTCCTGTCACAGTGACAGCTGGCGAAACTTAGATTAGATTGGTTCTGACAAGATGTTTATAGGCCGTAGGCACCGTCTTGATTAATTGAGGCTTAAATCAAGGATAAGAGCTTATGTGCAGCCGAAGATATTTTGCAGATTATATAGAGTTTATCTCTATGGATACTGTAAACCTTTACTGCGGAACCGCTGGAATGAGGACAGCTTCTGACAGCTTGATATGCGAAAAAATACTTCCTCATTGCTTCCGAGCTATATTAAGCTATGTTTGAAAAATTTGTGTGATAAGCTGTGCACATTTCTAACGGTTGAAAATCGAAGATCTTGATAAATTTTATCAAGATACATAAAGGTGACGATTGGGATAAAACCACTAGATTATTGTTTGAAATCATCGGACAAATATACCAAACAGGGGATTGTTTGAAGATATCGATTTAATTTAGATTAGAGATATATAATATGTATTCTAATAAGTATATGAAGCATCACTGCGAGTAAATCTGGTAACAAGGTGAAACCACTGGGATAAACATAGGAAGTATCACCTTTTTAAGTTGATACTATTAGTGCACCAAAATAAAAATGCAGTTATTCTTGACCTGATGAAAGTAATACTGAATCTATGTTGAATGATGAAATCGATTTGATGTACTATACTATGTATTATATGAAATATAGATTTACTTCATTCAATATTAAGTATGTATGTTCAGTTGGATTCCTCCATATCTCCGGTAAAATACTACCTTTAGACATGAATTGAGAGCAGTATGATGTCATATTGAATATAATATGCAATTAAATTACCTCCTCTTAGTATTATTTGTAGTGCGTTGTATTATCAGGAATGAATGAAAGTGTTTTCTAATCCTTCCCTCAATGCATTGTTATCATAATTTGAAGTAAAAATATTGGTTGTTGAAAGCTTATGGTAGTGTTGTCTAAAATATACAGGTAACATTTTGATTTTCCGCCCTTTGTGGAAAATAAAACCTCAGTAGGTAATTGGAAATGAGAACTGTTTGAAATAATTTTTATTCTAAACATAATACATCATATATATATATATATATATATATATATATATATATATATATATATTGGATTTTCAATAGCCACTACATACCTGTCGATATAGAAAGATTATCCGTAACAGGAGTAGAAACCCGAGTAGAAATAACATCATTTACGTGAATGCATCTCATATACAAATAAAATATTAAAAAAGCTCAATGCGACTAGAAAATATCAACAACATATTTGCGTATTTGGTTTTTATACCTGTTAACAGTAGTATGAAATGAAAGACTAGATTCATGACAAATTTTTGTAATCATGGAAAAATGTCTCAATTATCACAGTTTGCAAAGCATATACTAACTAAAAAACATTTTCCTTAAAGGACAACACAAATAACTGAAACGAAAAGCTTTCTTATAAGAGAGTACTTTTTAATAGCAAAGGACAAAATATAAAAAATATCAGATTCTAAACTATCTACGTGGTTGAACAGCAACATCATACAAGTGGAGCGAAAAGCTTTGAAATAATATAATTTCCATAAATAAAGTCTTTTTCGCTAGCAAAGATTACGTAGCTATAACGAAAAGTACATCATACAATTGGCATTGCTTCATGAAAATAATAAGTAAATTCCGAAATACATACTAACTAAAAGAAATTTTCCTTAAAGGACCAATTTACTCAAATATAGACTACCTTGATATTTTTTCATGTACAAGTAATTTTAGATGAAATATACTGTAAGCACATATTACAGGTAATTTGCTTATAATAACTTAGCATCAAATATAATGTTACCTTTTTTTGTGTGTAGTAAAATCAAAATAAGTTTTCTCACGAAAAGTACAAATGCGCATTCGGACACACGCTATCCCACAAAATCCGTTAGAGTTACCAAACCTAAAGCACCATGGCTCACTTCTAAGCTAATATTGTATGAGAAAGATGACGTTTAGAATTAACTCTAATAGCTACAGCGAAATTAGGCATTGCTTGCAATTGAACGATAAAACTTCTTTCCGAAAAGAACTACAATGAAAAAATACATCCTTGCCTTACCGATTAATGGACAAAATGCACATCCAAAACAGCAAATACACTGCTCAAAAAAATTAACGGAACACTTTTCAAAATATCTGTAAAATATTAACTTGGTATTTTATGGAGGTGAAAATGATATTTTCATAATAGTTACACATTTTATTCTACTAACTTCACAGAAACAATCCATATTTGTGCTCTCTATTTAAGATACGTTTATGATTTCAAACACAGTACAAGAAATAAAATGATCAAGATAATATCCACAGTTAGATTTTATATTGAATTAGGCTCTGACAGTTCCCCTAGGCAATGGCATGACAGTTTTATATTGTTGAATTCATTGTGTGTCAAAATGAGAGATCTTAATGAGATAGAAGTAGATCGTTAGCTTAAATTGTTAAAATCCGAAAAGTCGCAAGAAATTTCAATCGCAGCCTTTCAGTAATCAAGCGTGTGTATGATCGCTATAGGGTGACTGGAGAATATAAAAGACTAATCGGATGAGGTCGGAAGCGGAAAACCACACGACGTCAAGACCAGTATTTAGTAGTTTCTTCTTTGCGTAAACAAACATCTACAGCCAAAGACCTACAAAATGCTCTTAGGGCGGCTCATCTAGTAATGATTTCTGACCAGACAGTTAGAAACAGATTACGGGAGGCTGATTTAAGACCAAGACGACCAGTACGAAAACCTGTTTTAAGTCGAGCTGATAAAACTTCTCGATTGAACTTCGCTCGTGATCATTTGCAATGGCAGCTTAGACATTGGAAACCTGTACTCTTCACAGACGAATCAAGATTCCGTCTAACCCGTTGTGACGTTAGGGTACGTGGGGTGAAATAAGTGTGGAAGAAAAAACGGACCTTGTAGTGATACCGGAAACCCTTACAGCTACAAGATATGATTCTTTCAGATCATTTTATACCTGCAGTATTCGTCCTGGATTTCTTTTCATGCAAGATAATGTTAGGCCGCATACTGCTGTCATAACCATGGATTTTCTTCGTGAGCATGAAATTCGTACAATGAATTGGCCAGCGTTGAGCTTCAACCTCAATCCGATTGAACATCTTCACTTATCGAAGAATGGGACAGTATATCACAGGAAGACATTCGACGGCTTGTACGAAGTATGCCAAGGAGATGCCAAGAAGTAATTCGAGCTGCAGGAGGTCACACACGATACTAAACCCCATAACAATCAAATAACCAGACACTAGCTATAGAAAACTATCTGATCTTCAATTTGTCTTTTGTAATTTTTTCAATTTTTAAGTTTTTTCTTAGAAACAAATGAATGATTAAATGTTATACTTCAATTTATTCTGAGAAAATGTGTTTCTTTTGGAATATGTATGCTTCATCTGAATGTAACTAACACTGAAAGTTGCAAGTGCACAAAGAGGTGTACCGTTAATTTTTTTGAGCACTGTATATCGATCCCTATTACTAATACTTATCTAATAATTATGACGTTAATGATCCCTTTACGGCTATGTTTCAGAACACTAATGAGCACTGCATTGATTAAATATTTATTTATACTACTAAGGCGTTTTCTGACAGTATTACTTTTTCATTGAAGCTCATTGGTTCTGCTACTCTTTCTCAAATCAAAGTCATTATATAAGTTATACACTCTAATTTATGAGGGCATTATACCTAAGAAAACTCCAAAAGTTATACAACATTTGATTCAAAATTGTCGCCAAAATACTCTCCTAGCTTTAGTGGGAAATAATATGAGAATGCGTGTAATAATCTTCTTACGATCTTTATTGAAAGTCAGCAGCTAGAAACTCTTCACTGTGATTAATTATCCTCCATTATTAAATTTCGCAAATTGGAATGTGAGTCTTCATCTTTCTATCATTACTTTTCGTAAATTGTTACACTTTCCAGATGTCGAAAGCGCTCAATCAAAAACGCATTGCCGAGAATCGTTACTTCTACGTTGACTTTCTTAATGAGCTTTGAATCGTTGCTTTTTATGTGATCGTTACTTGCTCTTTGCAGACATTTTCTTTATTACGTAGAATGAATATTGATTGCTCTGGCTTGGCACTTGGCGAATACTGACGTCTGCTTTATTTTTCATTGTGAGTGTCATATTGAATCTTGGAATATTTTAATAGCCTTTCCCATCATCTGTACAATGGTATACCACAAGAGATGTTCGTGACACGAAAGAACTCCTAACATATGGAATCACTTAGATATTTATATGGGTGGAAAAGAATGTGTAATATTGGTATTGTTAGAAACTTGTAGATAAGGTGGATTTATCAAAAGTTTGATTTCGGACTACCATTGTCTATAAAATTTTGAGTATCACGACGTTTCGATTGATGTGCTATCTTCAATCGTCTTCAGGTGAACTGAAGAACACGTTCCTTTCATGCATATTTATACCCCGTCCGGTGACGTGTCGTGCGCGGTCTGTTCTGATTGGTTCCCGATGCGCGGTATTCCGGTCTGCTGACGTGGCTGTTTGTCGGTCATTGTTTGTTGTCTGGTCCAGTCGTAGTCTATTAATCTTTTTTATGAGTGGCTGCCAGATTGATTTAATGTCTACGCTGGGTTTGCTGACACTTTGCTGTTGTTGGTGATGAATGCCGCCTCCTTGAATTTCCTGCGATACCAATGCGGTTCCTTGGCAATAACGTTAGCGTCGTCCCAAGCTATTTTATGGTGCTCCGTCCATGCGTGGTCAGCTATTCCAGATTTTCCTGTCTCTTCCCTCTTCCCAGTTCCCCTATTCTTGGTCCCAAAAAAAATTGGAAAAAATTATCTGGGCTTCAGAAACACCCAAATCATTTTGAGTCTTTTGTGTTCTCTTTTGGGATATTTCAGCCACCACCGCATCGATGATCAAAAACTACAAAGCTTTTTCGTCCTTGTCAAGACTGATTTTTCGAATCTCATCAAAACCAAACGATCCTTTATTAGCTAGAGTTATATAAAGGTTAAGTATTACTGGAGAGATTACAGACAGAAAGATAGACGAACAGATAACTGGAATTGACGCTTGTTGATATTCTGAACGTTGACAATTTTAACAAGCTCATGGTTCAAGACGGAAGGGTTGAAATTGAACCAATGATGCTAAAAAATAGAAGTCAACAAGTTAATAATAGATAAATTAAATTGTTCACTTCATTGTCAACTATATACTGGGATTGAATATGAACATAAATTGGTATATATAATAAGATGATTATGAAAATCTGGAATCGGCTGGTAGACCAAAAAGTACCTCTTTGTGATCCGGACATGTTTTGACATACAAAGCTACTGAAATCACATACTTGGAAAAATATTGGATAAAAAATAAACATACAATTGTTCATCAGGTGAGGCGTGATGGAACATAAAGGCAGCCACTTGTTAAAATCCACAAGTTACACTTATCTGAAGGAATTATCTCATTTGTTATATCATAGTTTCTGATACGCCTTCTGTAATGAATATATAAATATTTCTGTGTTACTTGTCCTCCGTTCCACATTTAATAACGACGTTGTTTCAATTAAACAAGCACGTGGACTTTTTTTTAGAATAATAACAGAGCTGTACTAATTAGCTTCAGCATTTTCAAAATAAAGGAGAGCAAACGAATTACACACCATTCCTTCTCATGGAACGTCTCATCCATCAGATATGATCAAATATTGAACGACGGAAGTGAGGAACATAATGAACGAACCAGTTTAAACCAAAAGTGTATTGCACAGATCCAACCCCTATTTTCGGTAGCCAGGTATCGAAATTTTCCAAAGAAACGAACAGAGCTCAGAGCTCAGATACAAACAATTTATCAATGAAAAATTCAAACTTTTCTAACAGGAAATAATCTGTTCACAGGAATCCCCGAAATTTTTGTAACTAATCTGACGCATTCATGTCACAGCTGAAAGATGGTTTTATCTTATTAAATTTAACAGCAAACTAGTTATACTATGACTACCCTATAGATGAATAAAATTTAAAATATAACCAAAATGGTGTAGTTGCTGTGTAAACAATAAAAATAATAATAACACTTTTGTTAGTTTTTGGAAAATACTGAAGGAACCATTCCAATGGACAATTAGTATGGAATGTACTAAAAACCTATACCTATACCAAGTTGTTTTAAATGGACCACGATTAAACACCCTTGCCGAGGAAAGTCGATAAAACGCTCAGAAATAAAAATTAGTTTGAAACTGTATATATTTGATAATTTACAATTCTAACCGTGTAACCTGCGTGATCAATACAAAATTCTGTGTTCAATCAGCATTTAAGTTGAGTGAAGGTTGGTTGTATCATACCAAGTGTAACCTCTGGAATTTATGATTTCTCCGTTGATTCATTTTTACTTGTCCAGTTAAGTACGGTGGCACAATATTCCGTTTGAACCGCTTGAATTTTGGACACATCGAAAATAGTTTTCATGCAAATCATATAGAAAGGACGCCTCAATGCCCATGCGAGGCCCGTTTCTTGATCTTTATGTTATCAAAAGGTTAAAAAACATCCGAAAGGAGTCCAGAAATGTCAATATTCATTTGACAATATCTGAAAGAAATTAAAAAAGTTCTTCGCAGAAGGTTGTTTCTAGCCTTTCTGTATCATCTGCAAACCGATTCATTGTCTTGAAAAATAAGCATTGGAAATGAAATATTAGAAACCCATGCAAAACGCCTTTTATTTATTTTAGAGTTTTCTCTTAATAACATATCAAATGTCAACTGCGGAATGGACTAGTCACTAATGGTATGTTAAAAAAAATCTGTTTATAAAATAACGTCTAGTTCAAAATCATTATACTGGTTTTAGACATTTGTTCTGGGTGCGCCTTACCATGGAGATCGTTTTAACAATTATCAGTTCAAATATACAGATAAAAATATTATGTAATTGACACACAGTCTCACAAATAAACCTCTTTTTCTTTTAGTGACGTTTTTCGATTTACATTCAAATCATTGAAACGCGTCACTGAAAGAACAAAAAAAATTCATTTGTGAAACCGTGTGTTAATTACACAATCTTTTTATCTGCATGATGGAAGAGTTTCACCTAGTAAGAGCATCTACAATCTGCATGTTCAAATATACAGTTTGAAAAATTGTCTGTATGGCTGGATTTGATAGATTTAAACGCAGAACTTTCGTAAGTGTGAATCACCACCATAGCTGAAATTTTCCATCCAGAAATTCCCTTGCTCTATTTTATGTGGAAACGAGAATATAGCGTTATGCATACAAATCCAGGGATAACACTTATTTGGTAAGTTATTTTTATTCCTGTCGCACCCATTCAATGCTATCTGGAATGATCGTCTAAATCATTCGAGATCAGCATACAAATTGTTGTTATATGCAGCTCCTCTTCCTTTTCCCCTTTCCGTATCAGTAAATTTGAGACGTACAGCTTTAAGTTGATTCCTTAGCTCTAACATGCGGAGTCATTTCATATAATTATATACATTACCAAAAGAAAATGCTCACATCTAGTGGTTGAAAAATGTAATGAACCAGAGACAAAACCACATGACAAGTTTCAGACATTACACTAAAAAGGGTGATGAAAATGAAACATTCCTTTATCTCTCACTTGACATAGAAAGGCAAACAATTGTGTGCATAAAATGTGCAAACTACTCTTAACCCAGTTCCGCCAACCATATCATCACAGTTTTCACGTAGAGCGAAGTAGGATTAATCATCGCAGCGGGTCTAATTATCGCCGGATTTTGGGGCCGTATTAAACTCAGGATGTCCTCGACAAAAAGCGACTATTTACAATGTTGATCACACGAAACATGGTAGCCAAGCCAGTAAGGAGGGCAAAAAAGTAATGGGTTTCTTGTGTGCCGACCATAATTGCCACTGGTGTGACGGTCGTTCAAAGGCCACAGCAGCGAAAGATCCGCATTGAAATGAGGTGTAGGGAATACATTACCTATGGAGTCCTTCATGGAAGACTGGTCACTATAGACGCTTGAATTCAAAATAAGGAGGTAACCGATTTGACCCTTATCTACGTTATATTATTTGAATTCGGTAATATTCATATATCTTAGTTTAAAAGGGCTACATTTCATAGGCGTATGTATATATGTCCATTGAAACGATATTAATCGTCAGTGGACATGGTTGAGAAGTGGAACAGAGTAAAATCCTAGCAAGTTTATTTAAAATAAAGAAGATGTTCCACTACCACACCAGAAACAAAGCATATCTTCTTGGGTAAGTAAAACAAACAGCAATGTGATCCTAAGACAACAATGCAACATCCTCCCATTTGGGATCCAAGAACAAACCTGGAGAGAAGCTTATGCTGTGGTAATTATTTTCCTTGTTTTTCATTCATCAACAATGCACTTGCATGATCTATATTCTATGCTTTCTAATGAATCATATTAAAGTCTACCCTCTTCCGCTGTGAGCAGTAATACATATCAATGTCTTTATGATTTCAAAATGATTTTTCTTCATATGTGAGACAATGATCAATGTTGCCGAGGCAGCCGAAACGTAAGTAAAGGTATATAAGTATATAACTATATAGAGTCTCAATCAAGGGCTGGTAGAAAATATAAAATAAAGCATCAAGCCAACCATAGAATAAAAAGCGAATAAGATGCTACGTGAATGAGAGCAAGATAATTCATATGCAAGGTAATATTGTCTCAGTTGCTGCCGCTGATTTCGTTGCAATAATAATAATATTAATAATAATAAACCTCTTTATTTAAGACGAAACTTAACTGAGGCTACTATCTACCACTTGACCTCATAAAAACGATAAATGTGTAGGAAGATACATGTTTGGAGTAAATAATTTATGATAAAATAATATGCATGAGTCTTACCATTTCAACATTTTTAAAATTACAATACTCATATTGTTAAAAGTTTACATTGCAAAACGTTTGTATAGTGAGATAAAAAATCAATCAATTAAATTAGGTGTATGTTCCCAAAAAACATTTCTTAATAAGAATTTCAAATTCATTATATTTTAAGGATTTCAAGTCATGTGCTATTAGACTCACTGCGTTACAGGTAAAGCATGTACGGGGGAACATTTTGTGAAGATGCATTGTAATTATTTCCGTGAACCGAATATTCCTGGAATGGATAGAATGTCGAAATATCAACTTATTCTTTGAAATTAACTAATTAGATTTCAATAATTTTCAACCTCTCGGATATTTTATATCTATCTGTCGGTCTATTTGTAGGTCGGTTTTTCGGTCTCTTTGTGGGTCAATCCATCAGTTTGATGCCCCAACGTGGAAGGGCAGTCTGACTAAATTGATAACGTGTTAACGTAACGTAACGTAACGAGAAATAAATGAGTGTTTTGAGTTCTCATACATTATTTTTGGAATTAGTGTTTATGGTTTGAAACTAACATTAACCTTCCACTTAATGCATAATTGGATACACGTAACAGCCTATCATACTTAAAGAAGCTATTCAATAATTGGTCAACTTATAATAAACTATTTTTGCAATTTTCAACTGGCTATGTAACATCAATTTATATGTAAATCATAGCGATAAGCAATCTATTGTATATTCCATATTAGTTGTTTCCAATTTAGCAATATTCATCTTTCCGCACATGCACGTAAATATTCGTAATCCCACGACAAAATTCTACTTGCTGCTTACCAAAGAATTATTTCAACTACAGTTATAAAACTTTAAACGTAGAAGTTTCAAGGGTCTGTGGAGTTTTCGAGCTACCACTTTTCTGTGTATTGGAAATGGACATACATTTTTCATCACAAGCGCTATTTGTATAGAAAACTTAGTTCCACTTCCCTGAATTGCTTGAAAAGTTCCCGTTAGGAGAATGAGTGATGGGTTTATAACCCCCATGTTTTAATCTGCTGTACATCGAGTCAAGAAGATTGACTCAGAACTTACTATTCATTCCCTTACAATACTTCTCACGTCAATAGCTTTGAAGTTTTTGGAAATTAATTGCGGAGTTATCATCAAGAAAATTGAAAAATAATTTAAAAAAATGCTCAAATTACATTACTGGGTGAAAAAATTCTCCGATGAAAGAAATTGGGGTAGGTTAGATATATGAATTGAGTTTCTTTGCTATTGATAAAGCTCAATTTACTATAGCTGTGGAGAATCGATATATTTCCAATGTGTCAAACTAAAAACCCCTCACCTTTTTACAAGGGTACTTTTTCCTAATAAATGCGAATGTGTTCCTGTTATATTACTTTCTGTGACCCAATTACATATCGACTTCAAATTTACATCATCACATTTACGTAGGTCTGGTTTTCTGTAGTGTGTCTTTGTAAAAAACATGAAAAATTTTTCAACTTCTTTTTTACATCATCTAGAGATATCTTCGGGTTTGAACATTTTTTGGAAGATTACATTTTGGAGGAAGGAGAAGTGGTTGGGAACAAACACCTACGTTTGTTTTTTTTGAGCTTATAAAATTGTTCGTAAAGTTCACATTTAACTCACTGGTCATTTTTCCTTTGAATGCTTGTATCTGAATACAGTATTGAGTATTTTCTACTTTTTTACTAGCTAACCTCACGCCTATCGCGTTTCATAAGCGCTGCGAGCGAATAAATGCTTATTTACATTGACCTTAAAACGCTGTAGAATGTGACAGTCAGTCAACAAACTTCTCGGTAGCTCAACCCAGAATGCTAATGCTCTCCAAAAAAAACTATTATCAGAAGACGCTCGTAAGGTATTGCGTTGTAGGCTCGACCTGGTGAAGATGAGCCTGTCTGCTGTACTGGCGACTCTTGGTGTTAGTATGCAAGACAGCTCGATTGGACATCTTTCATGATAATATCTTTAGATCAGTCACTCTTATCTGATGTCCTAGAGAGTATGGAGGTCCTAATTCCCTCAATGTCTTCATTGGATCTGTATACCATTGTAACCATTCACACAGTGGCAGTTCTCTTTCATAAGTATTACAATGAATAATTTCAAATATAAATGGCATCTTGATACTGCTACCAAATGGCTGTTTAATATCACTTGCACTCCTTATCAAATTTGGAGAACAACTTTCAAAATACCTACTTCAAGTTTCAGACGGGAAATATGCGAAAAGTGGAACATCAAACACCTAACTAATGTACAGCTGTTTACCAACCGCCCCATTGCTTTTTATTGCTCTATTTATCGATTAACTATTTTACCATATTGTTCCTGCAGGTAGGCAGGTATTTAACCTGATTCTGCCCGTGAACGATTAATTTTATATTTATACAACTAACTACTCACAGTGGTATATTACAATATGAAAGGTTGAATGAAACTGGCTAGTCAGTTGACCTACTTCTGTCTACTACGTCACTCAATTATTTAATTATGATGTTATTTTGGCGTGATTCATATTATGGGCCCATTCCACAATTCATGCGGAATACAAGTCGATCAACATAAGCAGCGAACAACCGGGCACTTAGAGTGCCTTCTATGAGTTGTTCGGCTTATGAACAACTCAAGGTTCTTGATTAGACACGTTGATTAGATACGATTTTGAATGTACAACAAAATATTTCATCCTTAATGCTGGCACCAATGATGTTTCCTGACAGTTGGAATGCTAAAACAATTCATTGTATATATCCACTATGCATTAGACCTGCTATAGGCATGCAGGTTTCGTCTTTAGCCTATACTTGATAGTATAGTCTGTCGCCGTTTCAAGGCAGTCCAAGTGTTAGGAAGTTGCCATTGGGCAGCGCCATTGTGTCGGTTCAAATCCTGCGATGGGCAAAGGTTTAAAAATTATTACTATTTTTGCATTTATTTCAATATTCTAGATTCTAGAAGATCATCCACTCGAGTTGGTACATTTTACTTATTATATATAGGAATAAAATTAAAGTTTATTTTCATAGTGAAACACACATCGCCTTAAAATGGGCAGGTGAGGGTCAAATATTGGCTTATCAAAACTTCTTTAAAATGGGAAAGTGCGTTCGATCCCTATCAGCGATATTGTTCATGAAGTGACACCATCAAACAATTGTAATAACTAGAAATATATAAAAAAGTGTGCTGCTGGTGAGAATCGAACTATCAACTATCCTGCGTAAAACTACCACCATCAAAAGAGACCACGACAGATGAAGGTATGTCATTATGAGTTGCTTGGCTTACGGATTTTGTCATAGTAGAACTATTACCTATCTATCACAGCATTACCGTTACATTCAATAACAAACAAGCCGGGAACAGTCAAACTCAAAACTCACTGCAAATAAATATGAATGCGGTCTAGTTCCTTGCAGTGCCAGGATAGGCATGGGTGCCTGTAACGTTTGTTGATTATTAAATTCCCCGTAGATGTTTTCGAACTTATCCCATTACACGGCTGCGGAATGCCGAATAGTGTTGGGCGTCGAACCGCTCTCACCGAAGTTAGAAAGCACCTGAAGTGCCACAGCACGAATAGTTTCCAAATTTCAGGTAGCTCAGTTCAGTCACCTACTTATTCTATGACCCAACACTCAAATGTCCATCGTTCTTGCTTTGGTGTAAATTCTCCACATCTATCGGAGACGTAGGAGATAATGCCATTAACGTTGATCCTCAACGTAACACATGGACTGTTTAACTCTAGTTTTAGTTTTATGCGCTTCAGTTTCCGGCCTTAGGATGCATATACTGTACCTATCCTCAAATCTCCTCCACATTTCGGCTCATATCCTGCTCCTTTATGCTCCTACATGGTAGTATTGTCCCTATGAGGATCACGCTGAAAGTTCTTAGATACAGAAATACTACAAAATTCTTTTAAAGAACTATTCTGTTTTTTCAACATATTCTCCTCATACCTTAATACATTTACGCATTCGGTAAAACCACTGGTCAAATTCTTGTGAGCAACGTTTTGAAAGGTTGCTAATTTCCTCCTCAAATGCAGCGATTGCCTCTTCATCGGTGGAAAAATGGCGACCTCGTAACTTTTCTTTGATCTTAGGGAATTAGGAGAAGTCGCACGGAGCTAGGTCCGGATAATAAGGTGACACCCTGTTCAGCAAAAAAAATCAAGTGTTGTAGCGGCGCAGCGTTGTCATGGTGCCATTGAATACCCCGCAGACCAGTCTTTATAAAAAAAGATGCGACCATTTTCGTTTCAACACTCTTGGAATGACGAAGCTGAGCACTTTAAAAGCACCAAACTAATGAATGCTATCTAGTTCCGGGATCATAATGATATAACCATGTTTCGTCTCCGGTTACTATATTAAAAGTGTGTTAACTGTGCCCATTTACAAATTTTTCAAGCAAGAACTTAGCTCAATCAACTCTTGTTGCTTTTCGCTCACTGGTCAACAAATGCGGCACCCATCTGGAACACCGCTTCTTTAGGCGAAGGTAATCACGAATGATTGTTAGTACCGCTGCCGATTCAATCCCCAGAGGAGCCTCAATATCTGTGTAGGTTATATGTCAATCTTTGTTTACCATGCCATATTTTGCACAGCTTCTACAGTTTCCGGAGTAACAGCAGTGAGCGGTCGACCTGTGCGAGGTTCACCATCGAGTGAGACCCGGCCTACTAAGCAAACCATTTAAAAACTGCAGGCCTTGAAGGGGCAGAGTCCCCAAGGCAACTCACTAAGCTTTCGTGACATTCGGCTTATTTTAGTTCCTCTTTATAGTCATACAAAATCATGGCTCGAAAATCGCGGCTACTCGGTTCCATTTTCACGTTAAAACTCGGCCAACACTTCGATGCATTCGAGACCGTGGCAAGGCAACTACTGAACGATTGAACGATTCAAATGCTGCCCTTGCGTGTAACCACTTACAACTTTAGACAAAATAGCTGCGTGCTCAAACTTGTTTAAATTTTTTTAGATTAGGAATATCTGAACACTTTCAGCGTGGCCCTCGTACCTCCGTACTTATTCAGTGTATGTCAGTCAAGATTATTCAAAGGTATTTTTTTGATCGGCAATATGATAGTGAGGTGTTGGGTGACAAAACAGATCAACTAAATTGTTTCATTTATTTTAAGTTATACAAATTGCATCTAAAATTTGAAACATCAACCGTCTTCGGTTTTCTGCTTACTAGTATGTTATTTTTCATTCATACGTTCATTTTACCTATCATGCCAACAGGCGGTAAATCTCACGTATTTTTGGTGTTTTGTCAAAAATGTTCTATGATTCATGCATTCTTGACGTTGGTGATTTCCCGTACCTAATAGACATTTATTATTCACATATTTGCCTCCAAAAGAGATAAATTATATTAGTTTTGTAATAGCTGTGGAATTAGGATAACATCGACCTTAGAGATAGAATAGATTTTATGTGCATTTAGGTATTTCCAAATAAATTGAGTGCTGAATAATGAGCAAAGTGCTATTGTGGCTCTTAAAAAATGGCATCAATTGTATTTGACGTGGAGCTGTATCAGTTTATTGAATGTTGTGATTGCTGTATATCAACGCTATTTGGCAAGTAACCTGGATATCACTTATAAACAGTCAAATCTGACAGTTCGCCGATGATTTGAATATAAATCGAAACGCGTCACACTGTAAGAGATTTTTATTTGTTGTTAAAATGTGTGTTAAATATACAATTATTTTACCTGTTTGGTACGGTGAGTAGGAATTCGTAAGAACTGCTTAATTTTTTCAATGAACGTTTTTTTTATAATCATCTTATATGTTGAGTTATTATTGGACTAGCGCATATTTTTTTAATTTAATCCTTTGGTGTAACTTTATACCAAAAAGTTGCAAGACATTGCGTGAGCCGAGAAACGATATCGTACAGTTGTCAGGGCTGTTAATTTGACTATAATGCTCTAACTGCAAAACATTTTGATTGATAGTATCCTGATTTTGTGCATATATTTTAGATATCTCATAAGCAATTTCACTCATATATTTAAATATAAATATCTGTCAATGACTAATGCACAACAAGGATCAATCAACCTAATAACATGCACTTACGTGACTGCAAAGGAAGGGGTGCCACCTTTCTTTTATCGTCAGCCCATTGAATTTACATCGAATTTCCATTGTGCAAAATTCGACGTAATAGGTAAAAATAGTTCTACCCCGCATATTAAGCTCTTTTACAACAGTGCGGCATTAGAACTTAGCATGCACCACGTTCAAAGGAGGCTGCTATTAATATTTATAAATGTTAATTCTAGGGGCGTTAACATAATTAACCCGGATTTATTTTCGAACAGTAGGTAATCATTCCCTTGTTGGAACAGCTTTATTTTCACCAAGTTACACGCAGAACGCCTGTGATTCCACGCGATCAAATCTTTACGTCAGTGAAGATAAGGGTACAAAATTGAACTAGTCGAATACAGATATAAAAACCAAACAATATTTTCTGCTTCAAAAAATGCATTCTTACTAATCAAGCCACATGCAAGGTATGTATTATAATTGAATACATTTTCGAATGCAATATATCAGATTTCTTTGACGTTTTAGTTACTAGTTTCTTGTAGTCTATTGTATTGGAGGCGGTGTATTTACAGAAAAAAAGGTGTCCAGTAGATCGACTCGGTATCATAGCATGCCATAGTGAGCTAACTCCGTATTTTATGAGGCTTCCTCGTAGCATGTTTTCCTGTCTACGTGAAGAAGGGAGTCAAAAATTTGACATGTACTTGTTTGCATTGATTTTTTATATAGCTTGTTGCGGTAGGGGTATATTACTTGATTATGAGGGTAACTTCAAGTCAAAATAAAGCATTGTTGTTAACCTACAGAATATCCCTCCTCACATTGATAAAGCGGTTGTCATGATTGCATAGAGACAAAAATACAAAAATGGCAACTGACATGCAAACCGATAGACTTATAGGTTCGAAAAATGTAAAAAATAAAAATATGAAATAACACGTATGAAGCGACTAACCACCAAAATATTCAAGCAAAATGTCGAGTACGGTAAAAAATATCTTTATCAATGCTCTCAGATTTTCCAAAACTCATGCTACTCATGCAAATGTTTTGAGTACTCTCAAATATAATTGGATGCTCGAAAAAAAAATGATCAATAGAATTGACAAATTTATAGTAATTTTTCATTTTTGTTAGATTATTCCGCTACTGATCAATCAATTTAAAAAACAAGCAGTAGAATAAAAAAATTATTTGTTGATGCTAGTGAAAAAGATAATTTTGAAGATTCTAAAATATCACCTGATTAATCCCTATATAATGATTAAAAAAAGGTTTTTATAGAAATTCAAGTGTTGTTTGCAATAGGATATCCACCTTTGGAATACACTTGACCTACATTTTAGATGAGCATAAACTTACAATATTCCTGATGGATATTCAACGTAGTCCTTAAGAGGGGACTTAGAATAAAAGGCGTTTTGCATAACTTGCCAATATTTCGTTTCCAGAGCTCACATTTGGAATGTAGTTCTTTAATGTGCGTAGATATTATTCAATTAACCTGAACCAATAAATACCATTATTAATTCTCTGTGGATCAAGAATGTATCATTATTATATTGAATTCATTTCAATATAGGAATGTAGTTCTTTAATGTGCGTAGATATTATTCAATTAACCTGAACCAATAAATACCATTATTCATTCTCTGTGGATCAAGAATGTATCATTATTATATTGAATTCATTTCAATATTGTACCAAAAAATAATATCTATGATTCTGTACATATTATAAAACAACCAGTATTATCCATAGGTACAATATTAAGTATGTATCATGTTACCTATTTAGGAATTTCTACACAAAATCAGCACAATAGTTCTTTGTAGACTCAAAGGCTTTTATATTGCTGGAAGTGAACAAAGCAACAACCGTCTGTATAGAAGATATCGTGCGAACATTTTCACTCAAGCAATGGCATTGCGGTAGGTATTTTCAAATTCAGGAATACAACGATGCATACCAGTATAATATTGAGTAAATATACTCAGGACAAATTTACACATTCCGCTGTAGATCTGCCGTGAAAATTACTATCCCTATCATTGTAAATACTCTGTTAATAATTATAATTTTGCAATATGAGCATTAAAATTTGACAGATGGATTATAGGTTCTTCCCCAAACGACGGGATTTTGTGCTGTTTCATTGGGATTACATCACTGTGTTTCGTTTTCTATTTCAGGCAGTTTTGCATTTGTAATCTGACGATTCGTTATAATTATAACTCATTTTCAGTTTATCGGCAATGCAGATGTATGTATTCTAAGACTTACATAGTAGTTCTAGTTAGACCTATACGCATCACGAAAATGCTTTCTGGCTGCGAATACTAAAAATCTTAATAGCTTAGGATATAGTCACAATGTCATCCATCTGTTTTCATGGAAGACAAGTTGGATTAGTCAGCGTAGGTGAAATTGCAGTCACAATCTTGGTGTGAGAAAAATCTGGAAAAGTGTTTGTTCTAGGCGGGAATCGAACCTGAGTTTCTAGCATTACGTGCTGACCCCGCTCGGGCACCACACTGCGCTGTTCCATCGATCCAACTAAAGCGTTTTGTACGGTACGTTCTTGCTCGAGATATTCCTCTCTTTGAGATGCTGTCACTCGAAACCGCGCACAATCCAGAAATCATGTTACCCAGGCCAGTAATTCTCTACCCATTGAAACGAGAATATGTATCTCCGTTTTATGAGGTTGCGTGGTTTCACCAACAGCGGGTACGAAGTCAGCATGGCATGCTGGAGACAGAGGTTCAAGTCCTACGCGTACCACCATCTTGTCTAGATTTTTCAAAAAGTTATGTGTTTAGTCTGAATGGGTTTCAGTTGAATATCCCTCCTAAACAACTTATATTTTGCCGCTATCCCATTACAGTCGCTAGTAACATAAAGCAGCGCCATTCTGACATTAGCGCCAGCGCCTGTGAATTATGTCTACTCGTTCGAAAAGAAAAACACCAGAAATGAACGTTTCTGTTGTTTTGCCAAGTAATTTTAATATTAAAGTTTTATGTGTTGCAGTGCGCAAACGACCTAGTTTGATTTCTTGAGACGTGGAAAACTTGGAAACTGTCTCTAAAGCTAACAATGCTGTATTATCATATTATCGTTTGTTTTGGAAACTCTATCCCACCGCCGAGTATGGAAATGCGCATTTTTCGAAACATGTTGCCAGGGGCCGAACTAAGCAGCTTGGTCTATTGAGGTAATGCGGTTTTGACTATGTAATCCGTGGAGGAACGCAGATACGAAAAATTATTTATGATCCCAAGCAGATCAATTTGATTTGATCAATTTTGATGAATGCTTAGAGGGTGTACGCAGTAAGCATAGCTGCATTCCTTTCAGAAATCGGTGCATTGAGGATGATGTAATAAGAAAAAGTCAAACATGTAGTGGCGTATCCACAATTTTGCCGCCAGTAGGCTATTCAATTTCTGCCGCCCCTATTGACCTCCGATACCCTACTTTACATGGATAATGATTACATTTACTCTGTCAATGACATTGACATGTAATGAGCTTTAATAGTTTTTTTATTTCTGTAAGACAAAATAATGTTGATCAAAATTTGCCGCCCTAGGCTCCAGCCTACTCAGCCTGTTGGTAAATCCGGCACTGCAAACCTGACCAGAATAATCTTCAAATTTGGTTTTTTTACTTCTCGGGTTCCAATCAATCAATAGAAATAAATTTTTAAAATGCTAATTAAATTCATTTCCCGACGCCAAAAGGCGGGAAAGTACTTTGACCAGAAGAACATTTCGAATCCCAGATATTATGTTTTCATGAAGTTTAATGACCTATGTATTACGCCTAACTACATCACTCATTTCTGTCGTTCGGTCTGTATGGTCTCTGCTTATCTGTCCGTCCGGTAATTGTCGTCTGAAAAGAAATAAATTAGTATATAGAACGTTCAAATTCCATTTTTTTACGTTTCCGAGTTAACTCATCATTTTTCCAAAAAAAAGTCGGTAAGAGGTTGCATCATCTGTGAATTTTTTCCTCCATACTTATTGCTATTGATACATTTATCTTCAATTCAAATCATATTTTCCTATGACTACGAACTTATTATATTTCGATGCACTTGAATTATGACCACAGTAGCGCAGCTTTGTAGTGCTATGGAACAATTCAGTCGGACTGGGAGAATTCTAATTCTAATTCATTAAGAAACATGCTTTTCCTAGCGGGTTATCTGTCTCTCTCCAACGTAAAGGGAATTCAGTTCTCCTATCACTACCTCACTTTGACGGCAACTTACACTACATGTCACGATAGAATTGCAAATTAACTAAAAATCCCCATTCCTGTTCCATTATTTGGACGCAACTCGAAGTATATTACTTATAATCATAGCAGTAAACGAGAGTATTTCTACGATTACTCCATGATAATAAAGTTCAACAATTTATATTGTTTACGTAGTATTTGGTCCATTATTCTTATGTATCGTGCCAGATGGCGTATTTTTAGTGATCCTTGAGCGTAAATACTCCATAAAATTCATTTGGCACATCATCTCCTTGAATTAAGGACATATATTTGGATTGTGTTTGGTCAGTTCATTTGTAGATCGATTACCAACTCGGTGGTATTGTAGTTTTTCAGTGAATAACTAGTAGGTCGTATAGTTCACTTGTATAAACGTTCTGTAATTATACAGCGCCAAGCAATGCAACCGTGTAATTGTGCAGTGCAGTGTAGTTCAGTCATTTACCCTTTTGCTACACGCCTTTCAACATTTTGCTTACAGAGGTGGTTCTTGACTGGAAAATTTATTGAGTTATGATCGCAAAAGGTTATATTGTAGTATTTAAAATAGTTCCACCTTATAAAAAAGAATTGGTAGGAAAGCTAGAAATCTTAATTTGTGTACATAAGATTTTGAGCATATGACAATGTGGCCAGATGGATGAAGCTACCAAAAATGTTTGAAGTCAGTGAAGCTAATAATGGAACTCTACACTTCAAAAGTTAGTGGCCTGAAGGTAGATCGTAAAAAACGCTACAAACTAGTTGGAATGTACTGAAGGCTATTAAAGGTGATACTTCCATTATAATAGAATGAAATTTTTGTTTACATTTAGAACTGTGATGACTAACAAAATTTTACATCATGAAAACCTAGGTAAAAAATAGCGCCACTGCCTTTGTTCTATATGATAAACATTCTGTAGAAATGATATTCAAATCAGAGAGCTTTGACCTGCTTCATGCTCATTCAGTTTTTGTCAAAAAGCGAGTAACCCTAAAGCATAATATGACTCACATTTTGCTGCGCAAACTACAGGTCCAGCAGAGTTACTCACGTAGATTGTAGATGTCTTCTTATCTGCAATAGTTACTCACTTTTTCATTTTAATAAAATCTATATGTCAAGGTTGTTCATTTTTGCCTGCTTTGGAGTTTCTGCTTTCGACAGCACTGAAATCTAGGCGTACAATCGCCGCAAATCTTGAAAATTTGACCTACACAGTTTTGATTGAAAAATAGAATTACCAATCAAAAACGACGTTATCCTTGAAAACAATATACCAACATAAGATCACGAAGAAGAGAAATCGTGTCATTTTAAACGTGGGCAACCTCACATAAAACTATAAATATCCTCGTCAAGATGCCGCCTAGCACATTCGGGTAACAAAGTTAATTGCAACGATTTGTTTTACACACTCTTCGTTAGATAACCGTTGAGTGTACGTAAAAATAGGCGGGGGAATCGCTTCTATAAATAAAAAGGGTGTGAATTTTTGTAGATAAATTGATTTGACAGCATCTGGTAGCTACAAAAAACTGCGATCAAATGACAATGGATAGGAAATACTTCTACTTTCAACTATCCCTCTCTTTCTCTCTCTCTCTCTCTCTCTCTCGCATGTATATCTAGAACAGTGTTGCTTTGCAACACTTCACGAATTAAATTTTTTGGATATCAGAGCACGTGGTCATCTCGTCCCTGAGTGCTTACCTTCGAATTAATTAAAATTCGGTCCCAGGGTTTTGAATGTTGAAGCTCTCATCTTCGGGTGGCTCTCAGTCTACCTACTTGATAGATGTTCACTATCGCACTTCTTGTCCGCTGGTGCACGGAGAACAAAACCAATCTTCTGCGAATGGATAGCTCTTGTGAAGCAAAGGCTAGATTTTTATCTGTCATTACAAATTGCTGTCCTTGACATTTTTCTGATAAATTCACCAGCTATAAAAATCCGAGTCGACCTGAAAGCCACACTCATCGCAATATTGTTCTGGTTTTCCTTGAGAGAGCATAACATAGTATTAATTTGAGAAGATTATAGACAAATGAATCATTACTGAATTTTATACACAAATATGTGGTATCCTTAATTGTTACCAGTAAATGTCGTGCTATTAAAGTTGTTTTTCCGGATACGATCAAAATGTGCGTTTTGCACAATTGTGCAGGTGTGCGCTTATTCTTGACAGTACGAGGTCTGTTCAGAAAGTTTTTGATACAAGGTTATAGTCAGCATGACGTTGTTTTTTACCTCCCACCCCTAAGCGAAAGAAATTTTGTGATCGTGGTTTTTGCACATTTCATAATGCATTTATCATCAAAATACATGTTAGTGATTTACGCCTGTGCGTCTGTCGGTATGTCGGTTATCGGTTTTGAAGGAATTTGGGTATGGATATATACATTCTCAATGGACTGAAAACAGTATGATACTAGATATTAGATTTCATTAATTTAGTTCATATTCATGGGCTAGATGTGATGTTTTTAAGCGAATTTATTCACTTAGAGCCAAGCATTTTCCCCTTTTTTCATTCTCCGTCGAGGTATTACTCCCTACTACGATTTGATTCAATAAATTACATGCATAGATACAAAATTGGAAAATCAGCCTTACAGGTTTTCAAAACTACAAATAGGAGTCGGCTTACTTTATCCAACCCATAATGTGTCTAATAAAAAGACTTTAACATCTGTATTCAATTTCTAACATACATGTAGATATACGAAAATACCTAACGGTAAATCATAATTTTCTTTGTTTAAAGTTTCTTAATAACTAAATCAGAACTGGGAAGCAGAAATTATAATCATTTGATCGCTCTAATTATCTAACAGGGGATTAGATTTCTGGGAAAATTTATTTGGCATGGCATAGCACTTCACCCCCAATCACATCTAATGGGTGATATGAGGTGAAATTTAATGTAATTGTCTCAAATATAGAAGCCTGTGAGTGACAATATTAGATTTGCTGTTGCCTGTGACATAGGCTGGATTTTTCAGGATACTGATGAAACAGGATGTTTGCTCTTACAGCAATAATATTCCCAAAAGTTGCAGAATACAAAACAACACATACTCAATCCAAATCAACGATTAGGCGACATGGTGACATGCCAAATATGTAATACCCACTAAATAATAGAGTAGATGATTTAATGATAAATTGTATTCAACGGTACAATATATTTATTGGGTAACAATTCCTCTGATAATACTAGCACTTTGATATATATTGTTGGTCAGTGGTTTGAGAAATATCCGAGATAGATTATAGAGAATACGTTGAGACTAGAACTATCCACGGTTGCTGGGTTTTCATGATGATAGTGTTATTCGAAATACCAGCGAATATATCCCATATATGTCAGAAAGATGATATACAGACCGACAAATAAATGACATGCAGACAAATCGGTGGCAATTAATGACATGCGATTAGATTACTCCCTTATTATTGTAGGAAGCAAAAGACAGCTGCGTCTCATATTTGATAAAAATGTACAGCTAATTTCAAATATTATAATAATATATAGATTATTATTGGTGCTGAAAGTGAATTTAAAGTAGGAGGAAAAGTTTTTTAATGCAAATGAGGTAGCAGCTAAGTTCCATCGTTAGAGTACACAGCAAAATGTTTTCTAGACATCTTTGTACAGAGTTCTAAAGAATAATTAAGGGTATTAAACCTGAAGTGAACAACTTTAGGAAGCGCGAAACTTATCTTCGTAGCTTTCTCGGAGAACTGGCCTCGTAATACAATCATTTTTTATGGTTTCAACGTACCTGCAAATCTCATCCCACGTGATGGTCATTTGAAAATTAAAAATAAATGATTAATTAAGATGAATAGCAGGAATTATGAAGTCGATCCTTATCCGATTGGAGCAATATGCCTTGAGATAATGAAGATTAATTAGTATTAATTCTGCATGGGGTGGAACACAGGCGGAAAAGGTAAAGCGAAAATATTGACGGAACACAATCATAATTCATCAAGCTGTTGACTTGTCAAGATAGATTGAAGATGTGATCAAGAACAAAACCTGGAAAATACAAAGTAATCATATAACTTATAAAGTTTATCCTCCACAATTCGTTCCATGTTATCTGTTACTGATCTGATGAAATACAAAGAAATTTTGAAACTGCTAACGCATACTTTCGTTAGTAGGATAGAGGAAATGTTGACGGAAATGATGTAAAGTGAAAGTGACCACGTTCATAGATCATTATGTCTATATTGTCCAACCAATCATTTGAAACCACTTTTACAATATGCACCTTCTGATATTTTATTCGGTTATCAAACTTATTCGTCAACCATTTCGCTCTCCGAGATGTCCAAATCTAGTAGGTACTTGACACTAGGTGTTGGAATGTAGGAGTAGTTTGGATTTTTGCTAAAATTGCTATCCGAACAATGTAAGGACTTCAAAGAAATACCACCAAGATATCCATCCTCCAATCCCTTCAAAATACTGACAGACCGCCTGACAAGCCGACAAACTGATAGGAACAAATTGAATTGTATCATGGAATTTTTATCTTTGTACAACGCTTCTTTAAATTATCAACTACACCTGTAAAATATTATCTTTAAAAAGAAACAGAAACAGAGATTTTTTGAGTTTTTTTAAATTCGCAATCACAAACAGCGTTGTAACTAAGCTTTAAAAACTTCGAACTACTTCGCAGTCAAACATATTTCAAGTGCGTTGATTTGTTTTACTATCCAAAGTTGATATGTTTTTCACCAATCCTACTGAAAGCGTTCAATTAATCATAATTCTTACTACTCGAATTCTTAAATTCTAATGTAAAAACTTGACTTCTTGGCAAACAATTGTTTAACAAAACTGTCAAGACGATAGTGTAGTTGCATAGTAATAAGATTTTGATAAATTCGTTTAGGGAAGTTTAAGATAACCCTTCTTCTAAAAGCCAAAAGAGCTTACTTCCAGCTATATTAAGAATTCTGCATAAATTACAGGCTTTAAGCTTTGGCTTGTGGGATTTAACTTTCAACTGCAATAAATTATTTGCTCAATGAAAAAAATGGGCCTGAAACAAAAAGTGCTGAGTACGGTTAAATTTGGCAATATACAAACATATTTATGAAATTATGCACCGCAGTTAAGAAGCATTTCAATGATTACATGCCGGCAATTAAAATGTATAATATTAAGTAGTAATTTTATGATAGAATACATTGTGTTATTTCAAAGTAACGTTGCTTTGTTAGTAAGTCATAAGAAGCTATACGTCTATAGGTATAAACGCTCTATTAGCATTGCATTTTATCCTACGGACACACCTTCACACTAATAAGCCTGAAATGGTAACGAAAAGTGTTTCAAATTAAACTGAAGGGGAAAATAACAGCCCATGATTTGTAAGATTACCAGCTCAGCCCTCTACCCAGCAGTAGTGATGAGACACATACTTGTTTTATCATTTTCATTATATCGTATGTATTTTTACCTATCACTCCATCGTTGTATAAACTTTTTAGATATCCAAGAGCTGTTTGAGATTCATTGTAGGTATGATCATCCTCTTCATATTCCTATATCGGTCTTCAATTTGGAAGTATGTGTGCAAGTCCAAACTGTAAGGCTGGATTCAGAAATTGACCTAGTTCACTTACGCTAACCAACACAAAACTGCAATAGAAATTAGCACGTTATATGTGCCCAATTTTTATTTCCAGAACGCGTAATGGGTACGTTAGTTTACTCATGATATGTTGTAAAAACATTTTTCCGGAGCAGTGAGTAAATCGAACTGACCAGAACGCGTTGTGGGTACATTAGGACATCCGCGATACAGAATCACTGCTCGCGCGCTTCTGTTTTGCTTTGTGGAGCATTTCGCTTACCCATGTCGCGGACTGGCTATTACGTTTCACCCCGAAGTTGAAGAAAATGCATTATTTATTCAGGAACTGCATATTCACGTTTCATCTTAGCTCAAAATACTTTTTTCTATTGTACCTCATTGTCTGCAATTATCCTGCAATAATAAATCTATTTCCTATGGTTGGCACAAAGTCTTTGAAGATAAGAGCTCAATAAGATTAAACTATAATTGAGGGAATATGCAAAATAAAGAAATTCTATAGCTATTTAAATCTATAAATACATGTGAGCCGTAGGAATAAACGACCCATTCAACTAAATGTCAACATATTAATTATATTCTGAAAATACATACGTTTAGTCTTAACAATTGATAAGATGATTATACGTATACCTGTTTTAAAGCCATAGATCAATAAATCTAACTAATAGTCAAAGGTCCAATTAAACGATCAATGTTAACATATTATACTCGTACACCTATATCGCTCAATATATTTCTATTTTTAATACACCCCTATTCCGATACCATATTTCTACTGAAATAAAACCCATTCTCTCGTGCAGTCGAATAATTCCTGCTACAGCTAATCATGATCGTATTCTATATAATTTGAGAATAGTTTCAATTTAATTGGAAGAGCGACGTGAGCCTGTGGCTCAGTCGGACTTGGGTGTTTCGTGAAGCATTTTGCTAATCTCTCTCACATATTCATTTCTTAATTGTGTGCTAGTTGACACATCATTTTTATGTATAAATCGTGCTCCAAAAGAAAGATGCACAACTGCAGAAGGAGTTAAGTAGGTTAACTCGGAAAAGTTAGTGCCAGATCAATTCTCAGACCATTCCTACAGCAACAGAATCATTTCAAACCGATTGTAGGACGGTGAAATAATTCTTGGTTATTAGTGATAACTAAAAAAAACGATCATTCGTATGCGAAGAGACTCAACGTGTAATCAAAACAAACTATGCACACTTCAAGTTAGGTTATTTTCTGGTCAAGCTACTTACACAAGTATTTTGGTTGCAGTTTTTTGTGTATAGTCCCGTAGAGTCAAAATGTGTGAAATTAGTGATTTTGTGAAAAGTTTGATTTCGGACTTCCATTGTCTATAAAATTTGAGTATCACGACGTTTCGATTGATGTGCTATCTTCAATCGTCTTCAGGTGAACTGACGATTGAAGATACCACATCAATCGAAACGTCGTGATACTCAAATTTTATAGACAATGGAAGTCCGAAATCAAACTTCTCATAAATCCACCTTGCTACAAGTTTCAAACAACAGTTAGTGATTTTGGATTGACGGGTGACGATGGCTATTTAGCATCACTAGACTCAGATACAGAACTTTGGGGCACATCAGGTATCAAAACAAAGATTATTTTGGAATGTACCATCAGTTTTTGGTTGAGTTTGATAAAAAATATTGGTTTTATCACCTACAATTAATAATTAATGCGAACGATTCATAGCATTGTAATATAATGCCTTTGCACAGACACATCTGTAATACCAGTGCATATGAATATCTGTGATGCCTGTTGGAATCGAGATCAGATTTCCTAAGAGTGATACATGTAAAACTTTCCAAATTATCTAGGTTATATTTACTTGTAGATACCGTGATGTACGTTCTAATGCCTTCTGCTCAAAATAATTGATAACTGGCTTGAGAACGGTGATAGTATCCTCTGTTGGAACAGACTTATGGTGCTTAATCCATTTCCACCGTCGCAGGAAGCTGTTCGCTTGCTATAACTGTGTGGCCACACCGCGCACCGAATCTCGGTGAGTAAACAAACTAGCCTCACTAATGACCCCACCAAAGGCAAGCATTGTAATAATAAAAAATTGAGGTGGGAGGTAAAACGCGATAAATTTCGTGTTCACTACGTAGGCATACATTGAGGGAAAATGAATTATTGGACATGCATAAAGTATTAACTAAAGACTAAGAAAAGAGCATTTGAAAAACATGCAAGTGCGGAAGGGACGATCTGTGGAACCGCATATTCGACTCACAATTCATTACAAACTAGCTGAGAGAATTATTATTGGGGATTTTTGAATTGTGCACCTCAATACACTGAAATTGTGCATTTTTATGTAAAATGGTACAATAATCTTTTTACAACTATCATTGTCAAGTGTCAGCAACTGACAGCTAGGCAACACTCATTATCACTTGACAGTACTATCACAGACCTACAGAACAGAGACCAACTAACACAATAACGTTTGAGTGTAGTGGAAGCAACGAAACCAAATGCCACTTGCGCAGTGATGTGAGCTTTTAGTTGTGCACAATATTACATAATGGTACAATCTGTAACATCACTTTTTTCTGCAAATAAGTTTGTTTAGGACGGCAATGATATTTGCGCAGTAATTGCCGACGTATACATAATCAAGATATACTTAAGGTATTTTTAAGTGACCTTGCATGACAATGTCATGCCATCTTTCTTGCACTTAGGCTCTCTGCTAATGCTGTTTGTCTTAGATCAGCGTTTTGCAAATCAAATTTTGAAATTACCCATACGGTACATCTAAACATAGTTGCGACAGTTGCTCCGAAAAAAAACGAGATAGAGATAGTTTTCAAGACATAGAAGTTTGCCTTAATAGCAGTTGAATTTGAGAAAAGTCAAATTGGAAGCAGAAATGCACGAACTCAAAATCTGCAGCTTGGCAGTAGTAGTACAACGAAGGCATCGTGCCATGATGAGATATAAAAATTTGTATCTTTGCATATGATAAAATCTCATATCGTCTCTAGAGTCTTGAAAAATGGAGCACAGCTATCTCGCTTTGTATATTTGGTATCAAATATTTCTACTATACAGACGTTATGATACAGCATGTTTCAGTACGTTGTAGACGAAAGAATATTAAACAAAATGTATTTCTTTGACTCGAACTTCATCAACATCAATGTAACTTCTGAAACTTATCCTCTGGTAGTCTCTTTTATTTAACTCTACTTGTTTTTACCCTTTGACTCTTAAATAAGAAAATTACTGGTGTCTTGGTGAGAAGCTGAATTTTATTAAATTTATTTATGTAATTTATGTGTGGCTTCAACTATCGGCAAGTGCAAGTGAAGAAGATTTGTAGTCATCTCCAAAATAGCAACCAGGTTGAAAAGCTACTAAAGTTCCTAAAATTATGAGTAAATATACTGGAACTGACTGAAAGCTAAATTCAAATAGATTGATAATTATTGTTGTTTGAAATTTCTAGGCTGCATCTTTGGTGGCATGAGTAATCGCAATGACAGTGGAAATCTGAAATGCAGGGCTATTCACAATTGATAATATCCACTCACTGAGTTCAATGGATATTTATAATACATCCACATTGGAATTTGGGATTTTAGACAATGTGGTACCTCTCAAGATTACTTCTTTTGCCATAAGGTGACACTCGACGCTGGCGCTGGGACTTTTGGAAACTGAAGCAGCATTGTTGTTCAATGATCTTTGAAGGACTTGATAATCAGCTTGCATTTCACCTGTGCATTAGGCCTACTACTACTCAATGATGACTATATTTACGTCTATGATTTTTTATGTAAACGGAGTCCACTAAATTACTATCATATCATCACTCGTCAAACTCGTATTACTACTACAGAAGCATTGCATTGCGAAGGCAAAAATGCTTCTTAGCGCATTAATATAATTGTTAGTAATGGTAAAGTAGAAGAACAACCTACAAATAAATTGAGCAGTGTTGGTACTTTAATTAGTTGTGCCACAATTCATGCCAATTGACTATATTTATGGTGTAATCACGCAATATACACAATTTCATCATGAGTATTTGCTGGATTCCTCAAAATACCGCAGTCTAAGAATGTCATTTCTATATTATTACAGCTCATTATTATTCAGTGTCATTTCACTTAACTCCTGTGTAAAGTGTTTACATTCCATTAAATTAATTATGCATTCATTACTTCACGCTGTGATTACACGATTGAGAAAATGGGTAAAATTGCAAATTTTTTATTTTTCTAATGCATATAAGATTATTCTTGGGCGTAAATGGGCTTCACGTTTCGAAATGGCGAGGGAACATCTGTAAAAATATATGACCAAACCAATTCTGTTTGTCTATCTCCTTAAAGCTCCAGAGTAAGTAATATTTGTTCTCTAATAGAAAATTGTAGTTAAAAAGCGTGAGGTCATTACTCAAGAAGGCCAATATAATTTTCAAAGATTTTATCCACGTAGCTTTAATTTGAGAAGCAAAAGCGTTTCAGGCTTCCGCGCAGAAATATTTGACTTAACCTCAAACATTGCTCTAAGGAAATTGGTGCAATTATAATTTTTTTAATTCTGGTGCAGTACTTTTTGAAGTATCTTTTAATCCAATATAATTTAACTACTACTTTTCAGTATGTTCAAGTTACGCTCCACCAAGTTTAATGTAATCAAAGCAAATAAAATAATCCCAAATTGGAGGGATTGGCCACAATCCTATGGAAAGTTGCAGTACCCAGCTCCTTGCTTAATAATCAGGTCAGCTCTATCGTAGAGAAATATTCTATCAGCATCAAAATTCCATACACCTAAAAAGGTTCAAATCGAAAGCATAATAAGTTAGACGTGAGATAAAATTGAAGCCCAATATTCGTTTACAAGCTCAGCTAGTTAATTAGCTACATATAGTTGAAGCTAATCGGATATATATGTGGTCAAATACTGTTCATAACTACTGAACTCATCCAAGTAAACATCATCATTCTGCTAAACGTGGTAGGTATTGGAGCCATCCTACCTGAAAAACAAATGAGATTGCACCGCCTGCAGCGATATAGCAGATCATTATCTGCATATTCATGGCATATAATTATCTATCGATTACTATCATCTACGATAGCTTGTTCCACTAAAGTATATTATATAATCTTATATAATCCAACTAGTATGAATGCACACAGCAGATTGAAATTGTGTTTGACCAGTCACTCAACTGTTTCCCGGATTTACTGAACTGCCTTTGAGTTGAAGCCAACACCTGATTTTTTTATTTAAAATAATGTAGGTATGCTTGAAGAATAATTACAAGCTTATTTTTTCGTCTAATGTTATAGTCATAATTTTTTTGCAAGACTTCACTTAAAATTACTATGTAACCTTGATTAATACCTTACAGATATAATAAAAAAGGAATCACTACAGTAACTATACCTTAAGACGATACAATCATCGAAAACCATTATATTCCAATGCGATCTGGAGAGACATCTTTGACATAAATATGATTCAGAACTCATATACAATATATAATTATAATACATTAAAATTGAATTTGTTATACCAAATAACTTAGATACCGAAATAAATTAACATGCAAATGTTTTTACATCATAGAAAAACAGCTCGTGAATGATGATACTCATAAAATAATTGTGACGCTTTCTGTCAGAATTCTAACAGTAAGATGATACTTACCTTGTGTGTGAATTGAATGTATGCTTGAATTTTAACCATTTAATAATATATGATTTTTTGAGATAACCGCCTCATCATCAAAGGTTTGAAGAAAGTCCTGAAAGTTTTAATTATAATTTCCTGAATGGCTTCTCCGATAACCTAACATTTCTGTGCTTCTGCCTAAATGAGGCACCTATCGTTTCATTAACGTTTATGTTTCAGTAAGCCTATTCGATGTAGGAAATTGGGATTGATAGCAGCTTATCTGGGGAATTTCTATAAATTAAATGTCTTAATTTATTAGAGCTACACAAATTATTCATTTATAAATAAGTACCTATAGATGTTGATACTACCATTTTATCTGTGGAACTGCTTCACATCAAAAACGTATTATTTTATTGAAACAGCACACACTTTTAATTTATAAACCACACCTCAATTTCAGGAAGATGCATAGGGTCTTTTACGAGGAGGCAAATCAGATTTATATAGGAAATTACTGGAAATATGTTGTTTCCTGAAAATGCTTATGAAGCAGTTTTGCAATTTGCTCTTCTCAGAGTATTTTCAGTTCTCTGCAATAGCTGGTTATGCCGGAAAATTACCCCAACGTCGTATATGTCTGAAATGAAATCATAAAGTATACAAATAAATGCTTGTGAAGTCTTTCTGTTCATTCCTGTGAGCTACATAATTAGTGCCATTGGTCTGACTCCAACCCCAACACCCCTAATTCTTAAACCTACAGCAAAATACAATACATTTTTTTTTGTTAAATCATTACTCAAATACACAAAAAATTATAGAGCCTTAAGAGATGTATTTGAAATGCTTTGTCCAGGGACAAACCAAACTCACAAAGAGCCAGTGGGCATGCTTAAAAAACATCCAAATACCTAATCTCCAAAAATCCACAACAGCAACACAAAGTCTATCGCACTTCAGTAGCGCGGCGGGAGAATTAATATCACAAGGCTGAGATTTTCCAAGAGATTGACAAGGATTTCCTATTTAACATTTATTAAAACAAGTTGCAAAAGGTTATGGCGTAGCTGTAAGTTAACATAATAAGAAAAACTTCAAGTTTTCCATTAACCCTAAAGCCTTCAACTACCAACTTAGAGTAGAGATGTTTTTTTGTATCAAGTACATCTTTACAATGTGATGTTCCAAAATGCAAACTTTAGTATACCTCAATGTTGTGTGAGCCAGGATTGAAGGTATATGATGTTGTCAGAGGCACTGGTAAAGTTAAAGTAAGATTTTGAGTAACCTCCAATAACTCTGAAAAATGTCAATTCAAATTTAGCTTATATTTATTGGACTGCTTCCCATTCAATAGCTTGAATAGGAAGACCGATTATTGCAATGATATCGATAGATGAGTGATAGCAAAGAAGTGTGGAAGATAATTAAGGTCTGAAATAGGCAAACACCTAGTGATTTGGGCATAAAATTGAGCTATCATATTCAAGACGTGTAATAGGTTCGGAGTCTGTACTTCACTTCACTCTTCAATATTTCAAATATTTTTGCGTATTCTATTCCTGTCATTCTGGGAACGAACAAAGCACTAATTATGGCATGTTTTAATATATCCCATATTGCTGCTTTGGAAACCAATATTCGAAACATCGGCGCTCGAAACATAATAAACAGTTCAGTGACAAAAGCAAACAAAAGATATTCATAACTGTAGCAGCTGTGAGAGCAATTGAACTTTCCAAGAATATCTAAACCCTGAAAGACATATTAAAAAGCGAATAAATTATGTTAATTTTATCGATGTTAGGTTGTGATACAGACATAGACCGGTTGAATGCCAGCAAGTTTGCTTGTTCACCGCAGGCAGATGGTCCCATCGGAAATAAACAATTCGAAAGAAACGAGTATCTGCTATGTTCTCATTTATGGGATACATATGATGATTATACGGGGGTACAGTGAACAGTTGTTTGAAGTCAATAATTCTTCGATTCCAGATGTAACGTTTGTTTGATTTGCGTGTTTTCGTCCCCACTGGACATCCTCAGGGTACTGAGACGACCGAGACTGTCTGTTGATATAGATTGTTGTTATTCGAAGTGTGTATGGAGCCACATTTCCACTTTTCTGACAGTTCCACTTATGTAAGAGCATATGAATTATTGTGAGGATTTAAATTTTGATTCATAAGTTTTCAGGCATCAGAGGTGATGAACATCTTTCGATTTGTTGGCCTCTCGGACACAATTGCTAGATACAAGCGTCAATCAAATTATTGTATGGCATCATAATAAATTAATAAATGATTTTATTGCTTGGCTAAAATCTTTAAATTGTTTAGTATTGGTAAATGGAAGTTTACATACAATAGGTTGTATCAATGCATTATAAATAAATTTAACAGACATACGTAAAATAAATATTTTGGTGAAATATAAATTATATTATAATAGTAATAGATCTCCAAATGCAGTTTATTTACCTATTGTTCAAATAAATTATCTGGTATAAATTGGAGGGCATTTTGAATCACATTACGATTGATCTTTGAAAAACAAGGAATATTCAAATGTCATTACGTATTCTAGATATTAAAATACTTGAGCTACCTGAAATAATAATTGATTAAGCCGTAATACTTTCAAAAACTTAACAAATTTACAAACACAATATTCTTATGGTTTGATAATTTCTTTGATAATTATTTTGCTTTTATTTAGCATAAAAAATAAAATAACCTTTTCGCGGAAAGTTATAGCCTCTGAAACTTATTATTCAAGGCAAAAGTTATACTCCACTGAACAAAAATACAATATATAATGTTATGGTGTATCCTACATTTGATTCCAACGCAGTCATTCCAATCTGGATCTGATTGTGAAGCTATTTTTTCATTCGATTTTTCCAGTCTCTAGTTAGTTAATTCGCACCACCTGCATAAATCTACGAAACGCCTTGAGCTGACAAAAAAATCTCACCAAGTTTCATCAATACACCCGTAGATAAACGACCAGTATAGAATACGTTTGCATAAAAGCAGAAGGAAGTTTCTTACAAAGATAGACCACACAACAAGTCTATAAGAATAGATCTCATTTTCTATTTCACTGTATTTTATTCGTTGTAACTTCGCTTGTATATTTTCCCAAACAGTTCTAAGAACATTAGCTTAGGAATATTGACTGCTTCCGAAAGCATTATACAATCCTTCACCGCTAAAAACATAAAAAATGCAATCAAAAGATAGGCATAATCAAACCAGCTGTAAAAGATATTGAGCCCGCTATGAATATTTAAACTCCGAATCTGAATGACATATTAAATGGCGTATAAATTATGCTAATTTTATCGATACATGGGTTGTTTGACAATCAGTATGCCGACACCTGTTTGTGAAAGAATACTATTTCCAGTTGAAATTCCAATTTATATTTTCATCTGCATAGTTCAAGAGAGATTATAAGACAATCAATCAGCATGCAATATAATAAATAACAGAAATAAATATTTATTTTCAAATTTCAAAAGTACAAAATATTCAAATATGAATATTGAAATTATAATCATACTTAACTTTTTTTACTTTTTAGTTATTGCTGGACAGGTCTACAAAAACCCCAGTACACCAAAATTTCAGACAGATTGGATCAACGGAGCTTATGATCACCATCTTTCTTTACTCTCATTCGTATGCTCAGCAAGTTCTTTCATTTGATACCCATATTGTAGAAAGGCACTGAAAACTTAGTCCGTCATCTTTAGCATTCCGCCGTATTGGATTTAGAGTGACGTCACTTTATTTTTCATGTTATTCTCAGCAAGCCCTTCCATTTGATATCCATATTGTAGGAGTGCATTGAACTAGTCCGCCCTCTTGGATGTTCCGCCATGTTGGATTCATAATGAAGTTACATAGCTAGCCATGCATTTTCATTCAAAGTTAAGTTAAGTAAATAACATAGTTATAAGTACAACATACTGAGCGGAAAGCAAGAGAAACAAAAGTCATATAAACTAATTAAATAAATACTATTATATGATTTGAAAAAATTGTCTATGGTATGAATGCGCCACTTTCTACTTCCTCAACGTTTTTTTAATACCAAAAACTTCTTAAATCTATGGGAATGTTATCATATACCTTTTAATCAGTCAAATATGGGTCATCTCTCAAACAATGAGGAATGCAGTGGTTCACTGACCAGCTCGAGTGAGGTAGCGAATACCGATTCAGTTACTTTTTGTGAATCTGTCATGAGTTTTAAATATTACTCTGCAAAATTCTCGCCTAGGGATGTTGAAAATCAATCTGATAATTATATTCTCAAGACGCTATTCATCATTGCTTGACCTAACGTAATGATATTCCTTGATAGAGAATATACCATTGAATGGTAAGAATGAGCAAATAAATCAACAACTTGAAAAACATTTACAAAATAGGTTTGAATTTCGTAAGTGAACCTACCTGGCATTTTTTAAAAGCTTAATAGAAATTCCGTAATATTTCATTATTCTTACTCAATTAAAATATAATGATCTCTGATGAGGGTCGGTGAGTTAAAGCGCCCGAAAGTGCCGTACAGCCGGTATATAAATTTATACGACTTAAATTTGTTTGGAATAAATTGGAATGCCTCAAACATAGGAATGGTTCATATGTCAGAAGAATAAATTATAAAGTTGTAAGTCCACAGAAGTTGAAAATAAATCTGAAATTTCTGTGTTTTTGAGGCACTTTTGTGAACATTCATCTATGTATAATAAGTGTGCTAAACGGGCTCGAACGGTTCTGTAGGACGGCTTCACTCACGCAACAAAAACATACAGATTTAACTTTCAGATATGAAGATGGCAATATTTTCCAGTATTATTTTATATGTTTTAGACAACCAACCACTTTTCACTCCGCCCTCAAGTGCTGCTGCGAATTGTAATATTCAAAAATAAACAATCCGGAAAATATGAGTCTGTACTCCGATCTCATTTATGTCAGAAATGTGGGACTGTACATTTAAAAGCGCTGTACTGTTTATTTCCCAGCGGGTAAGCAACCGTACTTTTATTTTTTTAATGAGAACGTGCATCTACTGTTTACCTCACATGTTACGTTTGATCGTATCGCCGAAGTCTGCTTTATTTCCCTTTTTTCTTGTTGAAAAAAGCATTCCAGTTGAGTTTACTTTTAGTCGCATATATATAGTCGTAAATGCTTTCGAGTTTATGCAGCTACCTAGATAAAACGTCGATATGTGTTTTCCTTCGCACTACACGAACTACCTGAATATATAAACAGGTAGATGTTGCTCCACAACATAAAATAAAACAAAGTTGAACAAAGTTGAGGTCTGAAAAATGGTATCTGGGGTGATTAGCTACTTTCTCAGCGATTGATGTGAACGCATAATCAAAAAGAATGGCAAACAATTGGGAAGATCTGAAACATACGTATAAAGAATACCGGATAATCCGAGTCCGTAATGGTATAACTGATACACGTCTAACATTTTGCAGCATGGTGTTTTCAACGAAAAGTTGGGAAGCTTTTTCGCTAAATTACAGACATGTATTCTGAAACCCTCCAAAAAGTAACATATAAAAATTAACGTACAATATTTCGCGACGTGGTGTATTAAAAAATATATCACTTATCAAGTGCAAAATGAAATATATATTTTTTTCAATGAAAGCATTTCAGACTCTTATCGTTGATAGTGCGATGGAGCGAGGTGTAAAGAAATAGGTATACGAATAATGTTTCTGCCCATTCTATGCTCGCCAGCCTCATCCCTACAAAAACTAATTAGCAAGGTTATCAGATTCAGAGAGCAAAAGAATCGGGATTAAGTTCACGATGAATAAAAAACAATGGTAGATCATTTTCCTGAAAAGTTATGTAACTAAAAGTAATTAACTATGAATACTCAATGTTTGTAATGACTTTCCTCTGTTTTACCAGCTACTCGTTATTTTTATGCAAATATTTACATAAGAGCCTATTTCACCATTTATGCAATCATGGAATCTGAGACAATACTACCTTCAAGCCTTTGATTTCTCTTTCAAAAAAACTATTCCGGGCTTGATGGATCGAGTATAGGGCGTCCTACCATCTTTCTCACTGGAAGTTGAACTGAACTCCATTTTTATATCTCATTTACTATTTACCATTAAACAATTTATTCTGTCTTTGTTGATCTGGATAACATTCTGTTCTTATCAATGTAAGGTCTTTTAGGATGGTCGCGGTACACCAATTATGAAAGGAAACTCTTAGCTTTACCTTACCCGATAGCAGAGAGATATACATCATTAATATTCATGAGATACTTTGTTTTTAACCTTTTTTGTTGTTTTGCATCTCACCCTCTTCCACTTCATGCCGCAGTCTAAGCATAAGTTTTATAAATTTTTCAGTTACTGCATGTTTCTTGTAGTTGGTGTTATTTTCATAACTGCATTTCAGTAAGCATGAATATTGTAATTAATATCAATATTCTCATATTTCCAATACGTTCTTCATGTCCACTGTTGCACACCTCTGAATCATTTATATGCTCTACATGTTCATACAGGTGTCTAAAGTTGATACATACGTATTGAAGGATTCTTAAAATAAAATCGCTGAAAGTGCATTTCTGAAGTGCACTTTAAAACCTCACATGGTACAGAAACTTTATATATGTAAATTCACCCTCATACATTTAGTGCGGAAGAGTATTATACATTTTTACGTTTGCTGTATATCATTTCGGAGGTACACTGCAATTTTCTCTCGATCTCGCGGTAAAATTATACCTTGTGCAGGCTAGTACGTAATACCGCATCTAAAATTTCGACAAACTGCTGCAGTTGAGGGTAGAATGTTAAAGAGCCAAGAAAATAGGAGAGACTGTTAATGTTAAGTGTGCAATCTGAGCAAAGAGCAGATTCATGGATGTCTAGACTTCAGAGGCTCTTACATAGTTGAAACCAGTGTTGCCAAGTCTAAAATGACATACATGGATGAGTATATAATACTTTGTTTTTTGTCAGACTATACGCACAACTTCGCACCGCATGATTTCAATATTCAATACCTACAAAGAAGATGCTAAGTATATATTATGGATGCTGTTTGATATAATGAAATGACGAAACTACGTGGCAACTAGTTCACAGAATACTTCACAGGCGACACAGGTCGAACATCTGCCATGATGATATCCATAGAATAGGGACAGATCAGCACCTTCTTCGATGTTATAGACTGTAGAGGTCCTTTGTGAGGTTAGGCGCATCAACTAGACGTATTGCTCGATTCTGTTTTGTTTCTAGAAGCATTAAGGGGTGCTTTGGAGCGCGCGTTCCCACACATGCAAGCAGTACTCCAGTGATGATCTGATCTGGGCCTTATATAGTGGAAGTAGCTGTTCCGGAGGATATAATTTTCTAGAGTGGAGGAGAATCCACAGTTACTGGGACCTCCACCTAGGCAGTCCAGCAACATCAGCCTCCGATGATATGTTATTGTTTAAATTAATTCCCAGAAGCTGGGTGGAAGATGATTCAAGTATTTTGTGTCCCTCCATCCCATGGTTGGCAGGCCAGCATGCGACGTCTTTGTCAGGGTTGTTGTCTGAGTCCTTTGTGCGTTGAACATAACTTCGTTTGTATATCCCCACTCCACAATTACCTCAATATTAAGGTTATTGTTTGTTGTAGTTCACATAGTATTGGCATGAAGCGTTGATAATTTTGTAAAGGCAACAACTTGCAGACAATGCGCTTTAAATGGTCGGCATATATTCATTCAAAAATGATTATTATTCGTTTGTCTCAACGTTCGACAGTTTCCTCGATTACAGATTGAAATCCTGCAGGCTATAATGGCAGCTGAAACAATATGCAATTACTAATGGCAGGTAATTAACTGTGCTTGTTATTATTTTAGTATTCAATAAGATAAATGTCTAACGTTGGATAAGTCACAACATTGAGGCTTATTGAAGGTATCTACCTAACTCACATATCAGTTTCCGTTTGGTCTGTGTTTCTATCTTGATGTCTGATAAACAAAAAAGGTTACACGTGGTGTACATGAGCGCAAGACTGTAACAATGGACATGCGTTTCAATCTTTTCTTCGCAAGCAATACTCAATTTCAAAAGGATTGTTATACAGATTTTGTTATCTGTCCATAGCTGGCTCTGATGTTCAATGCAGAACAAACGTAGATCGATTTGCCTCCCGTCGTGAGAGATATTGTGTGCCTTGAAGACTCACATTTCAGAGATATTGTCGAATTTCATAAAGGTCCAACCTCTACGAAGTTAACTAAATTATATCCTTAGCAATTATACGATACAAAATAAGAAATATATATGATGATTTGTCTTTTATTTTTTACTCCTCAGTCAATACTTATACATTGTTTAAGGCTCAAAATGGATGTGGTATTTTACAGGTACAAGCAAGAGTCACTATTTTCTTGTACATTTGAGTAATATTATATTTGATTTTTATTCACTGACCAGTCAGTCTGATCGACAAATATCTTGAACCAAAACTCATACTGCTCTCTATTCATTAAACCTATGGATGTTAGTTGGTGTCCCACAAAGAGGTTAATAAAGCGTTGGTCCTTCCAATGAAGGATCTTTACAGTTGACATCTTGTGTGATCCACTACATTATTTTTAGAAATAAAAAATCTCACTTATATTGTGTTGCTCAATATATATTTTCTCAAGAATAGTCTGAAAGGCATCTCAATCTACATTCAGAATCAGAATCGATCAATATGCGCGATAATTAGTTATATATAATAATGACCATTCAAATGTATTCTATGTCTAACCCCACTATATAAAATTATGTGTCTTTAATCTTTTAGAGTGTCTATCTCATACAAGCCGTTTTGCTGAACTAATAATTGTTTAGAAACTACTATGACGCGAAGCCTCGAGGCAATTTCCCTATTTTGCTTAAAGTTGTGTCTGTGTGCGCGATTTCTGCTCTGCTTTTGATGTTGGTCGTCTACTATTGTATTAAATCAAGCAGACGCTACTGACTCCTAAGGCAAAGCTGCACGAATATGCAAAGCTGGGTATGGTGATTTTCATTCAGTTGGCATTGACACAGCAAAATCAATGGAAAAGCTAAAATTTCCTCACAAATAATTACTTACTTATCAAAACACGTGAAAAATCGGATTCAAATGATAATATACTATTTTGTTTCCATTCATTTTTTTGAAACAGTGCGTTATCTTGTAAGTGGTGACCCAGATCACGATCAAATAGTCATAAGAAATTACTTTTGCATATAATATGTTCCTTTGTAATCTATATGCCAAAAGCTATTATGATATCCTGAAGCATTCCTAGAACTCGGTAAATAAGTATTAAATTTCAACACCCTGAACAGATTCAGACCTGTGAATAGGTCGTCGCTATTAAATTCTGAAGGCAATCTCAATACACTCAAATTTACACTCAATTGTAAAGTTACGATCTCATGTATCTTCCTTCAGCCCATTCAGTTAACCCGATTGCGAACATTTCAGGAAACCGTGAAACACCAATCAACAAATCAATCTCAGTAATGTGACGATACCTAAAATAGCAGTAAACAAACAATCCTGTAGGTTTAATCTGCAGAGTGCGATAACACTCTCATTTTCAACCCAAAATGGCATTGCGAAGATAATAACAAATATGTAAACTGATTTAAAGTGGTTGTGCGGATCCGGGAAAAGAACTTGAAGTGAAAAATCCTCGAGGTAAATGTGAAACTCTCAACAAGTGTTTAATTATGGAAAATCGTGATGAGAAGTTAGTCAGGGACGTTGACCCTGCTAGTGACAATCGTTAACGACGTTCTTGCCCAAGCTCTCCAAGAAATGCTCTATGAAATGAGCATCTATGCCTTCATGATATCCAGAACTACCCAACAACAAATACAACTACCCTACACAAATCATCTTATAGCGCAGACTTTGGGGAGTGGTGATTCATACAAAAAATTATTGGTTATAATTCAATCCTTCAAGCTTACAAGCATATTTGAATAATACTTGTTATTTTATGAGTTCCTAGCTTTTATCGCAGTTCAAAAACAGACTACTGTGTTAGGAAAGTGAAAATTATGTCGGAACAATTGACAGGGTCAAATAGATCACTTACTGAGGGCAACTGTGGTAAACAGTGCCAAAGTTTAGCTCGTTTCGATAATTTGTCCGGTAAACGTTAATATCTTAATTTTTTTTGAAACTCTGATGATACTTCGGTACCCATTTTTATTTTATCTTGCATTTTATATACTTTATTGAAGCTTTCACGGTGTTGTGCACAAATTACCCCAGTCTGAAATATAATATATGAACATTAAGGTCAATCACCACTTGAAATAACGTCAAAGCGACCTATTTGTCCTGTACAGATTATTTTCAGTGTGGTAATGGCAAATGGAGGAAGTGTGTGTTAGTCTCTATATCTGGAGTGCAATAAATAAGTCGGTTCTAAACGAGCCAGTATACCGCTTTCGTTGAAAGGGTGGCGAGGAAATTTAATCTGACAAATAGGACGTGTTTAACGGTTAAGAATCGTTTATCGCTTTTGTTCTCCATGCACATTATTTACCAATCATTCAGTCTTTCCACGCATAAAACATTGTAGTGTATGGAGAGCAATTATGGAATGCAAATGAATATTATGGAAGCTAGATAAAAAGTGACATATGAACCATGAAACAACTACAGGCTGTATGATTTCAGTGCGATTTAAATGACAAAAATCGAAAGCTTATTCGGCTAAATATGAGTGTCGATGAAACAAGAATTCAGGGAATATACAGGCAAAGATATTTGTTGAGTAAGGAACATTATTCAGTTTTGTCTTGTCTGGTCAGAACATAACAAAAAAACTAACATTTGGTGCCGGTAATTGCTAGTAATTCTCAAACATAGATGATTATTAACACATTCGCCTTCTAAATAGATGAACGTGCGAGATACCCGATATTTTAGGCAACAAACACAGTCTGCCGTGGAAGTTTCGAGAGGCGAGAGTTGAGGTAAGACCAACTTACGCTGAGCTAAGCTGAAATAATAACCAACTGGTATGACCATCACCGCCGATCCGAGTCCGACGATTTTGATGTTATTTCCTACATATTAGCGAAAAACATGCTGCTGTCACGATTTCCAGTTTGAGCAAATATATTAGAGCATTGATTTAGGAGGAGTATCACAGTGGCTTTTAACAGTCACTACTTGACTGAAAATATAGAAAGTATCAACATATGTAGTGCGATTTTTATTTTTATGATAGTTAGCAGCTCTCGAATCTCGCAATTACTTTTTGACATTTTCACAAGCTGTAAGATATATCGAACTTGAATTGTGCAGTGCTCCGAGATTATGGAAAGTTTTCAGAATGCATGCTTTTGTAATTTTTTAATCACATCAGTTGGGAAGGTTTATAAATCTATAGAACATGACATAGTTATATGTTTCTCGAAGCTGAATAATTTTTATGGTATTAGTTCTCTGTACTCTGTATTTATATAGAACATTAATTAATACTGAGTTATTCTACTTGACCGTATTTGTCCTGTTTTCAAACTAAGAAAACCTGGTTTTTGATCCAGTACAATCCAATAGCTAGTCATCAACCAGCCATTACCTCCATTTCTTGAATTTTTGTATTATTTAGATAACTAAAAGTATTTGGAGGCTTCGTCTACCTAATTATCTCGTTATTAATATAAATGTACATTCAAACAAATCTGATTAAACAAAAAATGTCACCGCTCGTTAAAGGATTACCGCTAGGTACTCCAAAACTCGTCGTCCGTCAATAACGCTATAAAGAAATTTAATTGCATGAACGAGCAGGGATCTCACAAAACGAGTTAATTAGTCTTCTGGTACGCACAGATCTTCCATTCAGAATTATTCAACGAACTGAGGCGGTCAGTTAAGTGGGTCCGTCTTGTATTTAGCTGATGCATGAGTTATTGCCAAGCATAAAATAGTACAGTCTGTCCAGCGACAAAAAATCATATCTACTTGTGACTGGGTTTTAGAATTAAATCGAATGTTTTTGTTTCGTTAATAAAAAAAATTGAATTGATAACTTCTGCTTGGAACTTTAAGCTAGTTCTCCAATTTTTGGCAAACATTCTTCAATTCCATATTGTGATGGTCATGTACGACTCAAAATTTCAATGCAAAAAGATTTCAAAAATAATTTTTCCACCTTCAATCATCATACGAGTATTTCATTAATCACTGGAACAATTACTAGGATTTCACATTCGTACAACACTTGCGGCTAAAATGTTCCCTTGATTCAGTTCTGGGAATGATCTTGGCATTTTAATGTACTACATGTAATGAATAACACTATTTTGTTAAATAGAGTAATTTAATTCACCTAGCCAATTATATATTTTGTTTATACGTTTAATTAAAGCAGTTTAATCCAAAATCCAATATAATAATTATCAAGTCTCCAGCATCGATCACGATGGCGCTGCTACTCAACTGGTCTCTATAGTTACACCGCAAGGCTATACTGACGAGTATAGACTAAAGACGAAACATGCAGGACTTATGCATTCACTTAATAATTAGTAAGTAATATCATACTCCATCACTCAATCATAATCGATTGGGTTGAAGAAAAAAGTGATTTACAATTCCCTAAAATTGGAGATGTTAACAACCAATTCGCATGTTATTCCATTTAATCGAAAACATGTACATTATTAAACACTCTTATTTCATTTACGCGTTCTAATGGCTCTGAATTATGAAATCTTTATAATCTTGCCATAACAAATGGAAACCAGAATATTTATTTCAATACACGCTATCCTAAATAATTGAAATTGCTTTGAAGGAACGTATTACAGAGATTTATAGGGAAAAATGGAGAAAATGTCTGAACACTAATATCTCACAACTGTAGCTTGATTCAAAGAAGTCTGCCGTATGGATTTAACTTACAACTTTTTCCCCTATACTCCACTATAAAATTGGCCAGCCGTAAAGTTGTGCCTACGAAACGCGTTATGCCGTTGTGTAGTAAAGTTCGCCTTGGCTATTGCCGATCAAAAAGGTATGTGTTGCGATTATATTCTTAGAAGTGATAACCGAATGTAACCCACAATCGGTTAGGCTAAGACCGTAACTAAAGCTCGCTCATTAAACAGTGAAGTATTGTTATGCCCACCGTATAGTATCATTTGCCCTCCCTCGGCTCTATGTAATCAATAAGTACTCTTAAAAAAACCATTCGAAAAAAACCGTACAATCAATCAAATTACTTTGAAAGAATGTATATCTGTCTTTCTAACGTCTGATGTCTCTATTCGAAGAATATATAACACATCTATCTTCAACTGACATATATATCATATAGTATATAAATCCGAAGTCCCCCAAGCACCATAGATAACTTTTGCGATCGCCAGTTACCGCAATCTCCGGGAAATATCTGACATTTTTCAGCACGTGCTACCCAGTAAACAACCACAATTCGCGTTCAGTATCGTGCGAGTTTCATATCGAATTTCCACGAAATGGACAGAGGCGACTGTGAAATATTGAACGAGATTGAGATAAATACAATCACGAATATTCGTGGACTCTAAAGATCCAATAATTTTTTGCATACAATAGATTTCCCGTTTCGACGGTCTTCATTGTGACCGCGCTGAACAGGAAATCAGTAGCGTAGATACATATACGCAAATGGTCGTTCTCGTGCTCATGCAATTGGCAGAAATAGACGTGAATTGTGGGTCTATTTTAACGGTCCGTCTAAATTGCGCAAATTTATCCGCTAGAACAGTTGCGAATGTCTACTGTGTGAGTAAAGCAACAATGGCTCATGAAGACGACTTATTACTAATACTAGATAGCGTTTACTTAACTGAAAAGTAAAAGGTGCCAAAAAAGAAAACTTCTTGGTATCGTTTTAGCTCAATAACCCATAGTACCACAAGATTCATATATTGTCTGCACCAACACCGGACGCAAAATGAAGGCCCTTTTTGAGTTATTCTCTGTATGTGGTTCTTATAGTATCTATTTTCTTAACCACATTTTTCCTATTTGCGCTTTAGTCCACTGACTGCATTTTTTTCTAAAAAGATATCACAGGTTTTAGACCTACTGTCCTTATCACTAGATATATTCCTTGGATTTAACTTTCCAAAGACAAGGAAAATATTTCTAAAGTTCAATGAACCCTGTAAAAAAGTATTTATCTTTTTTTGCGATTGGTGACAAACGTACAAGGCGCAAAACGATAATGTAAATATTAAGTTCTAGTCAGAGAATGTTGAGAACAGGATAGCTACCTGTAAGTCGGGTAATTGTGTGTAGCATGAGCTCTGGCCTACGCTGGCCGCTGGAGCAGCGTATCCATTATACGACTTTAGCATCTAACGACCATATCTAGCAGTCTAAAAATGTGGTTTGTGAAAAGCCTGCGCAGCTGGTGGAGGAGCTCATCCTTCAATACGTTGTTTATCTCGGCAGGAGCTAAGAATTCATTAACGAACATCCTCTGTTTCCCTGTATCATGTCCAAGGTTATGGAGACTGTTATTAATATACAGCTTCTACCTAGAGACAAACAACATAATCGACAACAGCGTCTTCTGCAAGCATAAACGTTTGAAGACTTTTCTGGCCAACCACATGTCGAGAAAAGCAATAGAAGAGAATATAGCACTCGATATACCGAGAGCTCACTTTTTTCAAGTTTCCTGCCATGGGCACCACCGAATCAACGTCAATTTAATATTTTTTCCAGGGACCGATCTTTATTCGTGGTGGTACCTAGACATGTTTTTGATGTATCTATCCACGCAGGCGGCATTCCCGAACGATTTTCTTTCATACAAATGTATCCTAAGAAAATAACTACCCTGAGGAGGAAGAGAAAACCTATTAACAATTCATATACCATCAAGCTTCTGATAGTTAATATCAAGAATAATATGCCGTGGCACGACCAGACCAGTTTGGTTAACCAGCTTGATGTTACAAATCACCTCCGCACTCTAGAACATCGACGAGGTCGGTGATCTGTCACTATTATTCTAATTCTACCAGAGGTAAATGTTCGACCGAACCGTCTTTGGTAATTTCATGGAAAGCTGTCATTACAATGAAGACTAAAAAGATCCAACGAACTCATTCTCTTTAGCAGGCGCAAAGCTATGGGAGGCAGTGGTGGAATAGGCCCTCCAAATCATACGCTACACAGTGCGGGCTAGCCAAGTCGGTGGTCGCCGACTTCAGAACACAGTTGTCTTTCTTTTGCTGTTCAGGTTTCTAACAATGTTTAGGTTTCCTCTGGTCCTGGGGCCCCTACATAAGAAACATATTTTATCTTAGTTCCATCGGCTCACCCAAAAAGTGTCTGGCCGCTCCTTGGCCTGCATTATGGCAAAAAGCTGGCATCGCTGCTATTAATCTGGTCTAACTTCCAACAGCTCGAACGAATGATTCGTAAGAGATTATTAATTTTAAAAAATAAAACTTAAAACAAAATTATTATGCTCAACACATTGCATTTGGGAGGAAAATATTCGATGGATTAAAATAAAGTTTCGCAGAGATTTGAGTCACCTCTGGAAATTTCTCTAAGACGCCATCACCTGCTGCTACGTTACACCACTGTAGCGAACGGCGTTCGAGTGCCCAAATCGCACATCCAAACGTCTTTTATTAGCTTTTATTCCCCCAAAGAAGTTAGCTCTGTCTACCTCTAGCATTTTCTTTTCTTCTTGCTCCAATATATCCGAATCACTCAAAAAGGAAATATTTCTACCATAACCGGTCTATTGATACCTTCGGAAAGTTCGCAGGGTCAGGTATACGCTGAAACCTTTTTTTATTTCCGTAACCGTATTGCTTTTCTTCGGAGAAATCGTGCTCGAGCTATGTGACACATGCTAGATTTTTCTTGGAGTGGCCTCAATTTTTACCATTATCAAATCGATAGGATAAGAATAGAGTCATGACTTGACCATTATCTGTTTCCCAAATAGTAAAGGCAATGCAACACTTTTCGTCACGTGTCGGTATAGAGCAATTCTCCATTAGACCGCTGAATTAAAATTGTAACCAAATCATAAAACGATGTAATATGTGTCACAGACATTCATTCACTGCAAGCAGTGATTCTCAGGAACATGGAAAACGTACAAAGAGAAAGTTAGTTATTTCCAAAAAACTAAAACACACGGAAATTAATCTTTAATTATTCCCAAGTAAAGGAAATATTCCAATTTCCACCTTTCCATAGCTCTCTCATCACTACATAATCTGAGTACAGGTTGTATAAACTTTTAAGAAGGTTGAGAAGCGACCTAATGTGAGGTAATACTGCTGTATTTTTTAAATGTTGCACATCGACGGTGACCTACGTTTTCCGATGTTGATCATTATTAAGCATAGGTCAATTGTATTATTCGAACATTTCGTAATATACAAATAACAAATTCCACGCATCTAGAATTTCCTTTTTTTTAGATCGTCAACTCGTGAACTTCTCTTTTTTGTTAAATCACATGGCTTCTCAACATTAAACGGGTAGACTAGTCTCCAAAGAGTCTTGTATCAAATATTGAAAAAGCCTATCGTACGAAAATATACAAGGCATCAGGGACTGACCATTTTGTACCCCCTAGATGCTACGAATAGACATCATGAAGTTGCAATTGGTTTCACGACAATGAGGCATGATATTATCTTTTACCCAGCGCAACACGGCACAGGTACACATTGGGAAAAAAATGAGTTCGTTTCAAGAAATTCATAAAATGAAATAAATGGCAGTGTCGCACTGCTGACCGGGTGGATGAACGCCGTCCGCCTCAGGCTACTACGTTAACCTCTTATCTGCATTCCAGGCAGTACGACGTTTCCGTTTCGCATACTTTCTACACACGAACTTCATTATTTCTCAATGTGTACATCGTCACCAGTATATTATATAATAAAGTGTTTTTTGAGAGCTTGAGTGTTATCTTTCATGCACTTGTAGGCTGTCTGAATTCTTTCGGTGTCTCTGTACCGCTTGTCCAGTTATGGAATTACCCGACTTGTATCTTTTAGCAATTCGTAATAACCTATCGTGCGAGAATTGGTGATTGTCTGTAGCACGTTTTTACAACAGTCTCAAATTGACTTGTTAATTGTCCACCTTGAGATTGCCTCTAAGTATGAACGATAAATGACTGTGTGATCGAGGAAGGATTATTTAATAAGGTGTGATAACTATTGATTAAATCATCAGATCTTATACAGAGATTACAAGCAATTTCCATAAATATCTGACTCGTGACTGCAACATTCAATATAATATTTTAAGCTTAGCTGTTTGTTTATTTCCATACTCCACGTATTAATTCCGAATTTGCGGATTAGTGGTAGCGATTAAGCAGGGCTGCTTTGGAATTTGATTAAATTTTTATATAATTTTTTTATTGGATCTCATAATTGATATAAAAAATTTACATTTTTGTTCTCATGTTGAAATTTAAATTGTTTGTACTTGCTTTTTGTGTTGCTTCGTTAAAGCTTTCGATATAATGTCACGGAAACCGGTCACTGATGTGTAAACTGATAAAGAGGTAGTTTTTCGTTAGTTTGTAGCTAAGTGACTTTCAAATATGTTCAACCTAAAAGTAAGGCTTAATCACTTTCCAGATTATTCTAAGCCTTTTGAATTATTAGAAAACCGAGTGGAGATTTTCCCCAATTCTCCCTATCTTCCTGCAACTGTAGGTATTATTCCCTCACATGAAATAGGATGAACAAATCATAGGAATTCACTTTATCATAGATCTAAGTACGTAGCGATAGAATCTTTTGTATTAACGTTACCTTATTTTTCATTCTGAGATATCCGAGCCTCCCTGTTTTACTCACAAATCCTGAGGTGAAGCCTAGAGTGCGTCGCAGGCCGCAGATAATGTCATACTCGTTCTCAATGATTCCGTATTTACACCTAAATGGGGAATACAGATTCGGGTCGCCTCGACGGCGAGATCTGACTATGTAGGGAACGTAACTTCCCAATTACCGACGTAGTCTTTACGTTGTATTCCCTATACCTAAAATTAGCAGCTAGTTACAGACGTCACATTGAGTTAAGGTTTGCTAGATCTGAGTTATAGGATTATTATACCTAATGAGTCAATAGGTATATATGTTATTTTATCGAAAATGGATGATATAACTACTCAACACTCATTTCTAAAGATTAAAATATAATAACGCTATATATAATTATATGAAATCTGTAGCACAGTGATGTGAATAAATTTGTCAACGGAGGCTGGTTTACTGATAGATGTGATTGAGATACTTCTCTTCAAAAATTCTCAAAAATTAAATAAACGTAACTAAAAAAAAAGTCAATCGAAACATGAATTGGGTAACTGAAAATGAACGTAAAAAAAGGTGAACGAACACAACGTCAATTTAGGTTACATCGCCTAGACGAACTGTATGACGTTAGACTGTTCCAATAATTTTTACGTCAGATAAACAAACGTACAGCCGACGTCGGCAAATCCATAGTAAGCTACGTAGCAACATTTGACATCGGCGGTTCGGTGGATACATAGACTAACATATAACAACGTCGATTTTCGTATAAAAGCGACATCGTCTGTCCTGTCAATAGGTTACGACCTCAATATTCACTGAATCTGACGTCGCATTACTGCCAGATTTACTTATAAGTCAGATACTTGGGTTACTAGACCGAAGTTTATTGAGGCTCTCACTACTAAACTAACATACTACTTTATGCTAGTGACCTTCCCTGAAAGTGCAATACAAATCACCTGATAATTTGTTCTATGCGTTAACTTAAAAACATATTGTATAATCCTCGTACATTGGTCGTTTACGAAAATCATTATTATTCAAGTATCCTCAGCCTTTACGGAACTAGTTCTGCTTCATTAAAAAATATATAAATCGCCTGTCTACTTTTGTGTACCCAAAAGCGAATGGTACTCGTGTTTCGTTATATAACATAGAAAAATATACGCTTGTCATTACGAAATCCATCCGATATTTCGTGTCACACAGATGGTCCTCTAAAACTCTGAGTGAAATAACAAAGGTAATTGGAGTCTACGTCAGTAATTATTCTCAAGCGTTGAGTAACATTTGTGGTAGTATGAATGTCGTCCTTAAGGCTTGCTTAATTATTGTATCATATCGATTGAGAACAAATGGATCAATAAGCCATAATTACACGGTGTCATGATTTTTTTAATTGCCACCCCTATCATTATTCATACGAAAGCTTCTCATTGTATACATAAAAAACGATTCTGACGTCGAGGATGTTTGGAAGAAAAATTGGATTACCTTCCATACCTTTCTCCACACAACTAATAAATCATTTATCAGTAAAATAGTTCTCATAGATGCATTATCGCATAAATACTGCTGTATGAATTGAAAGATTATGTTCCATAATATATTATATATATGCGCATAGTAATTGTGTATTGTTGTAGTATTACTTTGATATCTTGTTATATGTTTTTATCTGCGCATTCGCCAGGTGCCCAGACATCAGATTATTAACTCTACTAGAAAAAAAACAACATCAAAAATCTGCAGAGCTTAACAGTAGGTAGATATCACTGTAATCACTATTAAGAACTTAATAGCAATTATAGAGTATTCAAGAAGATAATAAAATTAAATTGCAAATTATTCAAGTACTTTACATACGAGTATAAGCAAACAAGAGATTACTGACTATCACTTCTACTACATTCACTATAAATTGAGCTATAATCCACATACAGTATACTAAAACACATCAGCATTTTTAGTACCCTGAAAAAATGGTTTTTGTAAAAGCTCTCGAATTATCCAGAACTCACAAACATACTAAATTGTCAGATAACTTCGATTGAAGATAATTCTCTCAAATTCAGTATTTTGCTTTTTTTAACTTTTTGACAACATAAGAATGGCAGTTTTATGGAATTTTTCATGCAGTTTTGGAAGAATCAAGTGCAAATTTATTTGAAATTTTCGAAATAAATGGAAATAGTCCATAAACCTACTTTATAAACCACCAACCATCAAACAATGTCCTGAATTAAAGCAAATGTTAGGCAAATTGATTTAGTCAATTAGAAATTATGTTACATTCCAAGAAATGATTTTTAACCCTACCCTGTCCTATGACCCAAACAGATGAGGAATACTAAAACTTATAGATTTGTAAATCTTGTACAAAATACTGAAGAATACGTCAATCCTTCTTATAGGTATAACACGATAGTTTGTTTAGAGATTCAACTCACGTCCCCTAAGGAAATTTAAAATAAAATAAATTGCAGTATATTCTTGATCACTTTTATCATAGATACTTTTAATCAATAACCTTGTTTGAATGATTTAAAAGATACAGCTGGCGTCCTTAATCGATACTCAAATCTGTATGTATAACTCACATTCAGACATAAGCAATTGGTTTTTTGGCACAACGAACTGTGCTATAATCATCCTGTCTAAAAGTAGGAGTATCAAAAGTTTTTTGGAAAACTTAACATACATATAGATGGCAACTTTTGAATCCGCCCAAAGACTACTTGCAAAGTCATTATAAGCTGGTAGCTGGTTTGCTATAGATATATCTGAAAATAAAGTCATTCTGTGGCTAATTTCAAAGATGCCCTTTAGACATCTATTTTGAGTCTTCCGAAAACACGTTTGCTACATTATAGTATTACAGACATCAAGGTCCTCGATACGTCTCTGTTTAGACTAAATTATGTATACAGATACTACAAAGGACCTCGTAGAACTGGTTATACTACGATTTTTTTATCGTACTACGTGTGAAAAAAGCTTTACTTTCGTTCAAACTTTTCACACACTCACAGACCTTCGTGGTCCCTCTGAAACCGATTGTTAGTATTATCTGTGTTTGATCAATACCGCCCACGCTTCTAAAGGTGGAGTCATTCTCACGTGTCGAAAACGCATTTCTCTTCCGTTAGATTATTGGTAAATATAAACATTGACGTATTTGCAGTAGACTATTAGTAAAAAACGGCGATGGAGATGAAGCAAACCATAATGAGTGGAGATGAACACAAGAAATCAAAGGTCAGCATTAGTACACCTGGAAGAAGATGAGGAATGATTCAAGGTATACCTAATCCATAAAATCATACAGAAATTGTATATGAACTGTACGGTTGTTTTTCGAACCAATTGTATCTGTAAGAACTTCTATTATCAGAGCAAATTCTGAAAAACTTGTTCATTATAAGGCTGTTCAGAATTGACATCTCACAGATAATTATTTTTACAAGTTTTCGTAAAATTATGGTCATTGCACATATCAAATGTATAATGGGTTAAAAATAATGGTCAAACGCCAATTCGATTCATCCATTTACCTATTACTTCTCAGAGAGCTGTTGCATTTCACGGAGGATAGGCACTAACATGAACAAGCTCACAGAGTTTGATCTGGTAGTACAGCGCCTGGGCCCTGACCCTTCTAGAAATGATACATTTGCGCTTTGATATCATCGTCGTTCGATCATGACAGACTACGTGACCAACCGTATTAGAGCGAATAAGGAAAGAGTTAGAGCTTCTAAAAACCGCTAAGGTCAGAAAAACAGCTAACATCTTCCATGTTATGAAAAATGATAAATATTAGAGACGCCAGTTCAAGGCAAAATCAACAGCTCTAGGCGCCCATATCAAAGGCGCATATCCTAGCTATAAGACCTCAGGCAGTGGACTGGCTTATCAGCAGCCGTTAACAAAATCGTATGTGCAAAGGTTATAGCTAATGTTCATTGAAAACAATTAGATTGAAATAAATTTTGATGGCTAACATCCAGAGAGGATGAGCATATGAAGAGGGAAAGAGAGACGTAAAGTCAATTCCACATCTAATTTCAGAGCGCTACCTTATAGTTTAACATTCCCGGCGGTCTTATGCCGTAAGTTATCCTTCTTTTAGTTTCTTCCATCGTCATTCTTCCTATTACATCGACAAGTCGTCACTCCATCGTTTTCGAGGGCGCCCTGGGCTCCTGCTACCTAACGGTGATTTGTCGCGAGCGATTCTGACTACTCTTCTGTCGTCCATTCTATTGATGTGTTCGTTCCATTCCTCCTTTTTACCTAGTATCCACTCATTAAAATTTTCTACCTTGCATGTTCTTATGTATATAAACTCAAGGATGATCAATTCATAAATGGGCAACTAGATGAGTTCCGAGAAAGCAATGTTGTGACATAAAAAGCTCGATATGGAATAACCGAACTAGATGACATATGAGTCATATGAATAAGTAATGGGTGAAAATGGCGAATAACAAATAGAAGGCTGCCATATTACGGTGACAAGGTATGGATTTTCAGTCGTTTCTTATGACCGATACTCAACAAGGCGCAGTTCACTTAATATATGATTATCTTCGTATAGGGAATTGGATATGAGGCCAAATTGTGGGTACAGGGATGTGTTCAGGCAAGGAACATTCATCAACAATATTAGATGCTAAAGCTATTTCCAAAAACTACAAAGCTTTTTTTGTTCTTGTCATAGTAATAATTTAGTGGACATTATAGGGACAGACAGATCAATAGACCGACAGACCAACAGACCACCAGACCGACAGACTGAAAGACCGACAGACCCACAGAACGGTAGACCGACAGACCGACAGACCGACAGACCGACAGACCGACAGACCGACAGACCGACAGACCGACAGACCGACAGACCGACAGACCGACAGACCGACAGACCGACAGACCGACAGACCGACAGACCGACAGACCGACAGACCGACAGACCGACAGACCGACAGACCGACAGACCGACAGACCGACAGACCGACAGACCGACAGACCGACAGACCGACAGACCGACAGACCGACAGACCGACAGACCGACAGACCGACAGACCGACAGACCGACAGACCGACAGACCGACAGACCGACAGACCGACAGACCGACAGACCGACAGACCGACAGACCGACAGACCGACAGACCGACAGACCGACAGACCGACAGACCGACAGACCGACAGACCGACAGACCGACAGACCGACAGACCGACAGACCGACAGACCGACAGACCGACAGACCGACAGACCGACAGACCGACAGACCGACAGACCGACAGACCGACAGACCGACAGACCGACAGACCGACAGACCGACAGACCGACAGACCGACAGACCGACAGACCGACATACCGACAGACCGACAGACCGACAGACCGACAGACCGACAAACCGACAGACCGGAGGACCGACAGACCGTCAGAGCGACAGACCAAGAGACCGGCACCAAAAATTGTGCAAAACGTAGAAATGAAGTTTGCGTACCTCAAAAAGCCTTAGTTCTTCCAAAATTGACAATGCTCGAAAATAATTGGTAGGCAACTTAGAACTTTTAATTATCTGCTTGTAACCAGTGTACGGATCTTAAGAAATATCAATACCATGATCCTACAGGTTGACGTTAGCCACAATTCATCAAACTTGATGCAACAGTTACTGAGATTACGCGGTGACACAGACGCTAAAGAAACAGCAGGCACCGTGGGAAGTAAATCCAAGACCAACTAAACATGTGCGATTGCTTTTTGTATCCAACTCGATATACTGGCAAACTCTCCCAACACGTATTGCGTTTGCTTAGGTAGTTAGCTTAGTATCGAAAACTTTGATACCGACAATTTATCCTTTTACGAAAATCTATCTTATCCAATATAAACTTTTACGCGTCGTCATTGCTACTTATCGCATTACGACACCTTATAAATGGTATTTTGCCTCTAGCAGAATCGAGTCAGCATGACATAAACAAATAATGTTTTAATGGCGGCGGATGTAGAAAAAAGTCAGCCGGTAATCAATTTCAAAGATATTAGGTGTCGACGATTAAGGGAAAAGCCAATTTTTTGTAACGTGCGGTAGGCTGATGACGCGCTTTTTATGCTGAGGCGGTACGCTTCAAGATCAATCCAAGTAAGCTCTGTGGGTGTCAAAGCAGCAGGATAATCACTCATGATTATGTAAGTGCCACCAGTTGCCTAGGAAAATGTCCTTAGTTCTCTGTTATAGTTGCGAAACCGATGTGATGAACATTCCAAATCTGCAGTCGGAAAGAATAAACTCGGTTTCAACCGGGAGCGAACAGCACATGCGGCAACCATCACACCAACTCTAACGACCATCTGATGAACTAGTCTAGAAGTCATACTACTCATTTAGATCTTCAAAAATATAGCGGAAGTTCATGTGAATTAATAATATGGATATACATTTCAACGGCAAAACGTCCCACAATCATTTATCTATTCTGACAGAAAACAAGTGCCTTCACCTGGGCGCAATTAGGAGTCCAAACACTGTACCTGCTATAATCTCCTTGGTTTTATTCCGAAATGACATACAGATAAGGAATATGTCACTATAACAATCCTATCAAGACGTTTGGGAAATAAGAGGGAAATTTGTCGATATTGTTAATTTTCAATCCTTACTAGTTACAGGTACTAGGTATGAAAGTTCCACAAAATTAATATCATTAATAGATCGTAAGGCTGAAAAGAAAGTTATCCTTTATCGAATAGCTGACTTTTTGAGAAGTATTAACTGATATCTTTGTTGGTGAGATAATTAACTGCAAAACCATTGGAGAAGGTACTTGTCTCATACATAAAATACACATTCCAATACAAGATCCGATGGAGGTTACGTGAATTTTACAAGCCAAGTAAATGTATTCAATGTGAAATCGGCTATAATATTTATCATATAACATTCTTGATAGCATAATGAACACAATTTGGAAGAAAATATACGAAATATTGTATTGGATTGGATTACCTTAATGGCGACGTGGCCTATTACGATGTTTGTTACTATAATTTACCGAAATCGATAATCACGATTATTTAATTTTGTAGTAGGTTGTCATCACGTTGAAGGTATAATATACAAAGCATAAATGGATATGATCTCATACACAAACAAATTCGCAATTAGAAAAACTGGCCTAATACGATGCTCGCGCTTGAAAACAGATATTTGGCGAAGTCACAGAACCACAGAAGGTGGAATCTGCCCGCAAAAGCTGTTCCACCTAGAGGATGATAAATACCGAATCTTCTCAATCGCACTAGCCTAGAACTGGAATAAATTATAGTCTAAAGAAATACAAAAAAGGTCATACAAAAAGTTTCCTGTACCGAGAATCTAACAAGTCTCCTGCGCCCTTAGACCATACCAGATATGTATTTCATGCTTTAAAGGTACCTGTCATATCCAAATGATCTGCTTGTGTATACGTTTTATCGGAAAATTTTTCTGAAAGGAAATACTATAATAGTATAAATTTATTATCCTATTATATTGTCATCGGTCCTTCATAAGTGTGCAAAATTACAAATTAATCTGATGTTTTGAAGTGGGTGAAAAGAGCGTTAGAAAATTTTGTTACAAACATATATAGATACTTAGATACATACATACATGTGAAGCTAATAAAAGTGTGCTAAAAAGAAGGTCATATCTTCTTCTGTGTTATCAGTAGTAGTAATTATAATGTAATAATATTAACAATAATATTTATTTTCCTGTTGATAAATTACACTTTGCATAGGAATCGTCAAATTTATAGAATTTTAACTCATATTTACGATGTCAAAGTATGCATACAAGTTATAACGATCGAACAAAATCCAGACCTTTCAGGCCTGAGAGGCAAAAGGCGAATACATGCCGGTATCATCCATGTGGCTTTTATAGATAAACACTTATCTGACTATAAGTTAAACAAAAGGGAGGGATGTTTCTTTAGAGGGTTTCTTAATTTCTCCCTCCTTAGTTTCGGACTCTCCGAGTTCGACATCAAAAATTCTCATGGCTCGATACGATATTAGTATTTGGAGAGGGAATTCTATATGTTGGCTGGATATAATATTATTCTTCCTTAAACCTTCACATTTATATAACACCAATTTGTAAATAATACATGGTATTACAATAACAATTATGGGGCTAGTTATGCAAGAAGTGGATACAAGGGAATATGACTCTAAAGTTTTGTAGTCTTTGACGTAAAGTCACATTAGTCTTGTCAATATTTTGTTTCCATTCGTGAAGTTAACCTTAACTTCAGGTACAAATAGTTTTTTAGTATTGTCGTGGGAATGAAATAAAATTTGGTTGTTCACTTTCTTCCTGCAATTAGTATTTAACATTGAGCTTTCGTTGACTAAATACGGGATATTGCTACAGTTTTCATAAATAGATATAGAGCAAATGGTATTACTTAAACATTTGTTATTAGTTAATTGAATAATATGTGGATTTTGCTGGGAAATAAAAGGAAATTGTTCTAGTGATTCAGGTTTACTGAGATGGACCAGGAGAACCCTGTAATGGATAATGCCTTTGTGGAGGTTTGATTCGATTTAATCTATGTTTATTTTTGTTTCAAAATAATGTGATCTTCCTGTTGTGTATAGTTCGTTTCTTTGTGAAACATTAGTTTTGTTTTTTGTGGTCTGTCGTCTTGTCTGTGTCTTATATAGACAGGCTCTTTTTCTTTTTGTTCTATCGGTCGGCTTTCATACTTGCAAGGTAGACATGGTTCGCTTTTGTTAATATAATTTATAATTATTTGTTTCATATCAAAAACATACAATGTTTTCTTGAGGTCCTCGTAAGTCTCATCACAGTCTGACAAAAAGATAGATATATAAAATAATATGAAACAAAATCAGATTAAAACTAAGAAAAGCTGTAAATAAATGCGTTTGAAAAAAAGTTTCGGAAATTTGGAGAAGTCCAGTCCAGTTTCGAAACGTCCGTTGACAAATACAATCTGGGTGCGATGATGAGATGCGCCTACTGTGATTCACTTCTCTCGTCTCCAGGGCGGTAGTTTTCTTACTTCTTTTACAGTAGGTCGATGTTCTGGTCCTTGGAATGCTCGACTAAGTGATTATTGAAATCGGTTCTTCTTTCTGTATCGATTCTCGAAGAATCAGATTGGTTTCTACCTTTGATTATAGCAAAATAACAGGAACTAGGGAGCAAACTTCGAATTTGGCTTTAATGAGAATGAACCGACACTAAGCATACTGTTCGCAGGGCCAGTTATAAAGACCGAACAAAAACCAGACTTTATTGCCTAAGAGACAAGAGGCGAATGAATGCCGGAATCATCCAACATATGGCTTTTATAGATATACAATTATCTGAGTATAAGATTTTTCTTGAGAGGGTTTCTTAACTTACAGAGCAGCTTACACACTAAAAAAATCACCTATATTAGATATACAAACATTTATCTAACAATTTTTTTCTTGAAACCAATCACTGAAATTAACATACACAGCCTCTATCTCGTTGACATAAAAAAATAGTCCCCAGTAGTAAATTGAATGCCTGTCATCGCTACCATCTGACACAGTATTTTATAATCCGTTCTCCACTTTTCTAGTTCTGTTGACAATATGTCACATCAGCATGACCTTACACCCCGCCATACATTGTTCTGATGTTGAATATACATTAATCCCCTGAAAGCACATCCATAATAATTATGGGAGCCCGAGAAACAAACATTTGCACGTTTGGTCGAATGCTTCTATTGGGTATGGGCGGTTTACTCGACCGAAAGCTGGAACAAATACATACATCATTTATGCAAAATACATGATCGAAAGCATGTAATCCCGCATGAATAAAACGCGGAATATGTAATTTAGGTGTTTCATGGAACTTAATTCTGACTTAGTTTGGCAATCAGGTATTGTGAACAAGGTGCTTTGAAACCACTATTTAATCGTACGTGAAGTTATTAGTATCGTAACGTTTCATTGAAATGTTTGATGTATTGCTTTTGATCGTCTTCAGATTATGATGGCTACCTGTAAAACGATTACCAATAACAGTGTAAAAGTAACAAAAATTGAGCTATCTTCCATCAAGCTCTTAGAAATTAATATGAACAACAATATGTCCAGACACGACCATGTTGCTGACCTTGCTAGATGTAGATATTTCAGAAGCTGGGGGTCCTCTTCTGCTTCAGAAAATTGTATTCATTGGAATAGTTACTGCTACTTCACAAGGCTCTGGTCAGGTAATTGCTGAGTACCGCTCGCATGCGTGAGGACATGCTCCGAAGCACGAAGACAGTCGAGACACGAGCAATATGTCTAGTGGATGTATCTTACGTTACGAAACACCACAGCAATCTCGAGTATCGAAAAAAGGTGTGGCTGATCTGTCCCAATTCAACACGTATAATGCTTTCGTGTGTGTATTAGACTGAGCTAAGACCAAGAGTCATCAGTACAGAAAATACTAAGGCCGAACGAGCGCATCCTAACAAGGTCGAACTTCCAACACCTTGAACGAGTCTCTTCCAAAACTCGTTCTTCTGTAGAAGCTCCGCGTTGTCGAACTAGCTGCCAGAAAGTTTGCTTCTCTATGGTTACAATTTACAAAGTTTTGAGGTCATGGCATAGATGATTGGAATCCGAAAGACAACTCGTCAAATATTTATGCAAGTTTGAAAAAAAAGCAAATAGACTAGTTTTAATTATGTGCTGTAAGATTTTATTATGAATTCTAGATAGAATCTAGATCTATTAGCCATTGTTCAAAAATATGTAGCCGCTCTTTATATGATTTGACTGAAATTATGAAACTAAAACTATTTTTTTTTCGCACTACAGCAAAATCATAGCAGATCTTTGAGGATCTATAATAGTTGAACAGAGCTAATGCAGACAGTTTCCTCTATAGGAATCGAAAGTATATGCAAATCGCCATTCATATATATACAATTACATGTTTCTTTGCTTCTTAAAAATTATTATGAAATGTTTGCTTGGCATTTCATACATAATTGAATCACGTGTTCACGTGTTAAGTGAATCAAATGTGAGTACGGGTAATGGTACAATATTGAACTGCATACATTGACAAAGTTGTCCAGGTAGACTTTTCAAATAGTAATAAGAGCTTTTTTATTTGCTCTGTTTGAGCAAATATGTTTGATATAGTAAAATAACATCGATAAAATATATATGTGACTTCAGTTCAGTCCCATTCTCGAAAGCTTCACTACTTGTAATAAATATGAATTAATTAATCTATTAATTTCTACGATTTTGAATTTTCTGAAAAAATGTATTTCTTAGAAGTATACCTAAGGCATGATTTTCTACATTTAAGTTAATTCCTCCTTATCACAAAGAATCCATTTTAATGTACGATATTGCTGGAATTATATCACTGATTGAAGTGAAAAGTGATCAATATCATTTTGAATGACCTATTGATTTAGTTGGCGTACTCATACATTATCATCAAGCTACGCATAAAGTAGCGAATAACTAATTTTCTCTTCACAAAGCAAGCTTGATTGACTTATTACTCTGTTATTAGGGTTTGCCAATCAGCACCTGAATCCATAGATAATTAAAAATAGGCTCTTAATTGGAGATAAAGCTCATACCGTGGATTTGTACTTGGCACATTTCACGAATCCGATTTTACCATAAACATAATAGATTGTTGAATGGTGATATAAGAATAGAACGCTCAGTAATAGAATCATATTCCAACGAGCTTCTGGTGTTTAAATAAATAATAATATATTCTGTCCAAGTGGCTGATCAGCGGCCAGTAGAGAATACAAGATCAACCAAAGAGAAGTTTAATTTCTTCTTTAACTTTTATTTTCAAACTTCATAACCCGAATAGTAACATGAATTTGGATCATTCAAAGCAAACGATCTTCATTAACAGGCTTCAAAAACTGTGCTAGATCGGGTCTTAATAAAAACATCTTTTGAAGTCGTTCGATCGATCCATTTTCATATTACTTTTGAAATAACTGAAGTAATTCAAATGCCCTTTTAAACATACTCAAGTGATTTGTTTCCATTTTGCTGAACTAATGTAGATTACCTCAATAAGGTTGAGAAACGATGACTTCTTGCTGCCTTTACCTGGACTAAAACGAGCGTAGGAAAGTTGGGTAGGGGTCAGCGACGAAGCGAAGGTAATGACGTAATTAAAGATTTCTCTTTCCCTCAGGAGAACGGTACCAGACCTGTTTACCAGCAACATTTGTTCCAGAAGATGAACATATATATATCTAACGCGATCATCAAAGGACATATATTTTGTATCTTTTCCTCTTTTAACTTACGGGTGGATCAAGATTCTCATTCAGATAATCCGACTGAGATTATGAATGACTTTTCTGCAGAATGGTTATGTTAATTACACTCAGTCCCACATGAGCTATCTTCCGTCACAAGAGATAGCAGTTTATGAGGCATGAACTATGATGGGTGTTTATGCAGTAGCTTCTATATTTTTGTATACATTATATCTTACAACTACAGCTCAGCATGTGGTTACATCTGGGTTCATTAAGCGAACTACAATTTTCTATCTGACCGGTTGCATTTGGACAGGCTTGAATATAACTCATTTCCTGACTGATAAATTCATTACAATCTTGTCCAACAGAGAATTACCCAACTGAAGATGGCTGAAACCAGACCTTTATATCGGTCAATTTTGAGATACGGATACTGAATCGGTTAACAATGTCATGATTACGTCGCAGCATGTTATATTACATTTTTTAGATATCTCATGAGCAATATACACTACACGTGCCAGAAAAATTGAGTCAATCTGGACAGACGAACAGACATATATGACATAAAACATATAACAACTAGAATTCGGTTGAAGCCTTTATTGCATGAAGTTTCTGTCATCTATTATTTATTCGTATTTAATTCTTGCTATTCCAAATAATATGGCATATTATTCCACCATGTATGTATATTCCTAACTGTTTACCTATAAACAAGGTAATCGAACCACATATATGTGCACATATCGAGCAGTTACAATATAAACCCTTTACAATTATATGACGTTTTACCATGCCATTCAGCAACGACTAAGCGACAATTTTGAGAGCTGAATATATCAATAAATAATTTGAAACGTGAAGTTTAATCCATCATCCGACACACGATAAACTATTCAAACTGAATCTGTGGTTTGGTGAATGCCGATTGGTCACACTTCATAGCGGCTATCTAGGGCAGGTAATTGGACATATATAACATATGTTGGAAGATTCACTTATCGAAATGTACCGAACGCGATATTGGTGAAAAAAAAAATAGGTTGTAATATGCATGCATATCTTAAGGTTTTATTTTGCATTCGGCACCATAGTCAGGAAAATACAGTAAGTTATGTAAGCATTATATTTGAAATCGCGTGCTTGCCAAAAAAAATAGTCAAATTGCCTGAGTACATCCCACGATGTGAATGTTTCAAAGCGCTGGGGGATTCCCCGGTATAATGTATGAGGGGTAGATACTCAACCTGGCTTATTTTTTTCTATCGAAATTTGGTCGTATTCACTGATGTCACAGGAGCTGGTTTGCCTCTTTAATCTGCATTGTGGATTTTATGTTACGTGAATAAAATATGTTGAGCTCCCCATAAAAAAATTCGATGAGTAAGAAATCTTATAGGCGTGGAATATTTCCTGAACCTGCGTTTATAATCGACCCTTTACATCTTCATATTTCGACCTACCTGTATTTTGAGTGTCGTCCCTATAAGTAGATACTAATAAACTATAGCCCTAACACATTGATATTCATTTTCGTGATACATATTTGCTGATAGTAAAAGAGGCGATATGGAAAAGGTGTCAAACTATATATCTATCTCCAAGAACTTTTGATTATAGCTTTGTATCGCACAAATAGGGTTAAAAACACTTTTTGTCATTTTAGTTTCTCAGCACGTTATATACAAAATTCTCTTTTTAATGGAAATTGGTGCATAAATAGATTTTTCATAAAAAAGGTCGCACATTATATTATTCAATCACTGGAGTCAAGTTTTCTAAAACTTTTAAATGAAAAAAGCAATATGTTACAGCTTATTTATACAGAAGATTGAAATGCTTGAATGTTTTGGTGTGGCGCCAAATTTTGCAATTTATAAAAATCTAAAATATGCCTACCCTCCAATTATTCTTCATCAATGCCTTGTATCTGCAGCGCAAAGAACAAAGAACATAATTCCATAGTAACTCCCCTGTGCCAAACATTATCTCAGTCGAGAATTACCTTTGCCAGAATAAAATATCTTTAGGGAATAGAAGGGGTGAATATGCAGGGCAGAATTGAGGGTAATGGAATTAAGATCGATTTACATCAAGCTATTTACATATAAGGAAGAGGCAAATTGGGGAGCGTTAAAATGTAGGGCTCTACACCTGGGATTTACAAATTCGGTTTTGTGAATTCATAATTCTAAGTTATAGCATCAATTTTCTAACGTACATGTTTCTCACAGGTAAGTATAGTTTCATCATTTGAATGCAACTCGTTTGTGTCAGTCAGAAGTAATCAGAGAGATTCGAATAACATATTTTTCAATTAATTAATCTTTTGGAGTACCTCCTATGATTATCAAAACATGTAAAACATAAAAGTGTTTGGGAGATCAAACAAAAATGTTTACTACAACCAAAATGTGATGCACTAGAAATATAAAAAATCGGGTTTGAAAAAGTTGTCATTTCACCAAAATCTGTGCAGGTGCTAATTGAAATCACCCGAATGGAAAAATGCAAACAGTCCGACCAACCTACAGACAGACCGACATCATCAAACAACCGAAAAACTCATCTCAAAGTAATCTTCTCGATCACAACGCCTCCATCGCGTATGCTTGGAAAGTAATATGAGATCAAATTTGACGTGTACGTATGCCATAATTAGGCAGGTATCAGTATGATGTGAAATTTAAGTCAATCTACTTGAGCAAATTTTTAAGTTCCGTAAAGGTTTTATGGACGCTGGTAATGATAGTAAAACGACGACTTGGACAAATGAATATACAGGTAGCTTCGCAAGTCAATTGACTCAGTTTGAATTACCATAAAATAAATTTGAAGGAATTTGATTATTCCTGCAGAAAATCAGCCCAAATATAAAAAAAATCTAATAAGAAATTTAATACAGCGTACCCGCTTAACCGGTTTTTGTATTTTCGATGTTTACCCATAAGACATATTCGGACAGGAAGCACATTCGTAAGAGAATTGCAACAATCCACAATCATAGTTTTAGGAAATTTTAGGCCCGTGAGAAGGTTATGTTTTAAAGGGTGATGTACCAAAAAACTGATCATGTAGCAAGTTGAACTGGTGGAACAACTCAAAGCCCTTAATCTTCTGTGTATCCTAATTTCGATGATACATTCCTAATACTTTTCTGTTTTTCAAAACTGCAACATATTTCAGAAACACAGATGTTTCAAATCTACATATCTCCTATAAGTGAGCGAGTCCGTTAAGTTAGGAGAGGTGCACCTTAGACCGTCACTGGCGATCCTTTACGTGAACTCAATCTTTTCCAGGCAATAAAACAGTGGTATTCACATAAAGGCTGCATAATATTCGGGTAAATCGAGAGCATAACACATTACAAAGAAAGTAACTCGACAAATATCAAAGAATCTAAGATCGATTGCATGAGAACTCTCTTCTATTGAATGTCTACCTTAAAAGAAGTTAAACAGAAACAAAGTGCTTAATGATTCTGCAAAAGATGTTTGCAAAGTAGGGCATGAGAACGAACAATTTTTAATTAGAATTTAACTCTTTCTCGTTCTATTTAACTCTTTAGATTCTGTTCCCACTACGGAACTTCTGGAACTCGGAGAAACTGGGGAAGAACAACCGAAAGGCCAAAGGCGATTGTGTGAAGTTTTTTAGTTTTTTATACGGGGCATCTGTTACGCCCGGGAGAAAATGGTCTATTCAGTATTCATTCAGCACGACTTAAGGAGTTACTTGCCTCTATGGGGTACAAACGATAAATAGCGTTAACGTGAAAAATTTCATATCTTGCATCTTGATAAAGACTTTCGACGCAACCGAAATGTTAGTAAAGCAATTTAGCTAATTGCATGTGGCTGTAGTAGTGAAGTTACATTTACTGGAGATAGTTTATCAAAGTAATTCTTAGGCACATTCTGTGGTTATCGCATTGATTAATCCTTACTTACCCAGGCCGTTGATTGACATAAATGAAATATGATGGATAAAAAAAATTGTAAATTGTAGATGCTATTACTTGGTGAAACTCTTCCGTCATACAGATAAAATACTATGTATTCAACACATATAATTATTTGTGTAACTGTGTGTTGGATACACATTTATTTAAAAAAATGGCATCCTCTCGTTTAACATTAACCCTCCTTACATGGAAGGGCAAACAAAAAATAAGACATGCTTTGTTGTCATTGATGTTTTGTATTGTTTAGTTATAAGATGATTCGGGAATTATTCAGCCCGTTAGGAAAGTAACCTCAAAAAAGCAATGCACTAGATACTAGAACAACCGCATATTCATCCCAATTTTCAACAAAAATCGGTAGAGGGAATACTGAAATGACGCGATCACAAAATCATCAACTGACACGGAAGCCGATAGACAGGTTTGAGTAGGCACAAAAGATATTTCAACTTCAATGGAAAATGACTAAAAAAATAGTTCTTAAGCGACTCCGTACTTCACATAGGATTATGTCTCTTTACAGCGCTGCTAGTTAAATTATCAATTGTCAATCGTAATGCAATTGTTTAATCTTGTATAGTGTTATTTTTGTCTCTTCACGAGTGCCAGTAAAAATTTGACATGTTGTTGTTGCTTATTTTCTTTGATATTTTGTATAACTTTTTACGATGGGGCTGTAATTAGTATGCAATATAAGACTATTTAAAAGCCTGTCATTGCCTTTAAAAAAAAATAAAGCAATGATTTCCACTCGAAGCATATTTATCCCCAAATTTCAACAAAATCTGTTAAGTAATCGTAAATATTACGCACTAACAAAAATGGGCAAATATATGTAAACGGATAGACAGGCAGAGTTTTGGGAAAATTTGTCACACTAAGCCATTGCCTTTAACCGCGTATAAAATTACACGCTTCTTGAAAAATATTACTTTGTAGATTTGAAAAATAATCAAGACCCAGAGAAATGAATTTCATGGATTCTCGTGATGCCGATATCATAAAACATCCAAGGAGTGAATTATTTTAAACAAAAAAAATCACGATCACAATATTTATGGTACCTCTCTCGCTTGTGCTTTTTGAAGAAAAATTATCAAAAAAGTATACCATTGATTTATAAAATATAATTAAAAGTTTTATGAAAAATCTCATATGTCTTTGCTCATCATATAAATACAGTTCCACAGACATACATCTGAAGTGCTGCCATGTAAACCCACCGCATAAACCGGATTCAGCTGCATAGCATAGGTGCAGTTTTTGCTACAGAGGTAGTTGTTGTTAGCATACATTCCAGAGTCATTATCATCACCAATAATAATTAGTCTGAATTAGACAGATTAACAACCTCAAGGCTCAATCAGAAAGTCTTACTTGGTTTATCTAGCTCATTCGGCTCGGTGCCCTCGTCGAAGGTTCCAAAACTCGTCGAAACAGAAGGAAGAACAACCAAAAGGCTAGCAGCAACAGCAAAAACCATTCCCATTGGCATAGTCATGACATCGTACATCAGAACACCATTGCTTTACAGTAACACTCAATCATTAGCACACCACACACACACATAAATATATCCAGTAACACGTGCAGAAAAATATCCGGCAGTCACCACGTAAGGGTCATAGTGGTCATCAACAGGGTGGAAGAGCGCGGTGCGAAGCGGATTCCATGAGGCCGGCGCGTCGCCAGCTGCTCTTACGATCGTACGTTCGTGGGATGCGTTTGCGAGTCCAAGAACGCGCTATATCGCAGTCAGCACTGTCGGCAGCGTACTGAGCGTCGCTGCAACGCCGACGCCGTCTGCGCTACCTTGGAGGAGTCGCGGCGCGCAGGAGATCCTGCCAGCCGGCATCGCGTCCGCAGGATGGATACGCATGTTGTCCTGCTACAGTTGTCACGTTGAGATTTCAATGATAATATTCAAAATTGCAAGGTTCACTCTTACCCAGATGTACATTTCCTACAGTCCTAAAACCTTTTTACAAACTACTCTTGAACTGTCACAAGACCTACAAGATACAAATCCATTATATCCTTGGCGCGTATTGAACATAAACCGAAGAGAGTCTACAGCTACCACATTTAAATATAAGGATTGTCTATAAAATTTTTGAGTATCACAACGTTTCGATTGATATACTATCTTCAATCGTCTTCAATCAACAGTTAGAAGTGTGGTTAATTTGTCTCTTGGAATTGAGACTCATAATCATAAGCTTCAAATTAAGGATCTAGGTGTGCTTTTCGACTTATCGTTAGCATTCCATGAATTGGAAATATTTTAGGCGGTTTTAATTCGCTGCATTTGATTCCAGCAATTGTAAATACGTAGAGATTCTAGGATCCTGTTCACATCACATAGGCAAGGCCTAATCAACCTGAGACATCCCATGTTAACAAAACCCCTAATGAGAGGCATAAACAAAAACATGGAGCACCCTCAACTGGTTCCATTCCACTTTGCTCTTCCAGCCCTGATCCTGATGTCTGGCTTGTGTCTGGCTCACGGACTTACCACATTAGCTCACGCACATGAAAACAGTTGGTAATAGTGGCTTTGCTATAATGAATTTGAAGACACTTTTACTTGACACCCTTTCATCATTCCTATACGCAAATCTAAATGTTGTAAATATGTGACATGTGCGGCCAATAATATTACAACTTTTAAAATTGACTACTGACAATTGCTATTTAGATTTCATGTAAGGTTTTTATGTCAATCTGAATATAAGCCTTACCAAAGTCATCAAATCAAGCGTTTGATTGAGCTAATATTAGCTAGGTGGGAATGAGTTTAATACACGACGTGTACTGTGTCAATATACTTATTATTCCAGTGTTTACGCAGCTCCCGTTATTGGAATAAATTTGATCCCACACCATTAATCCGGAAGTGAGAGCATAAAAAGTTCAATCGATCATTTATAATAGGTACATGTATGATTATCGACGAAATCAAAATCCTATAGCGATATTAAAGTCACTAATCTAAACCTGCCATAATAATGTTGTGTTGTTCAACAAGGTATTATTTATAACTAAGGTGTAATTCCAATGTATAAATTCAGCAGTCAACTATATTAATACCACGCCTCAGCGATAGATAATATTTACATAGTCTGTTAGGTATAGGACAATCACCTCATCGATCTGTTTACTAAAGACACCTCGTCTGATGTCAAGGATTGTGGTATAAAGAAGCTTGACCTTCAACCTCTCGCTCAATGATGAGGTTTGGAAAGTGGGGAAACCTATGATAAAGAATCTCGGAGCAATTATGAGATTTTTTTATTTTTATTAATCCGCTGCCCATGCATCGATTTCAAAACACAACGCAACATAATATGCTGCTTTGTCAGTCGTGAAGCGTTTGGGGATTAACATTAATATCAACTGTAATTTCTCTTGGCACGGTCATATTGCCGGCCTTGCTAAGTCGGCCTTCCAGAAGTTGTCAGAACTCTTCCACTCCTGAGATAAAACAAAACTCTTTCTACTCTATTGTATCGGAAAAGCTCTCTTCTTCTTCGGCATTTTTCAATTACGAGTTCGCCGTTTTTGCCCTCCATAAATCCCTGACTTCCCAGTCACCTACTGTGAGGTCTCTATCTACCATAGCATGTCCAATATATGTTTCCTATTTTAGAGCAGGTCTTCCCCTACGTCTTCTTTCTGGGGGTTCCCACTCTAATATTCTTTTTGGCCATCTGTGTTCTGGCATTCTTTGGACATGACCGTACCATTGCAGAGCTCTGTTTTCCAATTTTTTAGTAATGGAGCATTCTACTCCCATTAGATGCCATATTTCCTCAGTTCTTATTTTTTCCTTTCTAGTGACTTGTAAACATCTTCTAATGAAGTCTAATTCCACTGTTCTTATTTTATTTCGTACTGTTGATGTCATTGGCCATGCCTCTGCTTCGTATAAGGTAATATTTAGTGCTATGCTTTGAAAGATTCTTTTCTATTTTCTTTAGTGAAGGTGTGGTTCCATATCAATCCATGAAGTGCTTTTGTCGCTTGCTTTCCATGTGCTATTTTCATTTCTATATCACGTACACAAGTACCATCTCGATGTATCATAGATGCCAAATACTTCAAAGTCTGGCAATTTTTTATAATCTCGTCTTATACATTTAAATCAGCACTCTCCGATCTGATACAGAGATATTCTGTCTTACACATATTTATCTTTAGTCCACATGAATCGTATTCTTCTTTAAGTTTTCGTACCATATATTCCATACCTCCTTTGTTGTGCAAAGATAATCTGATCATCCGCGAATAGTAATGAATGTAATACATTTTCTTGGATTGGTATGCCCATCATTCCACATTTTCTAAACCACCTTCGGTCGGAGAAGCTACTGCTATTTTACACGGCTCAGATCAAACCATTTCTACAGTACTGCTCGCATGTTTGAGAGTGCGTTCCAAAGAACCCTCTGAATCTTCTGTAAATTTGCAATCGAACTATCTCGCCTAATAATATCAGTCATCAGTCAAAGACTTAAAAAATCAAGCGAGTGCATTCTGGCCAAGCCCAGCAAGCAACACCTCGAACGAACATCTTCCAAAAATATTGTCTTGGAAAATTGGAAAACCAGTATTTCAATTTCAATGTGAATGGAAATGTATGCATGGAAGCGTGATAGGTTTTTTGCCTTTGTGAGGGAATATCATCAAAATCGATGCAGACGTCGAAAGACTGGTAGAAGCACCGACCGACAGACCGTCTCACACCTATGTAATGAAAAGTAAAATTTAGATTTGTACTCAATATTTATAGAATCTGTATGGTTCAAAAAAGGTTTTGAATTATAAATAATTTTGAACTTCCTGGAAAAATCTAATTGCACTATAACATTAAAAGATTTTCTGATGTCCTGTGATGTCCTGTACAAGCTTTCCAAGAATTCGGAATTTGTATTCCATCATGATAGGGCTTTCTGCATTTCATCATAGTCTGTAGGATGGTAACGCAGCTCATAATAGCGGAATCTGTTTGGCTTTATTTCCTACAGATCTGGAGGTGTTTTCAATTACTTAGCTTGTTAAGCTTTGTCTGATAATGTGTAGAATTCCAGCGCGTTTGGTTTCATTTTTATACCTAACAAAGTTGTTGATACCATTCTTTCCTTATATATATTTTCGATTGGCGGCTAATTCTCACCAAATATGTATGAATGAGAACCTTTACTGACGTTCTGGCTGCCTCAGCAGTCTTTATCACCATAGAAAATCATTTTTAAACAAGGAACTAGTTTGAACTATTATGCAAGGCTAAAATACAGATCATGCATTTCATTGTTGATAAATCCTAAAAAAGGAACATAATGCACCGCCACACAAGAAACACGAACCTGTCTTTCCTTTGAGATAAAACGATTTCAAGGCAACACAATAGTCCCATTATTTTTTTGGGATCCCAGGACAAACCATAAGAAAATGGAAAAAAAGATTATGGACCATCTGTAGCTTTGGAGAACATTGGCTAGATCTTTCCATACTCAACCAAACAGGGTCCCAATCTATTAAGAATGTAATCACTTATTCACTTCATAAAGGCAAATTCTGTAACCTTCTTCCAAACAAATTCGTTTGTTCTGGATTTATCAACAGTACAAATGCATCATCTGTATTATAGCCTCTCATTATATTTCATGCTAAGGTCTTGTTTTCAAACAAAACTTTCATCCAGGAAACAGTCATAAATATAAATGTTAATGTCATAACATTTCCAAAATCAAATCTTTTCATCCCATTTTGCACTTTGATACAAGCTGCCAAGGCAGCTGAAACGTCAGTGACGGTATTCATTCATAAATTTGTGGTTTCAGTTAGCGGCCGATGGAAAATATAGTGATTCAAGGACCATTTTTCGAGTTCTTACAGTTTCTTTTGTGGAGGTGATACAACCTCGCTGTTTCGAACATGTGGATAGCATGGTTAGTAGAAGGCACTGGCACGTGTTGACTTTGTGATATTTTTTAAAAAAGTCAAAGTATATCTAGTAACCAATTATTATGTCAGAACACTAAATGGCATAAACTCCTAATAAGAAGTCACTCCTCATCTTTTGTATGTTACAAAGTATTTCCGGAAACTGCCGAATATTCATAGCGTATCGACTTACTCAGTATTCTGTGTAAGATATTTGGTGTCGTGTGAACTGAGAGTGTGGTTTTTCACAGGAAAAGAATCCGAGAAACTCGAATAAAGTAGCAAGTCCATCCCCTGATTTGGATACAAGTGCAAATTTATTGGAAGAAACACGTCGACGCTGAAATCCCGAATTAAGCTAAAGTTCTAAGGATACCAGATAGGTCAAAGTGTACGTGCGCGGAATTCATCAGGATTCGCACTCAATTTACTTGAGGGAAATTGAGACAAATGTTTCTGGGAATCTTTGACCCTACGAAGTAGAATAGTGTACCGTCAAGCTTAACATCAAAATGCGTGCATTGAATATAAAACTTTCGACTCAACATAAGCAAATACAGTATCATAAGATACAATCCTGAAAAATTCAAGCTGGTATACATCTGGCAACTTGCATCTTTTCCACTGTGTTCAAATTTATATTTCAGTTTACTATACTTCTCTTAACCTATAGTCAAGGCACGTAGGCTTAAATGGTTGCTACTATAAAAACGCAGCTGTACCACTTTGACAGTGATGCAAATATTATTAAATAAAATTTAAATGGGATGGAGGACAGTGCTGGTTCTAGTTTATATATGATACGGGAGGGAGCTGTCTGCGATTCCGTTGGCGACATGCATGTTTATAGTTCTGTCATCACTCATAACTTATTTTGTTGTAATTTAAACGTATACACTCATTTTGATGTCAATTTATATTCATACCTATCTGCTAGTTTCCAACCACACACCTCATTTATACAAATCAAGATAATGAGAACTAAAAACTTCATAAAAATTAAAAATTCACAAATCTGCATTTAGATACTCGGAAAAAACGTGGGGCCCATAGCAACATTTGAACCAACACCTTCTGGTTGCCGGTCAGACTGTTTGCCTTCAAGTTATTAGTTAAGTGCACTCTCCTGAAAGCCATTGCTCTTCCGAATTTCAAACTTTGAAACGTTTGTCCTAGCTTATGGATGCCAATTTATATATAAGTGTATATGTTCCATCATAAACAAATTAAAAATCTTATTAACAAGAACAAAAATCGACACACATGTTATACTCGTATATCCATCTGGTATATTGACAATAAGCAATGAAACATCCACCAATCCCATGATCCTCTCAGGCCGATCATCCTCCCCTGATTTGGGCGAAAAGTGATCTACCTATATGTACCTATAATCATCAATTCAAACGTTAACAGGTGGATAACCACATGCAAAAATGCCCGGATAGCAGAATTTCAATTTTCTCTTGTCTCCCTCCGCAGCGCTTACGTAATGAGTCAACACACCTACCTCGTTGCGGTGCATATATATCAAAGGGATGGCGAGATGGGGGAGCGAGAAACCTGTCGGTGGTTTTTGTCAGCATACCCTAAATACATTCATGAAGTAGAGCGAGTCTCTCAAAGGCAAACCGGAATTGCCAAAGTTATTTAGATAAATTGAGTTGCAAGATAGATCACTACAGGTATGCACTGTCAGGGGTGGATCCAGACTACAAAACCGAGGAAGTCGTGAGATTTTTTCTAGCCTTGATCTGATCTATCTCAACCTAAAAAAAATTAATTGTCATTGACGTGTCCAATTTCTATTTTCCTCTATCATCTTAGTAGGTTAGATACTGTTCAAGATTTAGGGGTTATTTTCGACTAGAAATTGACATTTACAGACCACATCCAGTCAACAGTATATGATGCCTACAGGGCCCTAGGATTTGTAATTCGATTTATCCGGGAATTTAGCGACATAGATGCTACAAAGATGCTTTACAATTCTTTTGTCGCAGCATATTCAAAGCTTGAATATGCTGCGTTGGTTTGGCAGCCGCATCATAGTTCTTGGATTGGAAAATTAGAGTTCTTTAATAGGCAGTTTTTGAAATATTTACATTTCAAGTCTCATGGAACTTAGATTTTCACATTTAAGTCAGGTTTTTAAGCAACATTTTTGCTTTCGATGACGCTGCTTGCAAATTCCATTGTCTTGAAAATGTTTGCGTTTCACAACGTCATAATATATTCCTACCCACCTAGACAACCCGTTCATGTCTATGTTTAATTATATCATCATCCTATAAAGAACACATAATTCCATCTGTTTTTTATTCACACGTAAGATTGTACGTTTTTAAACGATTAACGATACCGCCATCCCGAGAATACATCTTACACGTTTCCATCGGTTATCTATCGTCCCTTGGCGATTTTGTCACGGCGCATTCTCAGTAACTGTGCACCGATTGATGACATTTCATGGGAAGATATGATGTAGGAAGGTAGCTGTTTCTAACAAATTAAAAAATAACATTTTAACATTATTTTCATTAGTTCATTACAATGACGTAAAACAGTTCACAAGTTTTTTAAATGAGTCTGGCAGCATTGCACTAATTCGATATTCAATGCTGGTGTGTATCTAGATATAAACAAATTAAGTTTGTAGTATACGCTTATTTAAACGAATGTCGACCAATGAGAGACAAAGATCTCCAACTTCTTTACCTTATTACCCGCTCTTTCATACAATAAAATCAAATATTACAAGGGGACTTCAGTCCGCTCGTTATACTGGGCAATGATCTTTGACCAACATAAAACTCTATCGTCACCCAACGTATTCTCTAAAAAAATTTATCTGAACTTTATTTAGCTTCCTGTACAGTGTGTCATATTGATTTTACCTCCAACATTCTGCCTATTAACTTGATCGAACTGTTAGCTAGACATTATACTTTGATGTAAATATAAACGATCATCTCAATTTTCATTACCTCAGATCACCCCGCCTGAATACGAAAGGTAAATAATCGATAAGAAGTGAATTAAACGACTACCATCAAGACGTGAATGTTTCGATATAACCGCGCCTTCTATCCAATATTAAATTTAAATCCCGGCACCGCCCCCCTCCCACTCCATGACTTATAGGTACCTTTCCGATGGTCAATACTATTGAAGCAAACTTGTACTCTGTTTCAGTATATCTCACTTGAGGCTTGTACACTTTCCAAATGCAGCTGAATGTAACGTTGATATCATAAAAACGTCTCTTTTATCTCTCTACTTCAAACTAGCACTGAAAACTGTCACTTTTTTCAATTTTGTATTGACCACAACTCTTGGATTACCTTTGCGAGCTTTTCTCAGTGTTTCTACGATGTGTGCTTTTTCTTTGTACAGACACTGAGCAAGACTAACACTATTATATTAGGTATCTAAATACAACACGTGACCCTTACCAAGGTACCGTTCTGCCAGCGTTGTAACTGCAGCTTCCATGACCTTTATCATTTATAACAGTTCCTTTTCCCGAGTAAACAAGAATTTCCAGAACAAAACCATCTGGTGTGCAATGCTCATACAATTTTATTCCACTCTTGGCTTTTTTATTTGGAATATATTGGCGAAACAATAATCGCCCACGCCAAAGTAGTAAGGCTTCATCCAGTGATAAATTTCTTCCAGGATAAAACACTCTGCGTATGTTTTGGGAGATATGGTTCAGAACTTGATCTGTTTTATGTAAACATGATGATTTACTGTTATAAAACCACAAGCATCTAAGGATTGTGGGAGGTACCACGTGTTCACTAGCCATAAGTCACCAGCTATGTTAGCTTCGCACAGACCACGAGTCAAAACGGAAACCGCTATAATAGATTTCTACGTTTCAAACGACCATTTAAGGGAGTCAGATTATCAGCTTAAATATGAGACGCTGGTTTGCTGGAAAAATTGCTGCGGCTCACATATGAACATTCTTGCCACACATGAAGGCAGTACCCCAGCTATGGTCTATACATTTTCTGACAGATTCTATAAATCCTGTTTGATGTCTGAAGGACAATAAGTAGTTTGAATTTGAACAGCCAAACTGCTGCTACGATAATAATGACCGTCTTCATGGTACCTTACGCTCACCGACCGCGGACCACTATTATTAGCCCTTTTCGCCGTCAATATTTCGCGATAATTACGGAACAAGGCAAATAGGCCAGACTGGCCGTCCGAGTCCGACGGTTATCGACTTTTTATTAGCGCACTCATTAAAACCCTTGCCAGTACCGGGAAAGACACGCAAACCTGATTTTGGCGAGGGGATCGACACGTTGCAAATTATTTGGTAACAGTTGCCTTCATTAGCTCTTTTTTTTCGTGTTTCTGAACGTGGTGTAGTACAAGGGTGAATAACGCACAAGCCAAAAGTAATGGTATCGATGAAGAATTTTAATAGACGGTGTTTTTGGTGTCTGATTGTGAAATTTGAAAAATGGAGCCATGATACGGTAATATGCTTGCATATATAAGCTTTAAATAAATATTACTTTAATATACCAGGTGCTGATAATAATGTAATCATACTTCCACCAGAAAAAAAGAATATGGTTTTAGTGAATAAAGAAACTTGTTGACAGCTCATTTAATTCCCACCAATCTACGGATTGAAGAAAAGTAGCATTATCTACTAGGTGCACATAGGGAGATAAATCGACAGAAATGGGTAGCATGTATTTTAGTGGCTGGTATAGGAAATAATTCTTCACAAACATATGAATTAAACACTGAATAATTTTTTTTACCGTATTCAAAAATTACATCCTAAAAATTAAAAGGTCATACAACCGTTCAAACACCCAGGCACATTAAAAAAATTCATCTACCTAAGTTATTAGTTTTACTATAGCTTCAATATTCACAAACCTCATAAACACATAAAAATTTATGAGGTTTCGTACAACCGTTCAACAGTTTTTTCGACCTTGTAGGCCTAAAAATTATCTAGTCCTCAGTATAGCAGTACAGTATAACTTTCAATCTAATGTCTAATCTTTGGATGCAAATCTGACTGTTTTTTCGCTGCCTACGGTACAACTTTATGTGCTGCTCCACTACAAGACGTCATAAATTTAAATTTTTGCTTTGCATATTCATAACTATTTGCAATGTAAACTTTCATTAACCATTTCCCTTTACTATTACTCACACTAACCTCCGTGAACATGCATTTCGACGTACGCAAATTCGATCTAGATAATACAGCTATGATGTTACATGTTACTTTATCATACACTATTTGTAGCTGACTATGGTCATAACCAGGCCAAACAGTATATTCTATTGTATATGTCTTCTGCTACTGCATGCAACTACAAAAAGTATCACTTATTTATCTCTTCTCTCTCATCTATACAGCATATATTTTGTTTAATACTTCTATTAGATTCGTGATACGCAATTTTTTCATTTCTTCTCCTGAAAATAGCCTCGAAAACACAGCCTAAGTTGTGGAGTAACTGCTGTAAGGAAGTAGAGAGGAGTTTTATATATGATATATGACTTTTGAACGGGTTCACAGAATCGTAAAAGCTTCAGTGTTCCAAATTTTCAGTATCATGAAAAAGTGCTAATCTTATCGCCCAACCCTTGATGTATAGATGACAAATACGAGTTGCATTAATTAATTACAGTAGTCAAGATAGACCGTCTAGAAGGTTCAAAAACCGGTGGCAATATGGAAGAGATGATATTATAATTGATCTTTCCTAAATTGCACCAATCTTCGACAGCTTGGTTGGAATAGCAATTATGTAGTGAATGCTGCTTTCATTTTTGAAGTAGGGAAAGTAATGAGCAAAAGACAAGTATTTATCAGAACTGTCAGTAGTAATGGAACTGAATTGTCCCGAAGATTTTCCATTCTAAGTTCACTTCCCAAGACAGATGGAACACCAGGATGGCTCACACTATATGCGGATACTCTATAGCAGAACTGAACTGAAATTGATATCTCCTGTTAACACAGTTAGGCTTATCTGCTTACGCATTAAATTGCCCACCTGACAAGTGGACGTCAGGACTTTAAAGGGATCCCGCTTGTTCTGTAAATCCCAGCTAGCCAGACCCAGGCTGATTCTTGAGCCGGGATTACTGCCTATGGAGCTAGCGGAGGGTAATCTCGGCCACTACACAAACAGGTTAGACGTTTCAGCTTTTCGTTTAGTTTGCGTTGTCAACAGGAACAAACAGACCGGGCAAAAGTGAGAATCGCAACGCATAGTGCAGATAACTTGTAACTTCAAGGTAAAAATTTAATGAAGTACTCTTTTGGCAGATTTGGTACTGTCCGAGGTTTTACAAAACGAGAAAAGAGGAGAATGGTATAATTGCGTACCAGGAATGACATGACAGTACTTGTTCATTAGAGATGTTCTGTGAAGTCAATAAAATAATCGGAAACTGGAAGAAATCTACTACATGCACAAACAGGAAATTTTATAAATTTCACATTTTTTTATAGTTCCTCAAAGAATGTGCCTACTACACCAGACAACACGATAGGTAACTTGATAGATATACAAAACCAAAGTTTAGAGTGTACAAAAATAATCATTTGACTTCACCGAAACATGGGTTGGAGCACCAAAAGCAAAAAACGAGGTCTGGGTATGATTTTGTCTTATTGTTTTTTTGCTAATAATGAATTTCACAACTGATGCATAAATATTCAAAAGGGTACTTACTAGCACTTAGCGACTATGATCCAATGATCATATAGCTCACCTAACCAAAAAATCTTACCGACAGGACCGAGGAACATTGGTAAAAAAGTATCATAAAATCGTAAATCGAAAAATATATTTGGGGTTCGAAAAACTTTCCTCACTTATTCATCGGAAACAAAAATATTCTGAACAAAAGATGTAGGAAATAGGTGAAAACATTTTATCATAACCTTTAATTAAAGACTATTTCCTTTGAGACAACGTCATTTCAAGGTTAAATTTAATTCTATTTTTGAAAAATCTTGGATCCATTACGAAACCAGTGATAAGGTCTACAATCTACTACCAAGTTTCCATATGGAACTATAAGTTTTCGGAATTGGTATTATCATGTGATTTAATTTGTTCATCCAATCCCCAGGTCATCTACTGATGTGCTTCAAGAAGACAAAATGACGCCATCTAAGATTAGTTTAGGTTGAATGAATCAATCTGAAAATATGTGCTTATACAGCGTCTGGCTGTGTAAAATGAAATATTGTTGTGCTGCTCATGCGACTATTGATCAAATATCCAAACGCTTACCTCAAATATTTAGGTTTTAATATTTGGAAAAATAAAGCAGTATGAATAAAAAGCTAACAGCTAGCTACAAAGCTCAAACATCGGAGTAATTTACCTGCTAGGGAGAAGTTATGTTTGCAAAATTGAGAAAGGTATATATTTTTTTATCAAATAACCTCCCACCAGGGCAGAGACATATCACGCTCGAAACCGCTTTGAGAGGATAGATATTCATTTAAAATGCAAGGTCATTGTGAAATGCTGTAAATTGTAACCGATGGGAAGCAAACTTCTCGGTAGCTCGTTTCACACCGCCGAGGTTCTCCAAAAGAATTACTTTTGGAAGAGGCTCGTTCGAGACGTGGTAAGCTCGACCTGATGAGAATGTTTCAATTGGGCTCGTCTACTGTTTTCTGTACTTGTGACCCTTGTTCCTATGCGAGACAGCTCGATCCATGATTTGCCATGATAATTCCTATAGAATAGCGATAGGTGTAACGGTTCAGCCGTTTACAATTTCATTTTATATAGAATCCTGAATTTATATGTAACTCTCCTGTATCTATTCTTAGTAATGATTTTCTATTCATTCATATTTCTCCCATTTTAATCTGGTTCAATTATAGCTATATTCAATGTCCCATCTTCATTCCTCTTATTAACAGGATGTCGATCAATCTGTTATTTTGCTCTCCTTCCCTAACCTGTTTGTGGTTCCGATTTTTAATCCCATGTGTGACTTTGCGCTGGCGCTCTTATTTCGTGCATTGTGTGATTTGGATACGCAGCACCTGAGAAATTGAGAATCATCCCACTCGAATTCAGATCGCCGAGACGTTCAGCTGTTAATTAATCAGTGACGCCATGTCGTCTCATTTCTTGATTATAATAACTTTATGCAAAATGCAAATCTAAATCATTTTTTCTAGTGTGCGCAATATGCTGATTCCTTTATAGAACACCCCTTTTGTTAGAAGGACCTTTTTTTCTTCGGGAGGACTTTTTTTTCGGGAGGACCCCTTCCTCTTTTTGGGAGGACCCTTTCCTTTTGGAGGATCCTTAGAGGAGCCCTGCTCATTCAGATTTTAACCGGAGCTAATTGCAAATTTCATCGGCGCTAACCTGCTTTGCACCTGCAAGGGAAGACCATTGATGCCACGGAAACCTGGGGAACTCAACATGTCCCCAGCCTCAAGATAAGTTTTAGTTTGTGATGCCATTATGTGGTCAGAGACTTCTTGTTTTTTTTTAATAAATTATTTACATTTAACGTTCTGTATATTTTCTTCCCGTCATTCCTCCTAATCATGCCTAGGTACTCACACCCCTGAGAGTCTCATTTCTCCACCGAGCTGCTGGTAGCTAGTTGACACTCTTCACCCAGTTTTCTTAAGAAAATTGGGGGAAGTAGGGTTATATAGGTCGTCCATCTTCCCCTCCTTTGATGTTCTAGACAGTGAAGGTCCTTTGTAAGATCAGGTGCATCCACTAGATATATTGCTGGTTTCTGGGTCAGAAGATCCAGGGAGTGCTCTCTACACAAGTGAGCATTGCTCCATCGATGGTCAAATCTGAGCTTTGTAGAGTAGGAGTACCTATTCCGGAGAATACAATTTTCTAGAGCGGAAGGATTCCTCCAGTTTGTGGGATGCCGACCTAAGAAGGTCATTAAAATGGTCGTGCCAGGCGAGCTTTCGATATTAAGAATGCGACCACTCGATGCTCGACGTATCGATAACGAAGGCCAGAAGTCTCCTGTAGATTTGCTGGAGCTTGTTGGTCATAATTTCCGATACTCTAAGAAGTGGTAAGCAGCAGTCTGACGAATGCATCTGATAGATTCCAAGAAGAGTGGCATCATGGAGTAGAGCTCAGAAGAACTGATTCCGTTGGTATGTTGATAGAAAAGTACCAGAACGGATAAGTAGTGTACTATTTCTGTGCACCAACGTTTTGTGTGGAAGGAACGTTACAACGTTGTTATTCTGCAAATTAATGAATTTGTGTAATGCGCCATCAAAATTAGTACGAGCGCAGCTACAGCGGTGGTGAAATGGAAAACATTGGTAATCCAAAGCCAACCGGCAGGCCATTCGGCACGTATTTATGTTAATGTCGGCTGTTTACCGCCATTTATCAACAGCCCAAGGAATTCGGGAATTAACGAGCTTCGCTTCGATTTTGTGTACGAAACGCCTATATTCGCGTTTATTCAGTACATAAATTCAATATAACGGAAGAGAAATGGAACGGAAAGACAAATATATTTAATAATCATGGAATCTGGTTGCCACACAGTAAGATATTGAAGCGCACGAAGCAACAGCTGGTTTCATTCGCAATAAGGCGGCGACTAAGGAAGGAAAACTGCATAAACAAAAGTTACATCAAAATTGCAATCAAATAAACATTTACCACCAATCTTCACGGATCAAATTTTCTGTGCATCAATATTATTTTCCTACAAAGTTAGTCAACCAAAGTTTGCAAACCACTAGACTCCATCATCATTTCAGCAAAGCTAATATTTTAACCATAAATTGTTCAATATTTTTAAAAACATGAAACTATTGACGTTGTGCAGAAGTAAATTTTTTAACCCGCGTGAGTTCAACAAGACTGATTTTCAAATGTTTCACAAAATAACTTGGGAAATACATTACGGTCATTGCTAGACATAATCTGTGGGCCAAACTGCCTTCTGAATTGTAGAGAGGCGAAAGATTTTCAGACAGAAAACAGAAGGATCCGTGTAAGAGTTGGCTTGCTTGAAATACTTTTACCAGACGAGAAATAATGTAGGATTTATTTTTCACCGATGTCTGGCGAAGAATAAAAACGACCATTCTATCGTGGCGAAAGTACTAAAGGAGGATTTCCGTCTATTCAAAATAGACACAATTTAAAAAACAGTATAGATTAATCATCATACAAAATTAATCAAACGTATAGTCATTATCTCATCTAACCGGGACTAACACATTTCGTCGAAAGATATTAAATATATTACGAAGCAATGTTCATATATATTCAGAAGGCTGATGCTTTAAAGATATACCATACACAACTTCCAATCTTGCTGTTAACAGGCCTATATGTCTTTTATATTTTAGAGAGCCTCACTCAACGGCAGAAAGCCTATAGAACATCGTAAGCGCTGCGAAAGGATAAATGTCTGTTGTTTAATATTTTTAGACAAAGATATTCCAATAATACTGGTCCATTTTGCATCTCGCAATATTTGGACTGATGAGGTATCCATGTTGGGATGGGCTAGTGTTTTCTGTATTGACGACTCTTGATGTAGTTATGTGCGGCATCTCGGCCGAACATCTGCCGTTGTTGTGCCTACAGAGTAGGTACAGATAAGTCACCCTTATTCGATATTCCAGACTGTGGATGTCCTTTGTATGGTCCAGGGCATCCACTCCATATATATCGCTCGTTTCTGGATTGTATCCAGAAGCTTGTGGGATTGCTTCAAAGCGCATGTTAGGAGCGATTGTCTGATCTCAGCCTTGTAAAGTAGGAGTAGCTGTCAAATGCGAAGCTGTAGATTGGATTGGATGTTAACAGTTCTTTGATGTACAGCAAGAAGGGAATCTGAAAAAGCACAGATCTCTGGGGAATACCGACGTTGACGCACATTCATCCACCACCACAGATATGGAACAGTCCCTGAAAACACCATTCAAGAACAGTGGAAGTCCATGGGCAGAAAGCTTAGTCAGAAGTCTCTCATCTATCTCCCAGAAGCTCATTTGCTCTGCTCCACAAATGGGTAACGTAGGCGAGAAAATCGCCTGTGGGTCTATGCTTGATTGGTTTGACTTTGCACATATGCTGAAAGATCATTATAAGGGTGCAAATGTGTGGGGCATGCGCTCCAAAACACTACCTAGAGTTTCTGGACACAATAATTTGTTTAAATTTGAACCAACTAGAGCAGGGGTCTCCAAATGGCAGTCCGCGGTCCGGATGCGGATCGTGGACCTAGTTGTGCAGACCCTGTACTTACTTGGTCCACTACCATCAGGTTTTTTTGCTCATTAGGTGTTTGGTGCGAAAAAATCGCAGGTAGCAGGTTTTTTTGCTCCTCAAGTATGTTCGACTTGATAAATGTCCCATATGGTTTAATTATTTGTACAGAGGTTTTTACCGCTTCTTTCCCCCCTGAATGCCACAGTTTCTAGCTACGACTTTGAGTGTAAAAAGCGAGCACGTAGCGCGATAGTAAAGAAGTAAGTCAAAAAAGTAAAACACAGACCGCAAATGAAACTGAGATTGGAGACACCTGAACTAGAAGTTTACTCCATATGTATGAATGCATACTTACTGACGTTGCGACTGCCTCGGCAGCTTTCATCAAAGTAGAAAACCTAAGGATAAAGTCAACCTAGAGAACCGAAGCGTCAGTAAAGATTCATTCGTACATATTTTGTTTTCATTAGCGGCAAGCGAAGAATATGATGAATCAGAGAGACAACCACAGGATCCGTTTTTGTACTCAAAAGACATAAAAGTCATATTTTCGTGGTGTCACGATAAAAGTTCCTGTGTGAGACATGAAGCCATCACTCATCTCTAATTTAAATCAATAAACCCTACAATATAACAAATTCCATGAAATATGATGACATGGTTAACTGCGGTCAAATGGGTTTCAGGTTTTAGATATAATCCTGCAGTTCCCCGTAATTTTACGAAACATCTTCGTGGATTGCAAATCACTAATAACTTGAGTGTATAGAAGAAGGATCCTTAATGATTATGGAAGATACAATCTGAATGATATATTAGCAACAACGATACGTTCTATAATAACAGGTACGTTGGAGATTCCAAGCAGCTAAACACTTTCGTACAAATTATGCTTGTTTTTTTCCTTTATAATATCCTGCACAGATTATTGAATATAACCCATTTTGCAAAGTGTGAAGCTCCTCGGATACTCTGCACCACAAAAAATATATTTAGTCATCTATCACCCGGATTCTCATAACGAGTTTCGACCTGTGTCGAGTACGCTTTTGGCAGTTTACACAACATGCTCAGTTCCATATCGAGCAGCTGTGAAGTGGTGAACGATTAAAATGAAATCTGTGATTTTGAGAAGTGCATGCTTTCGACTAGTTAACCTGCCTGCTACATATATGCAGGATTTGGTCTTTCGACAGTGCTGCTCAAAGACTGATAGTACAGAGCAAATTACCCTTATTTATATACCAATCTCGAGTAAGTGTGTGATAGCAACATTCACCCAATCAATGCTGAAATGAAAACGTTATATTTGCATAAAAATTGCTCTTGAAGGAGAAACAGTTGTTGATCGCCATTTTTATCAAATTTTTGAAATAATTTGTGTGTAGGGAAGCTTAGTATTTCTATCAGCGTAATCTTTGCATATATCTCTTCTTTCAAGATAAATTTGGAAATATGCTATTTTGACTTGGCATTTGAAGGTTTTAGGTAACGACCCAGTTAAGTTTTCTAAACTGAATTATATAGAACCCATATATCAATGTAAAAACTAGATTAAAATTCTACTAAAAACTGAACTAATGAGGATATACAAAACGTATAATTGAACCAAATACTGTAAGCAACTCAATTTTTATTTGTGGAAAATTTAATACTGTTGCCAGCTCTAGTGATAGCATTATTATAAATCATGGATATTTACAGACTTATATTATATAAAATCATGCTTTAGATCACGTTGCACAAAAAGTAACAATAGAAGTAAGCTCATAATAATATCCAACACGTAAATTATAGATGCTCCTACTTGACGAAAGTATTAGAACTCAAAGTTCTGAAATAAAACTCTTTTTTGTTCAGTCCGATTTATATTTAAATCATCCTTGGTCTGTCAGATTTGACTGTTTTCTCCTCATCAGTCGAGATTGAAGTCCAGCTTTCACCCCACTAATTCTTGAGTTCTAGTTCATTTTTTGGCTGGAATCAATAAATTTTTTTAGTGGGTGAAATGCATTGATTCAATCTATTACCGTTCATTTTTCTATGCTCTCTATTTGTGATACGAGTTTTAACACTTAGAAAATGTTATTCGGATTATAAACACAGAATCAGTCAGTCAGCTAATAATAAATTTATGATATATATTCATCGTACAAATGAGGAAGCGACACTGTAATCGAATTTTACAATATACATGTTTATTATATTCAACTAAATGTAAATTAGTAATTTTGTACTAGCAAGTGAAATTTATCAATTTAAAATTGTTCATTATCTGTATTTACAGCATGTTCAAATAGGCCTATCAATATTCGGTAATTGAATTCACAATGCCGACGTTGTATCAGTTATAATTAATACAATTCCATAAATTCATGAGAAGTGGTCTTCCTATTGACATTAGCTAATTTCATTTATACGAGGGCAATCCAATAAGTATGGAACCATTGCTTTTAAGGAATACAGAAGACTATTCATTTTCAGTGCGAGTTGCATTTTTCATATTTTCAACATAAACTGTAAAATAATGTCATTCAGGCTTCCTTAGTTCTTATAATAATAGCAGCACGTATACTAGATTTATTTTCAACCTATTTTTTTTTTGGAAAATATAGAAAAATAACAAAAATATATCGAGGCCTCAAAAAGTACAAAAAAAGTTGACTAAACTGAAATTCAACAATTAGAAATAGCTAAAGTCGGGACCCTGAGCACTGCTTGGTGGGTCTGACGTTAATATACTTTCAAATAAACTTACTTTGGTTTTGTTTATTATTAATGTTACTTTAGCTTGTCAGTTAATCTCTCAAAAATTTAATTTATTTTCAGCTATTCAATTTCAATTATATTCAATTTTTTTCTTCCAACGTCTCGTCTTAGTATTTTGACATACTTTTTTTCTATCATTTTTTGTTCGTCTTTGTTGAATACTATGCTTGCTGCCACTTAAGTGACCCGATTTAACTTATATCAAGTTTTTCATTGCTTCCTTTTGATTTTTGACTGGCTATTCACATTTAACTTTTTTCATTCTATACTCATTCAATTACAATGTCTTAATATGTTTAATAGGTATAAAACGGTCCATAAGTCACGCGACAAGTTTAAGTTTTTCGCTGAAACACGAATTGCCCCAATACAGACTGTAGTAGAACTCTCTCTCAGCATTATAAAGCGAAAGCTTATTCTCGTTTAATAAATCCTAAAAAGGCAGACAGCCTCTTGGAGTATCGTCCTCTATTCGCCCTAACCTCAAAACAAAACAAATCTCCGACCCTCTCAGGTCCTTATCTAAAGACAAATTCCAGTAACAATCAATTGCCGGAGCGGCATAGCGGCCACCGGAGCGAAATCTCAACAACCGGACCGTTAAGAGGCGAGGACCGCAGACAAACCCAAGGATGAAACTTATCTGGGAGGACCAAAGGAACAAGGAAGGTCCTAACTAATTGCGGTCCACTCGGTAACTTGCCAGCGCGATCGTAAATCAACGTATTTTTGCTGTGCATACTACGAACTGCAAACATTGGCTTGGCTTTTATGCACTTTGGCGTCTGAGTTTTCATAGTGGAGGGAGGAGCTGGACCCTTCCTAAGAAACTCATAGAGAAGTCAAATAAGGATGAAATGGTGAGTTTTGTTAGATCTAGCTATAACGTACACCTGAGATGGTTTTCCTTCCCAAAAATAAATAAAATCTGTTTATGTGTGACACTTTCGATTTAATATTTAAATCACAATTTTTATTTGAGTGATGGAATAATTTCACCGCGCAGTAGCATCTACTATCTACATATTATAAGTTTAATGGTTATTAATTGCGTCAATATTGATAGGATTTTGATTTAACCTAATTGATTTGACTTGATAACCATTTTCCGTTTCTGATTCGACCAATCGCAAAACAAAACCTGGTCAAAAAGTTGAAGCAAAAATAAATACAAAACAAAGAGAGCCATATCATTGCATGACATTCATGTTCTGGTACAAAAAGTACAAAGGAAGTATACACTATATGTTTTCTACTGGCTGCTAATTGAAACCACATAAATAACTGAATATCAATATATCTGCTGTCTACTGCACTACTTGTATGAAGAGCTATGGCCCGCAAAGTTTAGGTAGTGGTTTTGCAACTTTGCCTACTACTCCTTCTATCCAAGTTCCTCAAGTCAATATCTATGTATTTCATAAACTTTGCTAGAGCTTGTATACGCTATAACCAATTATACATAATAATAATTCCAAAATTTATTGAAATCTTGAGATGAACCAATGCCTCGAAGAATAAGGAAAAGGGGTTGGTAAACTCGTACGAAATAAGAATTCGTATTGAAGAATCAAGAATAGCCTTCAGCCCGCTACGAAAAGTATCCTATAATCTCTCGTTGAACATCGATGTACGAATCAAAGTTCTTCAATGCTATGTGATCCTATATGGTGCTGAAAGTTGGAGTCTTACTGAAAATGCCTGTAAGCGATTGGAAGCATTCGAAATGTGGTCTTACCGGCAAATGCTGCGGGTATTATACGTGCACCACATCACCTATGACATTATATTAGAAAGACAGACAGGATAATCATCAACAAAATTAAATGCAGAAGAGCGACATACTACTTCTACCAGAAGAGGAACAGAACCAAACAGAACAGAAAATATACATCAGCAGAACTATTCAGAATGGCAGTGAATCATTACGAAAGGCTTAGATGATCGCCAACATCAATAGACGATAGGCACTGGAAGAAGATGAAAGTGTATATGAAGTCGCTTATAAAAGTACAACTTCGAACCAACTATACGCGGACTTGAAAATCATAAAATGGATATCGTATATCAACGTTTAAATTACCAAACAGATTCAGGGGTAGGTTCGCAAAGCAGTGATACCAACAATATTATCAAAATTCAATTATTTCTGACGTATATGCTTAGGAATTGCATTTTAATATCCTTTAGTAATTTTTTGAAACGTTCTAACCTCATTATCAATGTGCTATTGGTAACTTCACGAACCAAAGATGACGTGCTTAGGAGGCTTGTGAGTTACCGTGTAGTACCAGTATCATACAAATGCATTCAAAATAATCAGTAAAAAGGCGAAACTTATCTGGAAAGACTGAAAGAATAAGAAACGAGGTTCTCAAATAATTGCAGTCCACTCGGTAAGCTGTCCGCGAGCACCGTATATCATGGGATTTTTACTGCACGGACTGTTGAGAGTAAACACTGGCTTGTATGCACTTTGGCCAGTCAGCTCGGTTAGGCCTTTGAATTATGTTGTACGGTAAATATGTAGATTTATCGTTGAAGCGTTATTCGTGATAGGTGCGCATATTCAAAAACGAAACCTGCCTGCATGACAAATGTGATGCTATATAATAATGATAACACTGAGGGGCTTTAGTGATCATGGAATTGGCTTTTATTGGAAGTTAGTCAAACGGTTTTCATTGATTTTGATCACTTATATGAATTTAAATGAAATATTATTTCAAAAAGTTTTGAAATACAATATAATCTTCTTCAGTGGAAAAGAATATGAATGAATATGTCAAATCAATACAGAGAATTAGAATTATATATACATAACAGCTAGAGGCTTGTTTATCAGGAGACAAAATACATTCGAATTTTAATAATCTCTGTTTCTGGAAATGAATATGCAATTATATGTAGAACACTAAAAATTAGCTATGTAGGAAAACATATATGCGATAAGATAAGATACAATTCAAAGCAATTGGGTATTATTTACTTTAGATGAACTATTCATATAATTAATTCTAGGGTAAATAATTTTGGTTTATTTATATAAATTATATGTCCCATTTCTATGGTCAGAACAGATGATTTTGCTACATTCAGATTTACGTAGTTATGACTGTTTTTTCCATCAAATATTGTGTAGGTTGTGCTATATATTATATCCACTCACAGTATTTTCAATCGATGGTAAATTAAATTTGTTTTAGATTCCTTTTGAATCGCTCAGATATAAAGAGAGAGAAAGTCCTAACTTAATGAATACCTACAGCATACGATAGAAACGAGGTTCCGTACTGCATAGAACTTTGACAAAAAGGAAATATGGGTTATTAACAATTTTACAACCTGACTGCATGCCAAAAGAGCTATTTTCCAAATATAATAGAGCACCAACCTCGTCGATCTAGATTTGACAGGTATCATTCGGTAGGATTTCTTTGCCCACAGCCGCATTATTCAATGTTTTTAATTTGGTTTTTTTCCTTTTATATTTTTTTAGTATTTATGTTACGCTCAGCGTATGAAAGTAAGTTGGTAAAGTTTTATCATTGATATTTGGTACATCATATCATCCGAATATTCAAGAATACCACGCTGTGAGCATTTCTGCAGCTGGCGATTAAACCAGCAAATCATTCCCTTGACTGAAATTAGCCAGGCTAATAGTACTGAAATGTCAATATGAAATGTACTGGTGTTAATCTTTTTGTTCAATTTACTTAAGCCTACTTAGTGACATGAATAGAGTATAAACAATTTAATGATAGCCCTAAAAACATTGCTGTATATATAAATTTACAGTGGCCAACTAGACTTATGATAAGTTATATAACTACCTCTAATTGTCCACATGACTAAACTATCACCCTCTCATAGCAGGAGTTTAAAAACATTATCGGTTATTCTTCTGCATTAATACGACAAACAGAACTTCCTGTAATACCCATTGACCTGCTTCCTATTGCCGCAACTTCCCTCTAAATCCAGTTAACAATCGGCCATTTATCGCTCGACTTGTCTATTTTAATGACTAATTGTTGTAGTTTCCCAACTTCCCCAATAGCAGCAATCCGATAGCTCCCAAGTTTCGATCTGCATCGAATAGTTCCGTCACACCTATGCTCACGTATAAGGACAGTTTGAGAAATTTGTTTGTCCAGAAACCTATACGATATTGTTTGATAGTTTTATCGTGTAGATTGTAGATGGTTTTACTTGGTGAAAACCTTCCATCATTACATTTGAATAGTGTGAACTTTCGCAGATAAAAATTCATCATGCTTGCGATGCGTTTCTCTTGAGAAATATCTTTAGATTACCAGAACCGACTATTTACAATGACAAACCTGTCTGTGTGTAAGACCGAGCCTTTTCAGTTTATCTCTAAGTGTCGCCCTCTATGAGTGACGCCCATTGGCTATTTACGAAGTCAAAGGTCCTAACACCTGGACTGCCTTGAAGCGACAACAGATGTCCCTTACGACATCTGTCAACAAGGGTGAACTGATTAACAGCACCATCTCTTGTTCTTCGTGAGGATTATTATAGGATGTACCGTTATCTAGGCTCATTCACATCGGAAGCTGACTACTGGTACTAAGTGTATGCTTTTCACTATACATCAGACCTGCTATAGACACACCGTCAGTTTTGGGGTCTGTAAGGATACCTGGCTGCATTATACTCATACCAACTGACCTCTGCATGAAAAAGTCATAGTAACCACTATGTAGGTAGCATAATTAAGCTATTCACTTGCTAATCCTCAGGAAAACATGATATTCAAAAAAATGTAATAATTATTCAATATATGATTGTTTCAGAAACGAAGAATCAAGATAGAGATAGATATGAAGAGCTACCTCACTAATAGCTCATGTCGTACAATGCCAAATGATGCAGCTATAAGGAGCCAGTCACCTGTCGCCCGCTGTTGGAGAATAAAAAGTCGATCAAATCAAAGTAGCACAAGAGATCTTTTGTACTAAAATTTAGCGCGGTTGTGACACAAAATGTAATTTCTACAGATAATTTAATAGTTGTCTTCCTAATCAAAATTTCTGTCAAGGATAATGATTGATATTGATCTATTAAATTATTACCTCTTTTGTGTGCGATAAGACAAATGATTCTTAGCGACTGCATTTGCACCTGAGTTAAGGGAAAATCTTAGGAAATCTTGAACATTGCCGTCAATGTATCCTCAAAATATTTCATGTCATAAAATAATATTCTATTAAATTTTTTATGCTTTAAGATGTATTCATTAAGGTATTTTGTTATTTTATTTTTTTTTACTACACTGATACATTAATATTCTATTAAATTTTTTATGCTTTAAGATGTATTCATTAAGGTATTTTGTTAATTTAATTTTTTTTTTACTACACTGATACATTAATATTCTATTAAATTTTTTATGCTTTAAGATGTATTCATTAAGGTATTTTGTTATTTTAATTTTTTTTTTACTACACTGATACATTAATATTCTATTAAATTTTTTATGCTTTGAGATGTATTCATTAGGGTATTTTGTTATTTTAATATTTTTTTTAGTACACTGATACATTGATAATAGGAACATTCCTCCTGCCAAAAAATGTTAATCAAAAACCATCATAAAAACAATTTATTTGTGAAATCCTGTATTTATATACGCAGATTTATCTGAATGATGATAGGGTTTCACCAAGTAAGACCATCTATTAGTAAGCCTTAGTAATGCCGGTGAACTTGATTATCAAGTTTCGTGATTATTTCGTGACAATTTTTGCAGTCTCAAAGAAAAAGTTGAGCCAACGAATTTACCGCACTTCATATATTCCTCTACAGTCAAAAGACTGTCTGTTCAAGCTACGGTCTCCGAAACCCTGAACGTGAGCGGTAATGTTCAGTGCTCATTAACGCATAACGTATAAAGGATAACATCTCCAGATAAATCATCCTTGAATTTATTGCACTATTAGCCGCCGACAAGACGTGAACGAATGGCAAATATTGAAAGGAAATATTGACCTCCCGTTATTGTTCCTCTCGCATAAATCACACTTTTAATAATGGGTGCTGAAAAGCGGGAAAGAGCGTTTCCAGTAAGTTTTAATTGTTTGTCCAATTCGCATATGTGAAGAGATGGAAAATTAATTGGGAAAGATGAAATATAATCCTTATATTTCATGAAAGCGACGTATTATGATACTCTTTATATTTTTGTATTATTGAAAACAGTTGTAACTTTTGTAACTACACTAGAAATCGTTATAACTTTATATATATAATATTTCGTTATATTTTCAGTATAAAAACATTGTCCTAGAAATTGACAAAGTATTGAATATTTGGTCACTCAACGCGTTTGAGATCCATAGTACGCTTGAACTCAACTTTATTCAATTATAAATTGGATTCTGGGCAATAGTCAAAATATAATTGCTACAAACATTTAAAAAAAGTATATCAGGCGTAAACTCCTGTTTCATATAGCTCTGAAACTAAACACATTTCCGAAGGCTGGTTTCATAGGATGCAAACAAAAGTTCAAAAAAAGCTGATAATTCTCAGTTCATACAGTTTGTCACAAATATTTGATGCAGTGACTGCTAACCTAGGGCGTATCCAGACCTCATTCTTAGAGTGGTGGAGTGCAAGGCATGAATTTATACTTGATGCACTGATTTTCTTTGAAACAATGCTTTAAGGTAAGCTTGCACTTGTACTGAGCCGCCAGAATAGAAGCATCTTGATATTTTCTTAAATGAGTTGAAGCAGATAAATATGACGTGTCATTGCTCAGTTGAAAGAGGACTAAGCAATATTTTTCGTTTGTCGTCTCTCCAATATGTACAAAGGTACAAATGCACGCATACCTTAAGTAGACTTTTAGCATTGTGCAATCTATTTTGAATTTCCAGCAAATTTTTATAGCTAAAATTAACATATTTGGGCATTTCTATCATGCCGACCAGCCGAAACACCAAACTAAAATGGTGTCGGAAAAAAACTGAGCACCTGGCAATTAAAAATAAATCCTTTTTGACAAGGATTAAAATCAATAAGCTCGTCTCATGAAAACTGAACGAAAACTATTTAACCTCAGCTTCCTGTCGTCTATTTCTCATCAAAAACTAAAAACAAGCCGAGGTAGTCAAAAACCAGAAGCGAAACGGTTCACTATAAATACACTTCGTTCTGTCTTGTGGATGGTTTTTAAGATACAAATAGGTATCAAACCAATGATTCATCAATATGAATCAATTCTACAGATTGAAAACAATTTTGTAGTGAGTTTATTTCTGAATTTTTTGAATTCGTATCCCCAGCACTGCAGTGCCGATCGCTTTGCTGTCGACACGGAATCTTGGAGAGACGGATTCGAGTGCCGTCCAAAACAAATATTTTACTGGATTTTTCGCACTCCAAAATTGTGTTTTTAAACTATATTCACACATTTCCAGATGTTGACTCGTCTGGTCTTCCATACTAATCCATTGTACATAATTTCTCATTTATTTTCATAGAAATTATTATTTTACTGCTTATTACATGGCATTGGCAATAAAACCATTCGCTCAATAACATTGATTCATGTGTAGCTGTTTCCATCAAGGGTTCACTGGTTTCCTTCTACGGTATCTAATTGAGCTCAGTCTCACATACGAAATCCTCAATAATAGAAACGGGTTTCGGGTCTGGAATTATACGGGCGTGCTACAGCTCTGCGGTCAAACTCAGACGCTGCCGACCCCGCTTCAATTAACAGTTTCTGCAACTCTATTTAATTCGACCGACTCGTTTTAATGGCTTGTTATATGAGGCATTAAAAGAGCATAAACATCTATTTCGACCAATAAACGTTCGATTAGAGCAGCGACTTAGATATGTAAATTGAGCTTAAATAATTGTGATGTAGTATAAAACGAACGAAAATGTTCACTTCAGTGTTATACGTGTAGACTAAAGCCAGGACACAAATAATGTTTATCTGACATTTACTTCGAGTGCCTTGTATCTGAAATCTTGTACTGATCAATAATGGTTAGCTATGTGAAGTGAATAATGCTCTAGCCTCCACCAAAGTTTGCCTCCGGATTGCCTTTTAGAGGAAAATGAGGTGTTTATATTGACTGATGGAACATTCAGTACTCACCAGTTTAATTGCTTTAATTGGTATTGTAGATAGCGAGGAGATGAATTCCAAATTTCACCGTGTGAAATGACATATTCTCAAATTGATGACAGCTTTGGAAGATATTAACCTTCAGAATACACAAGAGTTTAACAAATTATCATTTCATTGTTTGATACATTTTTTCTTAATTTGACCTAGTTTATGATATACCAATATAAAATAAAATCAGCATTATATTCTTAACAGCAATCAATATGCTTCAATTTTCTGTTAGTTTTTTGCTGACACTGTGACACTGTGAAATCAATAACTGAAGGATCATTAAATTGTTAAGTATTTTTTAAGACGTCTCACAATAAATACATAAATGCTATGTCTTGCTAAAGATCCAACATTAGTAGAATGAGCAAAAGCGTAGATTCTCTTCCTCCAACGTCTCTAAGTCAGGGCTGTTGGTCATTCTCCTTTTCTAGACCACGGACGGTGCTAATTACATTTAGAGGACATTATCTAGAAACATTGAATTAATCGTTGCATTTAGAGCAAGAACAATTTAGGGGACGAGTTTAAAATAGGCAAAACGAGGGCGCTCAGCACGATATCCTTGAGCTAATTACTTTAATCGAAACAGTTGCAAGAATGCCCGCCTTTCCGGGGTAATCGTGGTCATTTTCCTGCGGATTCTCTGTTTTACTAGTACTAGTTGCATTTAAAGGGTTGAAAAATATATGGTTGAACAATTGAATATATCCTATTAGCCAATACAATAGAGAATATACTATTACTATACTAGCTATATAGTCAGGTAGATTTGGTCAGTATATGTTTTACAGTCGTACACACATACCTAGGTTACTTAATCTGCGAAAAAATGTATCGTCAAAAACTCAAAGTCATACAACAACAAAGTTGCACCATGTTTTAATTTGTTCCGTATGCTGCTTATTATTTTGTCAACAATGGAACGATTTTCACAAATTTTGCCGATACTATTATTCACTGTAGCCATTGATAGGTCATAGCTTAGATCATAGAAATCTATGCAACGGTAATCGTTATTCTTTGATGGCCATAATAGATTGAGAGATGGAATGTCTATAAAACTTATAAGCTTAGATCAAGAAATTTTGTCTGTTGGTCTGTCGGCAGGTATGTCTGACGGTCTACCTGTTGGTCTGTCAGTCAGTCTGTCTATCAGCCTGTCTGTCAATCTGTGTAACGATTTGACTGTCGATCTGTATGTCAGTCTGTATTTTTGTCACTGGGCGGTGTGCCACTGTAGTAGCCAGTGTTGCTATAGTTTCTGATATCCGGACAATGTTGGCGGATCACATTCAGCAGTTCCCACTTTTTGAAGTTTTCTAACTTCTCTGAAAAATCTTGAATGCGTGAATTATTTTTGGCAAAAAATAATGAACTGCGTTGTTTCTAGAATCCACAGTAATTTTTGTAAATATTCAATATGAAGGAAATATATGCCTTGAGAAAAATTTGTACTGACTTTCAGCTGTGATAAATCAGACACAATAAGATGGCATGTACCAGGTATCAAACATGAAGGTTTTGTTTAAGTGCATAATTTGTAAATTGGACTTTTGTATTATTGCATGAAAAATACCGAGTCAATCTACTTGACTTTCTCGTTAATTCGGTACTAGTGCACTGATTTAAAAAAAAAACTATCCGGAATAATAAATTCAGAATTAGATTATTGGGTTATGACGGAGCCTGATTTTAAATGTGCATCACCACAATCAATATGTTTAGCTAACCATCGGATGGTGGTGTCTTTTCTCATTAACGGCAGTGTCATCAGTATAAATCAGGGCTCTGGACAAGAGTGCCATGTGATAATTCCAGCAGGCAAGTGTCAAGCACTGTTTGTACTGGCATTGACAGCGGACATGCAGTTTTACGTCCGCCACTCCTATTTCGCTGAATCAATATTGAATCGTCATTAGCGAGGCATTTGCTATTTTATAAATTGGCCATTTTGTTTGAAATCCCGGTAAATCCGGCTGATGCTCGGTTTAATTTGGGATGCCGTGTTTCCAACATAATAATGCAACTATATCTGCTACAAAAATAATGGATCTTGTGCGAGTTTAAGGAAGTGATTTGTGGATGTGTATACATATATCATTGATCTGTCAAACCGATGAATCTCATTTCTCCTTAATTCTCAGGGGATTTAAAGATATTATTAATTTCTTGGTGTTTCGTGAGATCACGAAAAATCATATCATTTTCCTCTGTTCGTCTGTCCGTTTGCCTTCTGCCTGATCGGTACTCCTTGGCATCTCTAAATGTAACATTCTGACTTTGATAATATCTTGCTTTCAGATCACTACCACAGTAAGGATAAAACAATATGGGTTGAAAAAGTCGGTGTTGGTGGACTTATCGTCAGAAATCTCAAACTTCATTTTTGAATATTTCCGAGACTCCTGGTCATTTTGGGATGGTAGAGAAATAGAGTAAGGTCTTGGAGCGCTAGATCTTCTCCATTTTAGGATATCTGGTATAGGTATCCATTAGGTTCGAAGCTCGGCCCTATCATAGAAAAAAGTACTAAAGCTAAAAAAGCATTGATACCCTACGCTATTGTATCATGACTTGATTTTATATATGTAGTACAGAATATGATCAGAATCTAATTTTGAATATTGCCCGGCACCTTTTGTGGACCACAGCTTCTGCCAGATGCTCCTAAATATAGTTGGTGTGACTAACATATCAATTCTATATATTGAATATTTGAAAAGCAAGCGGGGAACCTTTTCTTCTGTTTTTCTTCCACAATTGTTGACCAGTGAGCAAAAAGCAACAAGAGTTGATTGGGCTAAGTCTATGCTTGAAAAATTTGATTATGGGCACAGTAAACAATCTTTTAATATTGTAACTGGAGACGAAACATGTTTATATCGTCATGATCCCGAAACTAAACAGCAGTCATTAGTTTGATGATTTGAAAGTGAGCAGCCTCCAACGAAAATTCGTCGTTCCATGAGTGTTGGAAAGAAAATGGTCGCATCTTTTTTTTCTGGAAGTGGATACATCACAACGGTAGCCTTGGAAAATCAAAGTACAGTTTCTTCTGAATGGTATATAACCAAATCTGTTCCTGTAACCTTCCAAGAACTATACAAGAGCCGTCCAAAGATTGGTCTGCGGGGTATTCAATGGCACCATGACAACGCCCCGCCCACAGCGCTGCTTGAACACTGAATTTTTTTGCTGAACAGGCAGTCAAACTGTTGTCTCACCCACCTTATTCTCCGGACCTAGCTCCGTGCGACTTCTTCTTATTCCCTAAGATCAAAGGAAAGTTACGAGGTCGCCATTTTTTCACCGATGAAGAGGCAATCGCTGCAATTGAGGAGGAAATTATCAACCTTTCAAAAGAACGTTGGTCACAAGAATTTGACAAGTGGTTTTACCAAATGCGTAAATGTATTGAGGTAGGGGAAGAATATGTTGAAAAAACAGAATAAAGTTTCTCAAAAAATCTTGTAGTTTTCCTGTGTCTAAAGACTTTCAGCGTAACCCTCGTACTGTGTGACTTGAGCCAGAAATGAAATACTTATGTGGCACTACTGCGCTTCTGTAGTATAACGAGAAGAACTCTATATATTTGTTGAGCTTTAAAACGTCTGGCAGAAGTTATGGCTCACAAAAAGATTCTGACGTGATATAAAATGGTTTATGATATTCAGTTAGGCTATTGAGGTTTTATACAAATTTTGTATTTTTTCCATTGATAGATCCCAGCGTAGCTTCCAATCGCACGAACATCCATATGCTCTTAACAGTATAAATAAATATTTATCCTCAAAAATTACCTAATTGTTACAATACCACAGGTCTGACAACTCTAGGGTCTTGGTCCAGGAGCAATGTTTACATTTTCCATTGTGGTGCTTCGTCCAGATAATTGCGATGACGTGACGTTACCGATTGTCCTATGCTAATGAGAAAAGACACCGCTGACAGATGAATCGCCAAAACAAGGGAATCGGCGAGATGAAAATTTAGATTTATGAGCTTTCAGTAAGTGGGATATTAATCCGATTTTTGTCCATTGTTACTGTTGATTAAAACAAATGTTTAGTGTATTATTCAATATTTCGGATTTATGGGTGTCTGGCTTTGGTGCCGATTAATTTTTCACTATTTATTGAGGCGTCAAGCGGATACATGTGTGCTGAAATGCGGTTTTGGCAATTTGTTCATGAAATTTGTAAATTGACGCGAATCGATGCATAATCCACATTCGAAATTGACATTTTAACTGAGGTAAATTGTTCGTGTCTATGTTTGTGGACGAATACACTTCTATGTGAATATACTTTTATGCATAGATTCCTGCACGACTCAAATTGAGTCCAACGAAATTACGTAATTTAAACACAAGGTTATACGAATAAAACCTCGTTTTTTGTGACGCGTTATGGTTTAATCTTCAAATCATTGTCAGACTACATCAAGAAATTCTGGCCTCTGTTACACATATGTGGAGCAAGACATATAGAGCTTCATGGAAAGTTTCGAGTTATCGTGCTCGATATAAGAGGGCTTTCGATAGGGTGTGGCATGAAAGGCTTTTGATCTGTGCCATTGGTTGGATAGTTTTCTCAGGGATCACCCCTTATTTGTGGTGGTGGATGGATATGCTTCCAATGTACGTACCATCAATGCGGATTTTCCTTTCCATCCTCCAACGCTCTTCTTGCTGTACATCAACAATTAGTTGGCAGTAACATCTAATCCTATATGCAGCTTCGCTGATGACAGCTCCCTTATTTCTTGCATGGAACGGAATAAACCATTACTATCCCGAGATACCGTATTTAGCCCAGACAACAACGCTGACAAAGAAATCGCATGCTGGTCTGCCAGCCGTGAAATTGAAGGGACACCCATTCCTTGAATCATCTTCCATAAGCCATCTGGGAGTTACCATCAACAATAACATGTCATGGCACGATCATATTGCTGGATTCGCTAGGTCGGCGTCCCAGAAGCTGGGGCTTCTCCTCCACTCCAGTAAATTATATTCTCCGGAATAGCTACTGCTACTATACAAAACCCAGATCAGGTCATGGCGGAAGTACTGCTCGCATGTGTGGGGATGCGCCACAAAGCACTCCCTTAAACTTCTAGACACAATCCAGAAGCGAGCAATACGTCTAGTGGATACGCTCAACCACACAAATGACCTCATTAGTCTGGAATATCGAATAATCCTATCTGATCTGATCTCGCATCATAACTCCAAGAGTCGCCAGTACAGCAAATACTAGAAGAGCGCATCCTCACCAGGTCGAGCTTACAACAAGACTCTACCAGAAGTCTTTCTTTTGGAGAACCTCGACATTGTGGAATGAGCTACCGATGACTTTGTTCCCCAATGGTTACAATCTACACCATTTCAAGCTCAACGTGAATAGACATTCATCCTCGCGCGATGCTTATGAAGCATTTACTACATGCTTTTGCGTGTTATCTTGAGATATTTCTAACAATACAATTCTGGCGGCATCCTACAAGAAGCTCTTATCTTATTCGTTAGAGCCTCTGTCTAATCCTACATAGACTTTTTTTATCACTCGATTCGATTCGCTGTCTATTAGCAGTAACGCCATCCCCCTGCTTATCTCCCCCAGCACAGCCCCCGGCCTCATCCGTTACCCTTCAATTAAGCGGTTCCTTCAATTATCAATTCCTTCTCTGAACATATTCAGTGCTTGCTACTTTTCCGACGAAGACGACTACTCCTAAACGGCACGTGAAACTCTAATTAAGCCTAGGTAATTAACCATCGAACGACGGCATTTTCAACAACAAAGCCTCAGACCCTCCCGTCTCTTAGGGCTAAATGAAACATCTGTGGCGTGGCTGCTTCTCAAAAACTAGGAGACCCATAGCCTTTCTAAAAGCTACAGTCTAACTTCACTTTTTTGGTTTTGTGCAGTATAGATAATCTAGTCATGCGATTGAATGGTTTACCTATTTACCTCAACCAATTAAACACAGGATGAAATTTGTCGAGCGGCCTCTGTCATTGTTCCTCGCACCTTTGATCTAGAACAGCGTTTCTTAACCTTCTCCAGTCCACAAACCCCTGGGTAATCGAATACAATTTCAAGGACCTCCCTAATAAAAAAACATTAATAAATTTCAGACCATTTGGTTTAGTACCAGCTAAAAATATAACACAATACATTTCCGCGAACCAGTGATTGATAAACGCTAATCTAAACCCATCAAACTTCAGATCATGGAAGTTAGAAGATACAACATGTATAACCAAATGAATTAATTAAACATTAGCACTCGGTAAACATCTATGACAAATCTTATGCAGAATTGTAGCCAATGTGTCCATTCATACGCCACACCCTGTTTGATTTCCTGTTATCATATCACTAACTGGAAGCGTGCTTTGCTCTTAGCTGCATTTTACCTGTGAGGGCTATGAGAAGCAAAGGTTAGTGCAAACCAAACCACTATAATAATGAAAATAACCTAAAATTAATTAAAATATAACAAATGAAAATGGTATTCACTTCTGGCACCACAGGACACAAGCTAGTAGTCGCGTAGGTAATATAACTATACCTACCTTAGATGGGAGCATTCCTCAATCGTCGCGTCGCTACGACTAGATTTTATTAGTCAAGAGAAATTCTCATTATCTGCAGTAAAGGACGACAATATTAGGCATTATTATGACAAATGGCATAAGAAAATTACCGAGATCTTTCTCAAGTAGCTCCTTTGTAATTCCTAGATAGATGGATTAACAGTATTACTTATGAAAACCACGGATAACCGAAAACATTAGTGTCGGAAAAGCGTCGCAAGGGCGTCGACTTCAGTCGCTGGCGACGGCAGCCGCTTTTCTGTTTGGTGACAGATGGTCGGTTTGCGTGTCCGTTGCCTCGCTCGACCTCCATGCAAATTTTGTCTCGAATATTACTACAAGTTCCATTATCGTGTTTCGTTCTCGCTGAATTACCAGGGGAAGGATAGTCGAAATTGCACTAAAGAAGAAATTGCTCCCGGCATTATTATGGTAAACTCCAACACTATACTCATTTTAACTTCTACGTAAGGGGTTCTGTATGGAAACAATTTATAAAATACTCCCTTAAAGCGTGTCCTTGATCAAAAGGATAGGGGTTCATATCAGACATCATTACCTTACCTTGAATTCTCTGTGTATGGAGTGAAATGTACAATAAAATATTGACACTACGATTTGTTTCAGGATGGCTATGACTTGGTAAGTTCGACACGTATAAATACAACATGGTTTGTCAAAGTGGCATGTATGGTAGTGTGAGTTCATGATCTACTATCAGCGGACGTGAAAATTAGTCACTAATTTAGAAGCCTGTTTCAAAAAGCTTTACCTTTATACCACCGAGACTGTCTGATGACTGTTTCAGTCAAACTTGCCATTATATATCGGACTCAGGTACAAGCCGCCTATAGTTAGATATTTCGGGAAAAGGTTACGTATTCATACCCTTAAATCTATGTATGACTAGGGTAGTGTGACCTAATGTTTGAGGTAACGATCCGATTCTAATAGGGTTTTTCTTTGCATTGCTATTAATGTCTTGTATGTACTCAGCGACAAATTACAAGTTTGCATTGTTTTTAAGATGTCTTCAGGATTCCTTAAGGAAATCATGTTATACATCCTCAGGATATTTCTCCTCCTCCTCCTCATAGCCCTCTGGCTTTCAATTGTTCAAAGATGTTCTTGTTTGGTTCATTATTGTATCAAGATATACTTTAAAAGGGCGCACGCCAAGTAAGTACTTGCTTATAGTGCACAGATAGTCCAAATAGGAACCATAAACATCCTTAGCCATATGTTATATATCTCGCCTTAGCTTTATGATCATAGAGGGAATGAAATCAGGAAATAAACAAAAACAAACTATCCATATATACGGAGCTGAGTATGCGGCCTAATAACGGTAAGTTAGTGAATATGAAGTTGTTCAGAGAGTACGGTAAAACCATCAATGGTAAAATGTGTTGATACAGCGTCTATGAAAGAGATACAGAATAAATAGTTCTCAAAATATCAAAGCGTTTACTAGATCAATCACAAAGACCAAACAGTCATTCGGAAATGATAAACCTTCAGCGAAAAAATATAAAATACCATTTAATACGAAATTTCTCTTTAATTTATCTCAAATACTTTACCATTTTGCTGTTAAGAACTATTTTCAGTGCTATTTCTAATTCACAAAATAGACACAACTCGGTTATAATCTCTGCCTCCATCTCTGCCTTGTTATCAGCTATGATCCCAACTTCCAATATACGTTCTGCACGATGATCAAACATAAATATAGTTCGAACAGTTGGAACATCCCTTATATACTCCAAGCTGGACTCTGTCAAAGTAATAATGTTTCCAGCAGAACCGTCGTTAATCCACACGTCCCTTTCCGCATTCGCAGTGCTCACAGTGAAAAACGCGACAGTTTTTATTCAAATTGCAATTTTGTAAAACGTAAAATGTTCGCGCCATCGCAGCGATATCAAAAGTGCAGGAGATTCTGTCGGCGGCTGGCGGATATTAAAACACAAATTTCTCAGTGAATTTAACGTCGGGTAAAATAATGAATACCCTGGAAATGGAGAAGGATTTTCCTTGCGATTTTTTTCTGCTCAGCTTCCGGTATTCGGTTTTAATTTCTTTGTATTTGATGCGACAACGGCTCAGACTTTAATTTCCTTCACATTGCATGGGCGCTGTATAAACCAATTCCATTATGCTTCCAAGTAACAATGAATTAAATTATAAGTAGGTACCTACCTGCTTCATACAGAGGGATTACATTCAACATTATTTGGATTGTGAGGTGAACTGGAAAACATGATGTTAACGGATAGTTACACTGGTCAAAAATCTCAAAAATGATGAAATTCGAGAAGATATTGGAGAATATATTCCAGGACTAGCTAAATATCGATGCAATCATTTGGAGGAGAAATGCTTAACCAAAACCAGGTTTCCCAGTAAAGTTCTGGATGTATTTATACATTGGCTTCAATGTCAAGGTCTTAGCCCTTCTGGAGGTTAAGGATTAAGGTTGTGGCTGTGAAACAAGAACTCGTACTTTTCATCCCAATTCTGATCTCGGTAACAAAGTATCTACTTATATAGCCAAATATGAAACGAATCATTATTTTACGGGTTTGCTAGCCCTCGTTCCATAACTAAATAGTTTTTTTTATATATGTAGAGATATCCTTTTCCAACTTCAGAAAATCTCACACTGATGATGAAAAGTAACTTGGAAGCATCTTGTTCAAAGTTTTGTAGCATTCATTGTCCTAATGACTTTTATTGTCATTACGTGAGACAGCTCGATTTAACATTTGCCATGATAGAATCTATGGAATAAGAACAAATCTACTACTTTTCTTCGATGATGCAAACTTTAGAGGTATTTATATATTACTCTTCTCTGGATTGACTTTAGATATTTAAGGGTGTGCTTCAGGACACATCCCCACATATACAAGAGGTATTCCAATGTTGGTTTTATCTGAGCCTTGTGAATAGTATCTAATAAATGTTGCAGAGAATACAATTTTCTGCAGCGGAAGAGAACTCTCACTTCCTGGAACTCTCCCTCAGCAAGGTGGGCAACATGAACGTGCCAAGATATCTTATCGTTGGTGTTAACGGCCAGGAGTTTGTAAGAATTTTACTCGAATATCCCGATGTCTATAATTGATAGATCAGCATGTGATTTTCTTGTCAGGCTATTTGGCCTTTCGTAAGTGTCCAACTATTACTGAGATTTATTTGTAGATCTCCATTCAAAATTTAATTTGACTTTTTCGTTGACCTAGGTAGCTTCTCTCGAGATGATAGAGATATCAGGGTGCTGTCCCCTTCGAAGCTGTAGGATGGATGGAATGTTTTTTCTAATAGCTCGTTGATGTACAGCATGAAGATCTTTAGAGAAAACACATATCGGTGTTTGATTCCGACCCCACAAAGCTTCCGACTGTACACTCAATATTTGTAATCAATAATGATATACATTCGCCCAACATTGTATTTGATAGAAAATATATTTCATGCCAAGCAGCGTCAGCCGTTCACCCTTCCATCGCACCCTATAAAGCCTGAGATACCCTCGATTGACCCTACAAATTTCATGCACACAACACAGAAATATATCACCGATAAAGATACAGTTCCGACGTAACGTCACCCCTCCGGAAACTGGAAGTGTCATCTAGTCGCTATTTCCGCAATGGGAATGTGGCGCTACAAAAAAGCTCGAGTTACATGAGCGTCAGTGACTCAGACCATATCTGTTTTTCGCAGTTCTTATATTTTCAGGGGCTTTAGTTTGAAGCACTTCATTGCGGGATGCTTTAGCAACCCTTCTCCACGTCATTCACCATAATGTTCACCTTTTGAGGTATCCTATACATTTGTTCATCTTTCCACGGTGTTCACGCGTCACCTATTTTCTTAAATTTGCGTTATTATGTCATATCTTTGTAGTTTTCTATGGTCTTTTGTGTAGCATATACTGTTACCTATAATACATAATACTATATCTGTTGCTGTTTCGGTTTTATTACAAGCAACGCTATCAGAAGCAACACACATAAAGTGATGCATTAGTTGGCTTGGAAAAATAACTCTCCGCTCATGTCATAGATTCGCCATCAACTGAAATGTTTGAACCATAACGTTTAACGGGTGCCTTTTTCATAAATTGTGAATAAGAAGCTATATAAAGTTCAGGCGAACGCAACGTAATTAGATTTTATATAAACATATTATATAATATATATTCTTATATTTCTTTGTATTAACGATAATCTAGTAAAATAACAATTACAGCGGCGAATTCCTCGGGTGACATTGTATAGTGCTTGAAAGGGTAGAAAAACTGTGAAAAACTAAATTTCCTATTGAGGTTTTAGCTATAATGCTCCATATATCTAAATAATTTTCCATAGAATCTGATTTTTTTGGGTTCACAAATAAATGGTTAATCCTACAAATAATATGTATGTGGCATAGAAAATTCATATTCTTCCTTCTCACGCCGATTGGCAGAGAAGTATTGTAATCGAGAAGAATTTCGAATTCGAAGTATTGTGGTTACTTAATGGTATATATCTCACGAAAATCAATGACTCTTATTTATGTCGGTCTGTCTGTCTCTCCGTACTATTTTTGGTAATCTTTGGCGCTCTATAACTCGGTAAGTACTTTTGGGATCTTGATAAAACTTTAACACTTTGTAACTACTGTGACAAGGACGCAATATAATTGTTGTTTAAGAAAATTTGTTTAAAGGATGGCGAATTATTCGCAATACTTGGGAATGAAAGTGCGAGCAGGAGGGTACCTCAAATTTTTTACGTTGGTAGAGTGCATCATAGAGTCTTTTATCATCTGATCCGGTAATTGTGAGGACTTTTTAAGCATGGCCTTCTGAAAAATGAACATATATATGAAATGCTAGAATTTCTGGTGCTTATTTAAGTCCACATGCGATGAGACAAATATTTACTAACGTTTCTGTTGCTGTATTTTTAATTAAGGCTGTCTAGGCACCCGAGATGTTGATAAGCTATTTTGACCATGGCATGTAGATCTAAGTAGCCAGTGAAATATATATGAAACAACGACGAGCAACAACAAAACCAAAATAATGGAAATAATACATTGGATTTCAGTCAATCTCCATATCACTCCTACGAGAGTGGCAATTATGCAACATGAATTCTCGATTGTACTACATAATGGAGTTTTCGATATCCTGCGGCGGCAGTTTGTCACTCGTCTCGTCATTAATTAAATCGGCGAGTTGCAGAGGGTGGGGGAGAGAGGAATCGATCCATATCGGCAATTATAATAATCTGGATTAGCGACAAACCGGCGATCCATCATAGTACAGAGCAAGATATATGATTAGGTGATTTTCGTGTCGCGCGGCCTAATTAAGCATCCGACGGGTAATTAACTGTCGTTTCGACGCGTGTCAAACGGGCGGCGGCGCTGAAGCGGTGGTGCTTAATGGGGTGAACCCTGCTCCAGGACGGCGGACCAGGTCCAGACTGTCACGGGTGTGGCCATCGACTACTCTCGTTTTTCAACTTTCAAGTAGTTTTAAGTTCGGATGAAGTAGCAATTGCGCTACCGAATTTGATCAGGGATCAGATAACGAATGGTAGTGGTGGAGCTATAAAATACAATAAACAAGAATGCAATGGTTAATCCTCCTCCAATAAGCGTTAATGGGACCACCCTACCACGAGAAATTAACGCTAAGACCCTTGACACAAGACTGAAATGGATACATCACATCAAAAAAAAGCGGGAAGAACTCAACCTTCGTTCGATCCTCAAAACTGTCCCTGTTTGGCTCTACGGTTGTCAACTGTGACGTTGTGGGATTATACAAAGATTCTCTCATGACGAAAGGCTCCATCATCACCCAAACGCAGAAGCTCTTCAGCTGCTTGACAACCACAACGCTGTCCGACGGTTGAAGAGAACCAAGCCATACGAATTAATGTAGTGCTTTGGTGCATAGAGTAGAGTATGTGTACGAATTCATAGTTATAGTTTTAACGTGACCTAAAGGACATCGATGGATTTACTTTAGAGATAAGTATTAGTTTGTAAGAACAGACAGAACTGGACAGATACTTTGTCCAGTGAGCTACGTAGGTACATCCCGCAATCAGTCCCGTTAGAATATCCGAGAGCGAGCCATCCTCTGACATAATAATTGCGTGCCTTGTCCACAACTATGGACACTGCGCCAGTGTCTTGGAACATTAAAGGTCTCCGAACATGTTACACTGGCAAGCACTTGTATTGAACAATCAGCTCATCCTCTATAATGCAACATCCGTGACAGTTACATATTTACTTGTGAAGTTGCGAATATATTATAAAAACTGTCGGTCCAAGTGGAGATGTGATTCGGGCTCCTCTAAAACCAGCGTTCACTTTAAATTTTAGCGTTGCTTATATCTAGCAAGATGGCCTCACTTTCTTAGAATGATAGAGATATCTTTTGGTGAAACATTTCACGAATTTTTGATCTATCCACAATACAAAGTATATCTTAAAAAAGGCTAGGGAAGCAACCAAGACAAGGTAACAGTTTTCTATAAGTAGACTAGCAGAATAGTGAAGAAGGTGGTTATGTAAACCATCAGAGCATGTCTTGCATTGGCCATAGCAGGCCGTTGGCGCGGAAAACGCCCGTCATAGAATGATTCTGGCATTGATAATATACGTAATTCGTAGCGGGACATTTACACAGCAGGTTCATAACTGTCTAATCTTCATTTTCAGATCCTCCATATACACGAGTACCACTGAAGGCGTTTCCACAGCTGATAATCCAGTCGCAGCGCACATACATTTTATTCCTTTTTCGCTAGGATAACTCAAAAATTATCAATCGAATGATCTGGAGTATCGTGCCAAAGATGTGGGTGATATTCCAATTCTGAAGTCGTCGTTAAATTACAATCCAATGGCGTTACCAATGGGGCGATACAAGGCTACTGCTTGAAGGGGTGGTACATAAATTCACATGGCAACCTGTGTGTGCATCTATTATCAATCTTTTCTAGAAGAAGAATCCAATTTGGCATCACGGTAACCTCAGATTTATGGGCTAGACTTACAAGCTATGTGGACCGATATTTCCCTGTTCCATTTTTCGCATAATTAGAACCATATCTTTCATACAAGTTGAGTGAAAGAGCGTGTTCTGTGCGCCATTTTATTACTTCTTCTATATTCCGTAGAGCCCATTGCATATTTATGCTCCCAGATGTTTAGATCAGATTTACCGTCAAACAAAGATGACTTGATAGCTGATTTTGGAATCCATACACCACCCTGTATTTGGAACTCAAAAATTACATTAAATCCCAACCAGTTCTCGGGAAGTCAAATGTATGAATGCGTTTTTAAATTGCAGTTCCCATAAATCCATCACTGTAATAAAAATGTCCGAACTCGTGTAACAGTGATGAGGGGTGGTAGTTTTTTTTTCAGCATTTTGTCGATGCGTGAAGTGAACAGAACTGGAGAGGTCGATTGCTTTTTGATGGCGCTTAGATTAATATCCCCTATGATTTGAGCCAGATATATTGTACAATTGCATTTTTCACTCTGTTGGCCATCGACAACATTCATTATACCCTTTAGGGCCATTAATGGAAATTACGTTATCTCGAATGTCATCGGAGCTAAACGATATAGCAGTAAAAATAAATGCTAGAACAGAGAAAAGTTATTTGAACTGGGTGTAGCAGCCTAGTATGTGATGGTTTCCTGTTTGAATTCTTGCGACTAACATTGTTTTTAAGAGTTCTGAAGTTAGAAAATGATTTGAAAACCATAACTTATGTATATTGATATGGGCTTTTGTTCAGAAGATGCCAAATGACGTTTCGAATCATGAATTTAATACTTCACTTTTGTTGCTCTATTTGTGGAATCTCAAAAAAACCTGTACCTTTATAATATTCAATTTAATTTTGTCAACCTAAGCATTGCTTCCTGATTATGAAGTTCAGGAGTTTACAAATATTTATGAAACATACCGCCGTTCATCTTCAAAACTGCAAAATTCTGTGTCGTAGTTTCAAAAGACTGATCAGAAGTACTTACATATATTGTTACATCGAAAATACATATTCTGCAACAATTGAGGACATGAAAAAGCTAGGCATGGTGTTACAAATATTAATACGTACAACGTACAAATTGATTGAATAAATAAAAATACAGGTCCATACGTACATATGAGTTTATGGGTGAAAATATTGAACAGTGTTTACTTCTTGAAGTTTTTTTCTAGTACATATATTTTTTGTTGTTTGAAACTTGTAGACAAGGTGGATTTATCAAAAGTTTGATTTCGGACTTCCATTGTCTATAAAATTTTGAGTATCACGACGTTTCGATTGATATGATATCTTCAATCGTCTTCAGGTGAACTGGCGAACACGTTCCTTTCATGGCTATTTATACGCTGTCCGGTGACGTGTCGTTGTGCGCGGTCTGTTCTGAATGGTTCCCGATGAGTGGTATTCCGGTCTGCTTACGTGGCTGTTTGTCGGTCATTGTTTGTTGTCTGGTCCAGTCGTAGTCTATTGATCTTCTTTATGAGTGGCTGCCATATTGGTTTAATGTCTACGCTGGGTTTGCTGTACACGTTGTTGTTGTTGGTGATGAATGCCACCTCCTTGAATTTTCTTCGATACCAATGCTTGGCAATAACCCTAGCGTCGTCCCAAGCTATCTTATGGTGCTCCGTTCATGCGTGGTCAGCTATTCCAGATTTTCCTGTCTCTGCTCACTGGGTGTTAAGACGATGTTCTTTGATTCTCACTTCCAGTGGCCTTTTTGTTTCTCCAACATAGATTTTACCGCATTGACATGGCATCTGGTAGATGCAGTCCTTTGTCTCTTGACATTTATTCCTGGGCTTAATTTTTGTTAGGATGCTTCTGAGGGTGGCATTCCTAGAGAATCTTGTTTGGACCTTGTATCGCTGACCTATTCCTCTGATTCCATCTGATATTCCTTCGACGTAAGGCAGAATGAGTAAGTGCTGAGATTCTTCATGTCTAATTCTTCTACTGTTGGTATTCTCCTTTATTGTTACTTCCACTAGCTTCTTTGGGTATTTTATAGACAATGGAAGTCCGAAATCAAACTTTTGACATATATTTTTTCTTTAAAACTCTCACTTAACTTGAGCCTCCTTTTTTGAACTCTGTCAAAAATCTAACAAATGTGCTAATACAGCGCGTAACATAGAGATCTGCGAAAGAGCAAGGCTTTGCAAAAATTGTTGAGTTCTTTAGTATTTCAGTACATTACTGAAACGTATATCTCGACATATTTTTTTAATTATAAGCCACTTATGTTAGGCATGATGATTTTTTCATAATACAGATAGCATCAAAAAATACACCTACGAATATTTACAATAAATGTTAGATGTTCGTGGCTCACTTCAACTGTTCATCGATCCATCCTGATATGAAATACTGAAGCTACTACATGATATTTTCTTCATGCGCCAATTACAGTCTTGAATAAGAACGAGCTCGTACATAAAAAGGCGTATTATAACTCTTTCATCTAGTATAGTTTATAGATAGGACGTATACGTGATACAAACCGGTATCTCTTTGTCATCTATCGTTTTTCATTGTCATTTTTTAAATGGTGTTGCTTGTAATTTCATAGTTCGCAAGTGAGGATAAAACTAATGATATCTTGAATTACATTACATTCATTCTCAGTTACTCCAGTTCAGTCCATCCAGCACTTCAATTTTATATGCCTAGAATACGCAGTGTAGAACCAAAACGATACGTCTGGTGACATACACGCAGGTGTGCATCGCAATATCCAACGATATTCCTCCGTCTGCTCTGTAACAGTAATGCCAGCAGTCTTGCTATTCAGCTCGAGGACTAATTAGGGCTTGTAACAGTTCCCGGAGGTTCATTAGGGCAGAATAACTTGTTTATGCCTTACGAGCATAGGAAGGGGGCCTCCCCGCTTGCGACGATACAGCTTTGAAGTAAATGTACAACGGTTTTAAACCGAGCAAAACACAGCGAATGAGGTCAATGTGATTAAATTTGTATGAAAAGTTAAGGGAAACTAAATGGCGTCGCTAACTGTAGAAGGTGGAGCAGAGAGGGGAGTAGAAATAGGTGAACACCAAACGTTGTATTATTAGGAGACACGCCTGAGTAGTAAAGAACAATCAAATTAACTCCAGAAATCAACAAAAATTATCACACCAGCATTGTAGGGTAGCACTTAGGCTTCAACAAGGCAAATTTCTGCATACCTACATTCTGCCGGAAGCATGGAGCTATCGTCAACATTGTACTGGACATCAAGGCACTAAGATAACTAAAACTATAAGCCAGGTTAGTTTATTTTATGAATGATTACATAAAAAGCAATATTTTACGTGTTGTTCTATCTGTACCGATTTACTGTGTCATTACACTAGTAGTTCCTAGATAGAATACAAGTGAAAAATGTACAAAAAATCACTGCAGGCTTTCCGCTGGCTGCCAGGGATAAATCCAGATATTGGCACCAACCGAACATGCCGCGCTATTAAACAAATCAGTGGCGGGAAATATGAGCGAAAGTTGGGCCATAATTCTGCGCGATAAATGACATCAAACCGGCGGGATGGCCGAAGCGACGGGACGAGTTTTACTGCCGCCATTATGTGAATGCTGGCGGTTGGGTGGAGGATATGTGGAACTGGAATAAATGAAAATCAGGGTGAACTTCGAATGAAAAGGGAAGTCAAGCAGAGTGACTCACTACTTCGCATTCATCAACTTTTACTTCTAACGCCATCTGGCAGGGAAGTGCTGTAGTAGAAAAATGTTTTGAATTCGAGGTATTGTGCTTTCTTGACCTTCTATGATATATACATCACGAAAAACCTCTGAATCTGTCTATATTATGTCAAGTAATCCTTCCCCCGCTATAACTCGGAAAATATTTTTAACACGACATTACTGGTGTAACATCATATCATGTCAGTGGTGGCAGAGTTATCGCCAAAAAAATATTTATAAGAAACGCTCAATCTTCTTTCTTGGGCGTTTCCGAAGCCTAACAATATTTTCCAAAAAAAAAATTGGATGTAATCAAAAATTGAAGACTCGTTGAAGGGTGATGTAATAAGTAGATCCTAAAAAAAATCATGTGTTGCTAGAAAATGTTCTATTATCTATAAAATGTTTACCACGGCAGTATTTCGTTCTTTTTGAGATCTGGATCTAGTGGCAGCAGAGTAATATTGAATATACGGATCGATATAACTACGTGAGGCGACAATATCTGGTGTACATGTCTACTCTATCGTTCAAGTGATACTGACGAATGGTCGAGTTCGATTTGTCAGATTGCCACGCCAATTCGAACACTCCAGTTTTTCCTGCTTCTGTTCCATATTACGTGAAGATCGCCCTTATAGGGCTAAGGTTTATTTTATATTTTACCTACAGTGGAATCAGTTCACTGAAGATTTGATTGAATTTCAGAATAATTTATTAATTCTATAGGAATAAGTCTTTGGAAATTTTAAAAATCTGGATGAGTTTGGGAGTTTGGAAATTCATAAATGATTTAATGTCTTTAAGTAGTTCAAATGTCCAAAATCTTATTTAAATATTTATCTCCAAAGTGATGCCATTCCGTGCGAAGTACAGCAAGGACACACTTGAAGCTATTTTTGAGACGGGGGAGACCGTTTTCTTTTGGCGTGAATATCATTATTTTCCAGTATACTGAACTTAGGTGGATTCCTATAAAGTTCCCTTATGAACGCAGTTGTTGAACAATATTGTTTTGGTAATTTTGATAGTTTTTAAGTAACCAACTGACTATCAAGTTTTATTTTGAAAATCGGATTAGTGAAAAATGAATTCCTGTGATGAATTAATTTAATCCTGCAGAATCAATGACCACCTGCAGTGCGACGTTGCCGTATCGTACATAACCATTATTCTGGAAGCGAACCTTACTTTTTCCCAATATGTACTTACGCCTTGAGAAGAAAACTGAAAAGACTGATACAACTTAATGTTAACTTAACTTAAGATTTTTTTACTTAGAATTACAACATTATGTTTTTAACTGAACACATAAACATTTTTCAATATTATATCATCAAAACATTGAACAGCCTACATGGCCACATTTGTTATCTTATTTGAAAGGAGTAAGTTTCGATTTCGCGCCTCATTATTTCAAAATTAGTAGCATTGCAACATGTCGCATAATGCGATCCTCCAATTATTTCTAGATTTGCATTTTGTGTCTAGCAGTTTTAGTTTTAATTTCCGTGACTGGGCGTTTTCATAAATACAAATTAAAGTTCAGGGTTTAGTAAACCTTTTTAAGTTTTAATTGTTAGCGACACATTTGTAATGACACAAATTACGTAACCCGGTGCAGTGGCGGCGAATTAAAGATAAATTAGTACAAAGAATTTTCCCGCATTTTGCAATATGTGCAACTGCTAAATTCATATCTCGTGCGGCTAATGCGTATGTAACACTAATTCCCAGGGTTGTTACATTTGTGTCTGTATTTTTTATACCTTGGTCAATGCTTTCCTTTATTAAACTTGCAGCGTTATAAATATGTACAAATTACTCTAGCTCTAGGAAAATTAGAAATATAGAAAAGCAGTTTCACGGTACTTCTGCTCAAATATGTGAATTTTACGTCTGCATTTTCTCCAACGAAGGCGCCTTCATTCACACCTTTGTATCATAAAATTCGAACATTATATTCCGTTCATACAAAATGCCACTTACTGTTTTATGCCATTTCTGAAAGAATTTCATCAATCAAATGGGTTTTGCAGGAAGTGATACCAAATCTGCTGTCAAAAGTTTCCGAGTATTGTCGATTTATGTTAATAATCATCTGAAAATTGGCTTTATTCAATAATTAACGTCCTAATTATATCCCACCGCATGTAACAGACTTCAAAAGCACACTCATTGGTTGAGTCTCCAATTTATAATGCTATTTTCTGTGATTATGGATAGCCTCAAAAACAAAAACAGCAATATCTAGCTCCAGAAGGGCTGCGAAGTGATGAATGTAACCATAGTGGAACAGAGTCTCGGTGACAGCCCGTTCCACAACATGGTTGTACAAAAAAATTGCTTTTGAGGTAGTGGTAAACGCGACATGGTGACGATGTGTCTGCTGGGCTCTTCACCAAACACTTGAAGGAATATTAGCTACATTTAAGGTTTTGAACAATAGTGGTGCAACATCCAGTTTACTCCTTCATTGTAAGGCAAAAAAACTACTTATGCATATAAAATGTTCTATTCGGTAGTGCTTACGAATAATAATTATTAGTTAGCTTATTTGTAGATGTTGTTGGTCACTATTTCAACTGAGGGTAAGTAGTGTTTTTGTGTAATGTTTTCTGGCACTACGACATTCATCACCAGAAAAAGCATATTGCAACGACTTTGAATTTTCACACATTATGCTAAAGGCATTATGAATATCTCAATGACACAAAACCGCTATCGAAGAATTAACCCAAAGTATCACCATACATTAATTGAAACAGATGAACTTTATTTATTTTCTATCTTCTGATGAAACATTGTAACTTGACTCTCACAAAATCCGATACAAATTAATTTTGAACAACCTTATCTATCCAAAACTATATAGAAATTGATTTGCAATAATGACCGATGACGAAAATCTGGTACTGCCTTACTTTTTCGCTCAACCTTGTATGTTTAGCTACTGAATTTAAGGTGTACTTTAGTATCATATCTTTATGCCTCAATTATTGCGAGATTGGCAGCTAGACGGCAACGTTCCTGTGGACCTAGCATAATAATATCATAATATTGTAAGGGCGGCGGAAAAAGTGAGAAAAGCAACTGTGTGAATGCATTCCTTAATAGCGTTCTCCGTAAGATATCGCGACATATTCTGCATATCTCACTTCGTCACATAATGAAACTTCGAGAGAAACCAAGCGAACATCAAAAGCTATGGATATGACAGCGGAAAATGTTCGATCTAAGATAACGCCAAAGGGATCTTCGTCTCTAGTACAACAGATTGAGCTGAACATATTTGTGTAGAGTAATAGGAATTGGCAGAGCACATCTACGGACAATGGAAAAGTAAAACCCCTTATGCTGGAAATGCGGAAAGCCAGTAGACACTGCTAAGCAGTTTATCCTTCATCGTCCTACCTGATAGTGATAGGCGGTCTTAAGTTGTGTACAAACCATCTCAAAGATCAGGAGACAATTGTAATCTCATTCAGCCGGGCACCTGCTATTGGGGTACACCATAAGCCTATTTTATAGTATGGTTTTATATAAATGTACAATTTCATCATTCATATAAATGCATCATTTCCACCAACAATTCAAACGTAGTTATCATATAAGCTAATCCTCATTTAGCAATCAATCTAGATAAAGTGCTGCTGCAGCTGACGCAAAGGATTTTGGGATGGTAGTGATTTGCCTGGTTCCATGCAGGATACAAACGTATTGCTATCTGATAAACTGTAGATTGGTATAGATGCTATTCCCCACAGTTCATTGATGTACATCAGGAAGAGCTTAGCAGGCAGAACGGATCTCTGGGAAATGCCAGCGTTGACGATAAACACATCGAAAATGGATCCATTCACCTACACGAACAAGGATCGGTACCGGAGGAAACTATCAAATCATTGGCATTTACCCGGTGATAGCCCATAAACCGCACACAAGCACGACTGGAAGTTCCTCATGCCACAACCAATTGGAAACTCTCGTTATATCCAGTGCGATGGCTTGAGAATCTCCAAAATTTCTGTTGCTTTGTTTCACACGTGACTTAAGTACGCTACATCTTCCGTGGATTTACACATCCAGAAGCCACGTCAGCGTATATTTATTCCAATCACCTGAAGAGACGTACGTGATGACAGACTTCATAACCTTGAACATGATGCTGAACAGAGTCAGTTTTTTTCACCTTTTTAGGGATGGTTTTCATGCCACCAATATTACAATCAGTAGAAAACGCCTCGCTGGTTGAGGCGGAGCCTCAAACCACTCTCCTGCCCTATGTTTGCGGGAGTTATCTGTACATACGTATCTTGACGAAAAAACCTATCGATGTGGTGGAACATACATCTGTATTTGGGTGGGAAAGTAAAACCTCCAGAACAGTTGGTGTATATGTCATATATCAGCCAGATATAAAAATACGTGGATGATACGCGAGAGGCGCAGGAATTTTCCAGTCTACTACAATCACGAAATTGCTGATTTCTTTTGTGCTGTCAGGATTTCTATCGTTTATTCGGGTTGAAATGTGGGTGTGCAATGAATCAAAAAGAAATCAGAGGGTCGAGAATAAACAGCGCCTGTGTTTGTTTTAAATACTCAAACATATATTCGGATGGGATTTTTTAATGGATTTCAGGACCGAATTTTGGCTTTCTGTAAAGCTGTCACGGGCTGTTCATATCTTTCTTTTCTGGCCATCCAGTCATTCAAGAATTATTTAAGAAGTTCTAATGAGCATTTATTGATCATTTAAAAATATATTATGCCGATATTTTCTGTGCAAATGATTGCTAAATTATAAGAAACCAAATTTACGATTTTATGTTGCAATTATAAAGAAATATTACATAAAACAATAGAAGTATCTATACGTTAGAATACGTTAGTTTTTCTCAGATTTCCTATTATACTCTTAATACAACTATTATGATCTACAAACTTGTCTAGAGAAAATTTAGTGATAGTTCAGTCGGAGAGGTAAGGGTAGTCGAATTGATTTAAGAATTTTAGAGGTAGAGTTGTTGTAGTAAAAACAGGCATTAAACGTTTCTTCTATGGTGTATCAATCCCACAATTTACAATACTATCCAATTTCAAACCCAGATCAAAAATAATTCAACCATTGCAAGTCAATATTCTGCTGTCTGTCCATCATTCCCAATCACACTCATAAATATTACGACTGACATGGTAGTGATTATATTCCTATAATCATTGTAATGGCATCCATAGCGAAAACAACTTTTCTGTCAGCAAACCTGGTAAAAAAAAATCAGCATATATGGTCCTATGAAATAAGTTAAGCATAACGGGTTCAGTCCTTAAATCTACACCTTGTCCTAGTTCTTAAACCCTTCCGATAGACATTTAAGGAGTAAATAGAACGCAATATGTAGGTGTATTGATTATATTCAAACCACAAGCACCGTAAGAATTTATATAAAATGAATTGTACAAATTGAATAACTGAAAACAACTTCTGTAGGTCTGTATAATGTAATTAATGTAAGATGTAAAATTCCTGCGAGACAAGAAACCGAAGAGCCATAGAGGAGAAAGGTTTACGAACGTTATCTTCCTTTTTTGTTATTTATGCAGAAAGTCTTAAAATGGTGAAGAATGATTTATCAACAACCTAAAGCACATCCCATTTACATCAGAAGTGGAGAAGTAATTCATTGAATTACAAGGTGACAAAAATATCAACACAATTACAGTTGTCTAAAAAAATTCATCTTCCAAATCCTACCTACTGCATCCACCATATATCTCTCGCTTGGGAGGTAAAATTGAAAGTGGTCCATGTCCTAGAAACAAAGACAGCTTGATGAATGTCATATAACTTCGAAACAATAATGTTATGTGACTATTGTTTTGAAGTTTCAAGGATGTCACACAATCATGTCTCAAGTTGCATATGTCTTCAGAGTAAAATGAGCATTCACATATTTGTCTACGAGTTAGCGAATTTCATGGCATTGAACACGAACCAAACACGAACGTACAAACTCGTCATCGTCTGCCAGCACAGCTTATTTCAATTTATCTACGTATAGACGTAGAATGGCAGAATGTGCGATAGAGTTTTGGAAAGCAAAGTTAAATACAAACAGTTTGATTCAGACACGAGGGTGTATTTGACTTTGATTATATATATTTTCATCCAGTATGGAAAAGAGCATTTACGTGGGTTTGTGTAATCTTGATATAATATGCAAATATCAGAATCGTCCCTTTACTACTAGCCACCTCATTGCTTAAACGCACAAGCACCATATGTTCCTAAACAGAGGATTAGAGGAAACTTGTTTGACACGTTTAAAAGGCTTACCACGGTTAATTCCTTCTCAACTTAAAAGAGGTTACAGAGTTTTTTTGGATTACACTACAATCCATAAGAGGGAAGGTGGTGGGAAGGACCCTTCCGGTAGAGATTCGAAACAACGGGGTCGACACTGAATTTGAAGCGAGCTGGCGGCTGAGGGACCTCTTGAAGTGAAAAAAAAAGTTGCACACACTTTAGCTTCTGTTCGAAGTAATCCAGACTTGAAATTATACCCATATAATACCCATCTAGTGCAGGAAATCAAGTCAAATGATATAAATCTGAGGATGTGTTTTGCTGAAACTATGTTAGGTCAATTCCGTAATTTTTACTACACATTGCTTATACAGGAGGAGCGAGAATCCTTGAGCAAAACATGGAAGGTCCTTTCATTCGCTTAAAGCAACAGCATGGGCAGGAATTTCAGCTAAAGGAATCATTGAACCGTGTTTTTTTAAGGTTCTCGCTGCTCTACGGTCACGGTGAATTCTACCGTATGTGAAGATGTTAAGGTAATTTCTGGCACTACTGCAATTTGATGGATACAATCAGGATACGTGGTTGCAACAAGATAGATCCACCTCTCAAACGTCAAACAAGTCCAAACTAGTAATTGTAGGGATGTTTCCGGAAAAGCTGATTTCCAAGAGAAGAAAGTCCTGATTTCTCCACACCAGATATCTTTTTATGAGGTTATTTGAAGAGTCATGTATACAATAAGAAACAAAAAATGCTGCTGTAATTGAAATCGAAATATTCGAGGAGAAATGTCTGATATCTCACGAATTTTCCAAAATCTCCGCACTCGATTTGAAGAATGTTAGCGTCGAAGTGGTGGCCATTCAGACGATGATGTTTGAAAACAATTCCGTAAGTCATGTATGGTAATTAAACCATTTTTCAAATAGGAGAAATAGTTTCGTTTATATAATTTTTTTAAATGCTTACAAATTCATGGCCCACCTGTATTTTGTTGCAACAATTTTTCTTCAATTCCTTTTTTCAAATAAAGGAGCCAGCCAAGTGAAACACTTTTCGCTATACCTAACAGATTGGCAGATTTGCAGTTCATGATGTTAATACTCCTGATTCCAGCTTCTGAAAAAAATTACGTGCACCACCGTCTTAGATTCATTCAGCTTTTGCTGTTCGCCTGATTTCTTAAAATCATATAACGCTTTAAGGTATATCTCTTGACTTATGATAACCACATGCATGGCTTGATACATCTCTACTCTGACAAAACATTCAGCTGTAGAATCTTCGGTTTTCGCCGTCAAGGTTCCTACTCGTTTATTCACGTGAAAATACGAGAAAACGTCGGAGAGGAATAGAATTTCAGAGTGAAAGTAAACAGACGGAAAGTTTCAGTTTGTAGGAGGACTTTCGTTGACTTTACGAGGTAGTTTATTCAAATTCATGTAAGTTTAGGTGTTTAGATCTTAGTTAGCATTCAAAGACAGACGAGCTGTAATGTAAAATATGTTCTACAAGTGTGCATTTTGAGTCATATTCCCAGACTAGGCATGATAACAGGAGATTACAAGAAAACTGAAATAGATGTACTCAACATTTACATGTACATTTCATTATCTTTAGTACGTACGAATGGAAGTTGAAATTATATTTAGTTAATTTATCACCGCGTACTGACCAGAGATTCAATAAGGACACAACAAATAAATTTAATATTTACCATTGGACGGAAATTTGTCCTTGTGCTTTCACTCAGGAGTGAAGCTATTCATATCCAAATAGCAAGAGTTTCAGTTTAGAATATTCCTTCATTTAAGTTAACAAGAATTTTATTTTTACAAAATCAATACGTACTTCTTTGATGTCAAACTGTTTTAACTGTAACTATTCACTACTAACTGACTACTACTGACTGGAGTAGCTCATTTCTAGTTAGGGTAATGCAAATTTCTCAAAAACAATGACAGTAGGAACAATTATAAGTTGTGGAGACACAACACATACAAGTAAATAGGGCATCCAATCCACTTTGCAAAAATTTTCTCTTGGTTCTAAATAACTCGATTATTATAACTGAAAAGTTGCAGTATGACCATTTGACCAACCATTTAATGGTAGAATGTATCAAAAAAACAACTTTATTTAGATATGTATTCTTGCCACTTCATGTCAAAACTTAAAATCCTTTTACCGGCTAAAATAGAGGAAGTCAATGAAGAAGTTGGATTCCAGATAGCTTATTCTAGGATCATTATTGTTATTATGAGGATATGTTTCAGTTAAATGACTGAACAATGTGAACAAAGTGGAAGAAAAAACGTCACAAAACCTTACCGAAACTGTACACACCAAATACACATCAGGAACATAAGGTATATATCATAGAATTGAGTCACCTAAAAAATACAATGACTAACATATCTGTCATTTTATCAATCATACTTATGTGGTTTAAATTATCGGCCAGCTGAAAATGTTAATATTACATAATGTTTATATTTAAAAACTATTGGTGCCAGTACCATGGCTGCTATTCTAGCTACCTCCACAGTATTGACTGTGTGAGAGATACCTAAGTCTGTTTATTAACTCACATTGAATATTTATCCTTCGGTAGGCAGCGGTCGTTCCCGTGCTCACATTAAATATACGCTAATGGAGCTGCAAATGACCTGGCGGTATTCCCTTTAGATTAATAAGCATTATCAATAAACCCCGTAGCTTCGGCTAATTTTCACCTCAACGCTAGAGTTGGGAGCGGGACGAATGAGGGCCGGCGTGGAAGAGGCGGCTCTGCAAGCAACCGGGAGCTCTTAGTGGATTACGCGGTTACAGGAATCTCCTCAAGCACGGATTACGATCCCAAGCTGTATATGTTGTCGTTTTGTGTCTGTCCAGCGGGGCTACGATAGAATTTACAAGTATGTACTGGTAATCACCATACTATTTTCTCGTTATATCTTAACTTAAAATTAAGTAGAACCGGTCACAGCTTTAACACTATTACTACCTACACCACCTTATGAGCTCTATTCCAAGAAAATCAATCAGCTTTTTGGATGACACATCATTGTGTTTCCATCCTTACGGTTTCCGAAGGTGGCTAAATGCATACATGAGCATATTGTATGTCCGCGGTCGGTAGGTCAGAAACTTATTATTAGAAAAAAACACTTTTTTTATGCATTTGTTTTGAGATAACATGAAAATAGAATTTGATGTATCCTTTAATTCTGTTCATTATCAACCAACCAAAATCATATCAATTGTATAGGGCATTATTATATATTAAAGGTATTCTCCGTGAATTGCTTTCTTGTTCCCGAAAATGAAAATGTCTAAGCAAATGCCTAGTACTTCATTGTACATGTCTTTTACATATAATTGTTGTCTGATGAATCTTACAAAAAAAGGGTAAGGGATTTTTTATATCTACAGGAGCCTGTTGATTTACACCAGCAATAGTCGAATGGCCCAGATATTACCAAGCCATTGTTCTTTAGCTTGGTCCTATAATATAATAAATTGCGGAAACCCAAATAAACTGTCGTAAACTTGTTTATAACAGAAATATTTTTCTTACTGTAAATTGATTTTCAGTCTTGCCTCTGGGAGTTTTATCTTCCTTATCCAACTAACTCCAATTATCATGTTTAACAGTTGATTAAATGAATTCGCCTGATGTGTAGTATAAATAAACAACTGCTACGCATCAAATATTCTCTAGGGCATGAAATACTTTCCCACCCTACCTCTCAAAACGTATTCAATATACAGCATGAAGTTTAGGTATAAATAGAGGGGAGCATAGCCGAATCCAGTTGTAATCATGAAACACAGCCTAAGTAAAAAAATGGTACAATAATCTTACAATTTATTACTTCTTAGAGCTTACATCTTTCAGCAACTATTAGCAAACTGGTATAACATCATTATGATTACCTAAACTTACCTAGCTTAGCTAGGAAAATATTACCCTGTATGTTAATCAACCAGAACATGTGAGCAGTTGTCAAAGCAAACATCTCGAACGTCGAGATCTATTGAAATTGATTATGGAACATTTGAGATGAGCATTTTAGTATCTATTAAAACTTCGAGCTGTGACAGCTGTCAGTCAGGCAGTCAAAAAGTTATGAACCAGAAATCGTTGAAATAAATAAGTGTTTCACAAACACAATAGTGATAATTGTCCAATAATTATAACCACACATGCTTAGAGGAAACATTGGCGGAGATTTTAACTGACTGAAGTTTTGTGAAATCTTATCGACGTTATACTGCCTCTAGCCCAGGCACACAGGCAGCAAAAACGTTAATATAGTTTAAACAAATGTGCTCTCAGTAATGGCCAGCAAAAAAAATTTAATATTTATCGAAAACACTTCTGAAATTTATGATTAGATATATAATAAGACTATGATTGTTAATTTGGTATGGGCAATTAGATACGTTTAAGTAATATTCATGTATCTCTCATAAGCGAGACTAACTGTTTCACAGTCAACCACGTCTTGCGTGATTCACGAAAATATACGGTTTAATAGCTATATTGGATATATTACTAGATTCACATTCATAGTTTACATGAAAATACAAAAATATATAAAATGATGCTAAAAATGGCACTAATAGTTTTCATCCTTCTGTAACGATATTCACATTGTAAAACTTTTAAAAAGCGGTTTTATTGTTGACCCTGAACGGAATTGCTACCACTAAAGCAGTTGAAATTTATATAATATTAATAAGAACCAAAGGCCGAGCCAAATCTTGATATATAAAATACAAACCCTTGTAAATCTCAATATTATTACGCGGAAGCAAACATCGAGATCAAAAAACGGCAATAAATAATGAACATTACTGCAAATATGCTGCATTCTGTTTTTGAAAACAGCACGCATTTCCTCGCTGCTATGAGAACAAAGGGATAAAGGACATAATGCGTGATGTGGTACAAAGGAATTTCCAGGGCATTCAAGCTAAACTGAAAATGGCAAGCCGTCGAGTAGCAGCTTTGAAGCCTCTTTCCTCTTCGTGCTGGAAGAAGGGACAATATACTAGGGATATAAACACGGTATGACGGAAAGCGGAATGTTAAAAGAGACATTTATGTGGTAGCGGTCTAGGACGAGGGTAGAGTACGTATATATAAAGGAAGGACCGATTTATTTATAAGTATTAAATTATAAATTTCAGCAGATTTTGGTGCTCTGGATAAATATTACAATATCCATTGAGCTGGCCCATTACTAGAATAAGAAATGTTTAATTTTATTAGCGTTTGTGTAAATAAAAGCTCAGTATAGGCGGTAGAAAGTCGGTACAATTTCTCTCGAATACATTTTGGCTACCCCTGCTAGCTGTTTCTAATGTAGATGTTTTGTACATAACATTTTGTACTAAAATCTGCATAGTCAGTCGAAATATCCGTGAGGTTTTCCACTAAGCATACGTGGGCGTGGTTACAATTGGGGTATTTTCCAACTCGGTAATATTACCTTCAGAATAGCTGAAATTGATGAATGCAGCCAATTTTTAACGGTGGTGCTGTCACTTCCTAATGTCTTCACTTACGTGGTTTGAAAAATTAATTTGAAAATTTAACCTTCAGAGTACCTCATTTTATCCACTTGAATTTCCCGCTCATGGATCAGTCGACGGAAAACGATTATGATGTGACCATCTGTATTCATTTTTCTCGGCGTTGTCAAGCTGTACAGCCTTTTACCAGATTTCAGTAAAATTTCACTTACTGATCAAGAGCTATCTCCACGATACAACTGTCCATGACTGTATGCCGGTGCAGTATTTTGAGCCGAATTTATACTGGTATTTGGACAATTATGGTAAACACATTCCAAACACTTTCACATGTCAGGCGGCAACCGGAATGGCGTGTAAATAACAGAATAGATAAGGTTTGCATCTCTCCTATTCATGAACATTTCATAACCTATATTATCTAGAGAGAAAAAAGACGAGCTTCTGATGTTGGTAGATACAGATGCCATTTAGATCTTGTATCAAGTAGGAATGTTAACAATATAATAAATCAATATTTCAGATTTTTGTTTTCTTATACAAATCATGCCGGTAAATCTTTCTATATTCCTTTTATAAATGAAACATCAACATCATCATTAAAAGGAGTAAATCTCACTCATACATAGAAATATTGGAAAGAAAGATGTGTCGTCGTTGATGATAAATCCACACTTTGAAGATATTATACGCATGTCGTATTGGTCAGATTACTTCATGGCTCGCCGTGGCTGAATGGTAAAGCCTCGGACTAGAATGCACAATGGTGTGGGTTCGATCCTCACGGGTGACAGCATTGTCCTTTTTATCATTTATAAGTTCCGTGCCTCTTACGGACGTTAGTTGCATATCCAAAAGGTTCGATATCACCAGCCACCGACTACGAGTTGTATAACCAATATCAAAGCTGTTTACAGGTTAGTTGGAAGGAAGTATTTCTCATAGGGCCGGATCATTTGCCGGCTTCCTTCACAGCTTGTCGTGGCCCAATTGTATAGATTGTAGAAAAATTTCTAACTATCAATTAACTCCCTCTTACGTTCAGTACGGCCATTCAATACAAAAATCTATCGTAGGAAGTCTAGCTGCATTATTAAATCGTCTTTTTTCTTCCATTATGACAACCCCGTTTCCAATGCTATATTTTTACAATGGACGCAAACATTCCAAATATTGCAGTAAACACATTAATCTGCCCGCTTGCTTACGTTACTCAAAAATTCTTTTGGAGACGCCCTCCAATGCAGTGGGAATTCCGCCAAAAATGGATATACGACTACAGCTAACATAAGAGATAAAGAGCATTTTTCCGGTTCCTAGCTATACTTAACCATTACATTGGTAGTTTGTGTTGCCAATTTTTTTAGAGTTCGAAAACGATATACGAGTATGTCTACCAAGCGGAACAAAGTAAGCTATGAAATACAAAGCTCGACGTTCAACGGTACAGGAATCCTCTTCAGGGAGATTTTCTTTTAAGACTCGCGGAGGAGAAATATGGGATCAAGCAGATTGATTCAGTACTCCGTAATTTACAAAGAAACAGCAATTTCCTCTATAATGAAATCTGAATTTATGGACTTTTTCGTTTTATGGTCAATGGAATTCTGAATACAATTACATTGATACGAGCAGTATTAAAATTTGTCTCAATTATATCACTAGTTTCGAAATAACGCTTACATTAACATTGAAGTAAGGATTACAATACGTCCAGGTAACTTCAAAAACGTGTTAAACATATTAAACATATGAAACTTAGATTTGTGTTCCATTAAAAATAGACTAATATCTGGATCCTGGCTTCATTGCAGCTTGGTTATACTTGCTCACAGGTTGCTTGAAGCAAGATGGCCAGATTTGGTCCTAACCATCAGATGCATATTTGAATTACCTCCATTACGTCAACAAAATAGTTTTACTAATGAACTCGTCAATAATATAATATTGTATTAATTATGAATACGTAGAATACAATGAAATTATATGATGATAATTCGATAATGATTGAGCTGCTTTGTTGACCATGAGCATATACTAGGTCTGTAAATATATGAAACTGGAATTCCCGTATAGATAGGTCTAGCTATTTAAATTAATTTAAATTTTCATAGGTGTCACTTTTTTGACATCTGTTAAAGTATTTCAATACATAAAAAACAAATTTTTTACATCAACAAATTATTTGATTCCGTTAAAAATGTCGGATTTTGTACACAGTAATTACGATATGCGGACTGCGTTGGTTTTCTGCTATGATTTGAAGTATAAATTGGAGCATTATTTACAAGATAATCAATAAGTTATCTCGCACCATCTCTCTAGAGTATTTCAGTTTTAATTCTTCATTCTTATCATAGTGTGCAACAGTGACTTAATGCTTTGATGTTCAAAATATATCTTCTAGGAATTACATTATATAGGGCACTAATAAAAAAAAATTGGGAACATATCTCCAATATTGAAGCTTTAGGGTAGTTGCTCTAAGGTATAACTTTTTTCCATATTTTGTGACATTAGAACTATGTTCACGTAAGTAGCATTTTGGCGCTTGAGATAGGTGAGTTTTGAAAATATGATTTTATTTATCTCTGAAACTTATCTTGTGGCTGTTATTCTGATTCAGCTGTACTTTTTCAATCTATTAACTGACACCATATATGCCTACTGAAGGAACTTTAATATTTCAGTTGCTTCGGTAGCTCTTTTAAGACTATAAAATTAAAGTTATATTCACTGCTTAATTAATTTAGTAGCCGAAATTAGAACAAAGTATTCTTAGTATCCATATGTAATTTCATTAACGTAAATGGAAATCTTGTGACGTCGTTCAATAAATTAAAAGATATTGATGGTAACTGATAGTGAGTTTTGCCTATATGAGAGATTATTTTTTTGCATTTTCAAGGTCTATTAGCTTTTTTCAATGCTTGTGATATGCATCCTGTAAAGGTTTCTATCGAATCATATGAGCTTATTTTAAGTTTCATGTGTGGTGAAGTCTTAAAATAAAAATATTATTACCGAAAAACTTCAAAATATCTATTGACACCTCATCACAATTATTATCACATCAAATATATATGCTAATAAAACAATAACATATCCTGTTCAAAATAAAAATTGCAACAATACAAACGATCTGACGGCGTTATCAAATAAAAATATGTTGTAACATGCGCCTACATTATGAATATTTGAGTAAATACGGGTACTTAAAAAGCAACGCTCGACTCTCAACAGTTGTCTGTTCAAAAACATGAAAATTAGTGTATGCTCTTCACAATGCATCATGTTTCGTCATTAGCCTAGACTCGTCAGTATAGCACGGCGGTCTAAGTGTATAGAGGAATTGGGTGGTATATACGTAACCCAGTTAAGGGTGTGACTTAAGTGTCGTAACAGACATCTGTTGCCACTTCATAACAGCCCAAGTGTTAGGACCGTTGGTTTCGTAAGATGTCAATGGTCGTCCTCATAGAGGGCGACACTCAGGTGAGTTGGTGAAAATTAATGTTAATGATCAGTTACAAATTTTATCACCCCCATCAGCGATACACATTTAGTGACGGCATTACGTCAAAGTTAAATACTGCTACTGCTGGTAGCGAGTTCACGAGGATTTAGAAAGCTGAAATTTTAGCGAAAAATGTGCTCACGATTGCATTTTAAGGTAGTCCGAGGTGAGGTTCCTAATGAAAACGTTGGTAAAAGTTTCCGCCATTTATTTTTCTTGGGATGAATGTTCCTACTATGTTCCGTGGCGAGAAAAATACGCTTTGGCCATATTCAACGGGACTGTTGATATACGACGGGCCAGCTTGATCCCATAAATTCGCGGAATGCAAGTTTAATAAGATTTGAATAGAGGTTATCATGATGCCATCGGATCTAAGGTTGATGTAAAATAATTTTAAGATGAATGGTGATCACTGGGACGTTAAAGATGAAATACTATTTAAACTATAATAAGTTAGTGCTATTTAGAGCCTTCTAGCCACTGTCCTGGAAAGTAATTTGATACAATGAAGACAATTAGCTATCTTGCTATACGACGACATAAGTCACAAAACGGAGTAATAAAAATTGTCAATATAGTTTAGCACATGTGGCAGCAGTGAAAATTCCTCACTTTTGCACTTCTCTCCCTTTTACTATTTCCCTATCACTCGATCTCCCTTATAGTGTCCACATATACTATATATATTACACAATATTTACTCCAATCACTAATTCAGGATAATATACCTTCCGTGAGCCACCACACCATCACAGCTGATGGCAGCACTAGTGGTGACGCACGTTTCTTTTAAATTCTGTGAACTAAATTAACTGAATTCAATAGCTGCTATGACGATGAGTAACTATATGATGAAGTATGATTTGTGAACCAAATGTATGTCAAAATATCGTGAATTATTAACATTTCTATTATATTTTAATATCTTATTGTTAAATCTACTCTGCTCATATGTTTCAACTTTTATTCATTTATCATATCCAATTTTATCAGAGCAAGGGACTATAGACCTTTTTTTAACAAATTTCAATAAAATCTATCACTTTTTATTTGCATGCTATTTTCTGTGCAAACTTTTTGTCACATTCAGTGATTTAGAGAAAATCATTTATTTTTATTATCCAATTGTTAGATTTTTATATTTATCAGATTATGGATCAGCACAGCCAAGACATGAGCTGTCTGTATGAAAATCTGACGCGCTCGAGTATTTCAAAATTGCGATTTTTTTGCATATTCAGAAAACCGGTTGTTGCATAACATCCAAATCGTCAGTTGTTTAGGAGCTTCAATTGGGTTTATTTAATATCTCTGAATATCATAAGCGCTCGAATAATTTTTGCTCACTTTCAACCCTTCCATGCGGCCAGCCCAACAATGCAAACCGGTAGATTAACATTAACATTAACATACTTTCCGTCATCGGAGATGGGCAATATACAATATCAATATCTGACGTTCTATGTTACTGTTTCTTTACATCCTTGTAAACCTGCAGACGTCTTAGAATATTGAAAAACTTGGATTCTTTCATCCCAAAATATTTAAGATCTTTCAGTAGTTTAAAAAAAATTTTCAGCAGTTCGAAACAGCGTCATCTTCAAAATCAGGTTGAAATATTTACTTCCTGAGTGATACGATACCGTGATGAGTACTCCTACTCGACGCTATTTCCTACTGAGTCCATATGCTAGTATAAAGATCATACACAATTTTGTATGATAATCTCGAAATTTTTACAGGTACATCCACAGAAGTTACGGTACAAAATAAGCATGGGAGGACTTTTATCTCAGAAACGATAAATGGCGGAAACTTTTAACAACGTTTTCATTAGAAACCTTACCTCAGACTCCCTTATAACGCAATCGTTCCGCTAAAATTTACAACTTTCCAAATCTCCAGGAAGTTCGTAGTTTTTAACTTTAACGTGACGTCGCCGTCGGTGTATCGCCGATAATTATAAGAAACTTTCTGATTTATCGCTGACCCATTCTGGAGTTTTTAATTAATTATGGAGCCGTTAAGAATGTTTCGTGTCAGAATATTTCACTTGGGGCTTTTCGAGGAACTTGCCAACTAAAACTATAAAGCCGCAATCTTTATATGGGACCAAGTGAAGGAACTGGCTTTCTTAAGAAACCAGTTTCGCGAAATTTTTAGCGAAACTATTTTTTCGTGCACGTAGTTTTACGAATTTTGTCTTTCAATCTCTTCACATTATTTTTTAATTTGTATAGTACATTTTGATATAAATATTATGCTGGCCCATAATTGAAACCACATCTGTTTATAAATAAAGCATTACCGACGTTTCGGCTGTTCCCTCAACTTCCGTCAAAGAACAAGATACAAAAAAATTCACTTAAATAATAAAATTAAACTGATGTTTCATTATAATTATTATATTATTCATGAATTATGGGCTTTCCGGTGACTTTTATTCACTATTATGAATTATTCCATGTGCGTACAGTAAAACATTTTACGCTTAAGACCAGTTTAAAGACCTAATACAGGAATGGATACAAAGTTAATATTAATTATATTAATAGACAAAGTTCTATTCCACGACAACTGAAAAGATAACACTAACGGAAGTTAGCAGCTTCTGGTTCGAAAGCCACTTGTTCAACCCAGTATAAGTGAATGCAAAAGATTGTTTATCTGAACACTACACCTAGCTCTAACTAAAAACTAATTAACTTTGATTTATAAACTAACGAATCTTGCACTTAGCAACAAATGATAAACGTAGGATGGTCTGCTCCACCACTTTGTAGGAAAACCGACTGGATATACGCCTCACTATCGCTTCTCATTTCAAGTTCTCGCTCCTTACACTTCAAAGATTAACCGGCTCTTTTACTCCTCTAGTACGTCATAAATATTTTTTCGTACTCCAGCTTCCACCAAGGCGAAGCTGAGATACCGGAGCATCATGATTTTTATATAGATGATGAACAGAGTCTGTTGATACTATTTTTATACTTATTACTATTCACAGTATCGAAAGACGTGCTTTTTGGTAAATTGTTCAAATTTCTCTATATACTATAAACAAAGGAACAGACGCCTTTTTGCAAAAAAAAATGAGTAGTTTATAATCTTCGAACTAGTTTTGAAGCATTTTAAAAAAAATGCTCTTTCTTCGATAATTCCAAAACTAATTAATTCATGCAAATCAAGCGGTTCAAATTTATCTACACTTATTAAAAAATTATATCGTTCATCTATTATGTAACCAAATGTCTGAATGGTCATCTATGCTAACAGGTGCGACTTATTACCGGGATCAAACAGCTATCGATGATATAACGTCTTTAACAGTGACACCATTTTTCATTATACCTCCTTCTCCCCCTCTCCACAGCGTAAAACCTTTATGTTTTTCTACTGAAAAGTAATGGAAAAATATCAGTTGAAAACTGAACTTAGAATCCTCTCCATATTCGTAATCTAGTGTCAAAACTTAATCCAAAGTCGAAATGACATATTATAGGGTATTACCGGACAGAGTGCAGACAGACAGACAGACCAACGCATAACATGGTTTGAACATCCATTAACTATAGAATATGTTTTCACAATGTTTTGATTGATCTCACATTTTCAACAATCTTCACATGAATTATTTATTGTCTATTCTGACGACTATCAAGCAAATATCACATTCTGCAAGCCTGTATATATTTCAAACAACTGTTTAATGATGCGATATTCCGAATGACACAAGTGACGCCTCTGGCTAGTACGATTAAAATCCGATAGCCACTGAAAATACAATGTCGAGTCAACTCCGGTTCACATTTTACCAACGGGACAATGGAAAAAGCGGACCAGATGCAATCGGGGGTAGATTTAAGTGGAGAGTATGTCCAAACCATTACAGATCTCGGCGATAGTTCCATGGCTCAAACGTAACTGCCGGAGCTTCTGTCGTGTGATCTATATCTCGGATATCAGTCATATTTTCACTCTACAACCGTGATTGGTAAAACCAGATATAATTTTTCAGTAACCCAAATATTTCACACCCCCATAAACATTCAAATTGATGCAATTACTTGCTGAAACTCTTCTGGAGCTAATATACTCGTAAATCTGTGCTACTGTCACATTAGGTTTCATCACATGATATGTGACGTGTCCCTAACCACCTAGTTTCAATAATAAACGTATAAATCACAGAGGAAAATCAAAGAATTAAAATGGCATCCCCTTGAAAGGCACCAAACGATTTTTTTATTTAAATAATGTCGTTTCAGTCTCAGAAGGGTAGGATGAAATATTATTACAACACTAAATTTGTGTGTCGCCAACAGTACATCTGTGGGTGAATATATTGGACAAAAAAAATATTAAAAGAGTCATGGTGTTACTTAAGGTTAAACGAAAAACTTCCATAAGCAACGATAGCAAGTCGAAAAAATGTCTAGGAATATCTAGGAAATGCAACTGTTATTAGCTAATTTACTATAATGCTAATACAATACTAATCATTTTATATGTGGTTTTAAATAGGACAATATGAAAAAAGGACTACGTAAATTTCCTGCGATAACTGTCCCAGCTTATGTATGACAACTAAGAGGTACTTAGTCTTTGACAAAGAAAACGCGATAATATCAGGTTCAATTGCAGCAAACCCTTAACGCTCAATCAAGTTTTAAAGGCAAGGGTAAAGCTTGTAAGCACATTGTCAGACGGAGATACTCATAAAAATTGTTCTATATATGTATTTTCCCCAAGAAATGTGAGACTCTGCTATATTCAGTATACTCACTGAACCCTTCGAATATTTACTATATAATTCTACCATCACAGCGCTTGCTGCATTTTGTCATGATGGGTAGCTTCAAGTTAAGCTTCACTACGGATTTATGTTATTACCTACTCTAATAGCTTCAAAGCTAACACAGGGTAACTAATTTTGCTTTTAATATATAAAGCAATTTATTCAAGTCTAAATCAAACTTCACATTTCATTGGAAAAATATGGCTATTCCATTATATTCACGGTACGTATATATACTAAACAATGCATTTTGGTGAACAATAAACATTCCTTGGACAATAAATGCATGCTATATTGAAATTATACAAAATGATCATATATCAGCAATAAATTATTGTTTCATGATGCTAATAGATTAACAACATAATATTTTGTTTATTGTCAAAATTACAGAGATTATAAACAATCATATGGATATATAAGTATAGTACAAATAAGTTATCCCTTGGGTAAAACAAAGTAGGCCATTTTTTTGATGAACTTTTTATATTTGTTACAACATCTTATGCCTCTTTTACGCTTTTTTCATAAATGTTGTGTCATACATCACAAAATCCTGGTATAGAGCTACAATTCTCTGCAATAATCATTTTTAAAAGCTTTATTACTCCATTGAAGGTGAAGGTTAGTAGAGGACCATGTCGTCCTATAGGCACTGGTTTCTCACTTTGCCATTGTCGCTACTGCAGGACGGAATTGTTGTGAGAAAAAGTTATCTTTTTTGCTCACTCAGCCGTAGCCTTGACGTTTTTTATAAACACTCAAATATGTGCAATTGTTCACATGCTCTCGTTAGAGAGCCCCAACTGAACTGTCAAATACGATTTCAGACTTTTTAAATATTGGTGGATGTGCATTATGCAGAACAAATAGCACATGCACCATTCGTCGATATCAAGCTATATTTACCTGTTTTGTCATATAAAATGATAATATTACATAGAAGCACAGAACTGTTTTTATTTGTACAGAGAGCATACAAAAACACGTTAGCTTGACATTGTCATTGCAACATTGAGATATAACATATGAGTCGAATGGAGTATTAAACACGCCCCAGTCTCACAGATTAACAGTAGTAGATGATCCTTTAGCTTGTGTCTTCAAAACAGGTACAAAATGGATCTTAAATATCTTGATGTATGTGTAAATGCTGCCTATAGACTTTTCAAGGTAGATATATATTATGTTATGCACATGTCTATCATTAACTATGAGCAGTAATCAGATTCTGCCTATTTTTTCCGTTTCTGCCTATTTATTTTGTTATATGGTATTACAAACTAAAGATTTTTTATTAGTTAGAAATTGTAAGCAAGCGATATCAGCCATCATGATCTAGTCATTGTTTGCCGCTGTGATGACATATTATACACGAGGATGCTAGGCTGTCAGAATGTGTCATAATGTGTGAAAATCCTAAATTTATAAAACAAGAATTAGGTAAAATTTATAAGTATGGTGGAGAGTTGAGCGAAAAATTTGGAAGAGATTGGAAGGAATAAAGCACATATATTGAAAAGATCATGTAGTGTAGTACAGACATTTTGACATAGACTGGTATTCAAACGTCCAGACGCGGTTAACTCCACAAACAATCCAAATTCTTGGCTGGATACTAGAATATTTTGAACATTATTTTAACCTTAACAGTTGAACATAATCCAAAAAAATATGTATCTAGTTACTACGTGCATCTATTAATTTACTATTTATCAATAGACCTCTAGAAAAATATTTCTTGCGGAAATGTTTATGGGGTAGGTAATTTAGTAAAGTGTGCAATATAACTGAGGCTTGCGACAAATAATTCCATGTTAATATATAAGGTTAATCCTTCACACCTATTCAGAATTTGTTATTTGAAACTGACAAATCACCACTACGGCCAAATGCGTTATCAATGGCGTGATTATTAGACATGCATCCAAACTCAATACTGTTTAGCGTTGTGCAGGTCTGTTGAAGCAAACTATGTGTAAATAATATATCATGTTTATTTCTGCTTTGAACCACCAAATATTAACGATCAAATTACAATAAGAGTCATTGTGCTGGCCAAACACAAAGGTAATATTTGACATCAAGAGAGCGTATTCAGTGCTCGCACTAACGTGCCATGGTACGAGGGATAGTCAAATTTAAGGTAGAGTGAAATCATAAACTCAAGCAAGGTGACTATTAAGCATAAAGCACTTGGAAGCATTTTATTTTGTATAATGTCTTAACACCTCCACCGATCGCAAAAAATAATGAAATTTACATATGCTTTCTTGATGTCCATATCACAACTATCGTAATTTTCCGTCGCTCTGTCTGTCTGTCTGTGTGGCACTCTTCCTCTGTGGTTTTTTTAAGTTTCAGAGCAGTGGCAAATCAGAGCCGTGAATAAACAAAAAAACACTGTTTTTGCTTTGTTAGAAGACGTACTAACATTTATAAGGATTTTGTGAGTGTATAAAGCACCTGTGAGACATAGATAATTATAAATAATTACGAAACTGCTACATAGCCTCCTGGAAATGAAGCCAAGTAGGTTAACTCTATTTGACAGTCAGTGGTATCAGTATAGTAATGATATTAATCAAGTTTGAGAATGGTAGGTCGACTTGAAACATGGTGTGGACATTTGGAAATAAAAGTTTTTTAAAACTCGGAACGTTTATATCGCCATTTTTATTGCTCAATTTCACCTTCGAAGCTGAGTGTTCACTTTCATAATCTGGTTATTTAGTTTTTGAATTAGAAAGTGAGGTTGGGTCATTTGACGTGACTGTCATATGACAGCAGCGTCTACAGCGAACAGACGGAACACATATTTTTCATTTTCCTATGTCTGGAAATTACCAGGAGATAACGCGGGTTTGCGAATTCTTTTGAGACAGTTAGCAGCTAGGGTTGGAGGATTATTTGCTATATTGCTACCAAAGGTGGAAGCCTTGAAATTTAATCAACAACTAAAGATGTTTTAAATGCTGCATATTCTTACTTTTCAATGCATTTTGTTCAAGGCTGAATAATTGTGCTACCTTTAATATGAATGCTTATTTATTTCATAACCACTGTTTGTTCAGTAACATCAGCTAGTACTTATGTAGATTAACCTTATTATTTCACACATAAATTCAGCCTAAAGCCCAGTTCTATAGGTGCAGATGTGAGAACCAGGGAATTACACCCCCTCTTCTGCATATGAACAGTTTATAGTACATACAGACTCTTTTCAATTCGGAAATAATGTTTTTGTTCTGTATTTAGTATTTGCTCGCGACTTTGACAGCATGAAACTCTCACCTTCTCGCATAAAACAGTCAGTTCGCCAGCCCCTAGCACAAGACACGCTGTCACTGACATTTTGAAACGAACCCTTCATGGAGTAAAATTATCAGGTAGACAACGCGACCTATAGGGGCTGTCACAGAGAGAGTGGTCCCGCGACACACTTCACTGATTGCACGATAGCGGTGCATTTTTAAGCCCCTCAGTTGAACCTGCCTGGTATCTCGTCATCTGGGGACACGGCATTTGCGCCACTTTGTTCCCGGTGACGTGACGCGAGGCCTGAATGAAAATTCGTTAAATCATTTCGGTTGTCACATTGCATTTATTCTCATGCGCTCTGATCTGATGCAATCGGGATTGCGAGCTGTTGAACAAAGCTGAATCTCTGCGTGCTGTGATATCGCTCGCAGTTGCTGTTCCTACTAAATACGTTTTCCCTTTTTTACTTCCCATGCCACGAAGGAAGAATCGCGATTTCTAAGATCTTAGAATATGTCATGCGTACACCGAAAACGTGGGTAAGTCATCCATTGGTCTATCTGTCTGCCGATCTATCGATATCTAGATGAGGAAGATTGATCTGAACCCGTGGTAGGTGATTAATGGATAGCAAAAACTATGAGAAATTCCCAAACGTAGCTGTCTATCTTTATTGAGTTTCTGATTATGTCAGTACATAATCCAAAAAAAATTATGGGTTTCGATTATTTTAAATCCCTTATCCCTATATTGGTAGCGTTATGTCCAAGATAGTGGTATGAATTCTAAATTATCACTAATAGTGTAATCATATTAATTTTTTTTCTCTCTTTTAGTGAATATTATTTGTGAAACTGTGTGAAAACTACACAACTTTTTATCTACATGATGGAAGAATTTCACCAAGTAAGAGCGTCTACAATCTACATGAACATGTCTTATCACAACCAAACTCGTAAGATGCTACCGATTAATATATATGTTTATTATCACCATAAAAGGACTAGAAAAATATCTACTAAATAATATAAGAGATATTGTGAATTTAAATAATTCTGATAATTTCGGAAAAAAGTTACGTTGAGTTTTAAGGCAGGTTCTTTTCATTTTCATACATTAGCAACACTTCTTGTTTCTGGTCGCGGCCGATGACGTCATTTTACAATTACAACGTCAATGGTTGTAACAAGACTCATAAATTTGGAATGCATATTGACATTTCCATGATAGATTCATCCGTTTGTGGGTTTTTAGGCACTTGGATAAAAAGCGAAGTACAATGAATTGTAAACGCATTTGCTGCAATTCTCCTGTATTCATGACAAATCCATGCGAATGTAAATTCAGAATGACATGCTGCAGGCGCGATTTATGTTTTAGTACTTTATTTCATGGATCATCCACAACAAATATAATCGAAAATATCGTTTCGGGATAAATTTGAACAGCCGAAGAATAAATTTCGGGTAAAAATGAATGTTTTATTTGAAAAGCAGGTGCTCTCCAATATAATATGTGTAGCATTAATCTCATAGAAGAGTTCGTTGAAATTTAAACTACTGCATAATGATATACATTCTATACACTCGTACATATATGAGTAATATAGTTCAGAAGTGATACTTTCACATATACAGTTATAGAGATATTTTTATAGTTAAAAAAAAACAGGGTGGACGTTAAAGTGGGACTATGTACGCAATGATTGAATAAATCGCAAGTGACTAAATAAATAAATTTGTTAACGTTTCGATTTCCTTTGTTAAAGCTATTTATTCATTAACTTGTAGTTTCAATCAAAGACCAGTTCAACTATAAGGTTAACATACTAAGTAACATGCTAGTCCAACAAACAAAAATGTCAAGATAATTTTCTCTTAGATTGTATCGTGGAATGTGACTCGTAAAATTTATAAATAAGAAAATTAGAGCTTATCATTTAATTTAAAGTGATATAATCAAGTTTTTTCAAAAACGGTCCCATTCTGTATGCCGTTAATGAAGCAGCTATAGGTCATTCCTTAATAAAACGTACGAATCTCTTTGTATACCAATTAATATTATTACCTTGATAATGGCATAAAGCAGACAAGCAAATTATTTCATACTTTGCGTACATAAGGTTGCATATAATTTTCGATCGCGTTGGTAACCCCAGTATAATCAGAGAATCAAAGCTTACATTCAGATACTCACATCATACATGTTCCTAGACTTGTGTGACGCAGTTCAGTTGCCGATGTGTGTAATCACAGATCAAAAGCATCGAACTGGTAGTTACGTAAAATTCATGAGTCCATTTAGGCACAGTTGATTAATATCTGGATATGTTGACCAATGCTGACCTGACTTATCAATACTGAAATAGGATGGTTACAATATGCAGCGATTTGAGGTCGATGTGAAGAGACATTTATCCTCGTGCAATGCTCACGAAGCACGATAGGCTATCTGCCATTCCGTGAGGTTATCTATAAAAAGTAATCAAGTAATCGTGCGTAATCAGAGTAGTAGATAGAATGTAGATTATGGATGGGGTTACTCTTCCATTATTCAGGTAGGAGTGTGTAACCTAAACACATGGTTTCACTATTAAAATTCAATTCTTGTAGAGTGTTTCGATCTAATATTTAACAAACATCACAAACTCAATCCTGCAACTTCTGAAACCTATCCAACAGCTGCAGATTCAGCATAAAAACCAATAATGATTCCTTCATTTTTTCATGTCGATTTTTGCCTTCAATTACAATTTTTTCAACAACAACAAATTGTATTGTAGCTTAGATTGTTGAAAATGCATAATTTTGAGCCGTATAGTCTCATCACTTTCGTCTTAGGACGTGCTTTTTATTAACTTGTGCGAAACGGTAAGTATTGGTCCAGGCTTGCAAACGTTACAAAAAACAATGTTATTTCACGAAACAAAGTCTGCAAAGTTTTAACAAATTGAATATATATATTTTCTTTTTCTTGACGTATGATAATATTGGTAAGAACAAACTGATCAAGAGAACCTCTAAGTATCAAAATTATAAGAAATGGTACTATGCAAAATGATGCTTAAGGGTATATCCACGAGTATATGTTTAAGCAAACCTGTCAGAAAATGTATCGACACTGCTTTATCCAACAAAGAGTGCGTGAAGCCACTTGCAGTTATAAATGTATCTTAAGAAAACAGTGTAAGACAAACACCATAGACGATTGAAATCAGGGATAGAAACCTACTCATTTTGCAATGGCGTATTCCCGGTATAAATTATTAACATAACATCTGGTTCATCCTGAGAGGCAATAAGCTCAATTTCCCAGGCTTTGCATTAGCACTGTGTGAATAAATTGACACAGGCAAACATTCTGGAAAGGGGATTTTAATTTCGATTTCGTTCGGTGTTGGGAGAGAGGCATAGGAAATAGGAATGCTTTATAGTTCTGGAACCTACCAGGAACTCATGGTTTCGTCATCAGAGATATCGAAAAGCTTCACAATGTGGCTATTATGAATTCTGGAATAGTCTTACCTATCATTGATTTTAAGTTTATCAATAATACGAAATGCAAAAGTCTGTATTCGAGTATTCCACAATAATCCATACTACCTTTGATTTGAAAATAAGATACTCTTATCTTGAAGAGAGAATCTATATATTCTGATGCCATTGTAGTTTCCAAAATTTGATTTACTCTGTCCCTTCGTTTGATAAAGCCCGTTCAGGTAAGCGAAAAGTCGGTGTTCTAGTAGACATACGTAGTTTTGAATGATGGCCAGTACAAATAAAGGAGAAGCAACAAATAACTGGGTTTCAAAAGTTACATTAATCCTGTTCATCTGTCAAGCTAGTCAAAGCCTGCGGAGGTAACGTAAACTTCAGTAATATTCTTTCAGTAGTCATATGCAATTACCATTGATGGCGAGGACAAACCAAGTTGCATCGAAAAATGTTCTATTGTGCACTCGAAAAGACGGACATCAGTTAGTCAATCAGATTCGGTGCGCGGTATGTGGCACGGTGTTGCCACAACCGGTACAGCACCCTCGATCAAATCTATTTCTGACAAGTATGTCGCAAAATGATATTTCAGTATGGAAGTTCCGAGTTCCGAGTCAACCTACTTGAATCCATTCGCATACCATTGGAATTAAATCTCAAAATTCCTCACGGTCCACGAAAAAGTACGAGTCACGTGTGAATAAAAACAGACAAGCCAAAAACCAAACACATACGCGCTTTTAGGTGGTGGGTGGCGCTCATTAATATCGATACATCAATCCGAAAATGTACGACTGACGTTCACGAAGACTTATGATGGTTTCTAAGTCAAATTCCGGGCAGCGTATCTGCCCGCCTTTTCACGGATAGCTGGACGCGGACCGGCGATCATTTATCAAAGTCTGATAACTTGCAAACCCCACATTACTTCCAACCATATATAGGTATATACCAGCTGCACGGTGTATATTTTAAAATGAAAAATATATGCTCTCTCCCTTTCGGGTATGTGCAATAAATGTGTTATGACATGACATGCGATAGCAAGTTGTGATGGAATCGTAGAATCATGTCTTTCCATCGTTTCCTGAGCTTTTACTCCAGTATTTGAGTGAGAGGCCAGGTAAGTAAGGAGAAAGCGCGGGTTATTCTGCGACAAATTTGTATCAACAGTTCTGTGGTATGTTGCGAGAGTATGATGCTTTGAAAAAAACTGTCGTTTGTAAAATAATGTAACAATAAATGATTTGTAAGTGATTAAAATCGCCTCTCAGCAAAAGACAATGTCGCTTTTAAAATGTTCAAAGATTATTAAGTTCGGTATAAAAATCTATGAGGAGCCGTCGCTTATTTCTGATTTCAGCATACTGCAGAATAAATTGAAAGTAAACAACTTTTTTTTAAAACAAGCCTTTAATTCGTTAAAAAGAATAAAATAAAATTTTCCGTCAAAAGCTTTACTATCAACTTATTACGTAATTACACAGTTTATGCGATACACAAGCTTGTCGCGAAACTCGTATTTAATTAGTTGGAAAATATAGAAAATCAGAGTCACTCAGATTAAGTTATTTAATTTACTTGTTTATTCACACAGGTAGATTTCGCTACAAGCTTTATGTGTAATGATGTTATAGTTGATAGTAAAAGTCTTAAAGGAAAATTTTATTTTATTCTTTCTGGCACATTTAAATAGAAGCTTGTTTTAAAATAAGTTTTTTTTCACTTTTTATTTAGTTTTTGTTTTTTAGATATCGGTCGACAGGTCCGCAAAAACCCCTGTACACCAAAATTTGAGACGGATTGAATCAGTTCATGACCACCATCTTTTTTTTTCTCATTCATATTTTTGACGAGTTAATTTGATATCCATATTGTATGAAACTATAAAAAAGTTAGTCCGCCATCTATCGAAATCCACCATATTGGATATAAAGTAACGTCATTTCAGTTTTTGAGTTACTCCCAGCAAGTCCTTTCATTTGATACCCATATTGTGAGAGTGCATAGAAAATAACGAACCCGTCATCTCAGATGTTCAGCCATATTGGAGTCAGAGTGACGTCACCTTATTTTTCGAGTTATTCTTGGACAGTTCTTCCATTTGATACCCATATTGTAAACTGAACATTGCAAGTTGAATAAAAGCACGTAATATTCAATCCAATGGGTATCGAAACGGGAAGTAGTGCTTTAATTATACTAAACTCCATTTTTTACCTGTCACATTAAAATTAAATAGTTTACTCCGTCATTGACATCACGAGTTATTATTTGAATTGTATAATAATAATAAATTATAAAAAATAAATTTCGAGACTATAATGATAACTATCATGGGGTGTGACAGACGTTGGGTCTATCCTGTGCGGAATCACTTCGTGTTACCCAAAAGAGGAACAAGAAGAGACAGAACAAAGATGGACACAACCAAAGCATGAGCCAAACGTGGGTCATAATATTCGCCAATATTCTCATAGCTATCACCACTCGAATCTTGATGTTACAGTGCGAACTTCTTGGAAGCTGCCTCTGCAAAAGACTGTAAAATTACAGCGAACGTAAATGGCGGAAATGAGGGCTGTAAAAGTTTTATTGAAATATCTTGAACAATGTAAGACCTTCTAAATGTATAATATGTTTACTTTATGAGAGAAGTATATAGTACGAAGCCCCATTCTCTGAGAGTGAAGTCGTATCTTCATAATGCAATGACTGTTATTAGCATGAACGTTTTAGGTGCTCAGCTGAACGAGATGTTTAAAGGAGAACCTGTTAAATTTTCATTGAGGTATATACTCTTAATACCACGTGCTCGACAATCTCTCCTCTTTGTTCGCTCTTTGCAATATGGCAGATTATCGTTTAATGTAGACATCCAGAGTCCACTATTCTAATTGAAAATATAATCCCGCCCATTTTGCTTGAAGCTACCGCGCCAGCGCCGGAGCCTTGATGTGTGTGACGGCAATGACGCCTTCAGGACGTATTGACAACGTCGAAAGTATTTTCAACCTTTCCAGGGTTCTCGAAGACACCATCTCCGTTTTCAATGATGCCGATTTAAGGATACGCCATTAAGTGCTTACGAAGAACAAAGAACGTCGCTGTGAATCAGTGCAACCTTGTTGACAGATGTCATAGAGATCATCTGTCATTTCAATTAGGCAAAGTCCAAAGCCCACAACTTCGTAAAGGTGCCAATGGGTAGTGCCATTTTGTACTACAATAGTCAAATATTCTCAAAATATCGGAGGCTCACTCGCAGAGTCAATTGGAGAGGCATTTTAGAAAGACGAAGAATCATTTGAATATTTTAATCCTTGGAAATATCTAATGAACTCATCAAGGAATTCCTCCGTGTTATGTCTCAGAAGGGATCAATAGTAGAATCTTTGGAATGTGATTTAAAATGGTATGAAATACAATGCTGTCATCACAATACATGGCTGTAGTAAAATGAGAAATTACTGGAGACGATTTTTACAAATCCGACTACCCTGTGGCACTCCGGAACTAATTGGAAAGAGTCAATGAAGATGTTCGTCTTGATGTACGTAAAAATAACGATTTTGTAGATCTGACTCAATAAAAAGGAAGTACTGATGGGGAAGGTCACTTCTAGTTCATACTGACATATGTTTCACAGTTTTGCCAAAATGTTTGAACATTGATTAACTACTTTTCACTTCTACGACACAGCATACAATCCGTTCAATATAATCAGGACCTGCATGATGATATTTAAATCGGGACTATAGGTTGCACAAAGGCAATAACTACATGAAAACGTTAACCGACGGTTACTGAGAAAACCGGCTGTTCTTTCTCGATTTTATTAAGCGTCAATCTGACAGAACTATATCGACGCAACGTTGTTTTCCCCTTTTGCCCTTCAATCTTCCGGTCCTGTTCTCGTAGCCTGTCAACTCATTATACACTACCTTAAAGTTTACAGCACCGTTTCCAACAGTCTTCATGCACTGGTTTGTACTGTTTCTCTGCTAATACTGTGCTGAACTATATTGGTTCTAGCTTGAAGTCTTCAAATAGCTGCCACCTCTTGTTTCCCGACTCTGTTCTTCTCTCAGTTAGTATGAGAAGCTGATTCATGTTTGAAGAAAGCAGTTCTTTCGCTGTTGTAGATAATCGGAGTATTGTGGGAACAATGAAGTACGCTACTGATCTTGCTGCAGCTGCACAGAAACTCCGTTTCTGTTGTAACTATCCCCTAACTACTTCAATTATTTAATTTGTACATAGGAGCTTATTTCGTCTTGCTCAAGGCGTGTTACTATTCATTTGATACTCCCATGTTGTTGTACACGAGTAAACTTTAAGGCAATATTGTGTTTCGCGACGGTCCAGTGAATAGTTGATGCATGTAAGGGACATGACGATGAGCCAGCTGCTCGAAATCAATGGTATATCTCGCGTTTTGAAGGCCTGTCAATAAAAAAAGTTGAATAATAGATATGATAAGTATAATATAAAATCCCGATCTATGAAATCTGATCTATTACAAAACATTGTTGGGCAAAAAACTGATCTCAGCGGCGGCTACTAAGAATCACATTGCTTTGTTCTGTTAAAATTAACGTGAATCTATTATTACCTGAAGAAAAAAACTCTACACGCTTATAGGTGATTGAAAATCAGCGAAGTTTGTTAAAATTATACATATAAACTATACCAATTTTCCCACTCGGACTATCTCAAACCCCACACATCTCATCGACTTTTCATTCACGGCTAATAGACTATGTGTATAAGATACTTATCAACTATGAGATGTTTTTGATGGATTAAGAATATTGTAGAATAATAGAGTTTTTTATTACATAACGCCTAGCTTCCTGTTTATATATTTTTTTAAATTTATTTGTATCAAAGGTATCAGTAGGATAAAACTCGCTCACTGCCATTGACTTGGTTGTTGAGTATCCTTCAAATGTTTTCTACACACGAGCGCTGTAGAAATTTACTTCATCACGTTTCAACTTATTGGACTTGATGCGACGGTTCCAAGATATCAAATTATATTTCAAGCTGACTAAGGCTAAGAGACATCAGAAGACTCCTCAGTGACAGTTGAGATTTGAAATATTGCGATTCTCTGCACAGAAAATAAGGAAATCGGAAATTAATGAGCGTTATGAAATTTATCGACATGGATTCTTAAAAAAGATGTTTTTGTGGCATCTTCAAAAAGTATGAGATGATTAGATTGATTGATTTATTGAAAAAGTCTCACCAGGCACCAGGTAATATTATTACTATATCAACTCGAAGTCTCAGATGAAATCATATAAACCAAACAGGATATTCATTGACAAAATAATAATTCGTAAGGATGGAACACGTAAGTAAAGCAGATTAATAATGACCCATAATCTGAATTAAATGAGATTCAATACAATGAACAAATTTTAAAAAATATGTCCCTAAGGAAAAAAGAAATTCTCCAGAGTTCATTAAATATGTTAAAATATATCAATAACTAAAATTTATTTGAATAGTTATATAGAGGACTAGGTTATAATTATAATACGTGGGCTGTTTTATTTAAAATTAGCGATACAACCTAACTTAAGAGCACCTAATTCAATACCCTCTAGAAATTAGAAGGCCTACTATCTGAGAAAGAATTCTCCTGTGACGTCACGACTAGTAGTCATTCGCCATTCGACTAGGATCGAGCGCGATCGTACATTTGCTGCGCATTGCCAGACGTTTGCTTTCATTTGCGATATGCGTAAAACTATTCCTTATTTCCAGCCAGTAAAAAGATACAACGGTGTACCTATTGTATATCGAAGATCTCTATTTCAGATTTGACAGAACGTTTTATAGTTTATAAGTAATCATATATTGGTTAGTGAAAAGGTCTCCATACTATAGGTTTTAGCATGGTCTATGGTCTCATCAAGACTAGTATAGTATGAGTAGTGTTAGCCATCGGAGAAGTTTAGTCTTATATTCGTAATATGCTTGAATAAATAAACAATTAATGTATGTGGAAGTACATTCCAATACTTATTTTCTTGCACAGTGAGCTGATATTCACAATCCAGTGGATAATACAGGAAACTCAGAATTCACGGCTTGGCAACGTTGCGTTATTTGTTAGGTTAGAATGTTAGATTTGAAAACGGTAGCGGGCAAAATTTTTGCTTATTTTAACAAATCCACTACGCGTTTAATTTCGTGAGAATCGTGAGAATGCCTTACAGGTGTCGTGTGCCAGAGTGTAACGGAAATTACAGCGCCGTGGAAAAAGTGCACGTGTTTTCGTTTCCTACCGAGAAGTGATCAGAAAAAGCGGGTGTACAAATCGTTTGACATTGAATATTAAACACAATTTAAACACTCCCTGTTCACTAAATAACATAAATGATTTGGATGAAATGATTGCATACATAGATGAAAAACACACCAGTGGTTATCAAGTGGATACAAATTCAATACCATCATTAAGTAATTATGTTTGCGACTTATTAAACAGTATACCCCAAAATGAAGAAATCAAATTACATGAAACAATATCATTCATATGTGAACAGCTAAAATTGCATATCACACCAAAAGAACGATATAGATATTCAAACCAGACCTTAATATTGTGTTCAATCAATTATATATACAATTAGCCCACATGCATATAAATATTTAAGAAACCATGGACAAATAATTTTACCACATCCGACTACATTTAAGTCAATATGTAATGCATATCTGACAGATCCAACAACTGATGAGAGAAATTCCTTTTTAACATATGCCAAAAATGTTATACATTATTTAGAGCCAGATCAAAGACATGTAGTCTTGCTGATGGATGAAATACACATTCAACCATATTTAGATTATAAAGGGGGAAATATTGTTGGAACTGCCATAAATAATAGTTCATTAGCTACATCAGCCTTTGTATTTATGATTAGTAGTATTTATTGTGACTTTAAGGAAGTAGTTCACATATGTCCCTTAAGGAAAATAGATCATAATTAACTACATGCCATAATAAAAAAGGTTATAGTAAACTTGAAGGATATAGGATATAAAATATTTTGAGTAATTAGTGATAACAATGCTGTTAACAGCAAAGCTATGTGTCACTTTGTGAATGATGATAAGCTACATATAGTTTTTCCCCATCCATCAGATATATCACGTCCACTTTTCTATCTGTTTGATTCAGTTCCTCTTTTGAAGTGCATTGGAAACAATTGGCTAAATTCAAAGCCCCATCAAATTCTAACATATCCTGAACTGGACACTCATGAAATTCAACATGCATCCTTCCATGCATTAAAGTCTTTGCACCAACTAGAAAATGACAAATTATTGAAGTATGGCTATGGCTTGAGTTTGAAGGCTTTATTTCCTAGTAGCCTTGAACGCCAGAATGTTCACCTGGCTTTAAAAATAATTAATCAAAATGTAGCTGAAGCTCTCCAAAGATTTGGTGGCAATATTGAATTTTCAAGAGAGACTGCTAACTTTATTGAAATAGTATTGAAGTGGTGGAAAATCGTTAATGTAAAAACGCCTTTAAAGGGTAAAAGGTTAAATGACAAACACAGGGTATATATGATTAATTCTGCTTTAGATTTCAGATACATCCTCTAGCATTTTCGTTAAAATGTGAGATGCAAAAGCACTGCAATGTTCGGTTCACGTCTATATATCGCGATCGCGTTCGCCTACTGTGGATGACGTCACAACGGTGCCATCAGGCCTTCTAATTTCTAGGGGGTATTGCCTAATTGCCCTATATATGAAAAATACAATCAATACTGAAAGAACCTAGAACATATTATTCTTAAGTTTAAATACAGATAGAAGTAACTTGTTTGAGAAATGTTATGACGTACAAGACGTACAAAATTCAGAATGAGACATGTTATTTAAATCGTACGCTTCATCGCTATCTACAACCTTTAACGATTTTGGCTATTTTTGACTCTATAAATGAAGTTATCAAAATGTTCCCTATGTCTCAATGCTAGCTTTTAAAATGAATTCAAACGTTTCGTTTATGCCTCGATTAGCGATAGCGAATAGAATTGCATTATGGTTATAAATTCGCCTTCATCAATGTCATTTGACACTGCCAGAGCACAAGTTCGGCCTTGTTTAATTACGTAATAAATTGGATCGCAGGTTCAAGTTACACGCTAGTTAAAGTTAATGCATGCTGAGAAATTCCACGGTATATGTGCTCACGTCCTGTGAACGCTAGTGCGAATCGCAGTCGCAATGAGGCGTATAATTACTCTGTTACATATTAGTTCTATCATTCTATCTATCCTAACTAGGATAGACTAACGACGTTCAATCTTACATTATTTATCGAAACACGTCTCAGACGGGATCAGATAAGAGCTTTCAGAATCTTAAATGGTGTTTTTGTCGAGGAACTGTCAAGGGTTTCCCAGCTGAATAGTACCAGTATTAATAGTAATTACAATGGTAATTATACGATTTTCAATAATAATAATAGCGAATGACTCCGCAAGAATGACCAAAAAAATCTAAATTAACAATTTGATAACTCGGGATACATATGTGGAAAAACAGATATCAGTGAGATTCAAACCTGCATATCCATTATTTGGTCAGCAGTGTGACTCACGTAATTGACATGATATGGGTTCAGCAATGCGATGTTCCTTCTAGGATTTAGACTGCCAAATACCCAATCTACCGGCAGCCAGTTATTTACTCGTTATTCCTGTTACATTCAAACCACAGTTTATACAATAAATACAAGTTACCGCACTGACCGGTCTAACAAGTTCTTGCGTCCTTCCCAGTCACTCTTCCCTCTCCCCCTGCCGACACCACTATGCGTGAATCCAACGAACAAAGCGGCCTCGATGTGGGGCCACTATTTCATATCTGTCCGTTACTCGTGAAATGCTCATAAAACGTCAAAGGGTTTGAAAAAAGTGATCCAATTTCTGTGTATTTTGCAACCTTCAATTTGAACATAAATCTTGGTAGTCTTCCAAACACGGTAATTCCCTCAATGGTACCAATGAGCAGGGGAAATGCAGATATCTAGCTGTCACTGACTACCGCTAGATGAAGTATTTGGAAGATTGTGGAAGAAAGGCAGCTGGACCAAGCCTGTCCCTTTAAAGTAGCAGGCGTCTTCATATAGAATTGTGAAATGTTTCGTTTAGATTCAAACGTGTACACTTATAGTGTTGAAGGCGATTTATATCTCAGTTTTCAGCTCTTACGAGATTCATATGAATGACTTGTGTTATCTTCATTCAGTAAAAGCATCTGCATTGTTAATATAAACTGTCATATAAATGGGATAAAATATGTTTGTATTTTATTCTCAATGAAAATATTATTTGGTTATTATCAAGATAGAAAAAAGTCTGCCACGGCTCAGGAGTGGTTGATTTAATATAGTCATAATTATGGTATAGCAGCTATAATTGCCTTTAGCATGCTCCGATCATGTCTAAAGTCTTGTATCCTTCTCAATGATTTTTGTACCACACAAAATATGTACTACGTGAACTTTCTTGAGAAAAAATCTAACTTATAGATATAAAGAGAAGAACCTATAAATATATTCCTAACTATAATTCCGTTGTTTATGCGTATGTAGAAGTAGAACAGTTAGCTTTGAACACCCAGTATGACTAAATGACAAAACATGCAGCTGACCAGAACACAGCGCGATTCTGAACAGCGAAATATCGTGTTTATGTGTGTGCACCAATAAAATCCGCATATGTTCCAATGAAATGGATAAAGCTATTGCTCTATACGCTTTAATGAAATTAATTAGTTCTGTTTTGTATGGTATTGTGTATTGTGCTTTATGGAATGTAATATCTGTAGTCAATAAAAAGTTTTTAATTCTCAGAAAAATACTGCCTAGATGCAAATAGCCTGGGAAACAAGTAGATGGTATGGATTAGACGACTAACAAATAGCATATATATATATAGGCAGGCCAAAAATCTCACAGTATATACTGACATCAACACGTTTTTAACAAATTATATTTCAATTTCTGATTGAATTCCCAAACAAGGGGAGTACTTTTTTAATAGCAGACACTTGAATATCTAGGTAGGCAACAACATGCGGATAATATATAATAATATAAGAAAATTTCTTACCTAAAGTAACAGTATGATGATCTTGTATTATTATTATTATTATTATTATTATTATTATTATTATTATTATTATTATTATTATTATTATTATTATTATTATTATTATTATTATTATTATTATTATTATTATTATTATTATTATTATTATTATTATTATTATTATTATTATTATATCTGGATTTTAGTAGAAAAAAGGCTTCTGAGGAACATACCTTAGTGATCAAATATATCTTGGACTTTGGGATATCCCGTAAGTCTTCCTACTACTTCACTAAAACATCAACAAGCTCATTTTTTTATTTTAACCATATTTTACATTAAACACGATACAAGGAAATCCAAAACTTTTCAGATTTCGTAGAATTCCAAAAAAACAACAAAAAGAAATTCAACTTCAACTTAACTTAATTGCCTTATGTTTATACTGTGGAAGAGGTTTTAGGAGTTCAAACATTTTAGAATCCCCTGAACATCATTTTGTGTTTCTCAATTTACTAATCACATAAAGATGTCTGACATAGTCAGCTACATGTACTACAAAAAGTATTGAGAACAGATCTCAAATTCAAGTGGTATAATAATTGCAATAGCTATTCGCTTCTTCGGCAAACTCATCCCAGAGTCCGTATAGAGCTCAAGAGTGCTACAGTTACAGTTTTATTGCCTCATTCGATAGGTGTGTTTGAAAAGTTTTCTACCGCGATCACTTTGTGGCGATCCAATAATGTTTGCGCGGGCAATTTATTGGAATATTTTATCTATAAAGGAGAAATCCTTGGTTGCAGCGGAAACTGATATTAAAGCCTCAAGTTTTATTAATCTATTTGGCAAAGCTTACAATGGGATATTGTAATCGGATTTCCAATATTGGAATTTACGGTTTCGGAGAATCGCTAAGGCTATATTCCTTGTTTTTACCCGAGGAAGTATGTTACTGAACGGTTATAAATTTTAACGGAACTTGGAAAAATCTTGTGAGCGCTTATGAATGTTTTATGAGAGGTAAAAGTGCCTTCCGGCAGTTCATCGAAGCCAGATTTTACTGCATCACAGCCGCACAGATGGCGTGAGTGTAAATATGAGTCGTCATTTTATAAAACACATAGTTAAGCTTCTTGTACTTGAAATAGAATGGTAGGAGCATGCAAGCATGAAAATACTTCAATTCTAGCACATAATCATGTTCGATAAGTTTAATGACTGCCAAGGATTTTGAAGCAAGGCCGAGAAGCCTGATACTATGTCTGTACGCTCCATGATCACGAAACTCAGTGTCATTCATACTTCCGTCTATCAGCCTGTTTGCTTGTTTGTTGATGTGTTGGTTTGTCTGTCAGTCTATCCGCATATCGGTCTGTTGCTCTCAATGAAAATGCAGCAGTCGCCGTGGAAGCATCCTATGATAATTCAAAAATATTCTAATTTGAAGAATATCGGTTTTCCTGGAGAAGATTAATCAACTATTATCGATCTCGTAACAGCTACAAAATGTATGTTCTTCCATTTTGTATATTGACAAATGCTGCCCAGGCAGCTGGAATATTAGCAACGCTTTTTTGTTAGTCATATGTGGTTTCAATTAGCGAATTGCAAACATAAATATATGACGTTTGACTTAGGAAATGTGCCCAAATTTACCTGGGTGTTAGGACTTATGGTCAAGAAATGTTATGTACTGTAGTAAAATGAATGAATCTTTGAAAAACTTCATTAACCACAGACGAAAGGTGGGATAGTAAAAACCTCATTATGAGCTCATTTTGATTTGATAGGTTGGTTCTACACCTCACCCAGGGCCGCTGTGATCACTCCGGATGAGAGAATCTTTATAGTTCAGGATACCACTGTACTGTACAAGATGGCGTACATGCAAAACTGAACAATATAGCATATCTCAAAATGGGCGTGCATTATTTCAGTGCAGCTGCGCTTTTATAGTAAAAGCCTCCATTTACATGCTAAGGTCTTGTAGAACATAGTATATTTATATATCTCACTGTTTATTATCTGATTTTCTCGTAATCAAGTCCTGAATTAAATTGAGCAACGCAGCAGAGAGTCTGTGAAATTCCTATACCAGGAAGCCCTTCGTTCCAACCCAAAAATTAAATTAATAAAGCGCTTTCTCAGATTGTTAACTCTACAACCGGGTTAACTGTCGTTGTTAGAAGACACAGGTGGCTGTTATTAAGTTCCTGCTCGCTGGAGTATGACTTTCTGTGGAATGAAATTCAAATAGGAGAGAATTTATATCTTAGGATAAATGAATGTTCAATATATACAATGCGGATGTAATATACAGATTTTTCTTGTATACCAGCGAGGTAATGTGATCTCGAATTTTATATAATCTGTTCTTTCAATGCTATTTTCGTCTCTGGTTTTTCTGATGTCGTTTTGACGATACATCTATTGACGTTTTCGCATTCTCTAACCACTGCAATGATTTCGAAAAAATGTTGGGGAAATATTTAGTGGATATGTATAATATTTTCCTGCCCCCATCGGCTATAGAGCAAGCAACCAAAAATGAAAAGAGTATCTCCAAATATTGTTTTCTCATGGTTTTCCATTCTCCAGTCATTTTCGATGGAATTTGAACAAATCTTTGTGGAAGTGATAGCCAAACTATTTGTATAATTTTTATTGTTTACAGTACAGATATAATGTCTCCAGTATAGTGGTTTCCTCTCATTTTGAGCTTGAATCGATCATTGGCTCAATCTGGTGGGATAGAACAGACGCAGGGCTCTAAATCAGGAGCCTAAAGTTAAATATATAACGATCTCATTCATTGCACATACAGAATATTTTTGTGATGACCTTCTGGGACGCCGAACTAGCAAGACCGGTACTTTGATGATTTTTGCAATTAATTTTCACCTTGGAATGACCTTGATCCCGATCTGTTGAACTTTCTATTAAAATATACCTTGGATTTTGATTCAATGTACCTCCATGTATAGTTACGACGGTTGTCTCCACATTAGTGGTTTTATTTTCTATCGGAGTCTTGGAACTATCGAAGTTATGCTTTTAGTATCTCAGATATCTAGCGGCAATTTTGTCATAAATGTTGTTTGGAATGATATTAACCGTAGATTTACCTCTCTCTTATGTTTTATCTTTCAACTTAAACATACCATGAGAGCTATATATTCATCCTCATTATATTTTGGAAACATCGTTAAGTGGGTCAAAGTACAGATTTATTCAATCCCCCCAAGATAAAAAAGGAAAAACACCAATTAGGTTTTATTCAATGACGAACCCTACAGCTTTGAACTCTTGTCTAAATAGGCCTATGTACAATATTGGCCAAAATATGTTTCGTGTTAATATAACTTCTGAAACTCATACCGACTCTTAATTACTCAGACCAAATAATATGCTGAATGGGACAAGCTTCATTGACAGTTCACATGCCTGAATAGCCACTTTCAAATTCATAATGATTCAATTAAAACACGTTTAGTTGGCATAATGGTCTGATACTCATTCTTTCCAACATACAGACCCATGAATCGAATGAGTATTTAAATCAATGAAATGTCAATAAGCGTAACGTTTTTATTCACGTTCAAGTCCGCTCAGCAGGTTTATGTGAGTTTAAAAATAATTATCTAAATCGCGATGACTCATAGATCAGCACTCGACAGTTTATAGTCAAATCCAATTATCAAAGCATCTATTACTTCCATTACTTTTTGCTAACACCGTAATATCCTAAATTATTTAGGACTTCGATTGTATTATTGTATTGAAGACGTATTCTACTACTCAGACATTACTATTATCCAGACATTCTTGCTTTCACTTCTGTACCAAAAGTTTTGGCTGGCAATGTATATCCATATACACAGATAGAAAACATCCAGATTGGGTATCTTTACGTGGGTACACAGTAGCAGTAAAAAGGGAAACAGGGGATTTAGATTGTGCCACATATCGAGTCGAAACTGTGCAAAGTGAGCCGTCTAAACGACTCGTTATGTTTTTCATATCGCCAAACGTCCCAAAAGATAAGCGGATGTTAAATTTCTGCAAACAGTAAATAAGCCCTCTTTTGTTTTAGGCATTTGCAAGCGTAAGTAATTCTGGACGTAGGAGGATATATATATATATATATATATATATATATATATATATATAATAATCAACACACACTCTTGCGTCATCATAGTGGTTTTATTTTTTCGATCCTATCCCCAGTTTGTCGCACAACACTCCACCGTTCTTTAGAATTGTCCCAAACACGGACACTCTAAAACTTAACAGACTTTTCATTCACAAAGCTTAAGATTTCCACAAATCGAACAATGAATGCTCACGTCGTATCGGTGACCTGACACTTTTGCTTCTCACGCCAATAGACACGCGAAGTATCTTCACCGCGAATTCGAGATTATATGTTTTTCTGATTTTACATGAAAAGCTTTGCTTTCGATTGCTCTGTACTTCCGGTACTCCTTTGCTTTCCTGTAACTCGCAAGTACCATTCTGATATCATGAAATTTTGAGAACAGGTACCACTATGGCAAGAACGGAACAGCTTGGCGCTGTCAAAGACCAGTAGGAGGATACGTCAGAATACCGCTTTTATTCCCATTGCAGTTATCATTTTACTTAAAAAGCTGGCCAGTTCCACCACATTTTTAATCCTGCGGAAAAATGATTCATCAAGACACCTCTTCCTTGATTCTCTCGAATTAATTAGTTAAGAATTGTTTTAAATGAACTTTCACTAACGTCTGCGTACCATCTCATGCGCATATCTTCATACGTTTTGTCATCTTGGATGCCTAGAGGAAAAAATAATGTGACATATCCACTATAAAAGTATTTATTAACAGTATACCAGGATTTAATATTTTGCCGCAGCCGGATCACAAAGGGATCTCTGAAATATTTTGCTTGACTGCGGGACAATATTTCTGCGTGACAGGAAACCGAGGAAATAATTGTGTACTGGCGACGAATAGAGCCACATTTTATTTAGTACCACAGTCAATATGGCATGAGAAAATTGTAGTCGCTGTTCCGTGTAGGACGTTATTTATGGCAAACTGGCTAGAAGCCCTTGCTCTCTATTCTTTCCCGGCAAACGACCTTTGTTTATTGAAAGGCCAAGGGATGTCTGTCTTTTCTGATAACTTATTTCCACACTGGTTAGATTATGATAGCCCTAATGGCCAGTTTATTATCTCTGTGCTTGAATGTGAAAACGTTTGATAGGAGTGGATACCATATTTGGCGTTTGGTTGATTATACATCTAATCCCAAAAATTAACATTAGCACTTAGCAGCTGAGACAAAAGACCATACGTTATCTGTTAAATATAAACCGCAAATTTCACCAAGGTTTTGACAGCAGTACTCGAAATCCCTATCAAGTAGCATGATCTAAGACCCCAATGTCTCCAGACCTACGTCACTTCAGGAAAACTAATAATTTTTACTATAAATGGTACAGCTTAAGAGCAGCTGAGTGTTTGCTAGCTTCGAATTAGGACCCTCTAAAATACAGTTAGTACAAAACGTACACGTCACCAGACAGGAGTCAATTATTTACTTGCTAATTCTTATGATGGAAGCCGATATACAAATTCGCATTTAGGAAGTCGGAAAAAGACCAAGGGCTAAGTAGCCGCTCTGCAAACTTAATTGTTTAATACTTAGTGGTTGTAGGGGCATTCCCCCGAAAGTAATTTTTATTTAGAATTTCAAACTGCGCCAGTGTTGGAAGAGTGACCCTGCGTCGAACAATTATAGTAACACTGTGAGAAACAACTGTGATACCTATTTATTAACTTGGAAATCCGAACATCGGTAGGAACCTTGCCTACCCCACAAGCGAACCACACACCTTGTGATTACCGACCAGAAGCTCTAGTCAACTGAGCTAAGCAAGACTTCTACTCACTCGACCTGAAACAACGATGTTTTGGGCCTAAAATGGGTATTTTGAAAGATTTTTCTGTTTTTTTTTCCTTTGGTCATCTGGTTTGTCTCAAGGGGAAGTTTAAATCATAATGTTCAGGATTCCGCACGGGCCTGTGTGTAAAAGTGTGGTATTTAAGGACCTCATCTTGTAGTTGGTGAATTCCAATAAATTTTCAACTATGTAAGGGCGCCAAACTGATTTTTTGCCTGAGGCGCCAAAACAAATCAATACGCTTCAGTGTGCCAGATTAAGATATTGACAATACGTAAAGGACAGCCATGATAAAAATACAAAGACTAAACAGAGACGAGTTGTGATGCTACCTATCATTGATAAAGAGGTTTAGTTCACAGATTCACAGGAAAGTGCGAAAGAGCAATTATACTTAATTTGAGCACTTACAAGACCTTCTAATTTTATGACTCCAGAAGGACTGGGTGTTTGACGGGAGCCGCAAATTATGGTCCTTATCAAAACTATCGTCTTTTGACAATGTTACATGCTTTATATTTTTTTCGACACTTTGGTGGACTTTATGTATTTTAATTCTCCCTTCAGGTCTTCAGGAGGACCTGGATTCCAGATCTACCCTTGGGTCCGGACTTTTCCTCAAAGATTCGGAGGGGGGGGAGGTAACTAGTACTTCTGTGTCTTCTCCATTACGTTTACAACGTCGACAGAAAAATAATTCACAAGACTTAAATTGCAGTATTCTTCAAGGATATTGAGACAATATGCCTTTCTGACAATCGTTATTACAGTACAAAATATTTCAGCAATAATACTGTATAGTGGAAGTTTCTACCTATAACTTACATCGTCGTTCCCACCCTTTGCGTAAGTGACTCATCAAGCTCGGAATTTATACTTCTCTGATAACTTCTGACAATTCACAGTGGGATAGCCCCTATAAATTACGGTTAACTATTCCTATGTTCAAAGACTAACGAAAGCTTAATTATGGAGAAAACTTGCACACTTGCCCGTATGCTATAAGTTTTGCGCCAGACATCGATCATGCTCGAAGGTAAAGACATAACAGAACTAATTTCTAAAATTAGACCATTAGGCGCACAGGAGCATCTGCAAACGGCCGACAAAGGTAAAGAAGGGTCTTATGAAAGATGAGACAGTTTCAAGCAATAGTCCCGTCAGAATGAGAGGTATATTTGTATTTGTTCTACTTACAGGACCTATACCAGTATGTCATTGATGAGACATGCGGGCTATATCTTGTATACTATTAACTGTATAACTATATAGCAATATCTGTTATTAAAAATTACTGTATATCATTCGTTCCCGGGTAACCTCAAAACTGTAAATGCCGTTTTCTCAAAAATATCCATAACTAATACATACAGCTTTTGTTTGAAGAACAAAGTGAAAATCTTAGCAAGTCATTTTAGTCGGTAGGTTGCCCTTGACCATCATTTCAAAATAATTCAGCCTACTATTTTCCCATAAAGTCTTATTTAAAAACAGCTTGATTCTCTAAAAGGGATGGGTTTAGGCAGAACTCTGGTTTCTGGCTAATTACATACCCTACTAATGATTAATAGAAGTCTAACCACATAAATCAGCATCTATTGTATATACAGGAGAAGGGGATTAAAGACACAACTTTGGAAGACTAGAAAGAAAAGCCATTTTTTTGTAAACCCGACACGTGTTATACTAACTACATTAGCAAGGGAAACTAATTTCAGTCTTCTCCTGAAGATGCCAACGTAGCGAGCAATAATACTGTGTAAGTCTTGTGATTGCTACTCAGGAGGATCCAGTATCATGTACAAAATTTTGTGGTGAGCAAAATCCAGAACTTTTTTGTAGCAAGATATTCTGAACTGCATCTCGAGCATATGAAATAAGGATAATATGTGTCCTGGAAATTTTACAGATTTATATTAAAATAATTATAGTCTGAACACTGAAACGGTGCATTGTGACGAAAAAAATTTCTATACGATTCATAAAATGTAATAGCTTCAGTCATGTTTTCTAGAAAACAATTCCAGATTGACTGTACTACATAGCAGGACTGTTAGGATCCGCCTCGAAGAAGGTTTTCACAACTCGAGGAACTGGCACGTTACCTACAAAGACACTTTGGAGTAACGCGGAAAACGTTCCTTGGAGACGTTAATACGGTGGTGAGATGCACCGCCTCGCCTAGCCCGGCTTTATTATTGGGGTTACGGCGAATCGGTTTGCCGCCCGTTTAACGCTAACCGACGCCGGCGGCGCGGTACCGCATTGCCTCGCGGCAGCGGCCACCGACAGATCCCAAATAAAAACCGCGAAACCAGGTAATACCGAATGCAATAATATACACGACGTAAACACATGATTTTACATCTTTTTTTCTGTTAATTCGAGCAACCGACAGCATGCAGGGTTACATGCGTTTGACTAAAAAACCTGCAGAAGTTAGAATATATGTAGATTGTAGATGCTGTTACTTGGTGAAACTCTCCCATCATGCAGACAAGAAGTTGTGTAATTAACACACAGTGACGCGATTCGATTTATATTTAAATATAAATTGAAACCGGTCACTGAAAGAAAAAGAGCTTTATTTGTGAGACTGTGTGTTAACTACACAACTTTTTATCTGCAACTTAGAATATAAGCTACACTTGTTATCTAATGCAGAATAGTTTAAATCAGAGGTCTCCAAATGGCGGACCGCCGTACGGGTGCCGACCGCCGACCTATTTTGTGTGAGGAGCGGACCTCTTATAACCTGGTTATGCAGATCATGCACAATTTAATCATTTTTCTTCTATTTTTGTTTGGCTCTACAAGTATTTGGAGCGGAGGTTTTATTTATTTTTTTGCTCCTCAATATTGTTGGACAGGATTAATTGATGAATGTTCGATATAGTGATGTAATAAGTTGGTCCTTCAGGCTGCTTTACCCTCCAATCAAACAACCTCTTAGTTAAAGACATTTCTTTATTCTGTGCTGGTCGCTTCGTAGATATTAGCGCGTGTACGAAGTAGGTCAGACAATGAACCTGCTACCGTCAGTAATATAATATCACAATAACATAATAATTGCAACTTACGTTAATGTATTTTTCCTACCATCTCCCACGATACTAAAAAAAATTTTCTTTCTGTTGGAAACGAAAATTCTTCCTTTTCAGTACAGAAATGCTACATGGTATGAAAGAAAAAAAAAATTTTATACATATGTAAAACTTACAATACCATGCTGAAATAATAGATGTATAAAAATAAAGTTGCAAAATGAAGTTAAGAAGTGGAAAATAGCTTAAAAAGATGTAGATAGGAAAGATATTGAGGAAAATGTAGAACATTCTAAAATACGGGTAGGGCGCTTCTCTACTTAAATACCATCACTTACCCTAATTCTCTGTTAAACCATTACACTCTATGAATGGTAATCAATATCTCTTCGTTATTCTTAACTACTTATACATTAGGAGAAAACAAGTTCAAACGGAGTATATTTAGTTTCTTTATAGACGGATGTGTTGGAAGCGATACATCAGTAGGGCAACCCCGCACAGTTATCATTTATAGTGGTAAATGGTAACTGTAGAGGTTTTTGATTCAGATAGTAACATCAAGGTATATCTACACTACAAAACGGACCTCAAATGAAAGTATTTAAATAATATTTTCAAAGATAAGTATTTTCAGTCTTAGTTTCTATCAACGATTTTCATATCAATATGTATATTTTTCAAGAAATTTACTTCGTTTTGCTCAACCAGCATGTGGATTCATGCCATTTGGCTTAGTTAATGTGGTTTTATTACTTTTTTCTTAATTCTCATATGGATTTATTGCATTTTGCTTAAACACGCTAGCATTTTTCTTCACTGAAAAATAGATTTAATCTAGTCGTTTTATACTATATTCTTAACCAGGGACGTAGCGATGAGAGGCAGGAAGAAGCATCATTCCAGTAAGTAGTTGAGTTGGGAAAAATGAAGAGATTTATTGATAAGCTGGAAAAGATCTCAGTAAAGTACCGTATGTATAGTGCGAGGTAAATAAATCTGCTCCATCTAGCAGTACTAACGTTATTTTTTAATGCTGGCAACCCCCAATAGTATTTATCTCCGTCTTACTCACAGTAAATCACACGTGGATGCTGTGTTAGGTTTCACGTCCCAATCAAGATTTGATTTGAAATTTTCATCAAAGTTTATTAAGCAAATATATTTTGATGGTAAGTCCTCAAGAAAAACAAATTTATACAAATAGTTATTGATTGTTTTTCATACGCAAACCTTTTATTTTTCCCTTTCCACCCTGAATAATGCTTTGCTTAAAGTACCAATGAAAACCACAAGTCACCAATAAGTGGCTCTTAACTTTATTATGAGACCTCCAAGTTTCTGCAGACCTATAAATAGGTTCCTACATGTTATTTTGGAATCAACTTTCGAGGTAAATTGTCAAAAGGTGCTTATTTTTTATTGCGGAAATAATGCTAAAAATCCGGTATTTTCGAGAAATTTCTTGGATTTTTTTCAAAATCGGTCTCAATTCAATATTTACGGTTCATACTTCACATGATATCAATTTGCCTTATTGCAAAAGATAATATGTATTATAAAACTCGCATTTCCAAACATATAAGTAGAAAATTTTGAAAAATCGTTCTCAATTTGTTGTTTTTGGTTTCAGAATTCCGAGTAATTTCTACAAAATAGCTTCTGTGGTTTATTGCAAAGATATTCACTTTGGTGATTTTGTTCGAAAATTTTACAAAATCGACACAGCTTAAACATATCTGAATTATGGAGTCTAATCGTTAAGTTTTATAATACTTCCTATCATAAAGACATCTCAAGCGAAACCGGACGAATAGCCGATAAATGAGTTTTTTGAGTAGATAATTTAAACGTTGCAGTAAGGCACATAAGATCATATGATCGGATGCCGGAAACTTCAATCAATCGTGTCATGAACAACCCTTTCCAATCATCATTCAAAACTGAACAATTCTTGAAGGCAATCTCGCTAAATGAAAGCAACTCCATTTCACGGTACTGAAAAGTCCACCAAGATGCTAAAAACAATGAGCTTGGAACTCTCAACAGACAAGACGCTTAACGGGAGTTTGAAAAACTCATCCGACTTTCACTCGACTGGTTCGAATCCCGGCACAACTAATAACAAGAATATTAAGTGCTATCGGGCGCGTTCCACCCATTACCTCTTCCATTCTTATCATTAAGAGACTGCTGTGCATCGTTCGACGTGCTTCTCGGTCATAAAGTGCACAGTAAGATTCGCTTTTTGACTAGATCGGAAGTTTCTTTCCCCTTAGCACTGGCATATATGTCAAATTTTTAATGGGTCTCGAGAACTTCTTACAACTAACAACGCAGGATTTTAATAAATCAAAAAAGTTTCCTTCACTACATGCTTCATTATTTTTATAAAGGGTTACCGATGCTATTTATGATACTTTTGAGGAGTGGACTATAGAAATAGCATGAAAATAATGGCAAATGTAAAATTTAATTCAGTAATTTTTCTGCTATTTTTGGTAAGCTTCACTGCAATCACAACAATTACTATTTTTTATTTACAAATTTAGAGAGTGACAATAGTTCAAACTTTTGGTTAGAATGCATGGAGTGTTCATGTGATATAGGCGATCACATGTTTGTAATTTTTGAACTAATACTTAATGTAGTACAGAAGCAAGAATACCGAGCATAATCGTATTTGTGGGAAATTGGAAATTTATACAAAAACATGCATTAAAAAAATTTTAAATTAATGGAAATAGATGTTTCAAAAATCGACGTATTACCAGGAAAAAGCAAGTAAGAGATACAATAAAGTCTGGTGCCCCATATTGAGAAGTTACCGGAAACTAACAGTTTCTTATTATTGCTGTAGATGTGTCACTCTGTCAACGATGCTGCTGACTAATTTCCTCGGATAATATTTACGACAATTATGTGCAGACATCCAAAATACATATTACCAAATTACTAAGCTACTATCACAAACCGCACAAATTGCGCCTGCCTGTCATTGTTCATATGTAATCAATGTATTCTCGTTACACTCAATTTCAAATTATTCCGTGCTTATGGATTGCGAATTTCTTCAGCGCTCCAGCTCTGAATAGCTACAGGAGAATAGCCTCTACCTGATTACGTAAAGGCTGTAGCATCTTATTACTGAGGGTATTTGGTTGCAGCCCCGTAAAATCGATTTACGGGATATTCGACCCTCTACCGCCAAAGGTAATTTATAGTAATACTAATAACCACAATGTAAAATAATACGTATATCAGACTAGCCGAATTCCCTTCAGACTGATTTACAAATTATTTCTATCTTACAATATGATATTGATTACGACTTCGTAGGATGTCAAGTGAAATTGAGGTACGCTCACGGTATGGAAATTCTGCTGCCTCAGACTTCTATTTTCTTGAAAATTTTTGGGTTTGACTTGAAGACAATTGAAGATATCACATCTATCGAACAGTTGTGAAAGGCAAATATTCTCAGGACAATGGAAGTTTGAACCAGTATTATTGAAACATCCACATTGTCTACAAATATCAAACAAAGTTTGATGGGTAATTTGATTTAATGATGTGTATGATGCATTACGTTTACATTTAAAAAAATTGGTTAATGAATGAAAATGGAAACGAAATCAGATTTTTAATTATAATTGACTTTTAGACCTCGTAAAATAAAAAGATGTTGTATATATTAAGATCAACATTTGGCAATGTTCCTATACTATCTTTGATATATCTAGTGGAACTGGGAGTCCTACAGATTGTTTTTCATTTAAACCAAAAAATCTGAACTTTCAATTATGTGGAATTAAATACATATTATTGGCAATATTATCGTATTGTAAGCCTTAATATTGAATATATAATTTCTTAGAGACTAATAAACCCGTCTATATCAGGGACGAAATATGCAATCATGAAACGGGCAAAATCAAAGTATTTGTGTATACTTGTAGACAATAAGAAGCTACTTACGCAAAAATGAATCTGGGTAAACTTTGAACTGCTCTGCTGCGCTAATTTCGACTTTGGAAATAATGACATTATAACATACTTGACCTCACAGCATATCGCTCTCAAAAAACCAAAAAGGATGAATAATCAGCAACGTACTACATGACGGCGACCACTACCTTCATCATTTGGCTTACGTAATGCAATTGCATTTTAATGTCATGATACCAATTCTGATATCTAACAATACAGTACCTATTTTGAGGCAATTGATGGGTAATGATGTGCTCGCCACATTCTGCATGTATGATCGCACGGAAAACAACCAAGCCATTTATATTCAAACCGGCTTGTCCTCATTAAAGGCTCCGTAGACTTCCAATCGATTTTTTGCGCTTTGTTTTATTTCTTGGTCATTTGGATCCCTCTGTCGGTATTGTTTCAATTCAGACCTCTTTAATTTATCCGTTGGTTCGAGAGAACAATCGAACTTGCTGATTAAATTGAAAGGATACTAATGAATTAAAATTCACTGCCATTAGAACGTGCTGCAGAGTAGGAAGGAAGGAATTAATATACCTCCCTTTCCGATTGGAAGGAAGAAGATCGAACTTTCTTTATGTTTAACATCTGCTGGTTAAAGTTTAAATATCTGAGAGGCATTGGACAAAGTAAGCTTAGATCAGGGAAAAAGGCTACGAACAGTTTTTTTGTTCGGTACTCTTAGTATTTCCTGCTATGAAAGGAAAATTGTAGTCCAGTTTAGAATCTCTTATTTTCTTTCGCCATAGCTTCTAACAATCGTTAAAATTCATTATTACAATTTTCTCTTGTAATGTATTAAGGGTATAATGCTTTTATTGTTTGTGTGTTCATGGAAGAGTAGTTTTAGGGAGCGAGAAACTTAAAAATCACAAATGTCGATTTCAGATATTGTAGATAATGGGTAAAATCGATTCCTAACTAACCAAAAATAACTAAATAGGACTTGTTAAGACAATAATTTGGAGAAAAAACGCTAAATCTTCTTTATAGGCACTACCAAAGTGTGACGGTTTGGTAAGTTAAGGATTCCCAACGTATAAAAATTACATAGTTAGCCAAATAGATAGAGAGATGCCAAATACTTGATCATCGTCCATCAAGCTTCTGAGGATTAGCATAACAATAACGTGTTCTGGTACGATCATGTTGCTAGTCTCGCAAGGTCGGCGTCCCAGAAGCTGGAGATTCTCTTCCGCTCGAGGAAACTATATTCTCTGGAACAGCTACTGCTACTCTCCAAAGTTGAGATCAGATCACTGGAATACTGCTGGCATACGTGGGGAAGTGCTACAAAGCAGTCTCTGAAGCTTTTGGACAAAATTCAGATACGAACAATACATCTAGTCGATGCGCCTGACCTAAAAGGGGACCTCCGCAGTCTAAAACATCGAAGGAGGTAGCTGATCTGTCTCTATTCCATGGATACTATCACAATAACGGTCTCCTATAATAACACCAAGAGTGACCAGTGCAGGAAATACCAGGGGGCGCATCATCACCAGGTCGTTCTTGTAGAGAACCTCCGCACTGCGAAATGAGCTAGTGGGAAGTTTGTTCTCCTATATTTACAATCGACAGCATTTTAGGGTCAATGTGAATAGTAATTTCTCTTGCTTGCAGAGAGGAAAAAAGCTATTTAGTAGTTTAGTTTACCTTCTTGATTCCTAAATGCCTCTAAACCCGTTAAACAAGAATTTGCAACAAAATTTAAAAAATCCTGTAGATTTTAGATACACTTACTTGGTGGAACTCTTCCATCATGCAGATGAAAAGTTGTGCAATTTACACACAGTTTCGCCAATAAAACTCTTTGTTTCAGTGACGCGTTTTGATTTATATTCAATTCATCGTATAATATATTTAAATCATCGACGGACTGTCCGACGATGATTTAAATATAAATCGAAACGCGTCGCTGAAATAAAAATAGTTTTATTTGTGAAAAGTACAGAGTTTTTATGTGACAGGCATAGAAGGATTTCAACAAGTACGAGCTTCTACAATCTACAATCTGAAATCTATAACAATCAAGCTAGTTTAAGTACCTGTAGTGAGTGGACATTTAAAATACAAAGTACAAAGCATTCGAATAAAGTAACTTAATGAAAATCTAAAAATGGCGGTGGAGACATGTACAAAGTATATTGCTTCACCCTTCCGCGTCCATTTATATTTAAATTCGAGGGTAAGATGATGGTCGTAAAATTATTTTGGTTTGCAAATTAAGCGCCTTTTCGGGTGATGGGTGGAACCTGTCTCGTTGTAGATATTAGGGTGACCCGTGCAACGAAGTACTCATCAAATTGACTGGGCAGATACAGGGCGAACCTGACACTAACTGATGCGCCTTTTCTGGATCTTGGATTGGGGTACAACAAAACGACGTTTTGAGGTATTTTAATTAGCAGCACTGCGTATCCATATCATTCCGTTGTCGTCGCCAAAATTGCCAATATCGGTGCAGCGGTTACAGAAACGGTATCAGACTCGAGAGACCGACAAACAAACTGAACAACAGACCGAAAATCGTAATACTCCTCCCGCGTATTAAACGGTACAAGTAACCTAACTCATCGTCCACACGTGTCGTGTTGTGAGTAAGACGGAGACACAGATAGTATTAATCCAAGGGGGCCAGCGTTACAGAAAACAATCTTAGTATATGAATTAATTGATTGTAAAGTTTCGACAAAGTGATCAGGTAACTATTTTATCTTTTTTGACGTATGACAGCAATGGTGTAGAACCAGCTAGTTAAGTGGGCATCTCGAAGTATATGAAGACGATCATTCTGCAACATCTATGACTGACTGGGAAAAGTAGTAGTTATTAGGATCGGCGCAATTGCAAGATAATAGCTTGAACCAATACCAATTTCAGTAAAAGTGGAAAAACGAATAAGACATGTTGATTTAATTTAAAACAATGGGAACTGATCTGGAGATGAACGTGAGTGGTGAGTTGAAACTATTGTCCTGTTGATTGAATATATCATTTCAATATGCTCATTTTTTCAAATATTTTGCATGTATTTATTCTTGTCCTTTTGTGCTCAGCCTTGCCCCTGAACACAAATTCCACGTATCATGGTAGCCATAAAACTGTATTATTCATACGCGAAACAACACGGCGTGGCCGTCGTACCGTTGAACTTTGATGAAGTTCGTTTCCAGAATTAAATTGCCCGTATTTATACACACTCGAGCCGAAATGGTCCAATGAGCCGAAATTGACATTTAGCGTCCCTAGCGGGTATCTTTTATGAGAACGTACCCTTAGTAGCAGTTTACACATAGCAGCAGCGATGGGTGGCATGCCGTTCATTCTTCCTATGTTTGTGAATTTAGTCCAAGCTTCACACGAACAGTGTGAAGCTTGGACTAAAAGTATCATCTACTGTATTATGAAAAACATTCCAGCTATGAACAACAATAATCGTCTAATTAAAGTATTACGTGACATAGTCCTGACTTTGATATTAACCAAACATAGAACAAAAACGACGGAAGCATATACGGCTTCTGATTTTTTAGTTGCTAGTGATGTCAGGAAGTTATATTTGAGTTTTTGGTTTCTACTAGTTTAACTTTAGCCTCTCTTCAGCTCTAAGATCGCTATACATGCGTTTGATGAGACGATATTCTGTATTCGTATTTATCTGGTGGAAAATGTTCGTAAAGTGGTTAGAATCTTTAAAATATGGTGGTGTCCAGTTGGACCAATCAGGACTCGTCAAATATGTAGGTCACGTCAGCGAGAACGGTATAAATAGCCACAGGAGGAGCATGTTCGCCAAACATAGCTCGCGCATGGTAGCATTTTATTTACAATGCAATCGAAGATTGGATATGGCAATAAAAATTGGTCATGCGGATTTTTTTATGGAAATATGAACGGTGAAGATATTAGAATTATTATCCCTTGTGTTATAATATATCAAATCGAAGTACTAATCTGGCTTGTGCATAGGCAGTAGCATGACGTCAAGTAACTTAACTCTGCCATATAATTGGTAGCACAAGAAAGGGAGGTTCGTGTAACTATGTTCAGATAGCCACGGATGCCGACTACTCTGCCTTAGAAAAGACACTCGAGGAAATAGCGTAGATTTTAACAAGTTTCATGATCAATTTTTCCATTTTGGATTTGATCCAACCATGAAATTCAATCTACAACACAAAATCAATATTCTCTGGATGCAAAAGAAAAAAATCATAAATGACTGACGCGTGAAAAACTGAAAACACTGAAAATGTGACAGTAAAGGCGATATGGGTGTTAATGTTGATGAATTTGTTTAGCAGATGAAAGGTTTGTGTATTTAATGCACAGTTTCACAAATAAAACTTTTTTTCAGTAACGCGTGTGAAACTGTGTGTTAAATACACAATCCCTTCATCTGTATGATATCCGTTTAAAATGATATCTACGGATATCTAATGATGCACCTACCTTTTTCATATATATCCTACAAATAGTAAAGAGATAATGAATATTGTGATGTGTATTTCAATTCTTGTGGCCCAGATGCAATCAGTAACTATTTAGTTAAGCAATGTATCTTTATCCTGGTTGATATTTAACATATTTGTATAATAGTTCACTCTTATCTGGTGAATATCCTGAGTTATTGAAAATTCCTAAAAAAAGCAAAAATCGTTACATTGATAACTATAGACCTTGGCATCTTCAGGCAACTGCTTTTATTCGGTTACTGATGCTAGCTTTTAGCTCAATATTAACCTGTATCTATTTTTAAGTGTTAATTTATGTATTTAGATCTGTTTTTATTAATTCATTGAAAATAATTCAATGATGTATTAGCTATGTAAGCGACTTGTACTTCTACTGCTACTAATATTTCCCATTAGCTGATGTCACACCACAGCGCGCACAGTGGAGATACCTATCTGCAATGACCTGAGATTTACTGACCTGAGCAGAGTTTTATCCAGATCGGTGCGCGGTCAGCGTGAGATTCATTCAGAGACATTAATGATGCGAACAAAAACGTAACATACATGACTTTTAAATACCTAGAGCGATGGCGCAACGAACGCGACGTCAGCACAGAATTCTGAAGAGGTGGGTTCAACCCCCGTCCGGTCCAAAAATTTTTTTGACTTTACTCACAGTAGTTTGTGCCTCTTATGTCTTTTTCCTAGGTATATGCCACATACTGCATGACATCATCCTCTCTCAAGTGGCCACTGTCTTAGATGTTGATGAGTTTCATTTTGATCTAAGTTAATATTACTTTACATTCTGCATGACATCAAAAATGCAAAGATTCTATAGAACTATCGCTATATCATATACCTTTTCGTTGTTTCTCTGTAGCTACTTGGTATGAGCTCACGTTGCGGATTGAAATTCGAAACGAAGCCGTCTACTATCAGTTTTACGGTAGAGTGGGTAAGAGACGTGAACAACACTCCAAGGAAATCCTTATATTGAGGGCGCGCTTTTTGCAAGCTTTCTTTTTATTTGTGACAGCTCCCATAAGAAATCATTTGCGGGGCGTTTTTCATCTTTCACTTTTCTTACTGTTCGCATCAGTGATTTTTTATAATTGCTTTTTCAGTTGTGATACGGATGTTATGATTTTTCGGTTTCGTATATTCATTTGACTGGGAGAGATATGTTTCATATTATCATTATGTTGACAATAAATACGATATGCCTTATTCATATCCGACATGCAAAAACTTTTTTGTACGTCTAAGCACTTCAATAAAGCAACTGCGACTGAAAAAGCCAAGAGAATAAGCTAAAGATTTTTTCCGCATTGGGGGTCTGTTTGATGGGTTGAAAGAGTTCAGAGGAGACAATAAACGAATGAAGTACAGTCCAAAAATATATATTACAACTTTACCTGAGTTTCTCTGGCAATTGCATTGATGCGAGTTTATTAAACAAACCAACCAATAATTCATATATCAGTAGTTTCATCTTACCTCAAGAGAAGGTTTGTCTTTTTATCATATAAAAACGAAATTAAAAATAAATACGAAAAAGCTTCTTAGAATTGCAATGCGTGATAAAAAATTTTAGATTACAACAACTCTTTGGATGCATATGTTCAAGTTTGTAAGATCGAAACGTATAACTCAGTGATATTTGTATATTACCATACAAAGACGTACTGCAAACATATTGCCTTCCACTTGTATAAATAACTCGCATAATAACAAGGATCCAATATACCTATATATAGACAACACACCCTTCTACAAGCAAGATCAGCATACCACCCACCTGCCAAATATTTGACGTCTGTATCTCCCCATGTTTCCGGAAGATTGTAACAAGAGGCAACCACGCGTCGCGATAAATGAGCTCTTAGGAATTATAGGAAGTTGAAACATAGATAATTCAAGTAGATAAGATGTACATGGTATTTCCGGAAACTTGTAGAGACACTGTCGCCAAATATTCTGTAGGTGTGTGTACATACTATAAGAGTTTTGCAGCACATATAAATGTGCTGCAAAACTATGTTAATAAAAACTACCCTTAACATTTTCCTTAATGAACTTATCAAGCTAAATACATAGGATTTAATCCGCAACACACTATTGTTTATACAAAATATCATCATGATCCATCTAGATAAGAAAAAAGACGCAGATAAATATTTCTAACTGATTTCAACAATAAAATTAAATATGGCAGCTAGGGTTTGAACGAAGGTACATTCTTACATAACCTCAATAACCATCTGCTATTAGTTTAAGTGACATTCAGCTGCTTCTTTAATTAGCTTTTCATGAGTTATTCGGATACTCAATGTTTCGTATTTTGATTGCAAAGTTTATTAGTTTACCTTTTACTAGTAATCAACTACAAATATGTATTTTTAACAATACCAAGCAACAATAACACAAAGATGCAAAGTGTGATAGGTTATTTAAGAATGTCTAATACTACATCATTTCATTATATAAAAATCCGATGGATAGTAATTAGATGATGGTGTATAGAATACTCGTACATATAATATTCTCAATACCTCCAAAAATATATCAAAAATTACTATTCCTTTGAATATCGAAAATATATGCCAAATATCGGATAACGAATATTGAAATATCTATTTTAGGGAGCCGCACAAGCATCTGAAATGTAGAATGTAGAATCAATTATCTTTAAGCTATAGCTACTAGCTATATAAGTACGAAACAAAATATACCGCAACTTAAAAATTATCTTAGATTTACATTTATTATTAACATCAGAATCAAACACATAATATATAATACTGCTAATTAAGTTTGTAAAAAGGTAATATGATTTGATCTTCTAGTGATAGACCAGAAAGTATATACCTCGGGAGAGGTGCATGATTGAATATTTTCACATAATGAAGTTAAAATCATCAATCCCGAGAATGTATTTATTTAACACAAATATTTTTGTAGGTTGGTACAAATCTGGATCCTATTGGCTACACTATATGTTCCACCTTCCCAGTATAAGTTGAATCAATATTTCTTGTCTCTTATCACTAGAGTCTTTAGTCACCTTGTATAACTGTTTACAACAATCACTGACAGCTAGCTTTGAAATGGGGCTACCATCCTAAGCCGTTTACATCAATTTCAGTAACTGTAGCGATTTCAGTATACTATCAGTGAATATCTGTAAAATTCCTTGTCCTTTTTATAACTTCTTGAAATTTGTGTAATAATACTATATTCGAAGATATTGACATCAAATTTCAGGACATAATATGCAGACATATCATTACCATATTCAATTTGGAATTATATTTCTGCTAAATAGAATTAATTGTCCTTAGGAGCTTGGTTCTAAGGCTTGTAGGTGGGTTGGTAAGACCTGGACCTTGTCAAGATACCTGTATAAGTCAATGCGAAAATGGGGGAAGAAGAGAAGGCAAGCGGATAGCACTTTAGATGAACAACTTCGGTCGGTATTCCACAAAGCCAGACAAATACTGTATGAAAATGTTGGCGTTTTGTGATGCGAAAACGTACTTAATGCCTAGGTTTACACTGGTAAAAGTTCAACACCTCAAGGTATTTCTTTACCTAAATTACACGTTAAACCTGACAAAGCCAATTCATAGGACAAATTACAGATAATTGGATAAATTAAGTCGAAAATGCCAAAAATCTACGTGATGACTATCTCATAACATTAATTGGAAGCATGAAAATGAACAAAGCCGTAGATCCGGAAGTTTTCATCCAAGTAAGATACAGGCTCGAAAATTCGGCTATGTTTGCTTATAGTGAATTCTAAACACTGCTTTCAGACTGCACTCCAAAATCCAAACAAACAAAAATTGTTCTGCTGTCGAACGCCTGGAAATACGAAGTTTACCATTTAAATTCCGACTTATTTTTGGAAGAATTCTATATAAAGTCAGAAGGTACAAAGCTAGACCAGAGATAATATTTTAAAAAAGGAAAAATAAAGAAAATTGGGGGTCATGTTCAAAAAGTACAAATAATCTGTCTCAACCATAAAATTGAAATATATTCAAATTTACTTGCTTAGGCTTAGGTTACATATATAGCTCGTTTGTATTCTTAGAAATAAATTTTTGTGTATACTTTTTATTATTTGTGGTAGACCTATACCCCGGGTAGGAAAATAAAATTCATATCAATGGGTAGTAATTCAGGATTAAGTTCTGCCTTATATCGCGATTGCATCATTCAACCAAAAACCGATAAATCAATTTTTTTTAAATAGACCAGAAAAGATTTTTCCTTTGTCAAATATAGCAAAATATCTATAAGTAGTCTACCAAACTACTAAAACATCTAATGCTTGGCATAGAGGTACCTGATTCTTTACTAATACTATGAAAGAAACACGAAAGTACAATGTCCATTGTTATTCAATACCCATGAAGGGAAATGTAGGTTTGATCGTATCTCTATTTGGAAAGCACTTTATGACTTATAAATATATAAATATGTACATCAGAAGCAATAACATGACTAAATATAAATTTTGCATTTTCAGTTTTATATATCGCCCAAACAGTTTTTAAAAATACTTGCCACATGTTCCGCTAACTACGTTAGCATCTTTTTGAGGAGAGTTTTAATTCTAACCTGAAGATGCTAACGTAGTTATCGAAACACGTGTCGGGTGTTTTTAAAAGTGGTTAAGGTGGTTAGGCGAGTGGTAAAGCTATGTAATGCTTACAGTTACTGCTTGAAAGGATGAAAGATGACATATATTCTGTAAAGAAAAACTTCCCTAATAACCTTGTTTCTAGGAGTAAATATCCTCAGTAAACTTGGTAGATTTGATTCCTTAATTAAAGTAAAACTTTGAAGACATTACTCATTGAAATTAACTCACCAGGAAATTTCTTTTCGCTGGATCACTTCGAGCTTCTATTTCCCGAATCACATACAAATTTGTACAGACTTTGATGCGGTCTAGGAAATTGGAAATGGATGATTAAAAAATATGGTTAGATTCAGTCTAATAAGGTACAAACTCAAATAGGTTATAAGTTCCTAGCTCATATCTGAAGATTTCGAAGAAACCGAATTAGACGACAATTCTAAAAACAGTATAATCGTACTTGTACTCCTATTTGCTGCATATGTAGGGCTCTCATCTCATGACGTGAGCATTTCAGAATATCCTTTTGTATATTATGCAGATGGGTGTCAGAAGTCCACACTTTGTTGAGACGATCTTATAGTATACGGTGCAAGTAGGTCCGGACCTGAAAAAATAAACAATAGAGACATTCAGCGTCATACCATTTGTGGGAACTCGGATATAATATCTTTTGCAAAAGTTAGTTATAAAGTTTAGATTAACTGATAATTAAAGGTTATATAAGGCATATACAGCGCACCTTATGACCAACAATATGAAAAACTAACTTACATGTGGGATACGATAACAGACCATGCGGAACCCGAAGAAACATGTAGTCCACTCAAAAGTTTGTAAAACAATGACCAGGCATTACGTTGAAATATATACAATTAAACTGTATCACAGACTACTGAAGAATGAGAAAGTAGAGCATGGTTCAACCATATATGCAACCAGATTCCTTGTAATTTTTTTATCCCTCCTATGAGGTATAGACTTCTAGGCTGTTTGATTGGACAATTGAGTTCTCTTGAACTCATCTGGACAGCAACTACTATATAGTATATATTTTAAAATAGTAAAAACTTATCAAATTTTTTTTGATAGTACTCGGGGATATCCTTTGTCAATTAATGTACAACAAGCGATGCCTGGAATGTAACTCAACAAACTTATTTGATCTTCCTTCAACTGGCCACTCAAGATAAACCGAACCGGCCGAAACATCAGAAAAAAAAATTCTGTAACTATATCTGGTTTTAATTAGCTACTATTTATGGTACTTGCTTCAATACAGTCAGAATATGGTGATATATCCCAAATTTACTATTTCGTAACATATCCTAGGTCCTATTATCATAAATTGCAAAATGTTCATCACAACATACGAAGTAGCAAAGATGCTGATTACTATTCTCAGCAAGTCCGGCTACGCCGACTACCATTTCGCCACATCAGAATACACATATCCTCACGACACAACCAAGCAAATCTTGCAGCTTTATCGAAGGAATTCGGTCGGCTCTGCGGCTTTGTATCTCTAATTCCGCTGCAACGCCCGGATTGGCTACGGATGCATTGAAGAAATTAAGCTCCGAGTACACGGAAGCTCGGTTACACAGCAGCCTACCGGATGATAACAGCTTACAGAACACTGTCTGATTAATATAACTTCTCCTGTGAATTTCTCTTTGACTCGCTTTATTTGTTCTGACGGGTAATTCAAACTAAATATGAGTACTAAAAGTTCGTAAAGTAAAAACCTTAGCACAGGAAAATAACAGAAGACAAGTAGGATGAGTTCACGTCCGTAACAGTGTAGACACAGTTTAAAGACACAATTTCAGAGTTAAAAAACTTTTTTGACATGAGCTGAACACAAACCTCTAACATTCAGGACTGACACAGCAGCCGCTCGGTCACCATCCTTGTAAGGAACGCACACGCTCACGTAATTCATCTCTTCCGGTCCAAACCGCGCACGATCTGGAGAACACACCCCATATGCCAGAAATGAATGAATGGCGCAAGCTAAAGCGTGCCTTACAAGATACCTTGGATCAGATACTCATCACAGTGCGATGGCCGAGCAACTACGGCGACATCGCGGAATGTTGGAGCCACTGGTTCGAGTCCTATCCATGGCAAACGTATTTCTGGATCTTTTCACACCATTTTTTTTTCTTTAATGTGTTTGCAGTTACAGCTGCAGACTCATTTGACTTGTCTTATATAGTATATATAATATTTACTGACGTAGTGCCTGTGGTTTAACCAGCCAGAGCATTATCGATCAGTGTGTGATATTCTTCAGATCGCGCGCGGTTTCAAGTGGGAGAAACTTGAAAAGATGAGTGACATGAGTAAGATCGTACCTTCCCTGTAGACGAAGGCTCGCGTCTGGATTTTTCTCACTCCATATTTGTGTATTTATTTTGTATCACAACTTCTATTAATACATAACATTTTTGTCATTCGAGTTTTTCATCATACACGACTGTCGTCAAAGAAAAATTAGGAACTTTTCGAAAGTGCTAATGAATATCTTTCTGTGGTTTTCTATTTTCCTATCACCTGCAAGGTCAGAAAAATCATAGAAGTAAGAAGGATTCGAATTTGCTAAATCTCAGTTTTTCAAGTTTCAAATCGCTTTAGAAGTCTCTTGTTTTTGACTTTTTTTTATTCCGCCAGATTTATTAGGCCTAATAAATTGACTTGTGCTATTTTATGGGTGGGTCATTCAAAAATGGATATATATTGATAAATGAGAAATATTGTGGAAACCTACTTAGCATCATTTCCATTTTTTCCGCAAATGAGAAGCTGAACTCCTGCAGAGTTGGCAGTATACTGAATAGGACTTCCGTTTATTAGCTCATAAATCCATTGAATACACAAAATAAGAGGATTTCCATCATCCACAATTTTATCTCTTTCACTGCAGAGATTCTAAGCCGTATGATGTGGCCAAACCTCCAACTCTCATCTACCCTCCTCAAAATCGCATAATTCACCGCTCTGGACGACGAAATATTCTAATCCGGCCACGTCACTGTTCATTTCCATATTTTCTGGGACGTATACACTACCTCGACCCGCGGTAAGTGCACAAAAAAGAAACATATATATTTCAGGGTATCACAAACACTCTTTCGGTGCGCTGAAAATAATATCTGGCTGTGACACTTTCGACAAGCTGTGGTGGGGGGAGGTGCTGCAAACGACTGGACATGGAGCAGTATGCTAATGGTCCATCTGCATGCAGGAAACAAATAACTTTTACAGTTGCTTCTGAAGAGTTTTTTGAAGCGGCCTGATAGCGTTAATATGTATTAAAAGTAAAAAACATGCAGATTAAAATATTGTGTAATTAACTGAGTAACACCAATTTTTAATCGAAATTCCTACAAAATCTACGAAAGTCACGCTGAAAGATCTTACATATAGAAAAACTACAAGGTTTTTTTTTAAACTTTATTCTGTTTTTTCAACATATTTCCCCCCTACCTCAATACATTTACGCATTCGGTAAAATCACTTGTCAAATTTTTGTGACCCTCCTCAATTGCAGCGATTGCCTCTTCATATGTGGAAAAATAGCGACCTCGTAACTTTTCTTTGATCTTAGGGAATAAGAAGAAGTCATACGGAGCTAAGTCCGGAGAATAAAGTGGGTGAGGCAACAATTTGACACCCTGTTCAGCAAAAAAATCGAGTGTTCTGGCGGCGCTGTGGGCGGGTTCGTTGTCATGGTGCCATTGAATACCCTGCAGACCGGTCTTTGGACGTCTCTTGCATAGTTCTTGGAAGACTACAGGAACACATTTGGTTATATACCATTCAGAAGTAAGTAACTGTACTTTTATTTTCCAAGGCTACCATTGCGATATATCCACCTTAAGAAAAAAAAGATGGGACCATTTTCTTCCCAACACTCTTGGAACGACGAACTTTCGTTGGAGGCTGCTCACCTTCAAAGCACCAAACTCAAACAGCAGTCATTAGACTGCTGTTGAGTTTCGGGATCATAATGATATAACCATGTTTCGTCTTTGGTTACGATATTTAAAGTGTTTTTACTGTGCCCATTATCAAATTTTTCAAGCATAAACTTAGCCCATTCAACTCTTGTTGCTTCTTGCTCACTGGTCAACAAATGTGGCATCCATCTGGAACACCGATTCCTTAGGCGAAGGTGATCATGAATGATTGTTCGGACCGCTGCCGATCCAATCCCCAGAGAAGCCTCAATCTCGGTGTAGGTTATATGTCGATCTTTTTTCACCATATTTTGCACACCTTCTACAGTTTCCGGAGTAACAGCAGTGGCTGTGCGAGCTTCATCGTCGAGTGAGACCCGGCCGCTTTTAAACTCAGCAAACCAATTAAAAACTGTAGCCCTAGAAGGAGCAGAGTCTCCAAAGCAACTCACTAACCTTTCGTGACATTCCGCTTGTTTTAGCCCCTTTTTATAGTCATACAAAATCATGGCTCGAAAATCGCGACTACCTGGTTCCATTTTCACGTTAAAATTCGGCCAACACTTAGATGCATTCGAGACCGTGGCAAGGCTGCCTTTGCGTGTAAGCACTTACAACTTTAGAAAAAATAGCGGCGTGCTCAAACTGGTTTAAACTTGTATAGTTTAGGAATATCTAAAGACCTTCAGCGTGATCCTCGTAAACTAGGCCTAAATTTCATTGAATTTGATCAGACTTCTGAATTACTTGGCTCAAAAAATAGTGGCAGACTGACAGTTAGACTCACGTAAATATGCGACATGAATTTCCTCCATGCAAACTTCAAAAAATTGCTATTACAATGCATTCCCCTGTTTTGTGTATAAGCAGACGTAAATGAAATGCTTCCAATAATACAGCTTTGTGTGCATGGCTAGTTTCAGAAACCGATGTTCAGGCGACTAACAAATGAGAAATATATACCGTCCAGTGAATACAATTTTTCTCACAAAGGAAAAAATAGGTAAATGTCATAAATAACGTGGCTTATGTATAAAGGAAGTGCACATATACCTCATAAATGGTGTTTACAGCCATTAAACCCAAGTGTGCGGTATATCTTTCCCCGGAAGATATTTTCGGTCAAACAACTGTAATAACGAGATGGTGGATTTATCTCTGGAGCGTTGCGCCAAGCTAGGCTGGATGAGTAGCAAAATAATGAAATATAGTAAATCTGGGATATTATCCTTTGATCTTTTGTAACAATATATACAATTTTATTTAATAATATTAGTTTTGGATGTCTCTACAATAATACTGTCTGACATCATGTATTGTAACCTGATAAACTTATCTTGCAACATTTCCAAGTAAAATATGTGCACAATAGTACAGTTGATTCAAGACTGTGGTATTATTTCGGTTTATGAGAAATGTAGAAACAGGACTTTTTGAAATAAATGTGGCTACGTCAAAATTACTCGGAAACTCAATAAACTTAACCAGTTTCATGATATTTTGTAATTTTTATGTTATTTTCTATTGACTCCGCCACCAATGCAGCAGTAAATGCTAGATAGCAGCATTACCCACTAGGATCTCTCCGCATATTACTCCCGAAAGATCAGCGTAGTGGTTACTGAGATTACGCATTGACATAAACTGACCTACACAGGCTCATAGACCGACAGAAAGACATGGATTGTCGTAGTGAATAGTACATGATAAATCGCCCAAGAAACATATTATCCCACATTGGAGTTTTACAATCACAGTTCTTCTCCCACTCATGTGAAAAGATAAATATACTGACCCTCAATCATCCTGGTGATCCTATCCTCACATTCCCCATACATGCTGGCCCTGTACTGAGCGCTGCGTCTGTGAAAACCCTCTCCGAAGCCATCCTCAGACAGGTCAAACTCATCAGGTGGCTTGCTGCTCCTCCTGCCTCTTCGACGGACAGCATCTTCAGCCGCACTGGACCTCCTGCATGCTAGTACAGATGCGGCCGCCACAATGCTGACAATCAGCGTAACTGCCACTGACGCTGCTGATATTATTATAACGGTCAGGTTGCCACTTTCTTGAGCTGATGGACCGTCTGCTGAAGATTGTCCGTTGCTCGAACCTGAAATTTGATAAGGTCGTAAGATATAATTCATTTTTACCAGAACACTATTTATAGAGCATTGCATTATTGGCTGTCAGTTTGAGTCCATTAGCTGTTGAGGTGTGTCGCTGTCTCCCAAACCGTATCGATTTCAAGTTAAGTTATCGAGTTCACGCAAGGGTCGATTTGCATTGCGCTCTGCTTATTTCTATTCCTTTAAAGCGCCTTCAAGGAAAACAATTTCAGTTTTCCATCAGAAAGTATGCATGTATGACTGCTAGAGCATCTTTGCCTGTTTTTCACTCAACGTTCTGTCCAAATTAAACTAAGTGCAATACAAAGAAAGGCGTGTATGTTGATAACAGCATTCTCGATATAATTCCAAAAAGAACAAAATATAATTATATCTTCAAGGAGGCCGGACATTCCTTATAAATAGAAAGGTGCTCAGAAAAAAATGATACGAGCTTTTATAAATAAAAAAAAGCTGAAATGACCTTCATAGGGCAGAAGAAGAATCGGAATTGGATGATGGGTAGAACAGTCCGACAACATCGGGAGGAATGAACAGGGTGCTAACTCTAATGGATGAGGTAACAAACTCGCTGCAAATGCTGAATAGGAAACATCTTCGAGCGCTCGTGGCGCTGAACACTGGTCATTGCAGATAATACCACCAGATAAGTAAGTTAGATATGGGAGGAAAAGCATAATACAGACATGGATGAGAACGAAATGGGTGAGATATTTGGTAAGACAAGTAGTGATTATGAAGGATGCCTCTATAAACAATCTGATCAAAGGATTGATCCACTCAAACCGTGCCTATTTATTTATTATTATACCTATATCTATTATGTTATCTATTGTTCGCAAACTGGATTGTGTCTAAAAGCTTCAGGAAGTGCTTTGAGGCGCATCCCCACACATGCGAACAGTATTCCAGTGATGGTCCCATCTCATCTTCAAGGAGTTGGGGATATTGCCACTTCCATGTTTATATATACTTGAAATATTGATATATGTAAAACTTGCTGAGTTTCCCTGCTAATGATGTATATCACAACTATGAAACCCGTGCTGGGTCAAAATTACGCACTCTAGCTCATAACTTGACTGTATCTGACAAAAATCCATTTTACAGTGGTGTAAAAATTTATAATAAGCTACCTGAAAATATAAAGCAGATGAATACTATTGGTCGATATAAAAAACTTGTTAAAACAATGCTGCTAGATAACACATTTTATTTTGTATGCGAATATATTAATTTGTGATAGTTTCCTCTATGTATATATATTTTCTTAATTAGGGTATAATATGAAAAGTATGATTATTCCGCTTATATTTGTATATTTTTTCTGACGTTCTCCTATGCTGTAATAGTCTTCCGGATGAATAAATTACTATTATCATTATTATTATTATTATTATTATTATTATAATTATTATTATTATTATTATTATTATTATTATTATTATCATTATTATTATTATTATTATTAAACAGTTACTTCTATCCGTTTAAATAGCGAAAAAGTGTGGTACAGATATATAAATGGAAGATATTGATAACACTTCTAAGGATGCTACTTCTTTACTATATGATGGTTATTTAGTACATAACTACATCACTCAACGTAGAATCCTAGATAACTACGATTGAATCCAGAGGATTAGTCCACATCCCAATTTGTGTACATGCTCCGGCCATCCAAACTAAGTAGCCTAACCGCTCAAATTGATAAAGAAAATGCAATCAAATAGTTTGATTTTTGACAAAAATATATGTATATGAAAGGAAAAGAGTTTTATTTGTGAAACTGTGTGTAAATTACACAACTTTCCATCTATAATGATTTGGTCACCAAATTAATAAAATTGTTCAATTTACACACAAGGTTACAGGAATGAAAATCGAACAACAGTTTTAATTGTAGAACATTTTGAAGAGTTTCGCCAACCAAGAGCATCCATGATGTATGCTTCTTCTCTATATTTTTTCACTAGCTGGTATACAAAAATTCAAACAATAGAGTTTTAGAACAAATGCATGCATTCACAGAATAGTCATATATCACATTCAAAACATTTGTTATACGTCCGAACTCCCCAAAGTTAAACATGACCTGTGTATTGAATGTGGAATAATTTCTATTATTTCTATTTTTTATATTCAAGCTATTCATGTGATGTTACAATACGCATATTGTTGTCCATTATATCATAAATATATATGTATTTATCTAGGTGGAAGAAAATCCATCATGGCCGCCTATGTATCTAAAATACGAGTCCTACATACGGTTGCGAATCGACATTAAAAGGCTTTCATCTCTGAAAACAGACTCGGAATATCTGTTCTTCCTGCTGAACAGTCTCACTGGACTAACCCGATTCTTCAAATAACGAGAGTTGACTTTTCATTTCTAGCGTATCAGAAATCTAAACATTGAACAATATCCTAGTTCCACAACGATAGGAAACTAAACCAGGGATCTTGTAATTGCTAAGTAACTTCGCGATGAAAAGGATATTGTAGACGCTCTTACTTGACGAAACTCTTCCATCATACAAATAAGATTGTGTACTTGACAAACAGTTTCGCAAATAATTTTTTTTCTTTCAGTGATGCGTTTCTATTTATATTTAAATCATCGTCGGACTGACTGTCAGATTTTACTGTAATAAAGGCTACACAGATTACTTGCCCACTAGCTAACTACATCCTATCATGAATACAAAACTAGAGCTCTCAAATCTAGCATACTATTTATCCTGTCTAGCTATTGTTCTATTAAATTACTTTGTCTTTCTTTTGTCTGTCTTAGGGAAAATATTTTTTGGCAACAGCAGATGAAGGGAAACCTTTAACAAAACCTTAACCATCGCTGTCAAAATGCCCTTAGGATATTTGATATGATAAACTAAGATACTTTACGTTCCAAGATATTTTATTCGTTATTGCATTCTTCTTAATAAATTCTATGAATTGAGATATTTCAAGAGTAAGTTAACATAGAACACAAATAGATGGAACCTTATTGTAGTTTATCGATAATTAATTTTTATCGTTTAAAAGATGAAATCAGAAATTAGAGATGCAAAAACATATATTCGTGGGAGATGGTCAACCTACTTGAATACACTTTTTTGTTTATTCACTAAAATTTGGTAGGTCTGGGGCATGTATTATAATTTTAGGAATAATTGAAGAGAAGGTGAAATGATTTTTCTGTACTTATACGCTTCACAATTAACTCTCGTACATACCTTGATCGCCATAGCGTTTATTTAATTTATTTTAGCTCAGAGCGTAGTAAGCCTACTTTGAAGTTGTAATTAACGGAGTCCCTAGATAAATCAAGTAATCGCGTTTCAACGCTTGACCTACAGGCACGGACATAGCAAGACCATTTTCCAGGAGGGCCAGGTTTGTTATTCTGCCAAATTATACCAAATATTTTGCAGACATTTGACAGCTATCACATTTATGTAATAACAGTTACAAGATGGAGGTTTTAATAATTTAATAAGAATTTAACTTTACAACAAAAGAAATAAAACAACTTGCAATGATTGTTAAATATTAACGGTTCACATTTTATCTTTCAAAAAATAGGCGATCAGCTACTGGTTTGCGATACAGATTTTATTCATTTTTTACAAAAGCTCATGCCGCCATCCGTTAATGTCTATATTTCAAGGAAATTCAAGAAACGGAGTCCCTAGATAAATCAAGTAATCGCGTTTCAACGCTTGACCTACAGGCACGGACATAGCAAGACTATTTTCCAGGAGGGCCAGGTTTGATATTCTGCCAAATTATACCAAATATTTTACAGACATTTGACAGCTATCACATTTATGCAATAACAATTACAAGATAGAGGTTTTAATAATTTAATAAGAATTCAACTTTATAACAAAATAAATAAAACAACTTTCAATGATTGTTAAATATTAACGGTTCACATTTTATATTTCAAAAAATAGGCGATCAGCTACTGGTTCGCAATACAGATTTTATTCATTTTTTACAAAAGCTTATGCCGCCATCCGTTAATGTCTATATTTCAAGGAAATTCAAGAAAAAAATTTAAAATAATTGCTGTAAAATTAGTAGTAGTAGAAGGCGTGGTTTTTCACTATCATCTTTAACTGAGAACTAATATCATAACATAAGAAAATTTCTAATCAAGTCTTGTTTCCTTTATTACCCGGTAATATTCAGAAACTTATTCATATATTTTCCGTGGCTCTTTTCACTGCTTGCAGTTTTTCCTAACCAGAAGTACTTTGAGTATGAATGAATTTACTCATTTTTGACAACTCGACAAAGTACTGGATACAGTGTAGTACTTCTAAGGACTCATATATCATTGAAATACTAGTCAACTTTTATAACTTTTTTTAATAATTCTGGTCTACCTTCGGGTATGATTGGGGGCAAAGCTCCCTTCTACACCCCCAACGCTACGTCCCTACCTACAGGATTCACTCATAATCGCTACACCGTAATTAGGCGGGTCTCCTGCAATTCGAGGGAAGTGTCGTTAATTATTGTACGTACTCGTCCTACCTACTCTCAGACGCGAACGATGAGGATATTAGTATTAAGCATTCCATCCTTCTACCTACAGAAATAATTATAAAATATAATGTGTTGCCGTTACGGTTGTTTTGAATGGTTAAGAGACAATGATATACTTATTCCAGCATGAAACAATTTGAGTTATTCTTAGGTGAAGAAATATTAGATTAATTAAAAACTAGATACAGATTTGTCACTGAAGGCGAGGAGACGAAACAATTATTTTTTAAATAAAGACTAAAGGGTTGTTTATAACCCATTTTCCAAGGTTTCATGTAATTATTGTGCTTGGTATGATATCATATTTGCTTGTTCCTCATGACCAAATGAATGATCAAAGCGTTTTTATTTGTTTGCCCAATATCTTCTAGATTGTAGTTGCTCTTAGTCAATGAAACTGTTCGTTCATCAATACTAGTAATAGTTGCTTAAACAGAAGTCGAACAAATAAACATCTTTCAGAAAAAGGTTGTGCGTCCTAAAATGGAAAAAAAATTCTAGCAAGTACATGGAGTTACCAAGCTTATAGATCAGCGAATTAAAAGTCAACAGGAATTTGAGATCTACCTCCCCCTCACACGCCATCACTAAGTTTGAACCCCCTAAATTGGAAATTTGGATATTCCGTTTTCTTTCATCGGCTCAGAGCACAGGGCATTGCTTATGAAAAATAAGAAGCAGAATTGTGGTTCAATTTTTCTTTATTCGCATATGGTCTTGAATGCTAACGAACTATAGAAACCGGAAAAGAATAATTAATTAATGAAGAATTAATCACTCATATTCCAATTATAAGAACGGTCAAATATCTCGCCAGAATTGTGATAATCGGATACAGAATCTTTTCAGCAAATGTTTTCTGACCTGTAGGTGTACAATCAAAGAAAAGTTTTAATAAAGTTACTACTCCGTCAGGCAAAGGAAAGTTAATATTTGAATCCAAACAACTGATAATGGACAAGTCATTTGGCTAGTGTAAACTCATTTATCAGAGTCGTGTAACACAGTAGAGAAACAACATGCTGTTTCCGACGAAATAGCTTGATAGAATTACTGACACTAAGCTAATGATGTATAAGATGATGAAGGTGGGGAAAGCTTCATTTCTAAAGTTTGCTAGAACTAGTTGTGAAACAGAAAGAAGTTTGAGGTCACTATGAAGTAATGGGTATATAGATTGTAGACGCCCTTACACTGGAAGGAAAAGAGTTTTATTCGTGAAACACGATTTTTCATCCACGTTATGGGTATAGTTTGACATTAGTTTATGGGAATCAAGCTAGCCATTAAAATGGAAATGTAAAAGCAATACTTTTAATGTATGGTTTCCCAGTTTTTCATACAAATACTTTTTTGAGCAGATACAGTATGTATATCTGGAAATACTACTAGATTATCCCAATCTACAAATATAAATCAAATACAAAACAATTGAAATCATGATTCAGTGGGATGAAGCTCTTCCGCATAGTTACCGACCAGTTAAAGAACGATTTAGTATTTTTCAAGATGATGTTATAAGCAGATATTTTGAAATTCGTTAATCTCAAAATCGCCTGAAGCCAAGTACAGCGGTTGTGGGTCTAGTAATTGAGGAATTTTATTTTTAGAACACGGTCAACAATGCTGTAAAAATAAATGTATTTGGAAGTAAACTGTTGAAACAAAATGGACGACTTATCGAACATTTACGCTAACAACCGTTGAACATAAGAAATACTATAATTTGATCAATCAATTAATTCTGTTATTACTTTAATTGGTAAAAATACATAATCTAAACTTCCGAAACTTGTAAATAACCTTCCACTATGATCCTTTTCAAAGAACCATAACTCATAGTTTGTGTAAAGTGCTATACGTTGAAATGATTTAAATTATTCGATAACCCTCAAGTTTACATTATTCAGTATAACTCACGTCCTTTGCCTTGTTCCTCCAATCTAAATAGCATATTAATCTGATGTATCTCACTTGATTTGGACTGCATATGATGAACACAGAACAATAAAACTAACTCGGATTTCCATTGAATCCTTTTCAGGTGGAAAAAGCAGTATTATTATCTACAGGGTCTACAGATTTCAAACAACAATAGTGGTAACGTTTCGGCTTCTTATTGGATAGCAATAGAAATTATATAGAAAATATTTATAATTATGAACAGTCTATAACAAGAAAAAAATTCATGTTTGTAGCCAATAGTTACTGATAAAAATCTCACTTACACTTAAAAATTACGAAACAAAAATACAAATATGATTCGACAAGCTTTTACATTTTTTGAGATAGCAAGGAAAAACTGAAACTCTTCTTTAATAAACTCCTGGTACCGGCAAGATAAAAATATATGTCAATATTTTTAGTAGTACCTACAGGTAAATAATAGGTCCTGAGATAAATTTGATTTATTTTTACTAGAAATGGACTTCCACTTGAATGAATCAATGGAAGAAAGAAGGCATTCTGAAGATCAAAATCATTGCCGCACAGACCAATATTACTGGGCCCTTGGGGACCTATATCCGCGCTAATACTCAAGGTCCGCCTTTTTGCAAAGGCGATTATAGCCCTTAGCCCTACCAATCTTACACCACATGTATTTAGACATCTAGCTTCTAGTATAGTCGGCCTCTATTGCACCATAACAAGAAATGTGGGCCGACAATTCCTCCTCTTCGCCAACATCAACAATCTCAGATATCAACTGTAAAGGAGAAGAGTCGTTCTTTCCTAGCAGCATGCCCAAAGATGAGTTCTCGGGCTCCCTACTTCCCACCTTAGAAAGTGCTTATTCCAAATTCACACTCTTCTGACTCCATGCGTAACTGTACCTAGTACTGGTTCGGTGCCTAGGAGCTTTCCTCTTGACCCATCCTCGGATCCTCATTGCTGGGTATCCGCGGTTAAGTTAATGTAGATGTTTTTTCAGTTGCTAAGTAATCAACATTTTTATCTGAACTAAATACAATTTAGCTTTAGCTCGCTAACCTACCCCTTTGCGTGTTTCCCTCAGCAGACCCTGGCTGCAATGGTTGATCCCCAGCATCTATCCTAACACTGGGCAGAAGTGCTGGCGGTTCACTGCGACCTTTGGCGTTCTCCGCATATACGGCGAACCGGTAGTCCCTGTACGGCTCCAGATTCGGCAAACGAAACACCGGTCGCTCTCCTAGAACGCGGTACATCGGTGGAGGGAGTTCACCTGAAAAATTACAGTTTATCATATCGTATAGCTAACTGTGGATTGATATACTCGAGGACGCCATTGAAGACTGACTGCGAATTGTTTGTGTAGCTCAGTCTGTAGAGCGACGTTACCACAACAGGTACAGCACGCTGGACATGGATCGATCAAATAAGCAAATTTGGTTATGGTGGTGGGTGTTTTTCCACAATTATCTCCGAAAATTATATTTCCAAACCGCAAAACGGTGTCATTAGTGCGTAGGAAGTAATGAGTCAATCTACTTGACCAACCTTTTTCTATTAGCGTCACGGTGTAGCTTCGTCACGGGTAGGTATAAGTGGTACGATATCTTAGTGATATCTCATATGCAGATTAAAGTATGGTAGAAGATACCAGCTATCGAGATCTGTCCGTTGACGTTTTTGTCAAAGCGTAATCTCAGTAAACGTTATACCGATTTTGATTAAGCTGTGAGAACGATATGAAGATAGTAGCTACTTTGCTTATCTTTTAAAAATATCAAATATAATATGACCATGGCTTCATTTTAGAATGTTATTCAAGATCTTGGCCACTCATGAAAATAGTAAAAGAATATTTGGGTATTTTTTGTATTATCGTCTTTGTTAAAATACATTTTTGAACTAACCAAACTTCATTTTTGCGCATATATTTGATGCGATTTCTGTTTTGTTAATTAGTAAAAACTAATACGTAGATTCTATTGTCACTATAATCTGTGCTATAATATTAGTCTCCAGAGAATGTTGTTAACGACAGATGTAATACATTTACATTACCCGTTCTTGCACATGAAGAGAAGAAATATATGTTACTAGGAGGCATCATAAAAATGTAGGTGAATTTTTCTATATTATAGCTCACAATGAATTTTTAGCTAGTAATATACGGTATTGTTACCGATTGTAAACATGCATAACTTCAGGGAAGTTCTAATTCGATCTACTTAACTCCATTTTTTTTTAATAAATATTTGGATCAATGAACTAGTGCTCCCTAATAGAAATTGAACTTTTCAGAATGTTCGACCATCTCGCAGGACAAGATAGATTTTGAAAACGTAATACAGACAATAGGTATGATAATATATTCAAATTAATAATAAATATAATAATATAACTAAGAAGAAATCTTACACTGTGGTGATTTTCTGTATGTTTCAAAAATACACAGTTTTGTTTTGTTATTAATATAATTCAAATCACTATCAATCGCTCTTATTATATAACTATAGTAGAATAGATTGAATAATAAAAACACACCAAATATCAAGTCAATTGCTTTGCTACGTGCAATATACAACACGACATACGAATTTCAGTCATGCTCCTTTTGAGTGCATCGTGATGCACCAAGTATAATCGGATATTCTCGAAGGCCGAGTTATTTCAACTTCTTAAACAGCGAACTTGCGAAAGTCTAACATTATTCAAACTATTCGTTTTTGTTCAGCTCGAAGTAGATGTATTTGGCAGAGGAATAACAATGTTTAGGGAAAGTTAGGTAATTTAAAAATCGATGCAAAGTTTGTGTTTGTTCGTGGCACGGAATTTCCACGTCGTCTTTTATTTCAAGACATTTTGCTTCTGGCATTCAGTGCCGTAACATGTTCCTGTTAATCTTAGAAATACTCAAAGGTTAAACTTTTCTTTAATTAAACAGATACTTTCAAAAACCATAATGTCATAATGTCAATAACATTATAGCTAGACACAGTGCTATAACTGTACTTGGGGGAATTACAATAGATTCGTTTGGGTCGCAGTGGTATCACAGTGCCCATTAACTGACAATCAATCTAATCTCATCTATGTAATCTAACCTAATATGTTGTAGGTAATTCTAAAATAGGTGGAAACTTTGTTCTTGCTGGTGGGACAAAACGATCTCTCAAATAAAGATGTTGTTCAGCACAATTTTTAATGTTTCAATAATTTTCGTAATTCAAAATATCTACACTTACTTCAAGTGGACTTATATTTCCAAAATCTATTCAAAGTCTTCAATATGGTGATACCACTGGAATATAGACTTAATCTGCTTGAAACCATTTTTTACAGAGGAATTAATAATTGAAATCATTTATAATCCTTATTCGGATAGCAGTCTGTAATCTGTAATAGTAATAGCAGCTACACCAGAAATAGCTGTTTATGAAAAGGGGAGTTAACGCCATAAATATTATACCACATATGAAAAAAATTGGATGGTTAAAATCTGTTTGACACGATCATAAGTTTGTTGTGTTTATGAGTTGGATTTATCCTAGAATTTCAAGTCCAAAGCAATAACTTAAAACAATCTATTATTTCTGTATTTTGTATGGACGATTACGGGGCAAAAGGTTTATACACATAAACGGCTTTTATCAACATAAAATAAAATGAGTTTTGTATGGGAGCCTTGGAAGTGCCCAATAACGGAGCTATATTTTTCATTTTATGATCACAAATGCAGCTAGATGGCTTTTTCGACCTTGTCATATTTATAACCTAATGACAAAGTTGCATCAAAATCTGACTAGCAACTTCCAAGTTATAGATTGGGCAAGGATCTCCGGTCAGATAGACAGACCGACGGAAATGAGTGATATTTTTTCGTGATGAATATGTCATGAAACATGAAGAACACATTATACATCGATTACAAAATTTTTCGGGATTAGGAATTATTGGTGCAGGAATATAAAATTTAAGTGTAATTTTTAATTCGTTCAAATCACTCGAATTTTGTCAAACATAAAGTTTGTTTATGAAACAGATGTAAAGTAGTCCATAGCTACGGAATTAACACATCACTGCTATGCGCTTTGAAGATATACGTATGAACAACAATCTATATTATCATTAAGGCAATCATGTCACCAACCACGAAACAATGCCAATTAAGAAAATGCTTTTTTATATTGTTGTTTTTATTCGTGAATATAAAAGGTACCCTTTTTCTGATGACACCATTGCGGAACTTGACCGTTAATGCGGGTTTTATACCATATTTCATTCATTTAGTTGAGAGAAACAAGGCATTTGTCGGATGGAGCTTGACTTTATTGCCTACCGTCCCAGATGTATTTGTGTCCCTGTGCTGCGGAACCGGACGTTTACTAACTCTGACCGTTTCCAGTTGTAAATCACATTACAGAATGCGTGACATCAGGATACGGAGCAGTTGGAAGCATATAATGTCTTTTTGTGTCTGCATTTTAACCGAGATGTGATTCTGATCTTTGAATATCTTCCTAGACATTTTTATCACACAAAATATTTATTTTTAAGACTAATACAAATTTGAAATTTTGTTTGAAATCATGTAGTTGAATTGAGTGACAGGTACACAAAGCTTCACAAAAAGTGGCGTCAAATGAGTTTGTTTTGACCTACTAACCTTGGTCGCTCATTGTAGTGACTCCTGGTGGCACTAAAGGAGCAGAAACATCAGACACCTCAAGAATGAAGCTTTGATGCAATCCACCGTCCTTTCCAGCAATGCATGATACCTCTAAACCACCTCCTTGTGTAACGTTCTTTACTATGCAGCTTTTGGGTGTTTCGGGAATTTCTGAAAAAAACAAACACACTTTTAAATCTTGGGAGTTATTTTCTCAACTGAGTATCAGTAGTTCTCATCTTTACTGGTGACATGAAAGGTGAATAATTGAAAGTACTTAAATTCATAAAATAAAAATATACACTCCTGTTATAATGGAATTGAATGTGAAACGAACTATCATAAGAATTATTTCTTGAAATATCTAACGCATTTCATTATATTCCATAGCATTGTCACACTGCCAAGTTGATAATGTTGGATATTTTGGGTATCCACATTACATGTAAGCTGGCACAAATATTGAACTGGAAATAATGTCTTCAATCCATACCGGCAGTTTTTATATCTTACTCATGTTTAGGTAGTTGCGCCTGTTACGATTGTATATGGAATATTTGATGATATTATCTTTTATGTGTTACGTGAATATAGTCTTCTGGTAACTATATTTGCGCCAGGATTGGCGGGGATCTCATAATGGCCTCTTTAATTCCTAATGCAAGACCAAAATTAATATTTTATAGACATAAAATATTCAACTGATCGGACGTTAGTGCAATGGTGCTCGATAGGGTATCTGAAATTCTGAAAAAGCTTACATCTAGCTTTATATTCATGCTAGTTAGCTATTGTTCGCGTATCTCTGTGGCTATTGTGCTCAATCAGTTCTACTCTCTGGCGATGCTATCTAATGTAGCAAAACGCGCCACATCATATTCACCGAAACTTTTCTCTATGAATAACAGCTCGCAAATGCTGAAAGCCTGTCGCATACAGAAGTGCTGCCAGAGGAAACATGTATATTCACGTCAGCAGCCCATTTCACAATGCTGAGGTTCTCTAAAAGAAAGACTTTTTAGAGAGGCTCAATCGAGGCCAGCTAGGAACCTGTAGTGCTTGTTCCACTGATGACTCTTGGTGCTATTATGCAAGGCAGCTCGGGTGAACATTTACCATGGTAGAATATATAGAATAGAGATGAGTCAGCCATTTGGTCTACAGTTTAGAGTCTACACCAATATCTTTTACAGAAGTTATGACTAACAGCCTAAGCTATATACCTAAATGATCTGGACGAGCTTAGGACTTGATTCTTTATTTTCTGTTCTTTGCTGTTGCTCTGAATAATCTGATTTATAGATATATATTTTCTTTTCTCTCACAACTATAGTTCGCATAGGCAAGCGAAAGAAGCATCCATCCATTTCAATTCGTATGTATTTCTATCTGTTGATAATTTTTATACTCAGTTGTGAGACTTTAGCCTAGATTTGCATGAAGCAAAATATTGTAGACCCACAGTAAGCGGCACTGGCTTGATTTCTTTTAATTTTAATAACTATTTTATGCTCCTAGAACGTAGTCAAAAATTATTATTGGAGACGGATGACACGTTTGGTCATTAAGATTTTTATAAATAAGATTTTCCCTTGCTCTATTCCATATCATCTGTCAACGGCTCTGACTTGAGATCTTCAAATCAATATGCTTGAAACATAAAACTCTCCGTTTGAAAATTCAAACTTTCCAGCCATTGAACAACTAATTTACGTTCTCTACCACCTCGTGGATTCAATTCACTGACAATTCATCTCTCCTCAAGTTTTAGTTCTATGATAATCGTACACGTGACCTACTCCAAGTTCCCATTACTTACACCATTACTATCAGCGACGTGACTTCGAAGTCCATAAAAAACTCCTCCATTCCCGGACCTCACGTGCCCGGGCCAGGTCAAATACCGCCTTGAAAGTGGAAGTTCATAAATCCGTGAGGATGAACAGAAATCGCAGTCATTCTCGCTGAGTATTAATCTAGTAAATTTTCTTCAACACGGGTAACTTCGGGGAACAGCGAGCAAACTTATGCTCTCGGAGCACTTAACGTCTACATGCATTATTAGGAGCCGGTTTGCATATTTGGAGATTTGCATTTCGACAATTCAATTACACCTTCGCCGAACACGGCTCCCGGTGCTGGTACAAGTTTATATTTGTAACAGCAGACTTAACGTTGTACGAGAATTATATCGCCGAATTTGCTGGATCTTTAATGGCTGTTCTAACGGTATGTTTGCTTGCTTTGTAATTAATCAGGCTCTAAGCGCGCGCACAAGTCCTCACAGACATGAATATTTAGATAGGTAGAAGATGTAAACGTAGACTACACACCCATCTGTCATATTTACGCCAGGAGCCCAAAGAAAACAGTGTTATCCTGACCGGTGGTGGCGATGTCCTCACGTCCGCAGATGACGGATGTAGATGTAATTAAAACCACAGTCTTGGTAGCCTTTACCAATATACAGTATGAAGCAATTTTCATGCCATTGACATTTTTGACTGCTTAGAGGGGAACAGATTTGCTTCCAGGCAATACTTTAGTATGAACTATTATGAAAGGCTGGAATACAGAGAATTCTCTCACATTTTAAATCCGTAACAATAACCATAATGCAAAAACTAATGAAAAATGTTTAGTATATGTATATTAGGATGAACAACTGGTTTTGAAGTACAGTGATCCTCAAAAAAATGTGGACCATACAAAAAGTTTTCGGTATTCCGGTATAAGATGATACTGGACTAATATTTCATTCTTTTTAGATACGTGTCATACTCAAAGGACCTGCTTATATACATATAATTGTTATCAGAAAAATTTAGAAATGAGAATCAAACATGGGACAAAAGTTTCAAACTAGTGTTTTATCATATCATCGGTCCTTGATAGATGTGTAAGGTTTAATACTGTACTGACGTTTTGAATTGAGTGAAAATAGCGTTTGAATATTCTGTTTAAAACATAGATACATATATACATACATACATTAATACACGTGAAGCTAATTAAATCGTCTTAAAAATGGCTTAGAAATAGTTGGATTGGGGTTTTCAACCATTTTTTGGAATTGAATTAAAAAAATTTGGAATAACATAGGAATTCTAAAAATGTTCGAGCTTTCAATGATTTACAGTATTTTGAATATATACTAGAAAGTTCTAAAGTCTGCTCAAAATCTTTAATAAACGATATCACTCCACTGCACTGTGTTGACCTAAGTCATTTTTTGATAGGATTAACAGCAGTTTAGTAATTATTTATGACCCTTTCGATCTTTATTTTGTTAAAATCCAGTGATATGTAGTAATTATAACCAAAACACAATCGGGGCAAATCAGCCCCATTAAGTAAAACTTACCTAAAATGTTATGTAAAAAACACAGGATTTCGGAAAGATGACTCGTTTTTAGAGAAGCATTTTATTTGTGTCCAATATTTTATGTGAAAAATGATCAAAAGAGTCGGATACGTCCAACTCCGCTGCCATTGCACTGATTTCTAATTATATCATTACTACACAAAGTAGATAACAATTTCAAGAGGATGGACAAAGAATGTGCCATTTCGAAGGTTAATTATGATTATTTTTCACCTTTCAATTCGGACTATAAAAGCGTAGCAAACACTGAGGTGTAACCAGTAAAAAACTTCACATTGTGACAAACTGCATAATGCCGTCATATTCTAAAATAGTAATTTATAAATTTCTGATGACTGGGTTGATTTCAAGCATGCCAACTTTAATAAGTAAATTCCCATAACCAAACTGCAGCAGCAATGCGGGTGATAACACTTTTTAAAATCTGGTCGCCCAGATTTCCGGTACCTCTCGAAGTAAGCAATTAACTAGTTAAGTACTTTGAATATTCATAAGCTCGGATGAGACTTCCAGATGCGAATATGGTAATGAAATTACTTCTTAGTCATATTATCAAATTTTCGAGGTGTATAAACTTTGCTCCATTATTAGACTACCTAATTTAAAATATAACGAATTCGGGTCGGCATATTAGTTGTGCAATCTGACGAGGAACATTTCGTGACAGAGCGAGCAGGCATTTGAATATTGTTTTGTACTACTTGGGGGAATAACTAACAGTTGCTGATTATAGTCTAGTATGTGATAGTTTCCAGCTTTCTAACAAAATCGATGCGGAAATTCAGCAGATGCATATAGGTGCTATCAGCAAATTCGGACTAGTTAAAACTGGTATGTTCATTTCTTTTATTCACCTTGCGTCTAGCAAAGTAGCTGAGAACGATCCCAGTGATTTTCAAAAATTCAGTTAATCAACAATAGTAGTAATAACTTGCATTATCGGTAAAAGGCATCAAGTCATGTTGATATTTGTTCCCTAAATAGAATAACAATCTGGGATATCACCTAACAAATCATCCAGGTGAGCCTTTCTAAAACTTTGGCATGCACGCACGAAATCTCCAAAGATGGCAGCAAGCATATAATACTTACCTTTCAATGAAATGAATACTAAGTGGATTTTATTGAATTTTCCCTCACATTTTATATAGCAACATAGCAACACGTTGGTAGAATGAACGTCCAGAATACTATGCTCGTTTCAAGATCGCCTTGCATAGTTTTGGTGGTTGAGAGATTAAAAATAAGTTGGTCTCCAACATTGTTCGAAAAAGAAGAAGAAGGAGAAGAAGATTTTCAGTCACCTACCTCTGTGAAATTAAATATCGAAATATACTTCATGTTGGCCCAAATTCTCATTGACTGATGATGTTTCGAAATATTTGTGACCATTTTGTTGCAACATCAACACTCATCTCCAAGGGTCGCGCACGGTGGCGCTGCCCATTGTCTTACGGAGTCAAACACTTAGACTGCCTTTACGACATAATAAGAGAATAAGAGTGAACAGATTTACAGCGACATCCTTTGTTCTCCTTGAACTCTTTTTACGATCTACTATATATAGGCCATGAACAAATATAATTGGAAAATAGAACAAATAAGTTGTGATCTTAATTCAATTTATTCTTTCTTTCCTAGCTTCGGATGCTATGCATCCATCTTCAGGGCTAGAATACCAATGTTCAGTAACAAACACATCTGCTACCTGTTGTTTCACGTTCTGTCTTTCTGCGGAATGGCAAACTAAAAAGCATTCCATCTTTTCTGACGCAAATAATTTTAATTAAAACATACTAATCATTAATTTTTTTTTTGAGCTTTTCTCCATGTAACTTGTGCAGTGTTCATCTTGACCAATGTTTGTAACTAGACCACTCGTCGTTTTTTAGCAAACTCAACCAAATACTTCGTGAGTATAAAGGAATAAAGTGATAAGAGAACACTTAACAGCTTATTTGCGTCTATCCCAAATATATTTGTTTATGGCCTAACCGGTTATTGTAGGCATTTTGTTTACTAAGAACTTGACTCCAAACTCGGAATTGTGAACATTCAAGCTCCTTACATACAGTCTGCTCATTTGCATTAGAATTTTTTCTTTCGCCGTGAAAATTTTGTAAAAGGTACATATTTGACTATACCTCCAGGTTTATATACACACTACATACCTTTACACTCACCTTCACGGACATTTATACGGGTCATACATACGAATCCCATAAATAGAAATAAAGATTATGTGATAAAGACGTTGTCTACAGCTCTTGATGATAACTAACGGGGAATTTTAACGATCTAAGGGCAGATGGGCCAGAGTGCTGAATCGTGTAGAGCAGGAAGGAAAAGAGAAGAAGCAGAGAGTGCATCTACGTGCCGATACGACTGTTACCTTCGAAGATTTATCATAGTTTTGAGACCAGGTTCGCTAGACATATATTTGCGTTTATGAAATTTTATCCTGGGTACTACATAAAAGTCATGGAGTTGCGGAATACATCTGTGGTTTTCCTACTTTCCACCTGACAGATCCATATAAATAGTTAACGTAGCATTTGGGAGCGGCCGTGATCTTTTCATCGCATTAAAATGTCATCCTACATCCATCTCTGGCTCCAAAATAGCTTGCAAAACCTAATAATACTCTCACATCTGTATGAAAAATAATGTGAACATTTTAATATATGAAATAAGTTATGTGTGATGACTGTTATACCTATGAAGTGTATCGTACCTGTAGTACCATAATAATATCTATAAAGATTTTATAGTTAAAGGAAGACTTCAATATCGGCATTTGATATTAGTATCTACGGCAAATAGAATAACAGAACAGGTTGCATTGCGTGAAGCAAATAATAGAAAAGAGATATTAAAGATATAAGTTGGAGTGATAAAAATCCAGAAACAATTTGGTGCGAACGCGACTCGAGCCTACAACTCCAGCAAAGACTAGAGGAGGCCAAGGGGTGCATCCTTACCGTGTCGAACTTACAACGCATCTTGTAAAAGTCGTGATTTTGAAGAACCTATTCATTGTGGAATGAGCTATCGGGGAGTTTTTGCCTGAAAGTTACAATCTACAGCGTATTAAGGTTCTTTTGAATGATCATTTATCCTCTCCTAGCCCTCATGAAGAGGTGTGGTCTGGTGTGGTCACCGTGGTTTAAGGGTCAGCGGCTACAGCGTCACGAGAGAAAAAATACAAAAATACTTTCAAACTATGAGAACAACAGGATTCCTAATTTGAATGAATATTTATATTGGTTGATGATTCAAGGTAATAGGGTTGTGTTCTCATATTGAAGTTTCATTAAACCTTTGTACATAGAATGATGCATTCGCAGTGTTTACAAATCATACATGAGAAGGCCGTTCAATATTAATAGATAACTAAAGATGCTTAAGCATTGGTAGTAATGATTACAGGATAAATCAACGGCATCCTATTCGCTCAAAACTTCCTAGATATCGTTATCCATATAACCATACCAAATAAATTAATTACATAGTTCTTTTAAGTATGTATCACAGTGTGATTATTATTAAAATAATAATATTCTAATCCGAAAACAATGACGAGATCTATTTTTCATACGCAGAATTTGTATCTAAGCATGTTTTTTATTCAAGTTTTTAATTATACAAAAAGCTTTGTCCCCTGAAAAAGGCTCGCAAAGCTTCACTTGGCTAAAAAACGCTCACCTGCTGGAACGATGTAAAAAAGGCAGGGCACTGTCTGGCTGCCCACACCATTCTTTGCCCAGCATGCCAGTGACTCGACATCTCCTTCCTTAGGGCTGAACAACAGTGTGGAAGAATTCACTGTATTGTCCATTTTGCCCGACTGCATGGGCAGAACACCATTGCTAGTGTTGTAGGTCCATGTGAAGCGGGTCACCTCAGGAAAAGCATCTACCAAACAGGATGCTGTTATCGTTTCGAAAGGCACAGCACCGATGTAACGAACTTCATAGCCTGGACGACATCTTGGTGCATCTGCAACGAAAGTGGGGGATAGAAGTTGATATTTTTGACAGATCTCAGGGTAGAGTAGTCCCGAAACCAAACGTTCAATGCATACGCTGAAATAATAATACAATTGCCTGAAAAAGGTATACATGAAGTAAATTAAAAAGGAAATTCTTCATGAAATGATTTTGTTTGGTATTGCCCCCTGCTAAGACTTCTTTATATCCGTGAATACGAATATTTTCTCAGTTATATACCAGTATGTGCACAAATTTTGTCAAACGATATTTTTTTGGTTGGTGAGAGTTATATTTTGGGTAAAATATTCATGGTTGTGTTTATATTTGCCATTTTTATAGATTATGTAGTTTTAATTCAACTGACACTGCTGATAGTGAAATCAAATATACTGATGTAAACAAAAAACTGTTATGAACTGATTAAAGATAACTTTAGACAGTTCCTGACGGGATTCTTATTTGGCTAAAAAAAACATTTTCTTGTTATTTCTAAAATTAGAAATATGAACCATGATGAGGTGACAACTGTTTACAGCTCATTCGTCTAGCTATTGTTATTCAATACCCGGTGACACAGAATGGGAGTTTACGATTATGCCTTTTTAGTTTATTGATCGAGTTGGTTGTGAATGCTGGCAACTCACAAAGAAAGGAAAAAAGATGATAGAAACGGTAGAAATGGATTTCTTGAGGAGATCATGCAATATTTCTAAACTACAACTGGTCAGAAACGAAGAGATAAGAAGGAAGACAAGGGGCGTAGTAACAACAGCAGAGAGAGTAGAGTCACAACAATTATTATCGTACTGACATGTAATGAGAATGGAGGAGACAAGATGGCCAAATGAAGCATTGAAGTACACACCACATAACAGGAGAAGAAGAGGAAGACCGATAACACAATGGATAGAAGGAATTAGGAAAAACATGAGAGAGCCGGCCATCGAAGAAGATGACTGGAAGGATTGAAAGAAATGGCGATCGAAATGAGGGTTGCGGCACAAGATGTAGGACCCCCGCCTGACTGACTGACTAAATAATTGCAACCCCTGTCGCGCCAGGTCTATACAGTAGCGCAGGACGCCTGCAGGAATTTCTCCAGTATCGCTGAGAAACTTGTGTGGCTTCTTCTACTGCCCCTATGAGCCTTACGGTCTCAAGCTACTGGACTCAGTTTTTTTCAGTAACTCCACGTATACGCAGCTGATGTAGGTTAATAAATTCCCATGAAATTCTATTAGCCCTCAGATACTCCAACGACGCGGCGTAATGGCAGGGAGGGAGTAACCCCCCGTAGTAGTAATGAAACACTTAACAGATGAATAAAACTGGAAAATGCGGCGCAATAGCGCGCCATTCCACCACCGAAAATACCGATTAAAAGCACAGCTGGCTGACTAACGGACGACAATGCCATCGAAGGTATTGTTTTGGTGAAAAAGCGTTTTGCAATTAAGTTGCTCATTTTTGGTACTCGGCCTAATTTATGATGACCGAAATGAACCGAAGTGGTCCACACTTGGCTAAATTACACTCTAAATATTAGCTGCTGGCGGTGTACTCATCAGAGAATTTTTTATATATCGTACAACGGTACCAAAGGCATCTTTTAATGTAATTTTTTGTATCCATTCGAATGCTCAAGCCTTCGTTTTGGACACTCATTAAACAGGAAACGGATTCTGAAATAAGAGCCTTGGCGCTCTGTGAGAAATTCTAGATTCATTTAGGAGATAATGTGTGTTGTGTGGTTGTGTGATGACAGGTGAGTAGGTATCCTCAAATTAAAAGTACTTATTCTATGTATTTTGGTATTGATATCTTAGACAAGATAATGCGAAATTAGCCAAGCATAGTATAAAACAGGGCTATCAGTGGCAGCTTTAGGATTTGGTATTTAGGAGCCGGTCGCGCTTTTCCTTCCCCCAAGGGCAATTTGAAAAAAATACTAAGAGATGCATCGACAACATTACTTTTCGAATACGGTATGCATTGAAATCACGTCCTATTAATTAATGTACATATAATAATAACACCACGAGTTATCGGTACAGCAAGCACTAGATGGGCACAACAGGCACATCCTCACCAAGTCGAACTTCCAACACATCGAGCAAGCCGAAAGTCGTTTTTTAGAAGCGTTACGAAATGAGGAGTTTGTTGCCCGATCGACGGGAGGAAAGAGAGAGAGAAAAATGTAGCGCTGCTAACGCATCCTTTTCTTAATTCCGAATGATGTAGGGCAACTGATGTTGAATTGATTATATTTCATTAGGATTTAGTGAAGAAAGTTAATTTACCTTGTTACCACGAAAATGTCTGCTTTCGAAAAGTTGCATTACATTGTAAGCGGTAGCGTATAGAATAATAACCATTTTATTATCAGGATACATTACGTACAGAGGCAAAAATAATAATTTTGTCAGGGTACCCAAATATGAAAATACAAAACGATTGAAAAATGCACTGTGCAAGGAATGAATTTAATTCGACCAATTTTTTTTGTTAGATACAAATGATTAAATATTAGAATTATTGAATCCGTTTAATAGACATGTTTTCAAAAAGAACCGCGACCTCATTGTATAGTGATGCAACATTATAAGAAAACCAACCTTCATGGGTATATCAAACAGTAGAGAGAAAAATACATGAAGGAATTCCACACAGAAAGGTATATTTCATGTATAATCATACGTCTCCTTCAAAATACGCATGCATTGAATGAATAATTGAGGAGGCCTTCCTGCCCTGTATAATTCAATGGTTGATTTTTGTTGGAAGAATGGAAGGTGGAAGTGAGATTTATTTTAAAAAGTTGCTTTTCTCCAATCCTGCACACATCTGAATTTCGCATGGTGCTCAACTCAATGTACGATTAGACTCTCAGTCTACCATTATTTGTTTGTGATAGTGGATGACGTTTCTTGACAACAAATCAGGATAAAATTATTCATGCTATATTCTAAAGTGCAGACACCTTTTTCAAATGCTCCTTGGATCAACCGAAACAAAATTAATTGTATCGTTTTCCATTAAACTTATTACATTAAAATGATTGCAATTTATCTGCAGGGGTAGTGCTTTTGCAGCAAGTTATTTTTTACGACAATTATCAGGTTATAAATCAGCGCAATGCTAAACTCCACCTGAAATACCACTTTAGAATGATTAATCGTTCTATTTGATGCTTTATTGAGCTATAAATTAATCAAATGTTCCTGCTTTATATATGTACGTGACACTTCAGCAGAAATATGTACACATGTCAGATATGAGTATCATTCCCTGATGTATAATATTTATTTTTCGTTTTAAATGGATTTTTCAATCGAATGGTTCAAGAAATAACTTACTCTGGATTTTACAAGCTTTTATTTAACTTGCAATGCAATGTATGTAACTATGTTTGTTTGAATGACAATGCATGGTTAGCTGTGTGAAGTCATTCTAAATCCAATATAGCGGAACACCCAAGACGGCGGACTAGTTATTTTCAATGCACTATCTCAATATGGGTATCAAATGAAATGGTTTGCTGAGAATAGCTCGAAAAATAGAGTGACGTCATTTTAGCGGACCTCTAAAGATGGCGGATTAAATTTTTCATGCTTTCCTACAATATAGAATACGAATAAGAGTTAAAAAAAAGGTGATCATAATCTTTGTTGCTCCAATCCATCTGTAATTTTGGCGTACTGTAATTTTTTGACCTGTTCTACGATAACTAAAAAGAATGTATAAATTGAAAGTAAAAAACTTTTTCAAAAACAAAATAAAAAATAAAATTTTATTTTAAAACCTTCACTACCAACTTTTAACCTCGTTACAAAATTTATATGATGGAAAAGCTTGTCGCAATTTAACTTTGTAGATAAAAAAGTAGATTAAATAACTTGATCTGATTGATTTTAATTTTTAAAGTTTTATTTTTACCGCGTATCAACATCATTATATACTTGGATTGGAATAATATGTAAGAGTAAAGTGAAAAAAAATGTATCTCATCAAGTTTTTCTAGTGCGTTTAAGGGAACGCCTAGGTATGGTCAGCTCTATATACATGAGAATCAGATGCTTTATGAGAGCGCCATGGATTCCTCAAATAAAATAATATCTGTTCACAAAAGAATGAACAAATTTAATACTATCTGGTATAGCAAATACAGTAAATTTGGAAACACCGAATATGCGTCTTATTTCTGTTCTTTTTTTATCCATAAATGTACACACATGTATAACACCAATGTTTTTACACAAATGGACGGTGCAGCTTAATGTCAACAAATGGTGAATGTGCTTCAAGTACCGTTCTAGGTGCACCTCCACCGATATCCCAAAAATATAATATGCACTAGTCTATTGTCATAAATCAAAGTACAGGAGTGTTTTAGAATCAAAAAAATCACAAAGATTGGCCGGTCAGAGGAAATAAAAGCCTCCTCATGAGTTTTGAAAGAAAAAATAAAATAGGAAAAAATAAATTTGGGCAACCCATTATGCGTAACCACAAATTTCACGGATCCAGATTAGGCTGCTTTCCTTGACGAATCAAAGACGCGGATATGCTGTGGATTAGTTTTCGTTATTTAGATACGTTTGAATTGAATCATGAAGCTGAGGGTAGGTTACGGTGTATTCAGTGAATGAATTTAATCACTCATAAAAATGTTCAGTTTTTTGCTCGTCTTTACAGTATTCAGTGGAGGGTAGATAGTTATTATAAAAATATATATAAAAGGCACATGAATTTAGAATTTTACTTTATTGGTTTGATATTACAGAGAGGTCTGGCTATATATCAAACTAGACCCCTAGTCTTATTCTGATGAACGAATATGTTTTGCATGAGTTAAATTAAATAACTTTACGGAATGTATTAGGTTTTATTCCACTTTATCATTATCTTGGATACGTTCGTTCGATTTGTTGAAGAACAGCTGACAGCAAATATTACCCTCATTTATTTTCCAGCAAAAATACTATAGACCACAGCATTGGAACCAAATAGAAGATTATTCATTTAGTGAGATCACATTTTTAAACAGTTATCACATCAAATGCGACGAAGGTATTGGCGAAAATAGTATTCCCAAGGATGATTTGACCATAGTCACGGTCACCCTGTGTCGAATGTGGAGAGCTGTTTTTTGTTAGTGCCAAGGCAAAACCGTCACGCTTTATAAATTCAAATAACACAAGGTTCAAAGTAAATATATTTGCATGATAAGTGACAGCAGCCTTAACTCCCTGCTTATATGTATTTATGCAAGATGGCGCTTTTTAAATTAAGGCTGTGTCAGCGAAAGACGATGTCGGGGTCAACTCAATAAGCATACTTGTAACTTTTAGCAAGGGTAATACTCTTACGCTTTTTCGATGTTATCTAGCTTGAATAAGAAAGGACGAGGGATCGTACATAACTATAGAATTTACGACTTGAGGGGAATAGATAATTTTGCGAAAAGGAGATTGTAATAGTACAGGAACTAGAGCATGATAAGCAGTCGCCTTGCACGCACAACCAGATTTGCCTATGGAACATGCTGTGCAACAGTTTGCTGCACTAACAATGAGCAATTATGCAGATAAAAATGTCGTGTACTCAATACAGTATCACAAATAGAACTCTTTTTCTTTCAGTGGCGCGTTTCGATTTATATCTAAATCATCGCCGGACTGTCATATTTGACTGCTAACAAAGGCTACTCAGATCACTTGCCAACTAGCTAACTAGATCCTATCATGAATACAAAACTAGTACTCTCGAATCTGGCATACAATTTATCCTGTCTAGCTATTTTTCTATCAAATTATTTATTTTATTTTGCCTGTTTTAATATTTTTTGGCAACTGCATTTGTACCAGTGTTAAGGAAATCCCTTATGAAACCATAAACATCGCCGTCAAAATATCCTCAATATATTTCATGTCATAATCTACTTTATTTCTTGAGATATTTTATTCCTTAAGCTGTTTCATTCTTCCCAATACATTCTATGACTTAAGATATTTCAAGAGTAAGTTAATGTATAATACAACTAGATGTAACCTATAGTAGTGTATTGATAGAAATTGAGCCTTAATGATCAGGCTGTTTATTTACTACATGAAGTTTAAATCATGTATTTTATTACAAGTATGAAGCACACTGATGTTATTTTCATTCCTAACTTTATGATTAGTATTTAGTAAGTGTTTTGCAAAATTTGATCTATATGGATGTTGGTTTTTGAACGCACTTCTGTTGTCTGCATCTTGTTGTAAATGCTCTAGCTGTTTGACCTATATAAACAGCATTACAGAATGAACATGAAGTACCTAACGTACACATATGTGGTTCTTTCTGCTTCGCATTTATAGGTCAGCCCCTGACTTCATATTTAATAATTGGAGTAAATGAACTGACCGATCTTTTAAACTTAATTTTTATCGATAAACTAGTATACGTTTCCCTCTATCTGTGTTCTATGTTAACTCACTCTTGAAATATCTTAAGTTATAGAGTGTATTAAGAAGCATTAAAACGTGAAATATCTTAAGAAATAAAAATAGTTCATCTCACGAAACATCTTAAGGACATTTCGACGACGATGGTTAAGATTATTTATATTCCTTAACACTAGTGCAAATACAGTCCCCAAAAAATATTTCCCCTAAGACAAACAAGAAAAAAAAGGAAAAAATGATTTAATAGAGAAATAGGTGGACAGGATAAATAGTAATCTAGGTTTGAGAGTCCTAGTTTTGTATCCATGATAGGATCTAGTTAGAGAGTTGTCAAGTAATCTGGGTAGCCTTTGTTAACAATCAAATCTGACAGTCCGATGATGATTTAAATATAAATCGAAACGCGTTATCGAAAGAAAAAGAGTTTTATTTGTGAAACAGTGTGTACACGATCCTTTTCTCTGCTTGATAGGTACGAATTATAGGAGAATAAACCACATTTATAGACTTTAAATCATTAAATCCATGAACAAAAAGATGATAGTACCATCTGAATACGCTGAATACAGTTTACACTTTCCAACTCACTCTATCATTTTATCAATTTTATATGGCTAGTGCAAGGGACGAAAAGCCCGCTCAACATGTCAGCATGCGAATAGACGAGGCACCACGCATTGAACGCCTTGCACGCATTTAAACAATTACATACTATTCTTGTTTGGTTAATTACTGATGTTTGACGCGATTATGTTAAATTTATCAACCACCATCTGATGTTGAATACCAAGTAGAACCGCGCTTGGAAAAGGGCGCTTTATAATTATCGTGACCATTTCGTCTAAGGTCTAAGGTAAAGTTTTGTTTCATTAAACTGTCTGTACGTAGCAATTACATGGTTGATCTCAATGATCAATATTTTGTTTGAACAGTACATTGCTCACCTTATACCTCAATTCAAACAGTTACAGTGCTGTATTTGACTGACGTCAGTAATCAATTTTCGTATGAGAGGTATAAGTATTGGTTCCGTCAATATATCAGCTCTCTGTCTCTGTCTCTCTCTCTCTCTCTATCTCTCTCTCTCTCTGTCTCTCTGTTTCTCTCTCTCTCTCATTATAATCACTACCGGTAATTCGTTGGAAACATCTGCAATCGCAAAACAACTTGAGCATAAATTATTAGGTTTGAAATACGACGATAATTTCAATGAACATCGAAACGCGTCACTGAAATAAAAAGTTTTATTTGTCAAACTGTGTGATAATTACACGATTTTTTATTTACGTGTTGAAATCGTGAGGCATAAAATGACGAATCTTAGTTCTTATTTGATGGTCTTCATATCTTTTATCTACAATACGTATTTTTGTATACGCTTTCCACTATACTGTGACCTGCTATAGAAATTCTAGTTTTGTAGACAAAAAGTTGTGTAATTATCACAAAGTTTCACAAATAAAACTCTTTCTTTCAGTGACGCGTTTCGGTTTTTATTGAAATCATCGTCCGACGTCACTGAAAGAAAGAGTTTTATTTGTCAAACTGTGTGATAATTACACAACTTTTCATCTACACGATGGAAGCGTTTCACCAAGTAAGAGAATCTACAATCTACAGAATTCTTGTTTTGTTTTTCAGCCTGGCGGTCTGACAGTAGAGAGCAATTGACGTATATACATAAGCCACCTAAAGGTGTGGTATTTACAACGTAATGTCGCTGTAAATGACACACGTCGTAGGGAAAATCTGTCAACTATACGAGTATTAGGCAAATTCCTAGCAGTTAAATCCTTTGTAACACTGTGAGTGTTACTACATAATTTTTTAATAAGCAACGGCACATATTTTTCGTATTAGAAGGAACGATCAACGTTTTTTGGTTATTCAGGTAACCGTTTATTTTTCTATAAAAATTTATTTTCGAACTCTCGTTGGCAAAAGAGGTGACCAAATAATATAAATTTCTTTAGAATTTGAAATACGCGGGAAAAAAATCATATGATTAGCGGCAACAGTTTATACATGGTGCTGTAAAATAATGAGCAAACATGCTGCTATGAATTTCTTAATAGACACAAACGTGTCCATTTCATAACCAAATAAACCGTTCATTCAAAGTACAGGTTAGTTTCGCTTCAAAATCAAATTTTGCACTTTGCTACAAGCTGCAGAGTCATAAGTTTTTTTTCACCAAACGACTCTGCGTCCAGTCATCGAGCAGATAAGGTGCGATGGATCCAATAATTACCTACTGATTAATGATTCAAGTGAATTATACTTTCTCAACTTTTACTTATATTTCAGCTTGACCAGATAAATATTTTGAACATAAATACATCCGATGTTATAAAATTCCCAAAAATACTAATAAGTTAATTCATTTCAATGAATAATGCAATTGAAGCTGAAGCTTCTCTTATGTCTCTCTGTATCATTTTATACAGCCTCGCAGCTAATTTATACCACCTGTGGTTGAATAAATAACTTCAATAATATTATAGCTGTCTTGGTAGCCTTTATAATAATATAAAAAATTTAAAGTCTAAATTATAATAGGTGAAAAGAAGTCGTAGTGTATCATGGAAAATGTCATTCTTTAGATGAAAGAAAAAAATTAAAATAACTTTAAGCAAACATGGATTTTGTAGATTAAAAGTTGTGTAATTATCAGAAAGCTTCACAAATAAAATTCTTTCTTTTGGTGAGGCGAAAAAAAAATCTAAACGTGTCACTAAAATGAAGAGTTTTATTCATGAAACTTTGTGATAATTACATAACTTTTTAACTACATGATGTAAGAGTTTCACCAAGTAAGAGCATCTACAATCTACATGAAACATTGATTTATTTAAGTCCGTAAGTTTTCATGAGATAGAAATTCATATTCAACCGAATGTCCAACTTGTAAAAAATTCGTTCAAATAACAATCTGACCACAAACTTAATCCAAATCTGTTGCAATTCGTACTTTTTCTGTGAAGTACTTAGTCATGTGAATTCAATTAAATCCATAAAAAGCTTCTTCATGAATGTAAATGCCATATTACCATATTATTTTTTGTTTGTGCGTAAAACCCTAGCTCATGTTAAATTCAAATAACTTCCATTTCGTTGAAATTTTATTACTAATTGCTTTAAAAACCAATAAACGGTTAACAATTGGGATATGGCATTGCATGGTTGCGAACGATACAGTGATATATCATTAAAATCCCCATAATATAAAAACATAGCACTAAACTGTTATTCCGAGCATTGATTATTGCCTGTAACACTTTCGGTATGAATAATAGCAACACCGGATGCATTTAATGTCGTCAACAATTTGGTGTTGAACATTGCACGAATAATTGATTTCGTTATGATACGAAATTGCTGGGGACGAGTTACTGTCGTGTTCCATCCAGGAGCCTAGTAAACATAGCGTTCAGCTAACTGCATAATCCCTGTCCAACACGAAGAGCCCAATGTTAGTACCAATATGAGTTAGCAAAGAATTGCTATGTTTGGTATTCATGCAGCACTCTGCAACGAGAGAGCAGGTGTCCAGTTGGCTCAGTTGACCAGGACCTCCAACCGGCAAAGGGAAGGTGTTTGATTCGAATCCAGCAGTAGGCCATTTTTTCTAGATTTCAAATTGCGAATTGTGTATCAGCTTGCAATTTGCGGAAAAAGCAAGTAATTTTCAAAATGCCATGGTTCTGTGTTGGGCACTCGTTTATACTGCTGACCCGTGTGATTAGATCAATTCTACACCCTTCGCATACTACATTCAGTTTCACGATAGCTTTCCAACTTACATGACCTTTAGTGAACAGTGATTTGGATGATGCATAATGTTTTCATTTGAAAAATGATATATACGTGAAAATACGGTGTGAAATATACCTTGCGAAATTTAAAATCCGTAAATTTGTATCAATTACGAAACTTCAGGACTTTCTATTGATGTCTTACAACATTCTAGCCCCACTAACATGTGATGGAGTCCGGTTATACTAGTTTTTAGCCTGATAATCTAAATGCATGGTAAATAATTTGCTTTATTCTAAAATATTAGCTTGAGGACATTTCTGACGCAACCCGTCTGTTTTGATTATTTGTCATGAATTTAGAATTTACATAAAATCGTTTTCTTGTTTGTTATCAATATTTTGTATTTGACCAACCCCTGTAACGGCATCATGGATCATGGTCGTTATGTGACGTAAACAATGCGCAGTTCAATGTATCGATATGTATTGGCATTAAATTGTATTAGTCATAATCAGAGTTACAAATATCTGAAATGACACACTGCTGATTAAAAGCGCGTTTAGCTTTTCAAACATCTTTTTACCAAATCTCTAAATAATCAGAAACTTGAATAATTTAAAATCAGGGTTTAGAGTTTCGTAAATTATTTGACCCCTTAAAAAATGTTCTAGATCTGGCTCAAAAATTATCGGTAGCTCGAGAATAATATGGTATTTTTTAGCTTGATCTAATAACGGCACCGCAACCGCACAAATTTTCAAAAATTCGAACTCATCACCCACTATGATCCTCCTCATCATACAGTTCCCAAATTTTCATCGAATTCGATGGAGCAGTTACTGAGATTCCATAGTGTCTAAAACGCCAACAGACAGAAATATGGATAGGCAGACCAATAATCCAACGGAAATAAGTGACAGATTTTAGTGACATCCAGAAAAAGTGCCTGTCTTATGGGCGGTAAATGAAATGAGTTGATGTCGATGCATAGAAAATTAATCTACGTGAATCCAGAATAACTTGAAAATGGTAACTTTTCCAAACAAAAAAAAATTTTTTTTAATTCCATTAATCTATCGATTTATAGTCACAATCTCCACTGTAAGGATGATTATTTACAACCGCTTGCTCAGCAACTAAATCATGTGATCTTGCTGAGCACCGCTACTATGACTAGATATAGACATGACATGACCTTCTACTTTGTTGTGTACTAACAAAGTTAAGTTTAAAGTTTCAGCCCTTAACCTAGAAACTATTATGACAAATTGAACCAGGCACTAAGAGCTCTGTCGTGAACTTAACATAAATCATCCTGGAAGTTTATGTAGAATACCGTTTCGCAATAAACTTAATCGTTTCTGAACCAAAGCTACCTCCTAGTTTTCCATCGGATTTCCAAGGGCGGTAGTTATTATTGAAGTCTGCAAACAGCTCCTTGAAAGTTTGCCAAACTAATAGCAGGTATCTGTGCATATCGAGAGTCTGCGGCTTGTAGCTGCCTGGAATAGTTTGCCGAAATCATACCCGAATCAAAATTTTTAATTGAAATTGTAATATCGCCAGTAATATTATTATCGAAAATTTGATTTAATTCAATTAGAGCAGTTACTTTGTTCATCAATTGCAATCGCGTTCAAAGCTACCTTCAGATGCCGTAAAGTTGGAAGTTTCGCTAAGTGGTATCCAAGATAATGGGATGTCTACAAGTCAGATTTGGTATTAATTGACTTGAGGATCAGATCCTTTCTTATTAATGAGTCTTAGAGTTCACAGAGCTATTTTGTGGAGTAACTTTCTTCCAGCATTATCATATGAATAGGAAAGTGGGTGCCGATCTGTTAAGACATGATTGATTCGACTATGGAATAATTAAACAAATACGCCACCTGGTGATGAACATCGCCATTTGAACGATTGCTATTTCTGATTTGCGTTACATATTCAAAATTAAATAGCAGCGGAGGCGATATATTTTTTGACGAGGTCATTGTTAATTGAGATAATTTTTGCACTGTTTTCTTCCATTTTCACAGCAATACTCACAATCATGTTAGGATATTCAGTAACTTTGTTCATTTGGTTTTTCTGATCATGATAACAGGATTACAGAAAGTCTTGGAGTTCGGTTGAAACAACATTATCTCTGAATATTACATTAATTTAATATATATATATATATATATATATATATATATATATATATATATATATATATAAATAGTAAAACTGACAATAGCGTTGGAGTAATTGTAGTTATACAGTATGTATATATAGCTTTGACCAAACTCCAAGAATTAGTATTATTCAATATTATGTAGAATAACGTTTTGTCAAATGCCCTGGCATCTCTATTTTTCAACTGACTATTATCATTAACGGCACAGGAATAATCAAAGAATATCAAACATCCAGTGATGTTTTGAATGGATTATTAATTTTTGGGAAGTATAGGATACTTGAACCTATTTTTTTATAATATTTAACTTTTATAAACAAACATATATACAATAGTGGTTGTAATATAACCACTAGTACAATGTTCATTGTGTTTTCTGTAATACATATTACAACACACAACAATTCATGGCTGCAGATATACCCTAAGTATTTCCTAGCTTTCCGACTTGAGTTTTCTTCCTCCCTCTTTGTTGTTCGGGCTCGGCATCGATATCTTTCCACAGAAAAGATAAATTCACCATCCGCCACGAAGGCTTAGTTGGTAGTGGGTAACATCTTATCGCTATCAACTCCACTTACACACCGCATTCAGTTATACGCACGCCAGTACCGTAATGTCTTGAGGTGCTTTATCACGTTTTACAAACACGTTATATCATATGTAACAGTTGCTTTCTGATGATGGTATATATTCGTATGTACTAGTAGGATTCTTTCATTTAGTTCTTGTCCTGTCAGTGCTCATTCTGACATTTAAGACTACCTGAAGAGGATAGAAGAACAGAAGCTTCAAGTTTTACCATGCTATGTTAATATGTGTAACACTAAAATAAACCAATATATCATGCGAATGATCCGGATAACTACTGAAGTTTGCATTTCCACGTAATATATCCAATGGCGGCTTGGGGTGTTTCACATAAGAGGTGCATAATTTCAAAATTGTTATGTACGAGTATAATAAAGAAATGCTTATCCAATCCTTATTATATTTCACAAGCTTCGTTATTGACACACAATACGATAATCACAGTCTGTTCTGAGGAAATTGCAAATATCGCACAAAGTCAATCATACATTCTTTTTCACCCAGTTACAGGGTGATGACGTTTAACCTGTCTTCTTTCATCGTATTTCTAACGATCTTTTATTCCTCCATAGTCTAGACAATTAGCCTTCCGCTTTAGAAATTGTTAAAAGTTTTATGACCTTTTCAAAGGTGTCGCGTAAACCATCCAGTAGAAAACCATGCAGTCATGTCCCAGAATACTTGTATCTCGCTACACAGCTCCAACCAGACCAACGTTCTTTTGAAAGGTTGCTGCTTTCCTCCTCAAATTCAGTGATTGCCTCTTCATCGGTGGAAAAATGGCGAGCTCGTAACTTTTCTTTGATCTTAGGGAATAAGAAGAAGTCGCACGGAGCTAGGTCCGGAGAATACGGTGAGTGAGGTAACAGTTTGACATCCTGTTCAGCAAAAAATCGAGTGTTCTAGCGGCGCTGTGAGCGGGTGCTATTCCTTTGGGAGAACTACTTCTCACTGTCCAATGGCGCTTTTGGGGTATCTAATTCCTTTGCATATTTTGTGCTGTTATACAATGATCACCTAAAATGCCTAAATGATCATTTTTGTATGACGTGAAAATAAATGTTTGAAAGACCTCTACTGCTTGAATGCCTTGTGTCTCCTGATACAGCTCTGCCTATTTCCACCCTTTTCTACGATAAGGATAGGCGGTAAACAAGGGCTCTAAGTAGGAAGATTCATTCTGATACAATTTAGATTTCAAGTCCGATGCCCTTTGGCACATATACTACAGCGAACTTCAACTAAAGGTATGTTGATGGTATCGGAAAGTGTGCAGCGCCGTCAGGAAAAGTTTAATTAAATAAATCGTGCTTCTTAGACGTTCTTTTGGATAGAAGTTTCCTACTTTCCTAGTTGGAGTTTCGCCTTAATAGGAGATACGTATATTATAGCAGTTAATGTGTTTTATTAAATAGAACGAAGTACTTCTGCCAACTTGAATAAAACCGAGATTTGTTCAAAATAGTGGAGCGGAGCTTTGATCTTGATTATGTCAAGTTTCTACGAAGATGGTTAGCTGAAGCATCAAGAATTTCGCAAGGTTCAGTGAAGGCCCAAGGGTATCGCAAATATTTTAGTAAAACTGGTAATAGCCAATTTTACTAAAAACAGCACAAAGACCGGCCACATGAGCGCGGTGACTATTCGATATTGTTTGGTTCTGGGCAACTCTTTCTATAGCCGTTTCAACCAGTTTATTGGAACGTCTTGAGGGCTGATGAACGGTATGTTAATGATCTCCCACTGTCCCAGGGTTAACAAAATTCGACCAGCTGAATAAACTCCACATTGCCAAAAGTATTCCCGCGTAAGCTTAAAAAGAGTTTCAAAACATTTTGAGCCATAAACCAGGACTTGAACATTTGTGTCAAATTTTATAATAGTTTTATTAAAGGGACGGGTGAACTGCTTCCAATAAATGCTAACGTAGCACTCAAATTTAAATACTGCCCAGTTACTTCAGTGTATGTGGAATGATCCTTTTTCTACTTCAAGTTATCAAAGACACAATCTTACTACGGAAGATCTGGAACAGTATCTGATTTTCACAAAATGTTAAATAATTATCATTAATTAGTTGTTGAATATTATATCTGAAATCAACAACCTACTAATTGTATATGATGACTTCGAAATAAAAAACTAAATACCAATATTTTATATTATTTAGTGTTGCATATTTTGACACTTTTCATACATTCTTTAAGCATTTCTCGTGCATATTTCAAGCTTTTTTCTTGGATATAATCTGGTCTCTAATTATGAATTTATATAAAACATTTCTACATATAATCAAGAAGACTTTACCTAATAGGCTTAGTTGTAGATATTTGTATTGCATTGTATTAGCGCTGCACCTCGAGATCCGAACGACTCACGCAGTTTGTAATTCGTATGACAAATGACTTTCGGGTCATTGCACCTAATATCAGCGAGTGAGTGGACTGCCTGCTTAGCTCGTTGACTAGAAAGTCTTACCGGCAATCAGAAGGAGTGTGGTTTAAGTTTCAGGGTATGCAGGGTTTTTTCCAAGTTTCGAAATACCAATTTGCATCAGTTTTCCTCTTCATCAACCCAATGCTGGCTTTATACGTTTGAATACGAACGATGCCAGCAGTTTGAGAGTCGAAATTAAAATGGCTTTCAGAGGAGTGCACCATTCGAGTTCTTCATTGAGTGAGCGCTGTACCTGCTGAGCTCAGTTGGTTAGAGCATCTTATCGGCATCAATCAGCAGTTAAAGGCCCAGTTTTTAGTTTCTAAATTCTAATTTTTACCGGCTTGCAGCTTGGTGATTAACAGGTTATTAATTGTCATGGTAACTATGTAGGGTTTTTACTACTGTAGGTATAAAATTTCAAGTATTTGCAGATCTAAATCTGCTTATGGCCTCCACCGTATTAAATTAGCTGCATTTATCTTTAGGATTACGAGTATCGCCTAATGAATCATGACGTCTTCCTAATGGTCAGCAACACTGGATTGGCGTTGCTTGAATTCCACCTGAGCGGAGACCAATTGATGGTAGATACAACAATTAATTTGTAGGCACACAATTGCCCTAAATCAGTCGTGTAATGAGGACCTAATGGAGTGAACTAGACGGGCTATAGCGACTCCTATAAAACAGGATCAATACTTGAAAAGCATGACGATTTACTCTGTGGTAAATTACAGTCATCGGAAACACTGTAAAATGCTTTTTCCATAGTATACATTAAAGGAGTTGGAAACATCCTAACACACTCCAGGATTGTATTGTTTTCCTGAGATAATTTAGAAACTTGCTCATATGGTGTTTCATTTGTCGTAAAATTATGACTAATTACAAAAAAACAGTATGAACATCATTTCAATTAGAATAGTAAAAAATACTTCGTGAATAATTTCAAAACTCATATTGATACTGTCTTTCACACATAAAACGTATAGTATCCATCAAAAGGAACAAATCTAATGATGGTTTCGAATAACCAAAATGACATTCCAGAACAATACATTTTTTTATATGGAAGCGTTCTAACAATGGAGTATTTTCCAGCTCGATGATATTGTATTTTTAATAGCTCAAATTGATTGTTAACCTCCCCTATGTGACGAAAACTCAGTTTACACTTTTTATTTGACCGTGGATTGGAAAAAATCCATTTAACTACAACTACCTCCAAAAAAACTCATTTAATCAACCCATTTTTCCCACAGGAGGAATCAGCCAATAGAAATGAATGTATATTCCGGAGATGAATAGAATGTGATGAAACGGTCTCCGATTTGCGCTAAAACTTATCGCTATTGTGAAGTTTGATGAAATGTCATCGAATAAATAATATTAAATAAATAATAAAACTGTTTTTACAGCCTTGTTAAAAGATTCATATTTTCTCATAATTCTGGGCTATAAATTTCCATCGGCCCGTCTGTCGGTCTGTTTGTTTTTTCCTGGTGCTATATCTATTGCTTGGATTGAATACACGTATTTAAAATAATATTACTTTATATTTTTCCAGTTCACTCGGCCGAGTCAAATTTAAAAGAAACCTAATCCTGGCTACTTAAGAGAGAAGCTTATGTTCTGTCGTGATACTTATAGTAGGAGCTTTAGGGATCAAAATAGTATCTCTATCCCTTACCACCGAAACGCGGCTTTTCGTATTTGCCTGTGAAATTTTATAATAACATTAATTATACCTGCAAATCCAGATTTAAAAGGAAAGTTAAATCTGTTATATTACATTAGGCTACCTTTCATAGTTCTTGTTCATCTGTAGTACCTGTGTATGTTTAAATTAAGTGTCTTTCCATGAATATGGACACTTGCTTCCTTCACATTTATTCATTTCTTATATACTCTCGCTTACACCCTCCATATTCTGTGTATTGGAGGTTAAGTGTAAGGAGTAGCCTTAGCTAAACTTCGCCTCCATAACACTCACTTTGAGGTATCATTGTACTTTGTGAAAATTAAAGTCGATTTTAGTATTGTTATTATTATGATAAGAGTTACTCACTAATACCCCGCTCAGTGTAGATATCATCAACTTCAAAGCACAAATACTTCAAAAAACGTCGATCCACCTTTCCAGGCATTTACTTAATTAAAGTCGATTTTATTATTGTTATTATTATGATAAGAGTTGCTCACTAATATACCGCTCAGTGTAGATATCATCAACTCTAAAGCACAAATACTTCAAAAAACGTGGATCCACCTTTCCAGGCATTTACTTTTTATAATTATAATATAACTTCCAAGCAAATGAAGAATCTAAATTTAGCATAAACACAGTATGAAATTTTTTATTCTTGTAGATTAGTAGACAATCTTCAATTCCTTTCAATCAGGTCATACATTTCAACAGCTTCATTGCCTTTTTGCTGCTAATTCAAACTGAGATTGGAATCCAACCATACATCAAGGTCCTTTATATTTCCCAAGTTTATAATCAAGAAAATTAAAAATCTGTTCTTGGTAAACGACAAAATGTATCACTTAGATACATTTACATGTAGTTTGTTATTAGTAAACCAATCTCTCAAAAAGTTAATATTTTGGTTCAATATGCTCGAATGTCTGTCATGGCTAAAATATACTAATGAAACAGTAAATTAACTTTCATCAACCTTTGTCAGACAAGTGGATTTCTCTACTACTATTTATATAAGATACGTCACAGTAATGTTAATGAATCGAACATTAGCAAAGTAAAATTCTCCATGCTGTCATTGAAAAAAAAATAATCTCTACACATAATTAGAACAGATTGACCAAGAATACTTTCAGTTTCTCTGGAATATCTGAGAAGCACCAGAAACCAGCAAACATTCTACTTCACTATTGCCCTATATTTCATAGTTCACACTCGAGGTACAATTTGGATCGCACTGTATAACGTTTCTGAAGAAGGGCGAGAAAGTTCTGTTTCCATCAAAAAGTTTTGCGCGAAACCCCAGGGCACACAGCACGTGGAGAAAATATTGATTATCATATTACTAATATTAAGGTAACTTCTGACGCACTGTCTACAAATGTAAATGAGTTTTTTGAGTAGCGCTAATCGTACCTTTTGCGAAAGAGGCTGTCTGCATAACAGAATACAGAAAATAAGATGTGGCCAACATATATGTTTATATTGCTACAAGCTACATTTTTTGGGGGTTGTTGGGTAGGAGGGTAACTCAACTTTTTTTACTTAGGTAATAGACATTTTATCGTATGTAAGCATTCAACTTCTTCTCAAAAATAGATGATTGATTCGCAAATTCGTCTTCTAACCGTCAACATGCAAATGTTCTTCACAGGTGTACCGGATTTATGGATTTTTTGGCAACGTTTCGCGCAGATTATTGCGGCAGAAAAATCCTTCTATGCCCTAAAAATGCTGTACGGCATGAAAATTACGACGAATAAACTGTGTACCACCCAATTGCTCACTCCGAATAGACCTAAAGGCTATACTGAGTCTAGGCTAAAGACGAAACATGCCAGTATTGTGTATATAGTGCAAAACAACGCAAAAATATTTTAGATATCCCTCTCCAACACCAAATAATTTCAAATGATCAGGGATCGCAGATAAGTTCATATACGAAATTTGAGCATGTCTTACCTTTGACTTTTTAACGATATCTTTGCTGCCATTCAACCGATTTGTAATATCCACTTTAAGTTTTTTTCTTTATCATAGGATAATCTGGTGTCAAAATATCATCAAAATATCCGAATTGTACTTTCTGGGTTATACTGTGGTCAAGGAGTACCTCCTAACAGAATACAGATAGACAGACAAAACGACGGACTCGATTGATATGTTTTTTCCTAATACTTATGTCATTAAGCATCAAAAAAACACAATATCTGGAATTCGATTATTTTTATCGATTACCTCCGCGCCGATTGACGTACGAAGTAAAAACTAACGCTACCCTCGACTTCTGGTAAGCTGCAACTGAATGTCAATCAGAACAAACATTCAATAGTAACATTAATCGCTCGGTTTTCCCGTCATGTGTCTTGCGTCCTGAATGTTCTGTCTACGGCGATATGTGTCACTGACACACAGCCATGAAGCCACCGCGACAGCGCGCAAAAAATGATAAATCCATGAGAGGTGGAAACGCGTGACGCCTTCCATCATGCACAGCAGCAGGGATAGCCGCTTTTGTGCGACGTTGACAGATAAAGAGTTCGCCTCACATCTGCATAACCCTCCCATGGTCAATATTATTGAGACCTTCAGGAAAAATTCAAAATGAACACAAGATGATTCTCACGTCTGATGAAATGATTGTTTAACTTGAGGATGCCTACTCATAGACCATCTAACTGATTTTTGCGAGTTTGTGGTTGAGCGGAATACTTCTTTTTTCAATATTTGGTAGTTTTGACGCCCTGGAAGCTACCCTTTGTTACACAGGGGTCGTTTCTACGGAACTGTTTTGTACGATAAGCGGGTATTTTCATCCAAAAACGGCGAACATGAATTGCAAACATTTTGAATCATGTACGCAAGATTACATAAATAAATATGGAGAAACTATATTTATGTGCAGTGGCGGCGGCATTATCGGTAATATCAAGAAAAAGAAATGAATAAAAATGACAAATATAACACATTAAAACCTGCACTCCTCTCCCATGCGTTTCGATATAAAAATCAGAATATCTGGTCAAAATATGTACAGGATGGTACTAGACGTATATTTTTAATAACCGATGTTATTGTGCCAATAGTTAAGCTTGCCTATTTTCAAAACGTTTTCTGTCTTCTGATAGACTTAAACATTTTTAATTTTCTGGAATATCTACATTTAGTTTAATCATTGTATTAATAAAATGTTTTTTTTCTATATACAATAGCTAGTCTATTCCGGTCGCCCAGTGGGATAAATTTGAATGGAAACTTTACGATTTTACATGTGCTGGACGCCGCCAAAAACGAGATAACTCGTGGAGGGTGTACGCGTATGAATTACCAGCCACGAGTTGACTCGTTCTTGACAGTGAACGTTAAAGGTAGAATACGAAACTTATTGTATTCTACTGAAATTAGTAGCCCATCTGATCGTCAAGCAAGCTACGCAGTTAAGATAATGTAATATAGGACTTACAGAAACTTTAGGGTTCTCCACAACTAGCTAGACGTAGCTGTAGCTGTTCATATCGTTTGTCTTTTCTAAAGCAATCCCTGTATTCGCGAAATTTTATTTTCCATAAACATGGAAAACTGCGTTACAATTCTTTGTGTTCAGATTACAACAAAAAAATTAATCAGTTGGAACTTAACAAACAACATAAATTGACGTTTTTTCAAACTGTTTATACACACATACTCAAACATACTAGATCTGAGAAGTTTGTGGCACAAATTCGACGGGCAAAGTCAAGCTGAGCCGGATTGTTTCCATTAGTTTTGTACACGACGACAAATCAGTGCAAAACGATCCAAAACTGCTCAAAATCTTTCTATTAACTCGACAAGTGATACAAGAAATTAAATACAATAGGGTTGTGAATATAAAAAAATATAATAAATTTAAACTAGTGTGATTATATTAGTACTAAGACTTTGAAAAGTTTAACATTTACCTCCTGAAATTTTCTTAACTACGCATCAAAATCTGAGACTAATTTGATATGTGAAAATGCTTTCCAGTAGCTTTGAGCCTCCTCAGATTGAAATAATTGGTTACATGATAAAAACAGGAGCAGATCTACTTGCTCCCAGCATATATTCTTTCCCAAGAGTCGAAGCAGATGTGTCCAAAATAGCAATTGACATATAAACCAACAGATGCAAGCTAAGCGGCATTCTGAAATATCTGGCAACAGCGGAGGTGGAGCATTGGTGTGAGCGAGAAGGCGAAGAAGCGTGCATCGTCAGTCACGAAGTGTATGTCGCAATAAATCCCTCTTATTTTTAAAACAACGCACGAGCTTGAAGGGGCTGGCAGCGCGACGCAAATATCCTACAGATGGATATACGAAATGACTAGATCCTCGACGAATGGCACGCGCAATTTATTCCATTCTTAGTTTTTCTGGAGATACCTACATATGTAGACCTTTAACACATCTTACGAGTATGAACATGTATTTTAGTGATGGTTTTTTCTCTGATGAACTGGAACTATCCATTGTGATACAGGTGTATAGAACAAGGCAAACATAATATGTGTCAATTTGCTATGCGTTTTTTCCAAGTTAATCACATTTACCTTAAAGCGACAACTGAATAGGAGTTTTTCTTGATACAATTTGTTATCAGGAAGCCAACAGTGGTACATTGTAAAAAGGGCTCAGGAATGGCTTTGTAATGTTCACCAAATGGTGATGAAACTTAGTTAGTAATCGATGTGCACTATGCTCATTCATCGCTTCCTTTAGAGCCTTCCATCTATTGGACTGCACATTAACTATGTATCAGATTGGAGCGGTACGGTGTTAGTGCCTTACCGTTAAACTTATTTCAATCGTACCTTATAGGCAGAAAACAAACAAAACTAGATGTTAGTGTTCACGAAAAATCATCATCCGTTCTATTGGGTGCGCCATAAGGCCTGTTTTGGGCCACTACTATTTAATAGCCCATATAATAGAAATATGAAAATACAAAAATATAGCTACAACTGAGCAAAATCAACACAAATACAGCCACGACACTCGTCAAAGAACTTGCTTCAGCCAAAATCATCCAAAACCACATTATGCTAAAAAAAGGTATACTATAATTGTTGCAAATATTATAATCGGCTTGCAAATGAGATCAAATAATTTGCAACTGTAAACATTTTCAAGAAAAATCTTAAGCGAATATTAATTGATAAAGAATGTTACACAACTTAATGAATTTTTCCTGTGACAGTACATCACAACTGATGCAACAGCTGCTAGATGTTCCTCGCAGACATTTTCATTGTGTACGTTGTACGTTTTTAATTTTTTTTTTCCATATTTGTTGATATAATTTTGATCTATTTACTATGACACTTTTCGTTAATTTCATGGAAATCATGAATTAAACAGATAAACAAGTGAATACACGTTCACCCCCAACTATGTTGATTCAATTCGAGTAAAGTAAGCTCTGATACATATATGTTCTCCTTCCAATTATGGTCGAACGGTTAGAAGAAACTGCGTCAAACTGTAATTACAACATTTGTTCCAGACATAAATGCGAAACGTCAAGTCAAATAACTGCTCTGGAATAAACTTTGGTATCAGCACTGGCAAAGTAAAACACATCATTGGATTTCAAAAGACATCATCTTATTATTATATTATCCGTGAGGCATGCTGTAAATTACACTCAGTATACAAATCACGTGTCATTACTGATTCGGCAAACTTGTAATACCGTACAAAACTTTGATAACGGACAAGTGCAGTAGCGACTCATGGTAAGAATTGTAATGTTCTGCAATGCTTGCTAAAAAAACATCTGTTTTAATATCAATCAAGATATCAAGACTATCCTACATTCGTATGTTCCCGGTGCTGAAGCTGAACCAGCTGCAGCGAACTCCTGATGCTTTGTGTTAGACATTTTGTTCTCATTAGAACGCTAGTCGCGAATGCGTAGTATTTTATTTACTTTTTGGTAATAGAAAATATTTTACTTAGATTATTACAACTATTTTATTTTATAGTAGACCTATAAATGCCTATAAGCCAGACTTTGAATAGATAGATGCCCTGTTGTAGTGATGAATCTTAGATCTTCAAATGAAATTGTAACTCTTTGTCTATACCTACGCCGCTTTGTTCCTAGGCATTCAATCATCCAGGAATCAGAATTACAGGCCAACATTTTGCTGTATATTCTCTCTTGTCTAGACTGCACTTTTCATGATATATTTCCTTTTGAACTGCTTGGGAATCACATACAGATTTTCGAAAAACTATTGAAGCTGCATACAGGCAAATAATCTCAATACATGAATTCTAGACTTCATTAAATCCCGCCCTTGAGGTTGGCACGGTCATTTTAACTAGCATGCGATAATAAGTTTCAACTCACATTGGACTTTTAGTTCCAGCGGTGCACTGTAAGTTTCTCCCTCTGAGTTGATTGCCGAGCAAGCATAGCTACCTCCGGAGTGTTGCTGGATATTCTGAAGTTCCAGGATTTGGTCCATAGGCATGATGCCAGCTGTTTCGTTGTAAGGCAACAAATGGCTCTGGAAATTAGAAAACACTTATGTTTCATATTAATTGATGAAAAAATCCTGTATAAAAATGAACACATACTTGAGAGGAAAAGAATTTGAAAATGTCTATATGAAATCTTATGAAACCTCACACACTTATCCATGCCAAATAGGGTGAATCGCTGAAAAAACTCTTAAGGTACTCAAACGAGTGACTCTTCCTAGACGTAAAGCAATATCATTGACTTTGGCGGGATCGATTCTTTCGGTTCGGACAAATATACTTGCTAAAATACGATTCCGATATAAACTGCTGGGTTTTAATATCGTTACAAGCAAATTTTTCTGCCAGCTTTGATATTTTGTAATTCCTAAGATATTGAACGGATTTAAAAAAAGATATCAGATTTTATGGTCGTTTGAAATAACGACTTCTCAAATTTTGAGCGGCGGACTTTAATACAGGATAAAACATAAAGCCATGCATTTAGAAAAAAAACACTGGCTCCCCATTTTTCAAGCAAGCCACATGAAATTTTTTGGACATATGGTTTCATAGATATTGACCATACCTCCTGACTTTTTTAGGATTTTTGGAATATTTACCATGGTTTCCGAAAGAAAAACGATTTCTAAATATTCTAATGTTCCATTGTACACAATTTTCTGTTTTATAAAATGTATAAATAAATTTAGTTTCTGCTAACCTCTATCTCTCTCCTTTTAAAATAAAGAACTCGTCCTGCAGACACGTACAATGGATTATTTAGGAACTTAAAGCAACAATAAAATCAGTTCTTTGTTCACCATAGCGGTTCATGTGAATTATGAGAACAAATAAATACTCTGGGGTGATTCAAAGAAAAATATTGATTGGATCAACGTTGTAATTGGGCCACCTTCATTTTAAATGACGTCCCTAACTCTCTCGGGCATAGAGTCCACAAGTCTGGCATTCAAGTTTTAGAGAACCAAATTTACATTACGCATAATCGCGTCTACCAATTCTTGTCAATTTTGATATCAATTACCTTCCCGGTTAAAATGTAACTTAAAGTTGATCTATGTATATATGGATGGTCCATTGGATACATATCCGGCGACCTTGCAGGCCAAGTCATTCGATTGAGATTGTTTTCCCTAAACAAGTCTTCGACTAAAACAAATTCGACCAAAATTCTCTGAGAAGAGTAAAACAATGTATCTCAAACATTTCTTTTGACAGAAAAATTTAGCAGAGGCTAAATACATCAATGCACTTTATAAAACAGAGAAAATTGGTGTAGAACGTAAAATTAATTTTTTTTTCTGAAACCATAGTACATAGCTATCATGTAGATTGTAGATGCTCTTACTTGGTGAAACTCTTCCATCATGTAGATGCTACATAGTATCTATTCCCATAATCCCAAAAACGTCCCGAGGAATGGACAATATCCATGAAAAGGTATGTCCAAAAAATATCACCGCGGTCTTCCTACAAAATATGGAGCCAGTGCATATATATATAAAAATTATAATTGCTTTATCAAAAGCGTCTAATGTTATCAATATATTTACCAAAAAAAATACTGACTCAATATTAACTGTCTAAGATTATTATGATTGATCCTTGTTCAAAAAAAGTTATCATATGGATCTCGTCTATAAATCAAGCCTGTTTATTTTTGACAACTAGATGGCCTGTGCAGAACAAGCCACCCATCCAGCAAGATACCAGGGAAATTTCTTAATAAAGAAGATATATGCCCACCTATTAAGCAAGTTTACGATCACGATATTTAAAAATTTACATGTGCAATGTACATATTGTAGGTGCGCAATAATATTCTGTAGAGAAGCGCCATATTTCCTGAGACAGCAGTGCAATATAGCCCGCTTATCTCTACTGAAAATAGAAGAGGTTGCAGAGAAAGGAATTACGAATATTTCCCAAGTGTAGGTATGTGCGCTTCGCGTCAAGAGGAGAAAACGACCAGAATTGGACGAGGATCACGTTCGTCACGCGAAGCTATTTTTGTAGCATTATGGTATCACCTGTTCAGCTTGTATACAGGGTGTTCCACTACCAGTGCGATAAAAGTGTATTCACCGGTTAACTTGTTGCGAACATAATCGCGCGCAGTTCGTAGACAGACAATCCTTCTTCGCAAACAGGATTCCAGTTTTCGTTGAAGCAACCATGTGTGGTCTTGAGTAAAAATATCAGTTGTTGTTAAACCGGACTTAATCCTTTTTCACTGTTTTCATTCAATTAACATCTCATGAAACTTCATTTATGCGGCTTTTTTCTATCATTACTCCCACTTTTTCATCCACCTACTCCATCTTATTGCGCTGCTAATGCTACAATAATCTACATAAAATTGAAGCTCGCGACACATTTTCGAATTCCCGACAACCTACGGAAGTTTTGGCAAATTCGGCGCGAATAGACAACGTGGACCTTTAGGCTCATTCATCATCGTTACGTAAAACGTTTTCATTTCAAAATCTTTTAAGTAAATCGACATTACTTCAATGATTTACACATCAATTTTATGATACCACTGATAGATAACATCGCCAACCTATCAATTGGTTAGAGGTTAAATGTCATCACAGTAAAGGACTTCATCATTAATAGGTTAAATAGCTTGAGTCATTTTAGTTAACGTTTATAGACCTAACTAAAACGTCTTATTATAATCCATCTCAAGCCCAACATGTAAACCTAATAACTGACATTCAAAGTGTTCAGCGCATCCCTACCGTTTGTCGATGACTATTCGAGTAGTCCAAGGGACCTTGACACTTAGTTGAAAGTCTCTTCGGTCTGTCAGGTCTAGTTACCGATGCCAGACAAAATCAAGAAAGAGGGTAGGAAGGAAAAAGGATGAAATGAAGAAGAGCAAAGAGAAGAGTAGTACTCAAGGTGGAGAGAAAATACCTAAACATTGTTAATATAATTATTTGAGTAACCTTGATATTCTAAAATAATTTTTGAAGCATGTTTCATAAAAATATATTTTTTGTTTGTTCAAATACTCAGCGATTTGATATTGATTACATTGGAAGCCACTTGTAACTAGATTAATTATATTAATTAATAGCTCCTCAGATGGGGGATGCAAAAATCTCTAATCAATGTCTTCCATCGCAAGCCTTATTGAACATTGCTATCATATCATTACCTGAGATAAGTATATATACAAGTAGTTTCAAAGATTGTATGGAGCATCAGTGCACATCAGAATCACAAAGCAATGTAGGGCACCACATAGGTACTCTGAAAGCTACAATTAAATATCGAATACAAGTAGAGAACTGAGTAATTTCCAAACAACCAAAAACATAATTTTTGTCAACACAATAATATTAGAGTTGTATCAGGTTACCTCGTGATGAATGGAACTACTGAAGCCAAACCATTGCTGTTCCTTTTCAAGCCAATGCCTGGGCATAGTACCTCAATTAAAAATATAAAATACTATAATTTTGATTAATTTAAATCCAAATTTAGATCTCAAATAATAATACTACAATGATAAAAATGAAACACGTTAAGGTATTTATGATTTTATTGATGTTTGAAAGCTCTCATATCTCAGAGGATCATCAGTAGTGGTGACATTTATCAGGGTTGTTGACGCTAGCAAAATAGCGGAACGCAATCTATTGATACATGCTGACTCCGAGACAGTCACAGAGAGACAATCACAATCGCAACAGAACCTCCTAGAATACTGTTTACCACGCCGCAAATGAACATCGATTCAAATTATTTTGAAAAATAATATTGATGCATCCTGTCACTACAATCTGCTCTAAAAACACATGTAATTTCAATTAATTGTCATCTACGCTGCCAGAATCACCTACTTTGAAGTGGACGAGATTTGATTTTAATATTGGTGGATGTGCAGTTAATGATTGAAGTAACACATCCACCATTCTTTGCAATATTTTATATATAATGAAATAATACGCTGAACAATCTTTTAAATAAACATAAAATCTATTTCACTGATACAAAAAATGTATATATAAGAAGTAATTCAAAGAAATAAACAGGACAAAATATATAAAAACATGACAATCAACAATACAATCATACAATCTACTCAGAACTAAATCAATCTCCAAACTCCAAGCAGTTCTCAAGGTCGCGAACACTTTTCGCTAAATATTTTTCCTTTGTATGCAATAATTGTGATAAGACCACAACTCATACATCGCGTCTATGCTAGGCGTATTACGAAAACGATTCGTAAGCTATTTATAGAAGGAATATCTGCGCTTTGCGCTGATCTGGTCGCATGAGAATGGCATACGACAGGACGGCGATATTTTCCGGTAGAGCCGCCTCAGAGCCGATAAAACAATATTTATATCTGAGTGCCGACAGATCGCAGAGGTAGTACACAGAGAAATGAATAAAACACACGCCCTGCAGCTAGAGATGGTCCAAAAACAGTTTTGCGGCCTAAGGTAATCTTGAACGGAGATCCATGTCTGTCATTGTCTTTTCAGTCTTTTTTGAGCCGACTGTTGTCATTATTGCCTTCTTTGACTTAAAAGAAAGAGTAGGGATACGATGTGAAGCCGTTATTATCAGCAGAAGATCGGTAGAAATACAATTCATGGCTATAATGAAATCAGAATCCTACGAGGTTGCCGCGTAAATGTTCAAGCTAAGAGTACCGACTTTTCTGCACCTTATTGTGAGTCTGCCTTCAAGCGAGATCTTTTTCAATTGAATTTGATGATATTGATGTCTTGTGGTCTAGTGTCAGTTAGTTTGTACTATATGTATACATATAGCTTTTTGCGATGGGGAAGAAAATTAAATCTTCGATATTTTTGGTAGACATATGTGAGGATTGATTCCGCTTTCCACGCCACTGGTGTTATTCATGGCTGAAATTGCATATTTCTTCATAATTTGTTTAGATTTAGTTTCATATGCAGTCGAGATTCTTCACAATATTTTCGACTGCAATTGCTAGTCACGAGCCTTTAGCATTTAAGTCGCCAGAAGTTGCCAATCGTCCAAGCCTGCAGTGATTCCCATAGTTGTGGATACGTATGTTAAAAGTCAAAATGAGCATTCCGAGACTGTAATTACGAAGATAGAACAAGTTTCCAAAAACCAGTTCAAAAATATCACAATTTTTTTGGTAAAGCTTGATTTGACATACTCAAATACTTTTACTCCTTTGGCATTCCACCAAATTGAAAGCTTGAACGAAATTGATTTTTTTGTCATCATCATTTTAATTTCCAATTGCCAAGCTACACATTTTGGTTGCCATTCCACGTTGTGAAATCGACACTTTGGCGGAATATTGCCACACCTGACAACTCTAGGCAGGGACTTGACAGACATAAAAAAATAAACGCCAGTATACAAGTAAGCTTGAAATGGCACTCAAGCTTTCTAAAGGATTTGTTATATATCAGTACTTAGGATATAACAATAGGAATATTTGAATATCCTGAAAAAACATTTTGGCGACACCCTAATTTAATAAAAAATATGTGATCAGGAAGTTTGTAAACACTACACGTATGCACAGAATAGGTATTTATATCAATCATGTGTATACCTACAAGGGTCAAGTCTTCAGATATTCCTAATCTATACAAGTTTCAACAGGTTTGAGCACGCAGCTATTTTTTCTAAAGTTCGAACAATCATTCATGATCACTTTCGCCTAAGGAAGCGGTGTTCCAGATGGGTGCTACATTTATTGACCAGTAAACAAAAATCAAAAATTTGATAATGGGCACAGTAAAAACACCTTTAATATCGTAACCGGCGACGAAACATGGTTATATCATTATGATCCCGAAACTAAACAGCAGTCATTAGTTTGGTGCTTTGTGTTGGAAAGAAAATGGTCGCATCTTTTTTTCTAAAAGTGGGTACATCACAACGGTAGCCTTGGAAAATCTAAGAACCGTTACTACTGAATGGTATATAACCAAAGGTGTTCCTGTAGTCTTCCAAGAACTATGCAAGAGCCGTCCAAAGACTGGTCTGCAGGGGTATTCAATGACACCATGCCAATGCACCGGCCCACAGCGTCGCTAGAACACTCAAAGGGTGTCAAACTGTTGCCTCACCCACCTTATTCTCCAGACCTAGCTCCGTTCGACTTCTTCTTATTCCCTAAGATCAAAGAAAAGTGACGAGGTCATCATTATTCCACCGATGAAGAGGCAATAGCTGCATTTGAGGGGGAAATAAGGAACCTTTCAAAAGAACGGTGGTTACAAGAATTTGACAAGTGGTTTTACCAAATGCGTAAATGTGTTGAGGTAGGGGGAGGATATGTTGAAAAAACAGAATAAAGTTTTTCAAAAAAACCTTTTAGTTTTTCTGTATCTAAAATCTTTCAGCGTGACCCTAGTAGTGCAGGGCATATTCCATATTTTAAATAGCATTTTTTTTTTACTTTTATAATTTTAAAAGGTGTGTACTAGCAAATATAATGGATATCCTAGACCAGCATGAAAATGACCTTCCAAGTGGTCGGCCATCTCTATTCATAACCGCTGCTAACACCATTCTACTTGGTATGCGCCTCACTTCTGAATCAGCTGCATTAGTATTAAAACGGCTAATAAGCCAGAAAAGTGCATTTATAAAATATACATTGCACGAAGCTGAACGGGGTTTGCATTTATTTGTTCGAGCGTGCATCCTATCCCGGGCAGTTTTTGCAAAATCCCATTCGGAGGAGCAGATGCACTCGCTGCATAATTCTGTAATTCCAGTCTGTACTCAAACAGAAATTGGATATTTTTGTAGGAATACTAGGGAGCTTTGGAGGAATTAATATAGTCACTGTAGTTAGAAACTTTGATGAGCAGGACTTATATCAATAATAAATTCGCTCCAAAAAAGCTTGAAGCGCTTCTGAACGTCACCCAGTCTGCGCAAAGCAATATTCACGTTCCGATAGTTGGAATGACTAATAAACTATATTCCGAGCCGATTTTGAACTATACTTACAGTTCCAGGATTTTGTCTGCGCAAGTCCCTGATTCAAAAACAGTTATCTAACCCTACCTTCTTCGTTTTTAGTGGAAATCAAACAAATACACATAACACTGATTCTCATCTCCAAGCGTCGCGTACGGTGGCGTTGCCCACTATCAACTTACGACGTCAAGTTTCTGGCTTGAAGCCGCGGCAGATGTCTCATAATGTTGAGGCTCACAAACAGACGTTATAACAAAGGATATGGTTGAAATAAAAATGATAAAAAAATGTTATCTCCAAAATGTGTTTTGGGATTTACTCAAGCGGGGCACATTAACATATTGGGAATACTTTGCAGCATCTTAGGTACCTCCACCATATCTAAGCCCTCTATATAGAACCGCACGTGTAGGGCAGCCCATCGGAATAGCAAAAGTAATCGATTGTTGGAAATAGTCGAACGCATGAGTTTAAGGGTTGATGGGATGCTGAAAAGTGTGCATTTCATTAATATGACGACTTGGGAGTGGCACAAAGGAATGGAAGGGTTACAAACTTGCAGAAAGAAAAGCATCATCGAATTATTCAGCGTGGTCATTTTGTTTTTATTTCGAATGAAATAGTTCAAGGATAACGGGAAAAATTTAGTCGGCCGATTTCCACAACAGGGAGAAAGTAATTTCGTCAATAAAGTTCAGCACATGCAGCTGCAGTGAAGCATGCATTCCTGACTCCACGCCTCTCTCTCTCTCTCTTTCACTCATTCTCTATCTCCTACTCTCTTGCACCGCCCCTACACTGCACTTTTTTGTAATTAATTTCAATTCAATATAATATACTTTCCGTCAGCCATGGACCTTTGCAGCTGATTGTACGACCCTCTGCCCTATTTTTTTCTGTTTTTTTGTTATGTTAATGAAATTATCTGATCTATTAACTGATATAAACTACGAATATATTATGGAGTGTGGATTTTATATCCATAATAGATTTCAAAAGATGTTGATTTTTCGTTTAGCGTTTTTATGTTAACTTGCAGTTTTTTGTGAAATCTGTTAAATTATTAATCTATCAATAAAACAGGATTCAGCAAAGTGTAGCGTTTACTACTTTCATGCTATTTCCTGCACATTTTATTTACCACGCAACATTTAATGATTTGGACATAATCATGAAAAAATGTTTACAAGCCATTGGATTAAATAAGTCCCTCCAAATAATCGTCTGATTATCCAACTGAACCATCTATATGAAAATCTGATGCTCTCAAGTATTTAAAACTGGCGCACTTTATCTGTCACATCCAATGGATTAAACAGAACCATACAAAAATATTTTCAATCCGGCAGATTAAGAAAATCCCTCCAAATAATCTTCCGATTATAGATCAGATGAAAATGTGACGCTCTTGTATATTTACAAGTGGCGATTTTATTTCGTTTTCAAGAAGCCGCCACGACCTTGCGTCGCATCCGAATTGCTGGTCATTTAAATGAGAACTTGATTCGGGTTCAGTTAACACCCCCTCTGAATATCTAACGCGGTCGAGTAATTTTCCATTCCATTTTTACCCCTTCCATATGACCGCTCCACTATGCTAACGAGCAGATTAACATACCGTCATCGGAGACACATGGGAAATATACACCATCAATATCGTACGCGCAATAGTATTTCCGTCTGATTATTTTCTTACATTTTCGAAATCCTGTAGACACTCTCCCACTGACGAAAAGGCATACATCATACATAACCCTTTCTTATATCTTATAATTTTCAAAATACCTACGAGGTTACTTTGATAGTTCACAATGAATGATTCAATTCTACATTGTTTCTAATTAATTCCAATGGTAGCTGTTGATGCTAGAAATACAAGCGCATGAATTCTAAGCAGTTGTGAATAAAGTTCGATTCCCAGATCTGTTGGAAGTATTAGAACGCAAAATGCAAATTTTATTAAAATGTGAATATTATCATTTCGTAACTAATAAACTACAGTTACTCTAAGCGGCGATTCATTCAATACACTTCATACTTTCAGCAAAAAAGAAAAAGAAAACATTTTTTACAATATTGATTTAGATCACATGTTGAGTTTATAAGCTACAATAATTGAGGTCATAGTAAACGGTTAGTGTACTGCTAAGTTTACATTTCAACATGCAGAAATCTGTATTGATTGGACTAGAATATGACGCAGCGTAACAGGTGTAATATTTTTTATTTTTTGAGCGCAACGATGTGCAGAAATGGGTGCCGTTGGAGGGATTGATTTTGAGGCAAATTCAATTTACCTGTATTCTGTCATGGCCTTTACATTCTGTTAATTCAATCAATGCTGCTTTTAAACGGCTATGTTCGCCAAATCAGCAGCCAAATCGAAACTGGTACTGGTTTAATAGGTATTTAATACAACATCACTTCCCAAGTAAATTACAAGTATACAGTGTGAGCGTTTCATCCGATGAGATAAGTGTCTGTTTTCAGGCATAGATAAGGTTTTTTCATAAATGCAGCTCTTTTGGTGGTAAAAGATTAATTAGAATTAACAAACAGATAACTAAAACTCTCACAGATAAAATCACATACATTCATATTTTTTTAAATTTTGGATGATGTACTTAAGCAATTTTTAATACGAAGATGGTCAAATGTCAGCCTTGTAGATCAGCAGCAACTATTTCGGTGAATATAATTTTCTAAGGAGAAGAGGACCTACAGCCTCGGAGACGCCGACCTAGCTAGGCGGGCAACATAATCAGGTTGTTGATGTCAACTATCAAAAGATTGATGGAATATGACACAAGCATTGAGTGTCTTCCAAACTCCACGATTCATCGTGCTGAATTCTATTTGTATATCGATATTTGACAGTTTTCTCTCAAAAAATGTAGCCCATAGTGGTTAAGTAATTAGATCCAATTCATCAATTAGGAACAGAAAACTAAATCAATTATAGAACTTTAATTTTCCAGCACTGTTTGTAGTAGCATAGCTACCGAGGGAACCAGAGGGTAAAGGCCTCTCGGCGGAAAGAGGAAATAGGCGATATTTCTAGCCACGCCACTATTTGTTCAATAAACATTGAAAAAAACTGAAAGTAATGATTTTCATGGATATTCTCATCAAAATACTCTACAGACGTTGGGTGTTTTTCCAGTCAACCTAATATCCACTTCGTGGAAGGTAATTTGCTTAGGTCATTGATCTGTAGCACCAGCTGATTTCAGTATATTGTCAGAGCCATGATCAGTTATTTTTTATCACTTATTCTATAACAACATGTGAGCTATAGAAAAATGGATTCGAATGTTTCGTACGAGTTTTGCACCTTGTAGAACTTTCCTAACATTCGATCCGGATCAGGTTGGTTGCTGCATATTTATTCACTGTGAATGTGTTTATACTCCAGGAGTATTAGAATTGATCTGATCTTAGCATGTATTTGAAAACCTAAAACTTTGGCTGATTCAGAATTTTGTTGAGAAACTCCGTCAATGTTGATTTTTAAAGTAGAAAGGATGCTGTCACTCCGATTCTTTGAACAGAAAAGTAGAATCTTAAACTTTTGGGGGATTATACTCATGCTGTGATTGAATGGAAATTGGCGCAATATATTTATCTCACGCATTCATCTACACCAAAGCAATGGATTAATTATGTTTCGTCGGCGAATGATTGGATATCCAAGTTAAGTCAATATTTGTAGATAGGCCTATAGGTTGGATATGAGAAATAAAATAGGCCCAAAAACTGATCCTTAGGGAACTCTTGACGGTTTAAAGGTGACGATTCGTTGTTGATTAAGACATATTAACATTTGAATTTCTGCTAGGATTTGCAGACAATCAAGCAATTTGAGTTAAAACTAACAGATATTTTGCATAAAGTATTCTTCTACTTCCCACGCCAATTGGTTAAGAAATATTGTTATTGCGAAAAAAATCGATTTCGAGATATTGTGTTTTCTTGATGTGCTATGACATCAAATCATGAAAAAAATGTCACTCATCCCCGTCGGTCTGTCTTTCTGTGATTTGTCCGGCAATCTTTGAGCGCTCTGTTACTCGAAAACTACTTTTCGGATTTTGATGAAACTTATAGTGAAGAATTAGGATAGAAAACGACCTTTATCCACCAGTTTAATTGTTTCGAACTAATGATAGCTTCTATACATAACTAGATAGCATGCGTCGGCCTGTCTCCCTTACTGTTTTGTCCTTCCAATAGACTCAGACTATATATATATATATATATATATATATATATATATATATATATATATATATATATATATATATATATATATATATAGTCTGAGTATATATATATATATATATATATATACCCTTGTGTACACACTTCACCTGAACGTAACATCTCCATCGTGATATTCGCTGCCTTTCCTACTGCCACCTCCAATTCCCACCAACTTGTGTAAATAGACGGAAAATATACTTGAGATTCCTTAAATTCGTCACATGGTGGATTCTACGCTGTTTGGTGTTGAATAATGGTAGCGTGTATCTGTTTCGTTGCTTCGTAAAAGTGAATACTTATAAAGGGCATTTGAGCGAACAATGATTTTTTTATCTGAAGACGATGTTCCATACCATATCCACTCTATCTAGCTGATATTCTATGATATTATTTTATATTTTTGTGTATTAGGGGATAAGACTTTTTTAGCGGATACTTGATTTGCACTAGAGCTATTGGAACCTCTATAAGTCAAAATATTTCAAAAATTATTAATTAATTCTGTTCATTTATTAAAATTTAATCGAGATTCGATATTTTTAAACTATAATAACTTTTTGATTTGTATGGTGCAATTATATGAGATATTCAAGAAAACTCCATATAGGTACGTATTTTTCAGAAATTTGGAATATTTTTAAATATAAGCATTTAACGTACAAATAACGGAAAAAAAAGTCGAAGATAGTATGCGACATTTCAGAGTCGCTCCTGCATTAGTATCATCTATAGCGCTAAAATCCATGCTTGGGGAGTTTTCGGCCTAATTCTATTAGTGTGGACGTGTAACACTCAATATTGGTATTATGTGGGACTTCTAAGTATAGCGTATAATGTGGCAATTTCTCGTAGGCACCCTTAAACAATCTAGAGTGATACAGTTATATGTCACGATGAGTGATCACAGCTATTTCCTTTTGTGAAATAGCTGTAGCAACGGCTCGTTACCATCCTTTGTGAATAATATGTCCTTGTGTTCCCTTTCCTCTGCCAAATTTTCCGTAGAAGCATTGTAGAGTTAAGGGCTGATTTAATTTACCTTACAGCGAAGTAAACGTAAACTTCGTTTTCGATCTTCATCGTTCATCCGATTAGCTGCTCTCAGCTACACCTGATGGCTCTAATTTGAATATTTCCTAGATCTTGACAGAGAGGGGCGTCAAAGTTTATCGCGGCAACCGTACTTTGCTGCTCTTTAAGATGACACTTTCCTGGAACAACCCGTTTATTGGTATTTATATAGGGATGTCAACGTTAATTTGAAATACATTCGCACTACACAACTTATTAATTCCATTACTGTCAACTGTGGATGGTCTTTTCTACTTTTTAATGCACCTATGAACTTAAAACAGGTTACAATTGAAGTAGCTCAGTAAATCTTGAATCTGGTAGGACGATTTCAGTTCGTTTGCACCACACAAAGTACCTAATTATTTATAATTAGTGTAAGAATATCATGTTTTTTGTAGATTGACCATAAAGGATACCATTAGATGAAGACCAAATATTTTGGTCTGAGCAGCTCTTTCTACCAACCGATTGACGATTAGAGTGACCATTGTTTGTTACTCATATTTTATTCTGGTAACCGCTATGTTTTCACTTACTTACCCACTAGCTAACTAGATCCTATCATGAATACAAAACTAGAGCTCTCAAATCCAACATAACATTTGCACTACCTCAAAAAGCAGTCGCCAAAAAAATATTTCCCCTAACACAGACAAAAGTCTGCCTGTGTCAAATCCGACAGTTCGACGATTTGAATAGGAATCGAAACGCGACACTGTAAGAAAGAGAGTTTTATTTGTGAAACTGTGCGGTAAATACACAATTATTTTGTCTGCATGATGGAAGAGTGCCACCAAGTAAGATCATCTACAATCTATATCATGGTTTATTCGATTCAAGAAAAGTATATTTTCAAATCCAATATTCATTATAAGGAAATATGCTCTAAAAATATATTTTTTTAACAGCTGAGATTTTAATACTTTCCTAACAAGTCTTCCATTTTTTAATGAAGTAATAATATCCTCCGGTAGAGCCCCTTTACTGTCATCAAAAATATAAACATATTGGCAATTGGGGAACCTCCATCAACAATATGATAGTCTTGGTTCTAAAATATACGCTGCTTTCCAAACACCACTATTCGCTCCAAGTAACGCATTTATGCCGCACCTTTTATTTTCCATTGCTTATTATTTTGATCAACCCGCCTCAGGAGGACCAGGCTGTTGGAAAGTTGGAGTTGTGAGGACCTCATACGGGTGTCTTTAGGTAAATGTCAATATTTTAATAGGCTTCATTTACAATGTACATCTTCTAGTTTACGTACACATTTTTATATTCCAGTTATCTGTACAGTATCTTTCAAACTAAAATACTATACGTCGCAGATAAAAGTAGAAAAGTCACATTGTTACAGTTTAGACACTTCCTTTTTTTTTGTTTTCAAGGTTAAATTTTCAATATTTTCATTAATATTACGCACTTCAAATGCCACCTCAGATCAAGAAAAATAAATTGGGTAATAGATTCTTCATCTTACCTCATCAACTAAATTACCTAATAGAGCTCTAGATATCTACATTACCGAATGTTTTTACCAAGAAGAATAAAATCTCAGAATATAGTTGAACTATTTGCGCTAATATATTACGAAATGTTGCTGTCAAAATTATAGTATTCTCATACGTGAAATATCCTTTGTATTGTGCCAAGATTTTCATATGCTCATACTAATATTTTGATATTGCTACTTGTAAAACTTTCACAGTTTTGAACTGAAAATATTTACTTAAGTTGATCACACGTGATCAAAAATATGGGATTTTTATTGTATGAAGTATACTTGAATGAAAACACATATTCTTCTTCTGTGAATTTAATAATGACACTTTTTTATGAATGAAAAGTTAATTTGAAAGTAAAAAGCCGTGACAAACATTTCAATGACGTTAAATTACATACTCGATGTCAAATATTATTTTAAATGAAATATATTGAGCGAATAACACACACACACATACACACACACATTTATAACATAATATCGAATGTCCTTACTGAAAGATCCTGTATCAAATAACTGTCTATATGAGTCGCTGATTCTCTGTAACATCATAAACATTCAATCCACTGTTAAACTCGATTGCGTTAATGTTATAGAATTTACGTTGACAACTGGTGGCCAATGTTTGCTTTTAATATTTGAGACATGTTAATAGCGAGAGTGCTTTAACATCTAAATACACGATTGGATAAATTACCTTGAAGAAGACGTAACATAACGTGAAAACGTCGGCATGTATCTGGTTGTCGGTTTCATTTAAATGCCCTCCTTCTGCGAACTTTTCAAACAAAAACCTAAGTTATTCACCGATTTCCATTTATGAATCGCACCCGAACAACTTAACTAGTGTTTCCCTGAACAGTAGAGAAATCGAATCGATGTAATGGTAGGAAAAGGGCACAGGGAACGGGTGATGTATATCCGGCAAGAAAGACAAAAGATAACACAAATCCACCGTCAGTCTGATCGACGACTTCGGTTACCGGACAAATGTTCGACGAACTTGTGGCTGAGGACGTTAAGGACGGAGACCTGTTTACAATTTTTTTTATTGACAGGGTAAGCAGGGATAATGGAGATGTATTGAGAAACAGGGTAGCCATCAAGCTTCCAGACAGATGAGGTTTCGGTCAGTAAATGTTATTTAGGCTACTTATACCTAGAGTAACTTAGTCATCGTGAGAAGAGATAAATCTATATTATGATGTTAAATTCGATTGAAAAGGATGATGTCAAGTAGTATTATTTTCCATGCAATTATATCAGCTTGCCTTTAATATTCGATTCGAATTTTGAAATATTTGATCGTTTGGAATCAAATTTGGTGAACATAACAGATACTAAGAAAACATTAATCCACTAATCCATTGATTTTAAGAATTCAAAAAATGTTCGCCTTGCCAAAAATTGACATACTTTAAAGAGCATGTTTTAAGCGGATGAACAATCCGAGACAACCGACTTGAATGCAATATTTAAATAGTCTAAAACGTAATTTCATAATCATGTAGGTATGATTTTTACTCAATTAAAATTCTGTAATATGCAATACAGGCAGCAGTCCTCCACTGATACTGCCTTAAAGCCGCCGCGCCGCCTGCAACATTATTTATATTTCATTTACAGCTCAAAATTTCAGCATTGTACAAATTGAAAGGGTTATGTTGAGTTTTCTTGAAAAATTGACCATTTTCTCGGGTACGTGAGTTGGCATCGTCGCATAACCACCTAGCCGGTGGTCGTCCAACATCAGGGTCATCCATGATTCGTTCAACAGCTAGCAACGACGACAACCGCATGTATAATATGCCATTTATTATGTTGGTCTGCACGTGAGGAGTTAATGAGTGTACAGTTCGCAAAGTGCATCGTACACACATCAACAGGTTACATCTTCAATAAATATCCATGAGTCAAATGTATCGTGAAATTCACAGCTATTTAAAGCATTTTATTTTTCAAGGCCATTGCACTATCGTATTAGTCTAACAAGTACGGGGAAGTGATGAGATATACGTTTTATATGTGATAGACTCGTACGTACTCCACAAATGTTCGAGATGTATGAACCGATTTTAAAAAACTACAACCCCTCTTCATCCGTGTCACTAGTAACCTACTATCAAAGTTTCATTAAAATCCGTTTTTCAAACATCAAAAGAACTCAGTATTTCAAATTTCGAATTTTTAATGATTACTTGCTTGCCAATTAGCATGGAAAGTGATGTAAATCTAATTTAATACAGAGTTCAACTAAGCTACGTTTAATGAACCAAGTTTTGAAATTTTAATTTCAGAACTACCATTAATACTAGTTTTGATTAGCGAATAAAATGCAATTCATCAATAAATGGCCCACCCAATAGAAGTACATCGCAAAGAATTTTATATTCGTCATTTTTTTTTTTTGGTGTTCCACGACATATACATAACGAACAATCATTCCACCTATTTCTGTCGGCCTGTGTTTGTCGTCAGTCTGTCCAGTAATACATGGCCTCTACATCTCTTTCTCTCAGAAACTACCGTCCGGATTTTGACCAAAATTTGACGCATTAGATACATACACACAAAATTTTTAACAAATTCAAATTGCTCCGAGAATATTGTGAAATTTATACAAAAACCTTCACAAAGAAAAGAGATTTTCAGCTCAAAATTTGGACTGTATTTTAGGGCGTAGTTAACTTTTTCTTCTGAAAAAGGCTAAGAACTACGCTTCTGTTATTACACATTACTGCATTTTAACTAAAATTTATAGTTAGTTACGGAAATGCTATTTATCCTCCTAAAAACACATTTTTGCACTTTTGTGAAGGCAAACAAGACTGTCGCAACATCAGCATAATTATGTATCAAATCCCATTTAGTGCCAATTTCCATCTCACACCATTCATTTCATTATTTTGTGATGAAACTATAAACCCGACATAATAATACGCTGTTCGGATATTTAGACAATCTTATCTAGATATAAAAATAAATATGAATATATGATTATTCACTTGGAATAAACAATAGAATAGACAGATAACATAACTTGAAAAATATGACAGATGATAAAAATATCTAAGCACTAAGCATTTTATATGCAAAAACATTTGTTTAGGTAATATTTTGCTTAACATTTAATAAATAAGAAAACGGAGTATTGGGCCACTTTTACCCACCCTTTGTTGTTACTGTTACTACCGCCAATGCTGTGATAAAAGATATCCTGATAAAACTGCCTAACTACTGGTAGGCAACTTTCAAAGGGAAATAAAATCCATAAAATATGTTTCGGCGGTGGTAGGATTTTTGCATGCAACCAATAAAATGCAATTACGGTGATCAATAGACTAGGCTATGAGCCCTTGTTGCCGTTCTTTCAAAAATGGTCGCCAATAATATATAAATATTCGTTGTAATATCCGGCGCAGCACTAAATGCTAGCAGGGTAGTAAAGCGGCAGTTCGTAATCTTGTTCAGATTATGAAGCTCGTCGTAAAACAAGTCTACAGCTAAGCAACCAATTGTGTAAATACATATTTATGAGGGGTAGGAATACAGAAACGATGGTAAAAAATAAACGCAGCGGAAATATAAATTGGGTGCTCCGGTTTAGGTTCATTACCATATTTCCATTCCGATTTTTAAACATGGCTACCGGAATTTTTGTGGACGATGGCGATGTAGCGCAACGGAATATTTTTGTCGAAGTCGAAGCTGTAAAATGTAGGAAAGGCGTTACACAACCATCACGAATAAATATCGTGTAATGAATGGTGGATCTCTCAGTGTTACTTTTGAAGCTCATCGTTTTACTTACCACTTTTGTGATGTATAATTGACAAAGATTTGTCACTCATGTAGTAGGGTCATCGTCTTTATCACTTTGTGATCTCAGTAACCGCAACGTCGATTGCAGTGAAATTTTGCGTGGGATATCATATGGGCACGTAATAGATTCTGCTTTTTGACATCGATAGAAATTCAATTCTTCTAAGAGCTTTACCTAGACTATTGTTATGAATTAGGGCTTTCTAGGGCCAAACTTCATCAAACTTTTAGCACTACTATCATCCTATATGTGCATTTGGGCCATTGATGAGCTCTTATTCATCTATCTCGCAAATACAAACGTTTTAAGGAGTTTGAAAAAAATGATTACCTATACCAATCGTATTGTAAATCAAGTATGCTTACTACAAAAATTATGTGAATTTGTTTACATAAGAGCTATTTGGTTGATTACCAGGGCTAACAAGTGTCTGATGCATGACTACTAAAAATCCATTCCAGTTGACAATATACCAAAAATTGAAAAACCAAGCCATTTCAGTATGAAATTCGACGTGGCTTCCTAAAATACTGATGACATACTAGAAATAATCTTTACACGCGAATAATAACGTGATAACTAAATCTGGCACTCAATTGAAATAATTTGATTGTAATAGTACATCTAAGTCAAAATAATCTCTGTTTTCACATTACCGGAAAGTGATATTTTTAAGCGAAAAACGGTATCATTAGAAAATGGGAAGTACCGAATCAATCTAGTAAGCTCAATTTTTTCTTTGATCTTACAGTTCCTTCCTTCACTTTTGCTCAATATTGTGTATTTTCTGAGCAGCCAGACCTGACAAATTTAACTAGTACCTACGATATACTGTAAGCAATGAGCAAATGTCCTGAAAACAAATGGCAAATAGTATTTGGTAAAAAATATAAGTAAAATCTAAATTTGTAGGAAATTCCTACAATATATGAAACTCTCGATCTTAAAGGCTAAAATATATTGGTACGTACTGCATCTTTCTCAACAAATAATACATCAAAAACAGACAAACATCACGCATTGCTTTGGAAACGTGGTATGGATAACAAGGTAGTAAGCAGCATAAACTACTCCAGAAATAGTCACATAATTTTGTGTTGTTCCTCACAGTGTTTTAATGTTTATAATTATTACCGTATAATTATGGCATCATTCTGAAGCAGGTTCGGTTATGTAGCCATTTCAATGATTTCACGCTATAGCAAAGAAAACACATTCAATGTTCTTATAGCTCAATAAACTCCTATTGCACAGTAGTGTTAATTGCCAAGAAATAGGATTTTTATTTGCTCATTGGATGGAAGCTTTAAGAAGCAATTAATTTTTTATTACCCACACACAATCACCTAATGGATTATTCTCGACATTATCACTTTCATCCTTCTTCCTTTCTTTGCCAAGCCAAGAGGCGGGGAAGTATGTTGTCGCGAAAGATTCAGAAGACTATATGTTATTTTTTATTAATTTTAAATCATCCATGATAATACTTGGTACCTCCTGAAGGTACCATTTTGATGTTGACGGAAGTCTAACAGTAGTTTGCCAAGACAGTGGGAGTAAGTGATCATTTTTTGGGATCGTGGGAGAAGTAAAAGCAGGAGATTTGGCGGGGTGATTTTAGAAAAATAAATCCAGAAGTAAGTAGAAACAATTCGTCAGATGGGTGGATTCAGTTCGAGGTCTATGGTGTGGTATTTCTGCAGACCGTATCCCTATATATGGATCGTATTGCTGCTTGAACAATATCGTGCGTCTGGGATAACGGGTCGGTTTTCCACAATGATGAAAAACATATTTTCAGGTCGAAGAATATATCTTTACAGAAGGTATCGATTCAATCTGCTTGACTTCATCTTTTACTTTACGCATACTAGGACGAGCTTTTAAACGTTACTGGGTGTTGTAATCAAGGAATCGTTTACGTTCAGTCTTTGAATTGGCTTATCTCCATTACTTAAGAAACACAGTTCGAACTGTAATGAAATTGTAATAATTCGGCCATACTGGACTCAAGGATAAAATAGCTTCGTAACATAAAAACTAAATACGCATACTGGTGATTGAAACATTCAAATTCATACGTACATCCAGGTACCAGCTGTAGCTATAAGGTTCAGGTCTAGCGGAAGTTTCACATTTAAGGGTTATATTCATGCCTTCTTTGATGGTCGACCATGGTGACGGTGATTCAATCTTCACTGATATCTTTGGCGGATCTGGAAATATAAATAACGTATCATAAATAACACGTGTCTACAAAGAAACAAGTTCTTTCTCCAACGCCAAAATTTAATATTTCGCGAACAAAATCACCTTAGTAATTTTCCTAAACGCTCCTATTGAAAGTCTTCTGAAGGAGAAACAATATTTGTTTTGTCAGTTACATAATAAATCATGTCTCAATGACAGCTAACCTAGCAACGTTCTTAATCATGTTATATTTGGTAAGAACAGGTCTATTTTGATACAGATTTTGTCTGAAGAAAATAATATTGTTTCTTATTGATTATAAAAGATTCAGAATTTATGACAGCTATCGACAAATTGTCAACTTTTCTGGAAAACAGGGAGACAGAATCATATTTTCTTGGTCTCCTTAAGTTTTTGTTTGCTAATTAGGATTGATTAGGATATAATTCAAGTTCCTATTTACTTATATATACATTTTTATATAGGCCGTGACCTTGGTTAGTTAGTTTATAATATATATATTATGCTTCATAAGATCCCATTGTATTAATGCTCTCTATGACAGCTGAGCTAGGTATTAATTTTCGCGTGCCTAGTTCCTTACAGTGAAATATCTATCTTTTCACTGTTTGGGAATAAATTCCATTGATTTTCAAAATAGATCGTAATGAAATTGGCCCTTAATCACACTGCAGGTTCCACCACGTCTAAGAAAGTAGTGCAAGCTTCCAGAGATTTGATTATCGCTAGCTTCTCCCACCTACTACACGAGATATTAGCGCAGATTGAATTAAAGACTTACGCCGTCAACAAATTAATCAAAGCTTCGAGATCAGAGAGTGGAAGGCCGAGGCCCACCTCTAAAGTGATTACATACCATCTTGGAGTTAAGAAGATACAAAACTTGGCGGCGAGACTGAGATGAATACAAAGTGGCGCATTTGCGCTGCTCGCTTTCCGATTGGGATTCAGGGCAGTCGCGGGGGGAATAGCCGAAGTTGGCTCTGCTAAAGACGTTCTCTACCCGCATGCCTCTGTTGGAGCTCCTATGCACATGAGGTGGGAGTTTGCATTTAAAACGACGACGCATATTATGTTTGCGGGTCATCTAGATTATAGTACGTGTTATTGGAACAAGGAGCCGTTTGGATTGAGAACGGCGATGCCGGCATCACATTTGAAGTAGGACGTCTAATTTCCGAAAAGGTATGGACACTAGGGAGGCGCTGTTTGGTATTGATGTCGTATTGTAGAGGAGCTTGGACGTAAATCAAGGAATCTATACCTGCTTGTAGGTGACGACATTGTACACGCCATAAATATCGATAGTCTAGATATAAGGGCAATAGCCAGCCTTTATTGGAATCAAAAGTTGAAAATTAGTTTAGATAACAAGCTATCTCAGGAAATACAACAGTATTAGTGATTAGTATGGTGCTTTTTTATTCTCCAACCTACCAGACCCTTTGATAACGTTCATGATGTTAGACCACTCAGCTATGTCTATCTCTTCCCTATCAAATTATGTTGTGCCGAATACCTCAGATCTAAGGTCACGACATACGGCACATCTTCCTAAGAAGTGTTACGATGTCTGGTCCTCCTCACTTCTGACAGATAAGATTTTTTCCCACTCCTGTGAGTGACAACTGTCTGTTCAATCTGCAGTGACCTGTGGAGATCCCTACCAACAGGTGGAGTGATTACCTTCTTCTGTTCAGTAGCCACAGCTGCCGACGTTTGTCAGGTCCTGCTGCAATGATGCTTGCTAATACCCAGCATGGGTTCGGGGACAATGCATGTACCCCATTCTTTGAGTAATTCCAAGTACTGCATGGTGTGTGTCAGGGATGTATTTTATCTATTCTGTTATTGAATGTGTATAGTGAGGCAATATTTCGAGTAGCCACTCTGGACAATGCAGAAGGATTGGTGATCAATGGAAAGGGTGATCAATCATCTACGATATGCAAACAACACTGTTCTGTTAACCGACAATCTGATGGATCTCCATAGTTTGCTCGAATACTTAACGATCAATGTAATAGTTACAGATTCAAAATCAACATATCATGAAAAAGCTCAAATGTGAACACCGTATGAGAACTAGAAGCTACATTAATAGAAAGAGTAGAAAAATACATATATTTAAGAACCTGGATAACACACGACGCAGAACAGGCAAGCGAAGTAAGAGCATTAATAGAAATTGCTAGACCCACCTATGCTAAACTTGAAAAAGTATTGTGTTATTGATATATGAATTTACGTGAAAATCCTGGACGCTCAAAAAAATTGAAATGGATGAGCCTGCAGCCTGCGAAAGAGAGATAGATGAAGAGGAGATCAGAATGCTTTGGATCTTATGACAGAACATAAATACTCCTATTACTAAGAATAATAATGGTGGGTGGGCAGAAGAAGGTTCTCGTGGCAACGAAATCTTCGAGAATGGTTTGGATTGAGCTTCATACAACTATCCCGAATGGTGCCTAATGAAATAAAAACAGCAGTGATGATTTCCAACCTCCTCCAGGAAATGGAATCAGAAGAAGAAGAAGTCTAATTTATGAAGTCCATGAAAGAGGCTTTATTCTAGTCAATGCATTAGTGGAAATAAATACCCCGCTCTTCGTTACGGATTTGTAGTGTTGTCCGTCTGAGATGGAACGATATCTTATGGATCCCAGTACACATGGGCGCACTTGGCGATTTTGTCATTAAAAGATTAAAGGCAAAACCTAGAAACCTCGTTGATATGATAAGGAGGATGTTACAGAATAACTGGCCCAAATTGTGCCAATCTGAAGCCTATAGGAGCCTGTTAGTGTAGTAGAATTAGCTGATCAAATTCAATAAATAGGTACGGTTTCTTTAGAATGCTATCTTGTTTGAAAAAAATAGAAATCGGTAGAACTAGTTGTAGTGCTGACTCCATAACTGCTTGGCCACTCCAATTCGTGTCTTTACACTCTTACGGATTTTTACTAATAAAACTAATCTCACCTAAAAACATTACAGGCAACATCAACACTTATTTCCAACCGTCGTGCACTATGGCGCTGCCCATTGGCAGGTTTGTAAAACAGAGACCTTATTGACCAGTAAGAAGTACAGAAGATAGTTCTAACGAAGTACAAACGTTCAGCTTTTTTATAAAGTGTGGTACGTGCCTAGATAACAAATACGGTATAAAGGAAATGGTCAACTTTCTACGTATAGAAATGCTGGCCAAACAATCAGGTACTATACTATATATATTCAAATAAGAGGAACTTCACAGATATCTTTAATTCACATGTAATTACAGGCAACAAAAATTGATGAGGTTTCAGTTCTTCATTCTGCTAGTTTAAACTATAGGCGGTCAAATTCTATTGTAACAATGGCTGCGACGCTCTGTGAAGACATATTGTGAAAAAAGCGGGATATAAACATTCGACATCCATTAATTTTTCATTCCATTTGATAAAAAATTAACTGTTCCGGAACCTGCGTGAGTAACAATCAAAAAATCAAGCTCATACTTCTCATCGATTGCACTTTCATAGTTTCTACAAACAGTAGTCATAAAGATTTTATATTCCTAGGAATTGTGTTAAATAATAAATTAATTTAATTGTTTGCTGGTGCTTCATGAACGTATTTCCTTTGAAATTGGCGTTGCAAAAAGTTATAGTCTGTTAAAGTCGCAGTATGGAGGGTACCCAAGCTATAGAAAATATTTATGTAGAAAACTATTGGATATATTTCTTAGATTGACAATGCCACATCACTAACGATATTTTAACGGATTGACTATATGTACTTCGTAATACACCAATAAAAACATTAACATCAACACCCCATTCCAATAAAACGCATGTGTTTATTTTGATGATAGAGAAGATATATTTACATGTGTATACAAGTTAGCACGGGAGATGGGATGAAACATAACCTATGTAGATTTTGATTGCTTGACATTTGAAAAATGAGTAAAGGTAAATTATAATGGAATGAAAACTGTAAAATAATGAAAAACGTCCATTCAACACTTAACTTAATCCTATTACTTTCAATTTCTCATTGTAATGTGAGAAGCATTTGTAAACAGCTTTAGCAGTTTGAGTGATATATAGTATAATAAATCTTGAAACATTTTCAATCTCTTGTTGGTAAAAGTTTCAGTCATAATTCAAAAATTATCACCTCAATTTTGGACCGATTGAAACAATTTTTTTGTTGCGACAGCTAACTACACATGACTATCGAAATAATATTATTCACGTTTCGGCTGCCTGGACTGTCTCAAGTACAAGACTAAAAAATGTTAATTTAGCAGTTACACAAATTATTGATTAACTGTATTAAGGATATAAGTCTTATTTTCAAATCAAACAAAAAATTGAAGATTAGAATGCCTAAATAAAGTACTCGTTTTTTGATAAATCCAAAATGGAGCAAAGTGCATCGTCAAAAAAACGCAACGTTTTTATCACACAAAACGCAACACACAAAAATTTGTCCCAAAATAACAACACAAATTCCTAACTCGTTGGGATTGAAGGAAAATACAGAGGAGAATCTAAAGGTTCGTGTTGTTTCCTACAGATTCCACTACTGTCTGCTGCGTTTTGTCTCTCAAGTAGGCAGCATTGTGTTTCTGCTGTAATAATGCGATAATGTACTATTAATTTTCTATACCAACTTCTATTCTGAAAACATAACTGTCCTGGAGACAGTTAATCAATTATGTTCAAAATTTAAGTTTATCCTAACTTCTATCTCCCGAGGCTGCCGCAACGTCAGTAAAGTTGTTGAGTAAAACTCTGCTGCTTAGGCAAAATTCGACACAACACCAGTACTAATGTTTATATGAAAATACATGCATATGTGTGGGAACCGCAGGAATTTGACATAGTATACGCGGATAATATATACCATTGCGGCACTCCCGGCGCTTATTTTTAGTTCCCAACTTCTTAGAAACGTGTATGGATGTTATTAATTAAAACCGCCTGTTTCTTCTTTATAGATCTAAGAACTGTTATGTCTAGGCGCCAAACAAAAACTCTTAGATGTGAGCCGATTTATAGCCATTCCACGAAGAATGTCAACTGCCAACCAAATGAAAAATTCGGACTTAAAAGATTAACACCGATGTTTTTTTTGAGAACCATCAGGAACTATTCTGATGTGGATATAATACAGGGTGTCACTAGGAAAGTGTATCAATAAATAATCAGTGACATAGAAGCCTATTGGAATGAAGAGTAAGATCATATAAATGTGGTTTTGGATATGCTTATATTGATGCAAGGCATAAAACTTCTAATTTTGAACAAATTATGTTAGTAATCATACGTTAAAGATTTTGGACGATAAAATCTTCAAGATCATTACATGACATATTGTAATATATATTTCAAGCCTACGATCTAGATAATAAATTAATCCCTTTTTATAGATTATCAGCTCTTATTATGCTAACCTGTAGACATGCCAATAGACCCATTCAGTTAAAAAAATGATTTTGTCTCATCACTTTTTTTAATAACCACCCAAAATAGCAGTAAGTACCTACTGTGATCGCAGAGATTGGATTGAATATAGTATGTTCTTAGATACATCATTATGTCAAATTCACAATAATCAATTTCTCTGATTCCCGTCGGTCGGTACATCGGTCATTTGTTTGCGTTATTGTCAGCGTATAATCTCAGTAACCGCTACACCATTTATAATGAAAGTCGGCGAGAGTTGGTGTGAGGGTCGTGATAAATTTGAGAGTACTGCCATACTTTGAATAGTCATTTCATTAGCGAAGGAATTATTAGCAATAAGTATCAGAACAACCTGAGCTCTTTTCTGTCTTGCGAGTTTCTCCATCATTGCAGCCAATTTTACTCCAGAGAGCTCGGAAATGTTTGAAAATAGCAAATTTTGCCTTTGTACGATGCTTGCATTCTTGATCAATCAACGATGTTGCCAATAAAAAATTGTGGACTCAGAAATTTTGGAGTTCACCAATCTTCCTTTTTTTGTGTCTTATCAATAATTTCCAGAGTTCTGCCTCTCTGTTGGTTTGGATGTCGCCATTTCTCCCCCACGTAATCTCCGTAACCACTGTGAGTCCATTTTAGGTAATGCTGATTTATTCACGTGTCTTACAGGCTTCTGATCAATTAAAGGCACATTCAAAAATGTTTCACTGAACTTCCTTTTCCAAATCGCGATTTCAACTCTTGAAAAAGTTATTTTCAATCAAGTGATATATACTAGTATACATTGATCAAATCGCATAACTGCCCTGATAAGTACTTCTAGAGCTGAGTAGCCTAAAGAATATCCTTTGGTTGAGCTATTTTAGTGTTCATTATAGTGATTGCCCTTAGTGTTACAAGCCGATAAAGCCTAGTCGTACTTTTATCATAGCCGAATCTATAGTTTAGTCTGATCAGCCGATTCAGACTATCAAGGTCAATTAGAACGCTAAATATTTCCAAGCTGAAACCTGTCATTACGGAATAAAAACTACCAATTTCAACTAACTAACTCTATTTTATACCTTACGAGTTGCACATCTTCCGAAAATAATATTTTTCAGGAATAGTGAAAAGGTAAATAACCCCATTACACCCCTCATGAAATCGCTTGACTCGTGGATATCAAGTCATAATCTGATATTAGAAGTACTCGAGAAGTTCTCTTTTTATCCGCCCTTAATCGAGTCAATTTATTAACGTGACAATTTCGGAAGTGTTTTCCTTAATGACCGTGTTGCGTGTTTCACTGCAACAGATACATATGTCCAAGTGCACGACACACTTTTGTCTACACTGTCGTGAATAATTATTTCAGCCAAGAACATGTTCCCCGATTCCAACAATACAATTACCTCAAGAGACTAGTGGCCTTGCAGCTCGACGAGATGACAAGCTGATTTTTTACTTTGTTTAGGTGCATCATAATGCTTTAAAAAAGGAGGAGGTTGTATTTTTTCGATGCTTGCTACCTCAGAGCTTCATCACTTATAAGGCGATTCAGAGCATTATTTTTGCATTTGACATACTTGCAGAATCCAGTTCTGATGATGTAAAGAATTGAGGGAGCTATTGTATAGGCGATTTTTATAATACAAATGCTCTTTTGTTCTAAATATATATAAAACCGAATTGTATAAAGCAACGTATCAAGTTAAGACTATTAATCCAAGTAAATTCGGAATATTTCACCTCAAGCCGCATGAAACACTAATTGTAAGAGTTTAGCTGCTCTTTGAAACCATTTAGAATTTTGTACGTTTCGAAAACCTTCTAATTGGGCTGCTGCGCATATTTTAAATGATACAAAAACTCTATTAACTTTCCAAATGGACCCGGATTCGGCCGTCTATTACCAAATGAAATCCATTAATTTCCTTTACTAACACAGCCAAAAATCGATACGCTTTGTCGCAGACAGCCTGTGCCGCGTTTATTTTTCATCTCTGCATTAATTTAATTATTTCGAGTAGGCTGACACGGTGCAGCATTGGATGTCACTTTTTTCAGTCTGAGTGAATGAGGATGAATCATGAAGCGTACAATTACATATTTTCAGTAATACTGTTTCGGAAGTCCATCGTCTTGTGAGATTTTTGCGTTTCACAGCGTTGCGTGAAATGTTCACCTAAAGACGATTGAGGAAACCACATCAGTGTAAACGTTGTGAAACGCAAAAATCTCAAGACAATGGAAGTCCGAAACAGTATTACTGAAACGTCCTCATTATCTACAAATGTCAAACAACAAGTATATATTCTCTCTCATCACAGACCATGGAACTGTTATTGAAAATTGAATAATACCAATAAATTTAAAATATTCAACAAACTAATGCCATAAAATACTACTGTCAACTTATGACTGGAGAAGCAAAACAATTGTCAATATGTGGAATGTTGACAGTCTATTGCTTATGATATCGAGCCAATAAATTACAGCTCTTGAGAGGTATTTTCTTCATATTCATATTTACCACCCTAGCATCCTACACCCTATTCACCCCTCAAAAAAATTAAATATATTTTGACCCCATTCTAGACCGCTATTGACCATGAAGACATTTTTACATAACACGCCGTATTATGTTTATAAATAGAGAAATAAGATTTTTAATTTTCATATGCTCAATACCTTTCTGGGAAAACGCCCTAAGGATCGCAATTTTGGGTTGGAAAGCTGGAATAAATCTGGGAAGATAGAAGCAAGGGTAGTTTTTGAGGGGGTTTATCCGATATTTCATGTTTTCGAGTTGACCACATTGTCATTTGAACAAAGTGCGTTTGATTTTTTCATAAACCGCTATTAAAATAAAACTGATAATCCAAAATTACCTCGCCTACCTGCCTTTCCTCTCCATTAATGAACTAATGCTACCTCGACCTTATCAAACAATTCAATAAAAATAAATTTGCCAAATACACTTTTACATTAAATGAGGCTAGAAAAAGTGAAACAAACAAATCTTTAAATGTGCTTCCCTGTTTAGGCTAGAATAAATCTCATGTTTCTTTTGAATTATTCCTTTATATTTGGAATCGAATGTTTCGGATGATAAAGTTATTTCTAATCCCCCTTGTGGACTCCCTTCTGAATTAATAAGTCTTTCTTGGTTTTAAACAGCTACCTTTTCGAAATAACTTGCATTTAGCTGGATTAAATCAATTTTCTTATTTCAAAATGATGCTGAAACAGCTTAACTAGCCAATATTCAAATTATCAAAAATTACTGCTTGCATTATATTTTTTGAATATTATACAAGCAATTAATGAATTAATTAACAACTTACATGCTACATGCAATTGTCTTCTGTCTTCTGTAGACCCGCCTGGAAATCTGGGATTATCTGCTCGACATACCAATTCTTTGCCGTCATCGTCTGGCGATACGTTCAGAGTTAGAAGGCTTCCTGTGAAAGTATCTGTTTCTTCTTCCTTCAAATGGTTTTCCATTATGTAATATTATTCCAATTTTCGTGTATAATCTACAGATTTGCCAACTATTGTCATATTACAATGGCGATAACTGTAAACTGCCCACCGCTATCAATAGTTTTACTTTTGATGGTTATCCTAAGCACCCAGATAATCGATTTAAAATTCAAATTTGTTAACGCATATAATATAATCTATTGAATAATTGTGAATATATCTAGTGATGAACCTGGCTACCTGTAGGAGTCTTACAACCACCATGAAGGACGACCTTGATTTGAAAGTCCTATAGATGCTTCTTGTCAAAATAGTTTTGATGGTCTAACATACCATGGACATTTCTTTCCTGTGTATGTCATTAATAAATATAAATATGTCAAATAAATTAGAATTTTCGATTTAAACTATCGGCCGTTAAATCAACAATCTTGGTTTTGATGACAGTTAACTATATTGATTTTTAACGTGGTCTTCTTCTGACTAAAAAACGAAAAGCCTAGTTTATATTTTTGTGTTTTGGACAGAGCTTAAGATTCGTGTAATTTGAATTGTTCCACAGTATTGCAATTGATTGAGGTTATATTACTAGCTCAAACTTGCTTTCAGCTTTTGGACTGCTGTTCTTTCAGAAAATCCAATATTTTACCTAGAGCAACAGTTAAAGTTGGAGCTAGGAGGATTACGTCCAATTTTTTACGCGACTATACTAGATCACAGATAACCTTATCGACGTAGAAGACGATGAAAATGTGTAACCTAGTATCTTTATCAAATTTTTTCTCAAACTATTGAGCAACCAAAGTGATTTCTTGGACCAAAATCAAAGCAATATGAATTATTGAAATCTGTGTAACCGACCTTTTAGAAAAAAAAATTCACATCTCTATGTTGAATTGTTACATTCAAGTTAGGACAACAAGGTTAACGTTACCTGAGTTTCACACAGTGTAGTTAAGAATAGAATATACTTCTTACAGCGAATAGTTATTTTAAATATTTGCAGGCTTACCGTGATAACAGCATTTCTTATGGCTCTTCCATCCAAGAGCCACGTCAGTTTAGCTGGAGGATATGATCCAGACGTCTCACATTTTACTGTTTGGGATTTTCTAGTTGAAAGAAGGTCATTGGGTGTGACAATTTTCACTTTACTTGGCTTTACTGGAACAAAAAATGTTGATTAAATCAAGTATAAATACTAACAAAATTATAAAGGAACAGAAGTATAAAGTTTACAAATCAATAATGATATCCCACTTTTAGTCAAGCGATATATTTATTTTATTCCTAAGTATTAAAAATATTGAAAAACGAGACCATATACAATTTCATAAACATTGCTTCCAGTTGATATAAAATCCAGACATCTATAAACTCATACCACTGAGTGTAAAATATTTGTTGCTATAAGAGAAGCCAAACCCTATTTAGTAAAAAAGGTAACATTGCTATAGAAGGTCGTACAACTTGTGATGAATTACTATATATCACAATTCTACCGCCAATTTTCGAACATTGGAATATCGCCATGACAATGTTCAGACTTCCCATCGTCTTAGTTTCTTGAGTTAACCGAGTCAGGAATACTAACGATTTTCGCGGCCTATACATAAGCATCTCCACAGCAGACAGTTTCGCAGCACATACATCCACTTGGCATCTCAAAATATTGTAGGGTCACGCTGAAAGTCTTTAGATATTCTTAATCTATACAAGTTTAAACAAGTTTGAGCACGCAGCTTTTTTGTCTAAAGTTGTAAGTGCTTACACGCAAAGGCAGCATTTGAGTCGTTCAGTAGTTGCCTTGCCACGGTCTCGAATGAAGTGTTAATTTTAACGTGAAAATGGAACCGGGTAGTCGCGATTTTCGAGCCATAATTTTGTATGACTATAAAAAGGGACTAAAACAAGCGGAATGTCACGAAAGTTTAGTGAGTTGCATTGGGGACCCCTTCTAGGGCTACAGTTTTTAATTGGTTTGCTGAGAGGGGCCGGGTCTCACTCGATAATAAACTTCGCACAGGTCGACCGCCTACTGCTGTTACTCCGGAAACTGTAGAAGCTGTGCAAAATAGGGTAAAAAAAGATCGACATATAACCTACACCAAGATTGAGGCTTCTCTGGGGATTGGATTAGCCGCGGTCCGAACAATCATTCTTGATCACCTCCGCCGAAGAGTGTGGTGTCCCAGATGGGTGCCGCATTTGTTGAGCAGTGAGCGAAAAGCAACAAGAGTTGATTGGGCTAAGTTAATGCTGAAAAATTTGATAATGGGCACAGTAAGAACACTTTTAATATCGTATTCGGAGACGAAATATGGTTATATCATTGTGATCCCAAAACTAAACAGCAGTCATTATTTTGGTGCCTTGAAAGTGAGCAGCCTCCAAGGAAAATTCGTCGTTTCAAGAGGGTTGGATAGAAAATGGTCGCATCTTTTTTTTTCGAAAAGTGGATACATCACAACAGTAGCCTTAGAAAATCAAAGGACAGTTACTTTTGAATGGTATATAACCAAATGTGTTCCTGTAGTCTTCCAAGAACTATGCAAGAGCCAAGACTGGTCTGCGGGGTATTCAATGGCAACGTGACAACACCCCCGCCCACAGCGCCGCTAGAACACTCGATTTTTTTGCTAAACAGGGTGTCAATATGTTGCTTCACCTACCTTATTCTCCAGACCTAGCTTCGTGCGACTTTTTCTTATTTCCTCAGATCATAGAAAAGTTACTGCATTTGAGAAAGAAATTAGCAACCTTTCAAAAGAATGTTGTTCACAGGAATTTGACGAGTGGTTGTACCGAATGCGTAAATGTATTGAGATAGGGGGAGAATATGTTGAAAAAACAGAATAAAGCTTTTTGGAAAAACCTTGTCATTCTTCAGTATCTAAAAACTTTCAGCGTGACCCTCGTATATAGATGCCAAAGATTACCAGAGAGTCAGCGGCCAGACAGAAAGACCAATGGAAATTCGTGACATGGTTGTTCGTGATATAACTGTTATTTCCCCGCCTATTATCATAAATAATGAAATCATGAAACCCGCTACGAAGCAGAAGCTATTACTTCGCGTAAGGCTTCGAGAACCGTGTTGTATCTCAATCTGCCGCCAGTGAGGAAGAAATACTCCAATTATTTCATGAATAAAGCCCGAGCCTCAGAATCCTCTTCACCAGTTTTTATTCAAGATCCCAATAATAACAAATGACGTTAAGTATGTTGACTCTATGCGCCCGTCGCAGTAGTACATTCAGCTGAAAAATATTTCGAGGCTCTGTTTTGAGTGCCCTCAGTCAGGTCAATCAGCTTGGAAAAATGGTTCCGCCAAATTGCTAGCCTAGTGTTAAGAGGTTTTAATGAAAGCAGAATAGTACTTTCCACTTTCAAAGAAAAGTTTTGCTTGAAAACACTATTGCAACTATCTGGGCAGTTCATTCCACAACGCTGAGATTCTCCAAAAACTGATTTATGGAAGAGGCTTGCTTGTTCGAAGCGTCAGAAGTTGGACCTGGTTAGGATAAGCTAGTTGGACTCTTCCAGTTTTCATTGTACTAATGGCCATGCAGGGACAGAACATTAATCATGAGAAAGGTTACAAACTATTGTTTAATGTTCCATAGTGGAGAGGTTCTATGTAAAGACAGACGCATCAACCAGTCGTGAAGCTCTTTTCTGGATTGAATCCAGGATCTTCAGGGAGTACTTTTCAGTGCCAATATTCCTGAAATGGTCTGAGCCTTGTACAATAATAAGTGAGTACAATTTTCAGGAGTGACAGAAAACCTCAAGCGCGATCATTCACTTGAGAAATTGTTAGCATTCAATTCTGCTAAGTAAAGCCGTCGTTCTTAGAGATTGGGATGACACATGCATTTATTCGCTCATCAACAACTTTCCTTTAATTTGGTGTTTGCATTTTACTGAAAATCATAATTATATGCACTAACTATAAAATTATTTAGCACGATAAATCCAATAAAATGGAATAAATCTAATTATACCATTAATTTCTATTTAATTTAATGTATATGTGCACTATAAAAACACTTTACATATTTACTATTATAGTCATAACTCCAAATATAATCTTAAAATGAGATACTCTAAATAAAATGGTAAACAAAAGTATTATGATTTTTATGCATTTATATGGCTGGTGTATTATACAATATATCGGAAATATGTAAATATATAGAAGCAGTAAAGCTTTTAGAGTGATTACAGGTATTATATATATATAATATACATAATGAATAAATGCTGATTGATGGTACTCATTGAGTGTATAAATTTATGTAATTGGAAATGATGTAATTACACATTGTTTTTGTCTCTGATCCGATTTTTTTCTTTGGATACTATGAAATTGCATATGATTTGTGCCAGCCATGGAGATAGAATCATCTATCAGATTGACAGCAACAATAACATCTGGCATAATCATATTGCCCTAGGTTGGCGACCTAAAAGTTAGGACTTCTCTTCGACTTTACCAGTCTCTGAAGCTTTTTGGTTCAATTCAGAAAAGACCAATTCATCTGGTGGACGCGCCAGATCTTGCAAACGACCTTCAAAATCTAGAACATCGGAAAAAAGCGGGAATATTCGAACGAGCTGTGTCGTAACACACTCAAGAGTTACCAGTATAAAAAAACACTAGAAGCGCCCAACAAGCGCGTCCTCACCGTGTCGAGCTTCCAACTTCTCGAACGAGCCACTTCCAAAAGTCATTCATTTAGTAGTTTGCCGCCAATGTGAATGAACATTTATCCTCAGCTATGAAAAAATACTATACTTGGGATATCTATGGCCACATTTGAAGATATTATAAACGCTGGGAAGTAAACTTTTCCATTTATTATCACAGGAAAAGTCTTCAGATGAATACGGTTGAATATCATGCAATGGGAGTCCAAAATGGAGTCCTGACATATCTAAGTTGTCTAACATAAATATAATAATAATAATAATAATAATAATAATAATAATAATAATAATAATAATAATAATAATAATAATAATAATAATAATAATAATAATAATAATAATAATAATAATAATAATAATAATAATAATAATAATAATAATAATAATAATAATAATAATAATAATAATAATAATAATAATAATAATAATAATAATAATAATAATAATAATAATGACTTTATTATAACTATTTTACAATTAGTTATAAATGGCGAAGTCTAGCTTCAAGCTACTCATACTTAATCATATGATTATATTTACTCAGCTCGTGAGACATTTTCTGAAATGTGATTTCCGACCTGCATAAAATATAACTACTAAACCTGAGTCACAGCATGCCAGAAATTCCAAAAATACTTCATAATTGTTTCATTTTCCGTTCTTAGCAGTCAGTATTTCAGAGCTTCTAGAGTAATCTTTATTTCTCGTTCATTAACATATGTTTTATAGTTGGCATCCCATTCCTGCCTTTGAAGGCACTTACTGCAGCTTGAACGAGTACAGAGCCGCTATGAAATTGATGTAAAATTCTGTTTGTTAGCACCTTATAAAAAGAAGTGTATTTATGGAAACAACAAAATAATACGACACAAAAGAAGATTTTGATATATGGAATAATCAGTCGACGTCGTATTACTATTCCAGATAAAACATTCCAGAGTAACAGAATTGAAATAAGCGTTGCTTCGCCATCTAAAGTCACTGCCTCATAATGCTTGCTAACTTGATTTTATTTTGTTTACTATTTTGTATTCCTGTTTGTTGATTCTAGAGGGCAATTTGTAACAAAATGCTTTTCTGATTCCCGCCTTCCTGTCAGCACATGTGGTTTTGATTATAATCTGGTATAAGTAAAAAAGGCTGTTAGTCATTAACTTACAAAAAACAATCAACGGAACGTCCCTGGATACAAATCCAGCCAGTTCTGAAGACGACGCTCTGCATTCAAGATGCGCTCCTTTGAAGTTCCGTGGAGTACTTCTAATTTCTAGCTGGTTAACTGTGGTATACGATGACTTTTCTGAATCTATCACTCCATCTAGCATTGTTCCGTTGCACCACCAGGTTACAGAAGGCTTTGGACGACCTGGAAATCATGATATAATTGCGTAGAAACATCGTACGCTTTAACATGCTTTTATTAGTTCAACCTGTATTTATTCATTTAACTGTCATGTAGGTATTAATGTAACGGAATCTTTCAACGTAATTTTCATCGACTTTTCACTTTCTGATTAATTTGAAAAATATACACAAGATGACAATAAAATAATTACAAGAATTTCGAGAAAATTTGCAAAAAATTCAAAAAAAAGCAATCAAAATTATAATAGTATTCAGAAAATGATTCGGATAATGATTTCAATGAAATAAAAAAAAATGAAAAGAAATCCAAAATCTGAACTAAGGAATTTTGGAAGCAAATGTTTGCTGAATAAAATTTAAACATATACGGGAAATGAAACCTGGTCTACTGTAGGATTCGAAACACACGCCATCTGATTACCGGTCAAATGCTCTAGCCAGCTGAGCTAAGCAGTCAGTCTGCTAACTCGATCTAGAATACCGATGATGTTTGTTGCATAGAAAACCATTCTTCTTCCGAATTTAAAACTACGGGCGTCATTCGTACACTATTATAGTTCGATACAATGGTCTATTATCAATAACTGCGGTCACAGATCCTTACTGACCGAAACACTGGCGCTATACCTCGAGATGTGAACGACACGACGGCAGTTTGGAGTGATTCGAATAAACGAAGTACTCGTTTAGCTCAGACGGGTACAACTTCTGACCTGCCAATCAGATTTTTTCCGGCTATTTTTAGAGCTTCTAAATGCGAATTGACATATAGGCTTTTATTTTGTGGATTAACAAGTAAATAATTGTGAGATGTATCGTGTATATGTGGCAGAATTGAATGATGTTCTATTTGTTTCATTTAATGAAACCTATTATATTCTAATAAATTTTTCAATGTTACCGATTTCCATCGGTCTGTCTATAGGTTAGTCAGCGCGTATTCTGCTGTATTTATTTTGATAATATCTGAGGAGGTATGTTTTATTTTCATGAGAACACACAGTATTCTGAAATTGAGGGATACCAAAAATAGTAGATTTTATCATCCAAGCTTAGCTTTCTCCGCCCTGTATAAACGTCAGCGAACAAAAGCTGTATTACCTCCATCGACTTGACATGACAGAAACAGTTCTCGGCCTTCCAAAAATGGCCCGGCCGGCGTGTTGATCCTCACTTCTTTGCCTTCTGCATCGAAGATCTTAGGTGCTGAAGGCTGAACTGAAACAAATGCAATACGATGTGTCAGAAGAAAACAGCCGAGATGTGTGGGGTGGAATCAAATGAACAATTTGGCCTGAAATACACACAGGAAAGATATTTGCCTTCCAAGTTGGCATGAATACTCTTATAGTGTAATTAAAGTTTGAAAAGTTCCATTGGTTATTTTTATGATCTGTTTGCCTTGAACTTCTTGACCATTTCCGGCCGTACTGCAAACATTATGAGGCATTTTTTTATTAGCCAAGCTTCATTTTTGTATGTTCTGGTCGCTTCTGGACGTATTAAAAAATTCAGTTCTATTCCACTCCATTTTGTGCTAAATTTCTAGAACGATTGCATTCACAATAAAATAATTAACTAGAATAATGGCTATTATTTCAGAAATAGTTTGGTCGAACCCAAGAAAATCGCTTAGATGTGGTCAAATATGATAAAATTTGTTCAGTTCATTTCTGTATATTTCTGAATGTCCTGATCGACTTAAGGCGTAGTAAAAATATTTTAAAGAGCTCAAAAGATTCAAACTCAGCAATTTCCATTTCTTAATATGTATTCGAAAAAACACTGGATAAATAATAGTATTTTAATCGAACCTCTATACTGAGGTATCTTCATGCAAGGAAATGAGGGAGTCAAATACCAATCCAATGTCACAGAATATCCATCGGTCAATCATAGGATCGGACAGTATATTATACAATGAACTTTCATTATACCTGTGGGTGTCATGATGCAATATACAAATTATAATTTATCGGTTATTTTCAATACGTAATAGAATCTCCTAAAAATGACACCTTTCCAAGCACCTTGCCTCGTATATTCAGTGACATCTTAACTACGTTGTTTACATTTGCGTATCATTTGGTATCCCACTTTGGCAATGTTCCATAGTATGCACTTGCTTTAGAAAGTTATGTGATAGTCAAAAAATTATTGCGTCTATCCTCCTAAATATATTGATCTGAGAGCTGAGACTGCATACCAAGGGACGCTTCATGAATTCTCTATTTTATGGTGTTGCTTGCATAAATAGCTTATAAGGTCTAGACACAAACGGTCAAGTTTAACTCTCACTCTTAAATTATATAAGGCACAAGTATCAGCAAAATGAAGTTCTGCATTTTGTTTTAGAAATAAAAAGTAGTTTTTCATTGATCAAAACGTGGCTCATTCAATTTACAAAGTTGTCTCACTAGGTGGGCAGATTAAGCTGTACAATAACAATAGTTTTATAGATAATGGGGTCAGAGGTAAGATGGTTTTGTAACGAACAGTACTTTCTCTGTAACCGGCAAAACTATTGCCTATATTTTCTAAAAAATGAAGCTGTGTCTACCATCAATGCGGATGTTCCTCAAGGATCTGTCCTTTCTCCGATGCTTTTCTTGCCGTACATCAACGAACTGTTGAAATAATATTCAATCCTATCTACAGCTTCGCAGATGACAGTACCTTATTTCCTGCATGGAACCGGGCAAAGTACTGCCATCACGAGAGACCTTATTTCGGTCAGGATAGCATGCTGTTATTATTAGTGAGAACAATGAGATAACTGTGAACAGAAACGAGTAACACGTCTAGTGGATGCGCCTAAATTCACAGAGGACCTCCAGAGTCTATAAAATCGAGGAAGAGTGGAGGATCTGTCTCTATTTTATAGAAATTATCATGACAGATGTTCGACAGAGCTGTTTTGCATAATAACATCAAGAATGGTCTTGCGTGAGGCTCCCCATAAAAAAGCTCAGAATTTACATGTTTCAGGTAGTTTTTCATTTTATTGTCATTGAGGGCTTCATATGAAACGTATGTCATTTGTACTACAAACTTTTTTGTGATTCTTTGTCAAGTTATATACAACTAACTGAGAAAATCCATGTAAATGAAATTATATTCCGACTTTCTGAATATATAATATGAAAATTACGCTTCAGGCTCAGTAAGCTACTAAGTTGTGTCAGAATAAGGAAGTCTATTTATGGTTATTGTAAAAACGTTAATAATGGCTTCAAAGCGCACTTTTGCCACCGACACTGAGAATAATCGTTCAATGCACAGTTAACGCATACTGTAAATAGCAAATACCAATTACAGCCAGTGGATTTAAAAATATACTAGTTAAAAGTCGACCAACATAAGGTTAAAGCTCGGTGACATTCCAAACATCCATGCTCAAAACTCTAATAACTCGGTGCGTTGCACAGAAATAGTCTGTTATAAAAATGTGGTATAATATATTTTGTTCACCATATCCATTATTCTTAAACTGACACAGATAGTTTGGGTTAGTGATTAGAGGAAAATGATGATAGAATCTTTTTATAGGCATATCAGATAAGGTCGTGTGAACATTCACTTCAGTGATTTGTTTTCAAGATACAAAATTAGTATTAGGCTACATACAATTCTAAGCTCATAAGTGAACTTTGAGATTCTTCATAGGTCAGGAGGATAACATGATGAGTTTTTCGAAAAGTATTCATAGATGATAATTTTGAATGAACGTAAGAAATGCCAAAATAAACGGTTCCCATAATCAATTCAACACGAAATAGCAGAAGTTCTCCTGGACCATGATCCTATAGTTGCTACGTGATTATAGCTGATATTACGGACGTGAGAAGTATAGTACATAGTATAGTTAAGAGCGTATGAGTATTTACTATCTTGAAAGTACCATTGTGATATAGGTTCAAAAGCTACAAAAAAATGAAAAGTTTGATTTCGGACTTCCATTGTCTATAAAATTTTGAGTATCACGACGTTTCGATTGATGTGCTATCTTCAATCGTCTTCAGTTCACCTGAACTTTCCATAAATCCACCTTGTCTACAAGTTTCAAACAACTACAAAAAAATATCATACTCTACCGAAAAGTATGACAATGGAAGAAACATTTTATGCTGATGGTCACCAGTTAAGTGCGTGACAAAACCTGTGTTTTTTTTCAGATGGGTGCACAATGGATTACAGTCTTACTTTATAAATGTTTCAAAATATTCAGAAAAAATCACGGTTGAATCATGATTCATTAGAGGACCGCATTAAACTGTATTCGTAACAATGAAAAGCTGAAGCTTGAGAACAGCATCACTCTTACAAATTTTATATATTACAGAGAAATTCTTTAAGCCATCGTGCGTCCCTTTAAACTCAAAAATCATCGGTGATCTACCACATGTAAGACAGATACACAACCACTACTCTGGAATGACTCCTGCCGAGAGCCACGCTCTTAACCACATATTAACCTATTTATAGTTAAAATATCAGCTCCCTGAATTCTCTATAACTTTGATCTAACAACACTTCTGAATTTCACTGAGTCTACGCAAAGTCATTTTAATCTTTCAACAGTTCGAAATCAACATTGTCAACTTTCAGTGCCATCTAACAATGAATGAACTATATCCCGAACTGATTTTGAATTGTTTTTAACACTTCTGGGTTTGATAAATTCTTGATTCTAAATTAGTTTAACAAATCAACTAACCAATCCATTTTTGGATTTTTATAACAATCATATAAAAGTTCACTTGAGAATTTCACTCCAATTTTATGATTTTGTGAAGGGTTTCAAATAAAACGGAGGTTAACGATATTGTTCGAGTAAAAAAGAAAAATATAGTTCATCATATTTTCTGCTGACTGCTTATTGAAACAACATACGAATAGATATCCATACTGACGTTTCGCCTGCCTCGTTTAACTAGCGGCAGGTAGAAAATGTAATAAACGAGAGACAGCCACAGGATGAGTTTCAGAAGTCACACTAATCAGAAAAATATACTTGAATATAACAGTTCGGAATATAATAGGAAAATGATATTTCTATCATTTTCAATTATTTGTTATGCTCACTATTTTTTTAGATTTTACAGTCTGTTACTCCTAGTTTTGTATCCATGATAGGATCTAGTTAGCTAGTTGGCAATTAATGAGTAGCCTTTGTTATCAGTCAAATCTGACAGTCCGACGATGATTTAAACGTAACTCGAAACGCGTCACTGATAGAAGAAGAGTTTTATTTATAAAACTGTGTGTAAGTACACAACTGTTTTATCTGTACATTACTTTGTTATTATATAGGTTAGAATGAACAATAAAATTCTTTATAGGTCTAAGTCCCTCCAATAAAGGCTCAATAAATTCTATAAATAAAAGTTCACGCATGAATTCTAATATATTCGAAGCAGTGCTGTATAAAGTTCAGTAATCCACAGGATGAACCTTATATTTTAAAATGGAAGAATAAATACTAACTCTAACCTACTAACGTCAAGTTGACCCGAAAGTTCCTGGTGGGCGAGTTGACAAAGTCCACTCGACAGCGAAATACTCCTTGGTCTTGTTCAGTCACCCTTTCGATTCTCAGTCTGGCCTTAGATGGTTCCTCTTCTGTAATAAAATGTGTTCTGGTACCCAAATTGTCAGTGTTAGCGAAATGGGTCGCTTTGCCTACTGGGCCAAATCTTGCATCTAAGCTGAAATATAAAAGATTCATGTAGATGGCTTTCGTATTAATAAACTATCTTTGTCAAAGAGAATTGTAATGTATCAAAACCAGCAATCAACGAATTAAATTTTCTTCACTCTTTGATACTGACGGGTCATGAAATTTTTGCGGTAAGAACGGTGCTGCATAATGGAAAAGTTTAACTAAGTAACAGCATCAACAATCTACATGAATTTTAAGAACGTTAAGGAATTTTCATAGTTGAATCATAACTCTCTTTCCAATTATTTAATAGCCTTGTTACCTTTGAATTGCGCTAATAGGATAAGAAGCGTTGTATTTTTGATGTGACAATGTAGCTTCTTCTAATCTTGGATTTAAGAATGAAAATGCACAAGTCTACACATGAACAATAATACACATGTTGTAGTTACAGCTCTATTTAACTAAGAAAACTATTATCTAGAGACATTTAGTCTATGACAATGTTATTATAATGTGATTTGAATATTTAATTTTTTGTACTTCGATAGAGGCAGTCGAAACGTTGCTAAAGTCAGGGGCGTATTATCGCAGAAGCCTAAGAAGCTCGGGTAACATTCTGAAGATAGAACGTGGGGAGTATAATTAAAAATGACAAATAATATACATAAGAATAAAGTATCATAAGCGAAAAAGGTTTTTTTGCTGTTCACAATTTTTCAAGAAGGTCAATGGGTTCAGTAGAAAGATTATTTCATTTTCGCGTTTTAGTTGGGGGCTATACCTACAAGGGATGCGCAAAACACGTAACTTCTCCTGGACGCCACGGTACTTATAAACGACACGAAGTGACGCAACATTTTAAAGGTCTTAGGGCGGTAATCTGGGTTGAGACACCACTGACTAGAGTTCCTTTAGTCATCTAACATTGTTCCAATTAACGGCCATGACAAGTAAAGATCAATCAATGAGACAACCACAGGATGAATTTCGAAGGTCGCGTTGAGAGGTATGATGCTGAAAGTGAAGTTTTAACAGAAATCAATGCATTGAGTTTCTTGCAAATAAGCATCAATACATTGAGTATGATTAGTGGATCGCATTGTATATCCTATTACAACAATAGCTCTATATATTGTTCTGCTCCAATAATTTACGTGGCCTGGTCAGAGAAGGCACAAAGAGATAATTTATATCATCCAGAGCACAGTTGCTAACCGGGTTCCTAGAAAACAGGAAAGATGCGTCACTAAATATAGCCGCATTTCGAATGTCAATTTTTATTTTGTTTTCTTTTAGCTCCAGACATTCGCAGCTCCCAAATATAACTGCAGATATGTATATACGCAAATACAGCATTAAACGCTTATCCCCAACGCACTGTGAGCATCTACATAATTCCGATCTTCGTTGGTGCCGAATCAGCTCAATCTTGGAGTACACTAATAAAAAAGAATTCCTCCGAACCATCCTCATTATCATTGTTGTTTGAAATTGGACTTTAGTATCTTACAACCAACCCACTCTATTTATTTTAGGGCATCCACCTATTTTAGAAAAAGTAAAACATACTCCACAAACTGTCATTCAGACTAGATTAAATGTGAAAAACAAGCTTGTCATATAACTTTAGTAACTTATATTGCGGTTATTTATAGTTATTCTATTAATAACAAGTGTCTTTATTGCATCACTATAAAACATGATGAAAAGATATAAACTACGTTAAGTTATATAAGAAACTGAATGTAAATATTAATATATTTGTATGCATCACAAAATTCCAAAGTTATGTTGCGTACTTTGAGTTTTAGACTTTTAGAGCTTCCAAGAACCGAGCCTTGAGGTACCCCTGAAGCAACATTCTGTAAAATAGATAGACGACGTTTCTAGCTATCTTCAAGGTATGACTCGCAGCGCTAGTTTGCCAAATCCAAGATGTGTACATTTGGAAAGAAATTGAGGTGTCAAATGCTTCACTAAAATCCAGAGAAATTAGGACTGTTGCAAGGCACTTGTGTAGATTTCTATATATATTATATAATAGGGTAGATGGCACTGAGACAGTGCGGCGTCCATTTATTTCACAGCTTATGGGCATTAGTGTGATGCGTAATTGAAGTATTAATAAGCTTCTAAGAATCAAATATTTCCCGGTAATGTCGCCAGAGGTCATTGTTTGCATAACTAGTACAATTACATATGAATCATAATAATTCTGAGATAGAAGCGTGCCAACTCAACGAACTGGCTATGAAATTATTATTAGCAACACGATTTATCGCTTGTTGCAGTTAGATCTGACGATAAATAACCTGATTAACGCCAATTGGTTTCAAATAATTGTTAATGAAGGGTTTGTGTATTAATTCAAAAAGATGCTTGAGATTATACCTTGTCGATTAACTCAATTATTGCGCAATGGTCCCAATGAATGGACTAATCTTAGATTAACAGACTGAATTTAACTTTATTTCTACGCAATTGGTCACCAACGAATTGTGATGGAAACGAAGAGAGGATCTTCAGTAGTAACTTTATCGATGATAACTCATTTTCAGACTATTTCAATACAGATAACTGGAACAACCATTGAATTATTTGATTCAAAATCAAACAAGCATGGCACAATATTTAACAGTGACAAGCTTGCAAGCAGCCCCCTGGATTGCTGTCGAACATTTTGCTTGCAAATTATATAAAATTGGTCAGAATGAGACATTCAATCAAATAGAATGTCCTTTGGAGAAGAAGTATTGTATGTAATGCGTCACAAAATGACATTTTGTGCCATTTCATGAATGTTTACTTGCAAGGCTGTCCCACAGCTAATTTTTAAATAGAATATTACGTAATTTGTCTTGAGTTTTTTAAACGTAGTCAAAAGTATAACCACGTATATAGTTACATAGCAGTAACAACAGTTCTTTAAGCTATTTATAATTGTATTAATTCATGTAGGTTGTAGATGCTCTTACTTGGTGAAACTCCACCATTATTTGCACAATATTTTTATCTGCATATATAAATTCACTTTTTTAAATAACATTATCATGTTGAACTAGCGCGTCATTGTTCTGTTGCTATGGTAATATTCAATTGAAGTATAGTACGTGGTTTTGATGCTATTATCGCAATTGTTATTGATCATTAAGTACATGACAACAATGATATTACATATCTACTTTGCAATGTACCCGCATTCCAGAAAATTTCAAAAAAGTTACTATCTCTAAGGTAAAATGTCAAAAAATGCGTGCTGTGTTCAGACCTAGTTTGAAGGTATTAATAACAACAGGTTTTGTCTGTCATGTTGTTTAGAAACGATATTTTGATATCTGGTTGATAGTTGCTGCAGAATAAAGTTGAAACGTCAATTTTCGGATTGGATTTTGGACTAATCGTTTTCAAACTCACCTGTACAGAGGCATGCCCATTCCATCTTTGTACCAAAAAAGCATAGTGACATTATCTCCAGGCAAGGCGGGGGTTATGTCGCACGGTAGATCGGCGTTGTCCCCAGCCACGGCCCATACTTGTTTAGCGGGTACTGGAAATCAAACGGAATTATTTATAGAATGATGAATGTCAATTATAAATCATAATATTGGCATGGTGTGACATACAAGCTTTTGTGCATATATTTAATATTCCAGTTACCAAATTTCATTAATAGAATGTGTTACAATCATTCAATTCTTACTTTACGCCCAACGGTGTCGTCATAATAAAAAAATAGGTTCCTACAATGGAAAGAGTTCCGTTTTGATAATCCAAACAATAATTGAATTAATAATGTTACATTAATAAAATATCAACAACATAGGTTTATATATCCAAAAATTTCTACTAAGATCAGTGGAAAATAAATATCTATGTATGTCCTCTGTCCTAATGACAAGCTCTATTGTTGCAGGTAGGAAATATAATTTTAATTGCATATTATCTCAAATTCGAATATTTTCATGATTACAATACCTCTGCACTTATTAGCATAAGGAGTACAATAAATTTAAAGTGATTTTCAAGGTATTCAGGAAAGGTCTTCGAGGTCTTAACTCAAATTTTAGCATGTGCCTGCTCAGTATTTTACCACGTTCAACAGTTTTCGAGTTTATCACAAAATAAATGATAATCTTCTTTTATCATGCAGATTAGAGGTCTTTACTCTTCGATCATTCAATAAATTCAAGGACTAGGCTAAAATTGAAGTCTTTTTCTTGTGAGGCGTTCTGTTTTAATTGTCTGAAGATGTTTTGAGAATTAAAAGGAAGCGTGTTAACAAGAAACGACTTGTTTGTGAAACTCGTGCATATTTCTCAATTTTGTTTTAATGATTTTTTTCATATGTTCTTGTTTCCCACAACTATGTTTCTACCCGAGTTTTTACTACAATGCATTCAGAAGATATTGTGATCGCCCATGACGAAAATCTTTACCACCCAGTTTTGTCGGTTGGTAAATTTGTTTGTTGCTATATATTTAGCCGCGTGATCTCACCAAATGTGATGAATTTTCTACAATCTAGTGTACAATTAAAAACTTATCTCAGAGTTGTTTCGTTTCAAGGTACTTATTTAAGCCGTCAATCAAAACCATATATGAACTCTAAATCAACTTTACTGACATGTCAGCTGCAACAGCCTTTTTTAAAATACAAATAATGAAAGGTAATAAATTCTGTAAATTTAATGTTGATATCATTGTTATTCAATTTCTTTCGTTTTTATTATGAGCGCCTGTCGAGGCAGCCAAAATATCAAGTTCCTTTTTAGTAAAAATCGGCGCCATAACGACATAGCTGGTATTGGTGGCATCCAGGGCCAAAGAACATTTTGATATAACTCTGATTGAAAATCTTCAAAATATTTGCTGCCTCCTGTTTTTTGGGGCCGAGGGTCAGCCTCTTCCGCAATCCTTCTCGCTTCGATATCATTGAAGTTAATCTTACAAGTCCATAGATTTTAAAATCATTATTCAAATACTCAAATGAAACGTCTAAATCTTATCATTTTAAGTTAGGTGAATTGTGTAATATCCTCGCGGTAAGCAAAATAACTATGCAGTAATTTCTGTAAGCCGGCAAATCTATTGGACATGGCAAGCACAGAGAAGAGGCATTAATCCATGACAGAATTTCCTCCCATCGTCAAAGGAAATCTGCGCGACGCATGTACACAATGCGCTCGGCACTTTGATCTTTTCAATTACTGCCGCGGCGCGCCGCTCTTTCCGCTATAACGCATGATGATTCTCACTTTTAGAAGGTTTTAATACAGACCAGAATTAATTGAGATAGAAAAAATTGTAATTATACCGGCGCCATGCCATATGCGCATATGTGTTTGTATAATATACACGGGGATATCAACTGCACCGTTTTACTACATGAACTGAACATCTTGGATTATATTCAAGAATTCGTTGCATGTGAAAGATCCAAAATAATCTTTGGTGTGGACGGGACACGATAGTCAATCTTGTCTTCTCCGAATCACTGACTCCAACCACAGAAGGATCTGCAAAGCACGCCAGTCAGACCAACAATCCGCTGGTCATTGAAGCGAACATATGTATCTCCGCTGTGCATTGTCGGGTGACCGCGAGTGAAATTGAAGGATACGGAATTGAAATAAAGTACGTTATAAGTCTCCAGTCTGTATTTTTAGTGTCCCTTTCCTGTGTTCACACAGTTAAAAACGCTGACGCATCTCGAAGGCCGCTAATAAGCAACTATTTTGTAACCTAAAAACGCAACATTCAGATTATGTCACACTATTTCTGTGCATCGCTTCGAGTTTATTGAGTTTGAGCATAGTTTGGAATGTCACCGAGCTTTAACCTTATGTTGGTTGACTTTCAACTAGTATATTTTTAAATATCACTGGCATAAATTGGTATGTGCGTTTTACAGTATGCAAAAAATGCGCGTTAGGTGCATCTGTTTAGTATGTCACGCTATCCAATTTTATCGTTGGTGCAAGTATGCTTTTAAACAGTTTTTAATGTCCAGAGGATTCTTGTTCTGATGAGCCTATTTTTCAGATGGGTTCGAGTTCCGCCCGCACCAATTTTTTTCCGGATTTTTCTCTTTCTACCTAGTGTATTTAGTCCCCCTTTACTATGTTTGCTCAACTGTGTAAATACGCAAATACTCATGGATGGTGTTATCTGACTAGTACTCCCTAGTATGCATAAAATAGTATAAATAGAGTTAGTATATTAGAATGGGTCGAATATGGTGTGATGTAACTAACATTAATTTTCGTCTTTATATTTTTCCAACAACGACTAATGGACCTTCGTTCGCTTGAAAATGTGGTATTCATATGGAAAGCTTTCCATTATGTGAATATTTCTTCCACTGACTGATTGGTACTCTTACTTACTTTGAGAAGGAATACTTATTAGAGGTACTTCCTGGGACTGTATATATAATTCACCTGAAGACGATTGAAGATAGCACATCAATCGAAACGTCGTGATACTCAAAATTTTATAGACAATGGAAGTCCGAAATCAAACTTTTGATAAATCCACCTTGTCTACAAGTTTCAAACAATTTGGAATTGTTTCAGCACAACTGTAAGATTACAAAATCCAATATTCTGATGCATGGTACTATGTAACTTGTGTTACTAGTAATCTTCAATATACCAGACCCATTGCTCACCAAGTCAAAGCAACCTATCTAAAGCATTTCATCGCAATTGCTTCTTCTACCTAATAAACTCCACGAAGTGAGATCTGACTTTCTTATATAAATTAAAATTCACCATTCATTCAAATGTACACAAAGTGTTATACGTTCTTAAAATTGCACTTTAATAATGTCGGATCCATTTCAGAGAGCATAAATTTCGAATTCACTAAGTTTGGGCTATAATTTATTCAAGTACTATGTAATTATAATCTCTGCCAGCGCTAAAAAGTTATTATCAGTAGGCACGGTGCCAACGTTCAGCTATCCCCCATTCGGGGCCTTTCTAATTCGCCGTGGAAATCCGCCATTCTCCTGCCGGTGTCGTGTCGGGTATACCACTGCGTCGCACCAGCTGTGGTTTGCTACGTACTCGTACAGCAGGATTGCCAGAGGACAATTTTTATTCCTTCAGTATTCGGTATACAGCGTGTTCTCTACTATTATTTACTTACATGCTAATGCGTAATATGGAGAACAATGGAACGATGAGCGCAGTTTGAAATTCGGAAGAATGACTTTCAGGGGATCTTTATTGTCAGCATCTCTAGCTGCTTTCCCATCACTTCTACTATAAATTACAGCAGGGGTCACGAATTACAAGGTCACGCTAAAAGTCTTTAGATATTCCTAATCTCTTCAAGTTTGAACAAGTTTGAGCACGCAGATATTTTGTCTAAAGTTGTAAGTGCTTACACGCAAAGGCAGCGTTTGAATCGTTGCCTTGCCACGGTCTCGAATGCATCTAAGTGTTGGTCGAACTTTAACGTGAAAATGGAACCGGGTAGTCGCAATTTTCAAGCCATGATTTTGTATGACTATAAAAAGGGACTAAAACAAGCGGAATCAACAGAAAATTTAGTGAGTTGTTTTGGGGACTCTGCCCCTTCTAATGCTACAGTTTTTAATTGGTTTGCCGAGTTCAGAAGGGGCCAGATCTCACTCGATGATCAACCTCGCACAAGTCGACCGCCCACTGTTGTTACTCCGAAAACTGTAGAAGCTGTACAAAATGTGGTGAAAAAGATCGACATATAACCTACACCGAGATTGAGGCTTTTCTAGGAATTGGATCGGCAGCGGTCCGAACAATCATTCATGATCACCTTCGCCTAAGGAAGCGGTGTTTCAGATGGGTGCCACATTTGTTGACCAGTGAGCAAAAAGCTACAAGAGTTGATCGGGCTAAGTTTATGGTTAAAAAATTTGTGTTGGAAAGAAAATGGTCGCATCTTTTTTTCTAAAAGTGGATACATCACAACGGTAGCCTTGGAAAATCAAAGGACAGTTACTTCTGAATGGTATATAACCAAATGTATTCCTGTAGTCTTCCAAGAACTATGCAAGAGCTGTCCAAAGACTGGTCTGCGGGGTATTCAATGGCACCATGACAACGCACCCGCCCACAGCGCCGCTAGAACAATCGATTTTTTTGCTGAACAGGGTGTCAAACCTTTGCCTCACCCATCTTATTCTCCGGACCAAGTTCCGTGCGACTTCTTCTTGTTCCCTAAGATCAAATAAAAGTTATGAGGTCGCCATTTTTCCATCAATGAAGAGACAATCGCTGCATTTGAGGAAGAAATTAGCAATCTTGTTCTCTAAGATCAAATAAAAGTTATGAGGTCGCCATTTTTCCATCGATGAAGAGACAATCACTGCATTTGAGGAAGAAATTAGCAATCTTGTTCTCTAAGATCAAATAAAAGTTATGAGGTCGCCATTTTTCCATCGATGAAGAGACAATCGCTGCATTTGAGGAAGAAATTAGCAATCTTTCAAAAGAACGTTGATCACAAGAATTTGACAAGCGGTTTTACCGAATACGTAAACGTATTGAGATAGGGGGAGAATATGTTGAAAAAACAGAATAAAGTTTTTTTTAAAAAACTTGTAGTTTTTCTGTATCTAAATATTTTCAGCGTCACCCTCGTAATTAGTTTAATTTAGGGTCCGTTTTTTAAAATAATACAATTGTCTCCGTCCGTCTTAACTTTTAACATCCAGATTTGTACAGGGCAAGATTATCTCCCGGAAAATCTGAATGATCAAAAACCTCTTTTCAGAAACCATTTCCCACCTTATCGGACATTCATCCTGTCAAACTGGTAGAGCAAGAAACTTTTCCCTGAAACCATTTCGCACAAAACAACTGGAGAGCAAGAAGTAATGTTGATGGAGTACAGTAAGCTCCTCTATTCACTGCAGTTGAAAAATTGATTGTGCAATTGAAATAAATATAACGGTGACTTAACCCATGCTTGATGAAATTCCATAGCGCATACAAAACTGTAGTAAAAGCAAATTTTAAAGACTTCTCGTGGAAGCATCTAAAATTATCGGATCTATTTTAAGGGGGAATCACCTTTTATCTTTGTTATAGTTTGGAATCGCACCGCACAATCTTTCGAGGCTACGCAACATCGACACCCACGCATTTATTTTCGAGCGGGGTCCCCAAATGTCGGCAATTTGCCAGGTTTGCCACACGACCTGGACTTTCACTTCACTGAAAGTTCGCTGCGGGGGTCCGCACGGTAACAGTGTTAAGCCGGAATCCCACTGCGCGTGGAATGTCAAGTCCCGGTTGAGAGTTGAGAACGTTGAGGCTTCTAAGGCTTATTTGCTGATTGCATACATGCTGCAAAAGATCACAGACGTATTTTTAGTTCTGTCCACGTAACGGTATATGACAAGTACGAAGTACTACCTGAGTCAAAATTTCATAGATGATGATAAGTTGTACAGTGTACAAAAATTCCACTAGTTGTGCAAATTCGGGATCAGAAAAAAACGTAGCATATGCTTAATTTATAAAGAATATGTAAGTTTTGAAATTTGAAAAATTGCATAACATCTTAAATTTCTTACCAAATGCGTCCACTGAGGATGAATAGACTAAATCTATGAATAAACGAATTATTTTAACTTGTTGCCAATTCAAATTATCTAAATTCAATAAACGGATAGCACTACCATTTGCTAGAGAGGCTACTATATTTTTTCAGGTTTCCGAGTTTCTTTTTCAGATGTTAGTACAATCTGATATAGAAAATTCCATAGTATTTCCGTGATATCAATATGACCGTTATTGTAAGTTTTTCAAATTAGAAAACGATCTGAACAAGTTACTTGATATTTCATAGTATTTACACTGCACAATCCACGTGTATTTATTTATAAGTAAAAATAAAAACGAATCATAAATATTTAACGCGGATGATATTTGGAATACTTAGAAATATTTATTGGAAAACATTCAAATATTTATACATAATGGAATTCGAGAGAGTCAGAACCGGCTTAATCATTATTCTCAGTATAACAGAAATATACGTTGAGCTGACATCAGCTGATCGAATTTGATTTTCAGTGATTATTCAATTACACAACTTTTACTTCGCTCAAAGAAATAATTTCTCCCTGAAATGGTAGCGAACATGTGGAATTAAGATTAAAATTACACATAACCAGTAAATAACCAAAGAATTTTTAAATTTATAGGCTGGTCAAGATTATTCATGCAAAAAATGGAGTGAAGTGTATTGAAATGGCCGTAAATCTGATTACAAATGAAACTTCTACCAGTATCTGAACTCAGACTGAGATTGCAGTATTTGTTAAAACAACTGAATCAGGATGAAATATTTGTTAAGTGTATGCTCTCCACAATGCATCAGACCTGCTATAGACATGCATGTTTCGTCCTTAGCCTAGACTCGTCCGACAATTAGGTGAGTTAATGCTGCAAAAATATTTGTATTTTTCAGTTTTTTTCGTCAATAGCCTAGACTCGTCCGACATTTAGGTGAGTTGATGTTGCAAAAATATTTGTATTTTTCAGTTTTTTTCGTCTGTAGCCTAGACTCGTCCGACATTTAGGTGAGTTGATGTTGCAAAAATATTTGTATTTTTCAGTTTTTTTCGTCTGTAGCCTAGACTCGTCCGACATTTAGGTGAGTTGATGTTGCAAAAATATTTGTATTTTTCAGTTTTTTTCGTCTGTAGCCTAGACTCGTCCGACATTTAGGTAAGTTGATGTTGCAAAAATATTTGTATTTTTCAGTTTTTTTCGTCTGTAGCCTAGACTCGTCCGACATTTAGGTGAGTTGATGTTGCAAAAATATTTGTATTTTTCAGTTTTTTTCGTCTGTAGCCTAGACTCGTCCGACATTTAGGTGCGTTGATGTTGCAAAAATATTTGTATTTTTCAGTTTTTTTCGTCTGTAGCCTAGACTCGTCCGACATTTAGGTGAGTTGATGTTGCAAAAATATTTGTATTTTTCAGTTTTTTTCGTCTGTAGCCTAGACTCGTCCGACATTTAGGTGAGTTGATGTTGCAAAAATATTTGTATTTTTCAGTTTTTTTCGTCTGTAGCCTAGACTCGTCCGACATTTAGGTGAGTTGATGTTGCAAAAATATTTGTATTTTTCAGTTTTTTTCGTCTGTAGCCTAGACTCGTCCGACATTTAGGTAAGTTGATGTTGCAAAAATATTTGTATTTTTCAGTTTTTTTCGTCTGTAGCCTAGACTCGTCCGACATTTAGGTGAGTTGATGTTGCAAAAATATTTGTATTTTTCAGTTTTTTTCGTCTGTAGCCTAGACTCGTCCGACATTTAGGTGCGTTGATGTTGCAAAAATATTTGTATTATTCAGTTTTTTTCGTCTGTAGCCTAGACTCGTCCGACATTTAGGTGAGTTGATGTTGCAAAAATATTTGTATTTTTCAGTTTTTTTCGTCTGTAGCCTAGACTCGTCCGACATTTAGGTGAGTTGATGTTGCAAAAATATTTGTATTTTTCAGTTTTTTTCGTCTGTAGCCTAGACTCCTCCGACATTTAGGTGAGTTGTGGTTGCAAAAATATTTGTATTTTTCAGTTTTTTTCGTCTGTAGCCTAGACTCGTCCGACATTTAGGTGAGTTGATGTTGCAAAAATATTTGTATTTTTCAGTTTTTTTCGTCTGTAGCCTAGACTCGTCCGACATTTAGGTGAGTTGATGTTGCAAAAATATTTGTATTTTTCAGTTTTTTTCGTCTGTAGCCTAGACTCGTCCGACATTTAGGTGAGTTGATGTTGCAAAAATATTTGTATTTTTCAGTTTTTTTCGTCTGTAGCCTAGACTCCTCCGACATTTAGGTGAGTTGTGGTTGCAAAAATATTTGTATTTTTCAGTTTTTTTCGTCTGTAGCCTAGACTCGTCCGACATTTAGGTGAGTTGATGTTGCAAAAATATTTATATTTTTCAGTTAGATAGAAGCTGCTGTTGCAGGTAAATCATTAGCATGAGCATTTTTCTATCAACACCACGCAACGCACCGATTTTTTTCAAATCATTACATTATATTTCTACTGTAACAATGCTTACTGATGTATGTGTGGAAGAAAAAGGAAAATCGTAATCTAATCAATTCTACTTTCTAGACCAGGTATTGCCAATTAGTTTCATTTGAGATCCACTTTTTTAAATAATGTGACTGTCGCGGTCCGTTTCTACTCTTTTACACCGAATGAAGTTCTGAAAGACACAATAACGGGGATATCTGATATGCTTTTCTCCATTCTTTATGAAATGAGTAGCTCTTCAATTTCGAAAGAAAACATGTGGTCTAGAACACTAATTAAAATTATAATCCTTCTGCCAGAAAAAATTCTACTCCCAAAGAGGTTTCCATATTTTTTTATTTTTTGCTAATTAGTCTTCCACTGATTTATATATTTCTAAATATGTATAAATTTTCATTATGTGCTGTTTGCATATCTTCCAAAAACGCATGAAATATAAAAAAGTGGTTGCCGAAATAACATACACAGACGGAATACAATTAGTTTCATAACCTAGTGATATATACGTATTGCTATTTTATTATTAACATCAAAAAACCGTGATAGGAATACGTATTCCGGCTTATGTGTGAAAGCTCGATCATGTTCTCAAAACAAATAGTCCTATTTTAAAGTGTATGCCTCGATTGAAGTCATTGTTCGTTGCAGTAATTGAAAAATAAAACAAAAAGTATATTTCACGCATTTACGAAAATGTTTCTCTCCGAGTGATGATATGTTTATTTAGAGAATACATTCCAAATAAACAGTACAATAGAACTGTTTATGATTAATTCAGTTTGAGTGATAATTAAACGTTTTATTGCATACGCAATAAGAATAGTTTCGTAAACATGCAAATGCTTATTCGTTGACTGTAGTTATCCTATTTTCTACATTTTAGGGGGCATTTCTAGGAGCCATGCCTTTGTATACTGAAATACTGTTTTAGGAAATTTTAACTATTCTATTTATCCTTAATGCAATCTTAAATAGACAATCTAAATGCATGGAAAATTCTCTTGTCTTCGTAACACATATTAACACACACAAAAACTAAAACTACACTCAGTTACTATATGTGTGTCGATATTTTATTCTAGTATTTTTAAATAACGCATTTTTTTAATAGTTCTGTAACTCATTACAGTAATGACTTCATAACGAACTACAAAAAATTAAAAAGGCTGCTGAGGGAATCGAAACGTCAGTAAGGTTTGTTCGTTCATCTTTGGATTTTAAAAACGGCCAATCAGCGAAACAAGGGCAAGAGGTTTTTCAGAAGTTTAATATATATATATATATATATATATATATATATAATGAGTTTAAGGTAATAAAAACTGGCGAAATTGGACTATCTAAAACAAAGCATTAATTTGCTGCGTAAATCTAATAAAGTGTGATAGGGAAACTCGATTATGTGACCCGCCCCCCGAAAATTCCCCTTTTTGTTTGTAGAAGGGAATGCTGGCACTGTCAAAATTTATGATGCTATGATTTGAATTTTCGTACAGAAAACAAAGGCGATCCAAATTAGAGATTGTATTTTATGTGTGTTATGCCCAGCGTTGTCCAATTACTCATCCCAAAATGGCCGGAAACAAATATATTTCTGGGATAACTGCTAAAGGTGGGTGTCATACAATACAATACTAGGTATTCGCATCCCAGTACATTTTTCCGTTTGTCGTCTGATACAAAACCAGAAAACGAGTTTAGGTGATAAGCTCTTCAGCTACAGTTGCTACCGCTCCTCGTACACAAGAAGACTGCGAAGACCATCTAAACGTTAGTGAGTTAATAGTTAGTGTAGATTTAGGAAGTACTTCTCACAATCCAATCTCCTTATATTGCATACAGTTCGGATAAGACTTGTCCTTGAATACTTCACTCCTCTACTATCTGGAAAGGTGCTTCTTCAACGACATTGTCCATAGGTACTTGAAGTAGATCTCTTTGAACCTCCCATTCTAAGTCGATAATTCTCTATACAATAACTGGCGATCCTCTGTATCTAAGGTGATTATTTTGTGAAAATCTGCCACAAAACATCTTTACCAATTCTGTCTATTCTGTTCAGCGTAAAGTTCGTTTCAACAGACTAGCATTAACCTCTTTATAGCGGTACTTCGGTACCTACGTCAGCTTTGCCTTCGTGGCTAGTTAGGTGTAGAGAAATTATAAAACATTGAAGACAAAGTATTATTAAGATGAAGTTATGCAATTTAGCATCGGGTTTCATAAATAAAAGTCGTTTTTCAATTTCGAATTTCTATTTAATTTTTGAATAATCGTCAGCCTGAAAAATGTCTTTTAATTTTCAAACGTAATATAGAAATTGCACAATTTGTATCTTAACGATGGATAGAAAGTATATAAACTGCATGAAAAAAGTATAATATAAAATTATAAAATGTTGATTATCGCAAAATATATTTGTATTATGTTTCTTACTTGAAAACAAATGAGAATATCTTGACGTTTTGTCTCGATAACATTGAGTATTCGGTATTAATATTCTTTGTTTCGTTGTTGGTCCAACTCCAACTCTATAATTGCATTGCAGCAAAATATAGTCAATTAACGGGCGGACCGCGCTTTACTTGCCGGTTTCTAGCATTACTAAATAAAATTATTTCCGCATGACATAATACGGCCATAATTGAAATCAAACTGCATGTGAACGTTATTTTGGACTATTTGAAAGATTTATAGATGAATGCTTGTGAACTTGCAAATTGCCTATGTAGGGATATCGTGAAAATTTCAACAGCAGTCGAAAACTAAATCAACGATATAACGATGCCAGACGATCCATTTTATTTCTACTGGGCGATTGAAAAGCTTAAAATGTTCTATAATTTCAGATTCTATTTAAAACATGTACATAATTGTCAAAAATTACCTCAAGTGGATCAGCAGCTCTATAACCCGACTAAAATGTTCAATAAATTGATACAACAGCACTTGAACTACAGAGTCAACCTACTTGATGCCATTTTTTAATAAAAGAATAAGCACTTTTGTCATGGTCCCTTCCGAGTAATGTATATCAAAGGTCACTTAAACTACGACCTGAACTACCATACAATGTAAAACAACAGATACTTTACATTTATCTGGAACATTCAAACTGCATCGGAAAATTTCATGATTTGGATTTATTCTAAAATTCCACATCTATTGAACAAATTCTGTTCAAAAGCAGATGTGTGAAAAATCAACAATGTCACAATTATGGAGAATTACTTGGTTCAAAAATTTATCGATAATTGAATGTGTTTTACCAACTCCAAAAAATGGGAGTACCCCACACCTCCAAACTGCTAACTTTTCAAAAAAAAATATAATTCATTAGGGTACTTACAACCTTGAGAAGACGAAAAGCTTTTTCATTTTTTCGATATCATCAATGTTCAAGGAAGGATTTGACAGATATCCGTATTTCCTCATGGTCTTTTTATGGTTTGATCTTGAATTTTAAGTCTGGAAAGTGATAAACTGTTTGTCCCAAAATTTTGATGAATTTATGTTCTTCAAAGAATCATTCGGTGCCGAAATATTGAAGAACTAAATTATTAAATGACCAGCCATGGCTTGGTTTGGAAACGCGCATGTCAACGAGAAGCTCTTGGGCTCCCATACCAGTTGTTGACACCTCTGTTATCGTTTGGCCACAGGATGATTTTCCTTTGCACTTAAAGTAGGCATCGCTCAATGAAAAGCACTGGTAATAATCTCTGATCTCATCCCACTTTATGATTTGTAGTACCATAACCTGCGTGCTTCTATAAATAAATGGTCTAGTGACAGAATTCTGCATGGAGTTCAAATAGTACTGTGATCGGATGATCCTAGTAGAGCGGATATATTCAACAGTTCATTTCCAGAAAGCTGAATAGCAAAAAAACCTCCCTACCTCCTACCTCCCTACTGAAAGCATTTCCTGCCCATTCCGACCACTACTTTGAGCCCGCTCCATACATACTGCGCCGGAAACTTGCTCCTCCCTGCCCTACCCTAGCTACGACCCTGTGTCAATGAACAAGAGCTTGGGAATGGTAATATTCCACAGAATCATGACATTGCTTATTTCTTATACCATAAGTAGATATATTATAAGTCACTTTACATCGACATCGACAACTATATCACCGGAACTATTATTAAACTCAATCTTGGAATTCTTTTTATATTCAAATAGAAACCAGAAGTTTATCGTCACGACGTGCAAGCTATTTTGGTCGCAAGCATATTTTCGGTGACACACTACTAGAAAATTGTGGACGTTATCTCGCATTTACTACTCCTCGAAACAAAAATAAACAAATCGTTAAGAAATCTACCATCTTTCAAGATGTTGCTGAGCTTTTTTCATTTTATTATTCATGCAGTTATGCGGAGGAAGAGCTGGGGTAGAATTACCCCTAAATATGTGAGTGTAAAATAACTAATCTCCTTTTTTTACTGATTAAGTTTCCGAAAACATAAACTACTAACCAATTGTTGACAATTACTTCCTAAATATCCCTTCATCTGCAGTCAGTTATTAACCAAAAAGATTGGTATTTCCAATATTGTAGATTGTACCTGTATATACCTGTATATATTTTGCATCTCAGTTATTCAACTTACTCATACCAGAACGCCCACGTCTCAACTCATAGGCGCCAATTATTATTATCTCAATGATATGTGTGAAATTCGTTTTTCCTGTTACCTTGACAGAAAATAGGGTGAACTCGTTACTGAAGCATCTAACAAAGTGTATTATTTGATAAAACGACACTCTGAAGGCCAAGCAAAATGTATGTGAGGCGATTCCACATTTGCTTGCTTCTAGCGGCAGTGGAAATAATAGAAATCAAAGCATCGGTATTCAAGATATATCAAAAATTTCACAAAGGAATATTGAGTCTATTCACCTCGCCTCCTGGATTCATCAGCCTAGTCAATTGTCCGAATAGTTAGCTGCAATGCGACCAGGGTTCCAATAAAATGCTCAATATTCCAATATTTTAATTAGCTAATTGTCGATAATGTTCCTGCTTGATTATACGACTGAAATGGATAAATATTTTTCTGCTACAGTATGCTCTGTTGATATCGCTTTGACTGACAACATTTGTGTCACCATGGAATCTCAGTAACCACAGCTTCGACAATAACGAAAAAACTTAATTTTCACGCTTTCCGAGTTCTTCAGAGTTCCTGATGATGTTTGAAACTATTAAAATATTTTTATAATGCTTTATAATGTTATATTGCGCGAAATTTTTAGTAATTTTAGAGTAATATCCAGTATCAATAGTTTGATTTCGGACTTCCATTGTCTATAAAATTTTGAGTATCACGACGTTTCAATTGATGTGCTATCTTCAATCGTCTTCAGGTGAACTGAACTAATATCCAGTAATTGAGAATTCCAAAAAAACTGACAACCTTGATATTTAAAAGTTTCCTTATGTTTCTAGTGACTTAAAAGCATTAACAATGCCATAATTTTTAATTTTGCAATAACCGAGTCAATCTACTTGCTTCCAGTGTTTCAATGTATATTCCTTGGTTGTATAAAACGTTATATTTAATTATTCAATTTTCACTCGCTTTTCTCTCAATTCATCGTTTGCAATTTATGTGATTCGTTGAGCAAGAATCTTATATTTTGGAAAGTCAGTCTCTTTTTGATGCTGAATCGAACGATGTCTAGCTCGTATTCAATTTCTAGACCTAAGTGACTTCATGCTGAGACCATTCAATATTTTGACTTCATTGTCTTATATACTAGAATATCTACCGTCCCCAGTCCCTGCACCAAAAACTTACTGTTCTTCTGGAACTCCTTGGTGAACAGACAATCCACGACACACCTCACCGTCACCAGCACGACCACAAGAATCCCAAGCAAGAAGTTTTGTCGCAAAACGCACGCGCGCATCTCGCACCCTTCACCCCATCGGCGCGACGAAAAACCGGTTCCATCCGAATCGTACGGCCGCGATGTAAACGTACTCACCGCAGGCACAGGCCGCGTCTCTTTCGTCGCGCATCTCGTACTGAAGCCGCAGCTTTACGCGTGCGACATTGCCCTGTTCCATTTTCCTTTTTTCCTAGTGTATTTTTAGAATGTCGGGGTATTGGAAACGTTCGAGGTAGAATACATGCTTGTACGTTAGCGGGTATTGTTGTCTTCCACTCATTACCATGTAAATTTGGACAGTTCTCACAGATATTCAGAGTGTCTTATGCCGGAAGACCAAAAGGAGATGACAAATAACACAAGATTGAATATATATACTGAATATACCTATCCATCAATGGCAACTTGATTGATACATGCAACTTAGTTATATTTAGCTCAAAAATAAAAAACTCAAAAGCATTATGTGTCGCCAATTGAGATTGAACCCACGACTCCTGCATTCTAGGCAGACGCCTCAACTATTTCTCCCTATCTTTTCATCAACAGTTCACTGCTCTTACAGATGATGGTGGAATCCGATATAGAACCCTTATCTTCTCCGATGATGGAAGCTCCCGCATTTGGCTCGACAATAGTAGCGTCTTGGCGAATTCAATTGAAAATGGTTTAGCCATCCATCTTGCTCGTTGTAGTCTGCTCTAAAATATTCATTCTTTTCAGGTGTTCCTCCAAAAAACAGCGATATTCAGGAACTCCCTATAATCGTCCTGTGGATGAAATTGCTTCAACTATGTTGGGTAACAAAAAGAGTCAATTCTGTCATCTTCAACAAATGTTAATGTTTCAGGGTCAGAATTAACTGCCTTGAAGCTCTCTTATTCTATTTCAGGTCAATATTATTTCAATCCTTTGAAAATCTATCATGTTTCGCCCGAAACTCCAAATGCTTCAACCACAACTGTTTCAATCATTATCTCCAAAATGTGATGTCTGAAGCAGTGTAGTTAAATGATACTAATTGCCGGAACAGTTCAAAATTTTTATCAGGAGAAGCGACCCGTAAATTTAGTTTAAATGAGGGATGAAAACACATATACATCTTTTCTCAATTGGAAGCATACGTATATTAAACCATGGCCGAATAAATAATATGAACTTTTTTCCTTCAAGCACTCAATATAGGCTCTCCATTAAGAATCAGACTTGCTATAGACATGCGTTCTTCGTTTTTAGCCGGAATATACTGACGACTCTAGGCTAAAGACGAAACATGCATGCCTATAGCAGGTCTGATGCATAGTGAAGAGCCACTTAATATCAGTTGTTAGCTTCTGATTGAATGATTCAAGATAACGGTAGATACATCGTAAATAGTGTTTTCGAAGAACAAAGGATGTCGCTGTAAATCAGTTCACCCTTGTTAACAGACGGCGTAAGGGACACCCGTCGCCGCTTCCAGACAGTCCTGGTGATTGGACTTTGACTTTGTAAGTTGTCAAGGGGCAGCGCCACTTGATCTGAAGAAAGATAGATTTCATGAAATAGAAACAGGTCACACAAGAGTCGGGCGGAAATGATACGTAGGAACGAGTGAATCTTTCACTATATGAATAAAATTATCTCCATAATAACAGTTTGATGTATTTAATACTCAAAAAATAATGTCAATAAAAGTATCAACAAAAATACCTTTTATCCAAACATTCTATCAAAATAAAGTTTCACATTGTTATGCTACAGTTTCAGCATTCAATAGGGTTTCTTTTTCTGTCTTTATGTTATCGAAAGGGGACCGAATTATAATTTTCCTCTCGGTCCCGGAGTTGATATACTTTTATCTCATGTTACATGGTCACTTTCTTTAATAATAATATAAGAATGACAACGACTTTATTTTATATTACATAACAAAGGCGAAGTCTGACCTAGATCCATTTCACCTTATCATCAAAAAATATTGCTTTTCATCAGGTCGAGAATCAGCTGAATTAGTTATTCGATATTAACAGTTTTATGCCTGATACCTAAACAGTTCATCTATCACAAATAATTTCTTTATAATTTACAACGAAAACAAAATTATTTGCTGTATTACTACTAGTTTCACTTAGCTCCTTTTTCTCAGTATAGAAGCTTGAAAAACGTGCAAGGATCAACCCCTGACGTTTCCCAACTCTACTATGATTAGAAACTTGAAAAGTACAATAATTGCATTTAGCGTTTGGAAGTTTTTATTCCCTCCGATCCATCAAAAAAAAATATATGACCAATAAAATGCTGTGCTACTCGAGGAACATAAGAAATGGTAGTTAAAGATGCTCTAAGTGAAGCTACCTCATTTTATGTTACTATATCGATTAACCATTACTATTCACTTTAATGTCAGTAGATAGAAACTGCTAAGGTGATTTCAACTGCAGAAACCATAAAAGTAACATTTGTTATTCAATATTTCCTACTCCGGCATTGATGAAAAATGGTGAATTCGTTCATCAAATACAATTTGTAAATATGGTGGATGTATCACTTAGCCCTTGCCATTTTGATAATTGTCGGCGGTATTTTCATCTTAGAAAATATGGAACTTAAAACAATAAAGCAGAAAAAAAAGTGTATTTAAAAAAATTGCCTGTTTCGCAAATTGCAAAACCTTCACTTAATTATTGAAAACTAAATAAGAAAATATCAAACTCATTGACTAATTTAACGCGCGTTATTGATAAATTCAGAATAAAATTCAGAAGCTATATCATTCAAGTTGGTGAATTCAACATCAAGAACTTTAAGTTAAGTTAACCAAAAAAACTAATAATACGCGATGTACCCAAGCGTGTTATTACGTTACTACCGAGTTACCGACGAAACAGACCAACAACAGACATCGGCTGTGGCGCTGCTTACCTGTGACTCGTCTGTGCATGGCACCAAAATGGCGCTCAAGTATATGCCATAAAATGGAGCACGTTGTCTGTCGTCTTTCGTTCCGCCTGCGATCTCGAAAAGACGCATGTTCAGTGCATGTCTATGTTTGACATCCACTTGTCAAGTGAAAAGTCAAAAACCATCTGTTTTGTCTATAGTTTTTCAATAGCAACCGTTTTTCTGTCAGAACTATAAACAAACATTCATTAATAGCTACAAAAAGTGAGAAAGAGAAGGCAAAATGTTAAAGCGACCGAAAGCCGACCATTCGAGTAAGCAAAATAAAGCTCTGAGCCATCTAGCCGTAGAGTTGCACGAGCTGGTATCTGATAAACCGGCGCTGCGCTCTGCTGTGGAGCACTTCTTCGATCAATTGGTTGATGAGCTGACTCTGGGCATCATATTTGACATCCACCGCAAGTTCAAAACAAATGCCTACGATTTGGACGTTGAGGATGGTGCGGCAACTGCTGTGGCTGGCATTGAAGATGAGGAGGATGAAGAGGTGACCCCAGCCTGTATATGCCCCAGCTGCAAAAGGGCTGTTGCTGCTACCAGGTAATTGACTGGTCACTGGTGGGCCAGAGGTTGCCCTTGTTTCATTCAGTAGTTAGAAGATGCTTTTCAGCAGGAATCTAGAACATCTACTACTCCCTCTTCTTACAGGTTTGCATGCCATCTTCAGACTTGTATAGGTATTGGAAGGACTAGCAGATCAAGAAATGCATCTAGGGGGACAGTTGCCAATAACAGTGGTAATAATTATAATAATGATTATATATTGTCCATGATTGAGGATAGGATTTAAAAAAATTCGGAAGAATGTCAGGGAACTTAAATTTGAATTGCATTACCTAAGCCCATGTTTAAAATACTATTTTTGCAGATACTTCCGTCCAAGTTGACATGTAACAGTTGCTTTTAGATTATTAAAAAACAAATATAAAGACTTTTTAGCAGAAAAAAATTTGTTTTTTGATTATTTAGGTGGCGCAGATCGAGAAATATCAGCCTTTCCTTCAGGGATTCCCAGTGATGATGACGACGATCCAGATTGGAGCTCAGGCGACAAACGCAAGAAAAAGAAAAAGAAAAATGGAGTGAAAAAAGGAAGAGGTAATTATTTTGGAATTAATAATGCCCTTTGTAATATGCGCCATACTAAAAACCAGGCAGTTGTTAACTTTCTGAAAAACGGGTCATAGAATCTACTATCACACTTTCTTTCGCAGGTACACCAAAGAAACTGTTGGATCTGACAACAGCATCATCATCAGAACATGCTGTTGATGTGGAAAGCATCAATAATGTCGCTGACGAAGACGACTTGACACACCTTAGAGATGTCCTGCATTTACAGGTTTGTAATATACATCAATAATATTTATTGATAATTCAAATTGCTGCTGTTACAACGTAATGTTCTGCCTAGCGCCTTCATACACAGGTCTTTTTATCTCAAGTAGCTTCGGCGCGTCGTGGCGACAGCCTAGCCAGAATTGCGCATCTAAATACGTCTGGAAATTCGGGGTAGTGCCCCTACTGATTCTAATCTCATCTGCTGTGATTACAGCATGCATAGTGAAGTTTTCATTACATATGTATATAATATTGTCTTTAATGCTTTTCAGGATCATCGAACGTCTCCATCTGGTACGTCTGAAAGTAGTAGCAAAAAAAATAATAACAGCCTTATATCCAACAATGCCGAGTGGAAAAGAAACAAATCAAAGAATCGGAAGGGGAACAAGAACAAAGAGAGGCTATCGCCAGAATCTCCAGTCAATAATTCTATGGAAATTGAAGGAAAGCGAAATCTTTCTCTGTCAGGAGTATAGCATGCACGTTCTATTTGTGTTGAAATGAGCTAGTTCTTTCATTTGAATATTTAAATAATAAATATTGTAATTCTAGATGAAAACTTTTTTGCTCAGTGAAAGTGGAGAAATCTAACAGTTTTTAAATATTGCTTGAATTTACTTCTTCCAAGCTTGAAAGTTCTACTTGAGCAAAAATAAAATAGTAAACCTCTTCATTTCGGCGGATCTATATCACCATGGTAACTTGGACTGAACACCTCAGACAAGCCCCACAGTTTGACCCTTCTTTGGTGGGGCTGCCAGGCGCGTGCCTAAGGGGGGATTATTGGGTTAAAGTCCTCTATTCCCCCCCCTCCGAAATTTGAAAAAATGAATTCATAGAAAAATAAGAAAACAATAACCTTGACAAGACATTCATAAATGCTCTACCACTGCATTTCTTCTATATTTCCTAAAACCCACAAGTATCAAAACATGTGTGCTACTCTTTCTATGATGGTAGAAACTGTGACGGCCCTCGATGGCGTACACAGCTATTTTCATAGGGGGATTACACTTGTGGTAGTATTTTGCGGTTTAAAAATAAAGCAGTTTTAATATAATTTTTGTTCCGAGTAAAAGCCCCATGGGAGTGGGGGTTTGACCCCCATAACGCCCCCATGTGTATATCAGTAACACCCAGCCTTAAGCCTTAGAAGACTTATTTTTGCGCAATTCTACTTCAGCTTGACAGATTGATTTAGCACTGATGAATCTAGAACAATCAATTAAAATAGATCCCAAGGATATCATTAACAGCTTAGTTCGTCTTGACTGTAATTTCGATTGAGCTCTAATGAGTACGAGTATTGTGTATGATATAATGACATAAATATATCTTTTGATGTTTTTCACATGTAAAAGTTTTTCATCACCCCCCCCCCTCCCGACGTCAAGTGGCTCATAACTGTCCAAAATAATCGAAGAAACCCATTGTCCAAGGACACTACTTTATAGATTAATACTTATTTTATAATTATCTCGTGAAGAAAAAATATATATATTATATATATATATATATATATATATATATATATATATATTTCATTACCGGGGGTGTGTGTGAAAATCTCACGTTATTAGTGGACGATCCCTTATGAGGGAAAAATACAGGTGTCTGCAATGTCCCGGGATATTTTCTGTTTCTGTGCGAACAGTCACAACTCCCGAGCTTTGCCGGTGCCTGCTGTGAACCTCGACCTGTTTGCGATCGTATCTTTCTCGCCATAATTTTATCGGTTTGCCATAAGCCCATTCGTTTAGGGCCCTGCTGACCTGACGTCTGCTGATACCCAGTATGGATTCGGAACCAATATATGAGCCCCTAGTCCCCATTCTTACCAAGAACATCAGGGTCTTGTGTTGCTAAGCGCGATCGCTAGTGGGAATATACACATCCAATTTCATCACATTTTGGTCAATGTTGGTAAGTTAAAATTCAGTTTCTAGTTAAACTGTGTATAGTCGCTCATGAGTTGAATGAAGCGTTTCGTGATAAATTCCAATTTTATGGTTTCATGCTACAATACTGTTGCCTGTTTTACACCTAGCACGTGCCTAGTACCACAGAATATACACTAAGGTCTAGCACCACTTGTCAAAGCAATTTATGACAGCTGGGACAGCATGGTTTTGATTTGAGGTTATGTTCTGAGCGGTTCTTGAATAACAACACCTAAATGTGATATTCAAATATTTTAAACTTGAGTTATAAGTTATAATGGTGAATGCTGAAGAAGAAAACTTCCCACGTGGAGGCAAAAGACCTACATCAACTGTAAAGCGTAAACATCAGGATGATAACGTAAATATCCATGTACTGAATATTGAATCATTTTTATTTTATTTTATTTTTATAGCTATTTGCAGTAGCAAAACCTCCAAAACCAAAAAAGCAAAAGAAATCTAAAAAGGTAAAAGAATCTATAAGTGAAGAATCTTTCCATGCATCATTGAAGCTACATGGTTCCTTGACTTACAATGTAAGTACCACTATATAACCATGTGATGATTTTGTACTGTACAGTGCACACCATAGCCAGTCATAAACTTCAATAGTGCGAAAAAATCAGCTTTGATCATTAATATAAGTTGATTGACGGATCAATTATTTACCTTGAAATTAATATTGTTTGTTAACCAAATATTGACTGTATGAATGTGTACTGTTTTGGAGATGGCCATCTAACCTGATTTATCTACCAATTACACTAATGAATTACATTTTTGATTTCAGAAAATCCAGGATGGTATGGTTATCCTTGGTTGTGTCAGACATATTACCACATTTTCCTTAGAAATGGAACTGCCAGGTCTTACATTTGGCTATGTGAGAGTTACAAATATTTCAGATCCCTTCACAAAAAACCTAAATAAAATATTAGAAGATAATGATGAAGAGGTAAATAATGATAAGATGGAATGCTCAGTACCAAAATCAGACTTGCTTGGAACCTATGCATAAACTCTAAGACTAATAAAGTCTTAAATCAAATTAAATCAATATTAATTGAAATTTCACAAAAAATACAAAACAACATCAACTGAACCTAGATCATAAATTAAATCACTTTTTTGGCTTGCATAATTGATAAGATTTCTGAGCAAGTCTCTTCAAAATTAATACTAGCTTGTAAGTCATACTTTATTAAATCCAATTAAGCTTTGTTAAACTTTTGTCCATAAATCATTCGAATGATTCAAATTATTCCACAAATGGTGTTGCTTGTGAGAATGGATATAACATAACTATTTTCTTTAAATTTACAAAATCATTTGGAATGTTCTAAAAAATTGGTTCAAGTCTTGCCATTTGGTAGGTCTTTTGGATGGACCTCAAAAAAACTTTTCAGACATGCTGGGCTTGCTTGGCCATTGAAGAGTCATATTCAACTACTGGTAATTGTACTGTGTTAAATTTTTTGTTTTGAAAATCTAGGTACATTAACGTGTAATTGCTGGTCACTGGACCTAACAGTAGAATTTTGGACTTTCCTCGATTTCCTCGCCATGTGGCAACCTTAGTCATACCTGTCATTTGTACAGATTTTCATTGAACACTTAACAGATTAGGTTGCTTGTTAGAATGTTTAGGAACCAATCTGGACCATGAAATTTTTTAAATTTTATAGTAGATTCTCCCCACAAATTTGATCAAAATGTTTTGAGAGACTCACAAAATAGGTTTAAAGGACAAATTTTATATTAACCAATTAATCAAAAATATACTTTGTCCCAAATGTGATGGAATTTAGAATTTCTATGGGGATCGAATTATTTGCATTCTTCTGTAAACATTGAAAAATCTCCTTTGCAGTTTCTGGAGTTTATAGCAGAATTTCGAATTTCTCGAAAAGCGACGTGCCTACTATCCACTCTGCCATAGATAGGAAGGTTCCCCACTACCACACCCTAGTTGTCTGACCACCCTTTACCATTCTGTTCACGCTACTTTTTGATCCAATCTTGTTTTCATATTTTGTGTTATTTTAGAGTGATGCCATATTGAAAAAGGCATTCAAAGTGGGTCAATTTTTGGTGGTGAAAGTGTTAAAAGTGGAACACAAAGAAAATAAAGTCCATGTGGAGTGTTCTATAAATCCAAGAGATATTAATAGTGAAAGAGGGCACATATCATTTAAGAAAGGTATGCTGGTTTGGGCCTGTGTGCAGTCCCAATTGGATCATGGATATGAGATGAGCTTGGGAGTCAAAAATTGCAGAGCATTTTTACCCAGTAAAAATGTGGATCAAGGAAAAACATTGAGTAAGTTTTACTTGTTATGAATGAAGTGATCACTACCTTCATATCAGCTTATACATCATTTTCCTGTCAAAAAAAACATTTTTTGGTAATGGTGTATCTTATAATGATTGTTATAAGAGAGAATATGTAATTTTGGTTAATTTATTGGTTAATCAAGTATATCTCAGATTCTAACAATTATCCTTCTAATTTCACTATCAATCAGACAAGTTCTGGGATTACTGAAGTTATTTTTCATCATATCATCAGTAAAGTATATTTTATCCATTTCAACAGATAGAGGTCAACCGTTGTGGTGTGCAGTTCATAAAAGTGAATCGACAAGTGTCGCAACAACATTAAGATTGAGTGCTAAACAGCAGCATATCAGTGCCAATAAAATTGAAGAGATAGAAAATATTAGTGACATGATTCCTGGGATGCAAGTTGATTTGTTGATTGAAAAGGTATGCTATTATACATTCATAAAGGTATAATCATAAATTAAAATGATTACAGCAGTTGATCTGAAATATGGTATAAGGATGATTTCCTCATCTATATTTCTATATAATAATGTGTAACAATGATGTTGATGTAGAATGTAGATACTCGTACTTAGCGAAACTCTTTGTATTTTCAATCAAATTGTGCTTGTTCTACACAAAAATGGAATCTGTACTGTAGTTTGCTTTACTTAAATGAATTTTCTGATTATGAAAGTGACAGTTTTTACACTGATTACCCATGTTACGTATAAACTAGTTAGCTGATGTAGTTTTTACTGGAATAATTCACCCAACTAAAAAAAATGAGAATTTATTAACAATGTTTTTACCATCCAGCTTTCACTTGCTATTTATATCATATCTCTTGAGCGAAAAAAGTTCACAATCTTTCAGCTGTTCTTGCATTTTTTAATAGTCATCAATTGAAACTTGAAGAACAAAGATAGAGCGAAAAAGATAAAAATTCATATTTTTATAAATTTGCTGATTATTATATTAGTGAAATATTGTATTTAAGGTTACTAATAATGGTCTACAATGCAAATTTCTTGAGGACTATTTTGGTTATATTGATGAAACCCAGCTAAGTTCTGTAAAAAAGACACCTTCAGATTACCCTGAAGGAAAGTTGATAACTGGATATGTATTGTACTTGGAACCTGCTTTGAAGGTCACTTATCTTACCATGAGAAATACGGAGTGGGTTCCAGATCCCAAATATGCTGTTGGAGAAGTGCTAAATATAGAGGTATGACTGGATCCACCTTTCACCATTTTGATCAAGTAATACTGGTTACGGTTCTTTTTAAAGTAAAAATTATAAAATATCTACCTTGTTGGCTGAAGTTGACATCCAGATAGTTTCAGATTGTTTGACAGTTACATGTTTTTTTGCAGGTATTGTCGAAAGCTCAAAATGGACTATATTTAAAATTGCCAAATGATGAAAAAGGCATTGTAACGAACAAAAGACTAATAAATTCGCTGCCGAAACAAGCAAATATAGATATAAGTGAAACTATCAAAGCAAAATTTTATCCAGGTAGGAATAAACAAAGTCGTTCGTTACTATAGTAGATGATAGAATATACCATATAAGCAGAATACCCTGTTTTTGATCAAGAAAATCTTGAATATCCTCAAATTGTGCTTCGTGATGCTTTTCCAAATTATATATATAGCAGTTATCTATGTCTTGATATTTCAAAATGCCATTTCTATTTGTGAATGAAGTTTGCATTAATTTTTGTATGAAGTGAATTTCCTATGAACAAGCACCATCTTACACTGAAATTTCTGTTTCATAAAACCTAAACATTTTCAGGTAGTAAACACAAGTGCCGAATCTTAGACTTCAATCGTATTTCAAATCTTTACATTTGTACCGTGGAACAAGCCTTAATTAAGGAAAAAACATTCACTGTAAAAGACGCAAAAATTGGGGAACTACTCAACGTCAAAATTGTTACTATAAAACCCGAGGGATTGGTGGTATCAGCAGGACACATAACAGGGTTTGTTCCGAATTTGTATCTGTCAAATGCAGAATACAGTGACAATTTGAAAAAAAGGTACAAGGAGGGACAAAAAGTTGACGCTAGGGTTCTGAATATTAGTAGTGACAGCAACGTACTCTTCACGCTAAAAAAAAGCCAAGTGGAAAGTGAAAATTGCCTTACATCTTTGGAACAAACAAAAAGAGGTGAACAGTATCCTGGAGTTATAGTCAAGACGAGTTCGGCAGGAGCTCTGGTGGTGTTCTATGGGAATGTGAAAGGGTGGTTAGGCAAAAAGTATCTGAAAAGTGACTCGGATGTTTGTGATCCGACTGCATATTTTTACAATGGACAGGTGAGCGAAAATAAAGAGTAGTAATGATATAAGCCTAGTTTGTTGACTCGATATCAAACTGTAAATGACATGTAACTATTCTATTTCTGTTACAACAAAGTGATTGAAAGTAGTGTTTATTATTTTTTAATTAAGATTTGATCTTTCTATTTTATGGTTAAAAATTCTATCTGTTTTGTATAGAATCACCAGCTTTATTGATTTTTTATAGAAACAGTGGTATTTCTCAAAACTTATATTATTCAGTACAATAAGCTTAACAAAAACAAGAGATTTTAGGTTGTGAATGTTTGGATAAGAGCAGTACTAGAAGACAAAGTAATTTTATCCCTGAATCAGCCCGGAGAATTCAAGAAAACAATAGATCTTCCCATAGGTAGAAGAGTCATTGGAATAGTACACAAAGTACATAAAGACAAAATTGATGTTAATTCAAGAAATGGAAAGTTTTTGGGAACTGTTCCTATGAATCATCTAAGTTGCAGTTTGGATATATGTCCTGTATTTATGAGTAAGTGATAGTTAATAGTACTATTTTAATAGTATTATACCTAATATACCCAAAATAGTTATGAACATCTACCCTGTACCCTAGGATGAATGCCATATATTACATTAGCCTGGACGTTTTGTCTCTTGCAGTTATTTGAATGAACTTTTTTGTAATTGCAGAGAGTTATGAAAAAGGACAGCAAATAAGAGATTTGATATGTATAGATAACAAATCACACCTCAACATATTATCTAGAAGAGAAGGTTTAGTATTTACTAGAACGGCAAAAAAGAAGATGAAAAAATTCCAAGCTCTGAAGAAACATGAAATAATAAGATGTTCTTACCTGGAAAATGCTGAATCTGGAATCTATGTCATGCCACATATTCTAGACTACACTGAAAACGTTTTAATAAAGAATGAGGTGAATATAAATCATAGAATAGTACTTTATCATCTATTTGACCACACAAGGATATAGAATTGGCTGAAATGAGAATATTTAAAAAATAAACTCTCAAACAGAAACAGTCATTGGAACATGAATATGATAATATGTTTTTATTTTTATTTTGCTTGTTTTGCTACTCAAATACATATGGTGTCAATGGTTAGTAACTTTTTTCTTGAGCTCAAGAACATCACATGGAATGACAGATTCATCTGAAAAATTTTAAAGAATATTCCAAATCCTTTGAGTTCAGTACGTCACCATACAAAAGATTTAACTAAAAAAAACACAAATACAAGTTTTTTTGGAGCACGAATCGATTTATGTTCCCAACACAGAACACACATTGATATGCTTTATCCTATATGAAAATCACAAACTGCCGTACCATAATAAGCACTTATCTTCATAATTTTTATAGGAATTTTTCCATGCATTTATTTTAGGATATAGTATCTGAAAGACCACTACCCAAATTCAAACCACACCAAAGTATACTAGCAAGGATAGTGAATATAGATAACAAATCTAAAAGTCTTCATTTAACAGCCAAGCCTAACAAAGTGTTTGACAATAATGTAAAAGCTACTATGGAACTGTTTAGTCGTTATTTAGTCGATAGAAAACAACTCTTAGCTTATGGTAAAGAACATGACTGGAAAATTTGTCAATACAACCCAGGAGAACGTGTACAGTGTAAAGTTGAGAAGTTAGCAAAACAAGGAGGTTGTCTGGTCTCCTTGCCAAATGGTGCTAAAGGATTGGTCGCGCCCCACTTGTGCTCAGGTATGTGTATGCATTAATGTTATCTACTCATAAAACTCACACTTCATGATTCATCTTGTTTATTTTATCAATAGGTCTCTTTAAATCTTCATGAAAAACAGATTAAAACATTTGACAGACATTTATTTTTTTCTCGTGTCATATCATAACTTTGATTAACTTTCAAGTTGTTCAAATTCTTAGGTAAAGAACACATTTTTGCGAAATTCCCACAGTATAATGAGATCTCGTTCCTGTGCCATTCCAGAGGTCTATTCAATAAAAAAAAGTATATGCTGTAAATATAAAAAAATTACAAGAAAAAACTCTTCTAGCATCATGAACTACTGATATAGCAACCAACAATTTACTACTTTACTCAATTTTCGGTCTTTGTCTGACCTGCGACCGATCGTTGTGGAATTTCAAATTTTAAGATCTCTTTCCAAATAAATTTTCATGTACCACGATAAACTTTGATAAGCGTATTAAAAACTATGTAAATGTATCTTATTTACCTCGTAATATCGTTGCCAACCATTTTTGATCTGAAAATAAGGTACTCGCGAATTCCCTGCCACCAGTGTCGTAGCTAGGAACTATGGCGCACAAGGAAAATTCCGTAATAGGCATCGATTTATTCATACACCTCCCTGAAAAACCGAAAAAAAAAACTCCAATCTCAAGGTATTAAGGATGGAACGTTTGTTCCGATGCTCTACTTTTATATTTTCTTCCCGTCGTCACGCTTCAATCATCAATCAAAAGATTCTGGAATGCAAAACATTTCACGACAATGGAAAACCGAAGCAGTGTTACTAAAATACTAGCTCAAAGTTCTTAAACACGTTATTCTCGTATGGAACCTCGGATAGTGTTTGGTGTATATAATAATTTTTTTCTAGCTGGGCTCAAAGAAGGACAGATAGTGCAAGGGGTATTTTTAGATGTTGATTTGAGAGACGATTATGGAGAAATATGCCTCAGGAATGACATCAATCAAAAAATCAACAAAATCCAAGGTGAGTCATAGTAGTATTTTTTATCAGTACAAATTAGACTCTTGCCACTTTAGGAAGGACTTACGAGATCACCTCTTCATTCGATCCCTTCGAATCACGCTTGAACTGTATTGAATGAATGAATTATAATAAATGTATGAGGAAAATTATGCACAATGACTGAACCATTCTACAGAAACATGTTTCGATCTTTGTTTCAGACGGCATTATTACAAATCAAAAATTATCTTCTGCCATCGTACAGAATATGTTGGTCAAGAATGACTATGTGCTAACAGTGTTGAAACACGATGGCAACAGACAACTGGTATACATTCCACTGCACCTCCACGAAAACGACTTCAGCGGTTGTAAGCAGATTTACCAACAGAAAAAATTGAAAATTTGCATATGCGGCAAGACTCAGAATTCCCTATTAGGAATAAGTAAGCGATTGTTTCTCAATTTAGAGAGGCAACGAATGAAACATGCCAAAGCAAAACGTGAAAAAAAGAAAGCTAAGGTTGCAAAGACGGAGAAAATATGCGATAAAAGGCGGATAAAAAAATGTAATACTGATGAAGATAATATAAAAACTAGAGACGAGACTGCTAGTGATGATGAAAATGACGATGACGCATTTCATGTAGAAGGTAAGAATATTCATTCAATTATTCCGGTTGGGTTTATTTACAAGATATCTTTGTTTGCGATTCTTTGTGATTTTCTGGAGGATACTGGTCAAGTTAGGTACTTTTCGACTTACAAAGACGGAAAGTAGACTCACATTTGGGATTCTATGTCATTGAAATCAGCTAAGCTCACCTCACATTGCTGCTACTTTTTTCACATATAATAGGCGTGTCGATCAGGCGCTATTATTCACAGTTATATGTGGAAACAGAAGCTAAGTACTTTGTACTTGAAAAATCAGTGATGTATGAATCTAATAAAAATCACTCTCAGTAGATTACATGGATGATAACGAATCAGACAGTACAGGCGATGAAACAGACTGTGATGATGCTGATACGCAGGATAAAAATAATGATGAGGTACATAATGAAATTGATGAAGAAATGAGTGAAGATGGAGATGAAGATGCAGATGCAGAGAATGGAGCATACCTGGAAGAGTATGACAGTGATAAGAATGAAGATGAACATATTGAACAGCAGAAGATGCAGTTGAGTAGTGATTGTAAAGAAGGATCTGATGATAAAGCAACTATGAACAATAGCATATTTGGAACTAAGCCAGTTCTTTCTGGAATATCATCATTTTTCAATCTGCAAAACGAAAATCAGAACAATGAAAGTTCATCAGATGAAGAAGAGCAGGTATTTAGTTGTTATATTTTCAATATCACATTTTCAAGTGAGAAAGTAGGTCAAATGTTTACTGTGAACCCACTGTCTTGTAGCAGTTTTTGTTGGAAACGATGTAAATTGAGCTTATGCAAATTTGCCTCCTACCGTCTGGATGGATAATTTTTATTTCATGGTTATTTTGAAGACATTTGAAAAATCTGACTATTCTATCTAGTTTGTGCGGACCTCTCGCAACCTTGGTTGTGCGGATCGCGGACTTATCACAACCTTTGTTGTGCGGATCGCGGACTTATCGTCCTAGGGTAGAATGGGAGAAAGTACGATTTTCCCTCAGGTGTTTGGTGCGACGAGCTGTCAGAAAAGGGCTTTGCTCTTCAAGTTTGGTTTACAGGATGAATATCAGAAGTGGAAAATGGCTTTTGTAGAGGTTTTTAACTCTTCAGAGTTTTCCTTTGGCCTTAGTTCCTAGCTACACCTCTGATGAATGTAAAAAACAGAGACTGACTGCGATACTAAATTAGATAGTACAAAACGGGCCCCAAAAACTAACTGATGATCCCTGCTATAGATCATCCGATCGTACCAAAACACTAGTAGGAAAAAAGTTTGTTCACTAATTTTTTTCTTCACAAATAATTTTAATGACCAGTTTTGTCGTAACTGATTGGACTTTTTCAATAGGTGGATCCAGTGAAGAAAAAGAAAAAACTAACGACAGCGGAGCGTCTTGAATTAGCGAAGAAGGAGGAAGAGCGTATTTCAAAAATCGAGAAGGAACTTGCTGATGCCACAAAAGCCCCCGAAAGTGCAGAACAGTTCGACAGATTATTGGTGGGCAATCCCAATTCGTCAGAGTGGTGGACTAGATACATGTCATTCCATATCGCCAGTACGGAAATTGATAAAGCCAGGGCGGTCGCCAAGAGAGCTTTGCAAGCAATAAATGCCACGCTGGTTAATGAAAGGCTAAACATTTGGTTAGCTCTGCTAAATTTGGAGAACATGTTTGGTACAAAGGTGACTATGAAAATTTACATTTTATATCATGCGACTGAATATCTTTTCGTTTTGCGGCTTCCTTAAGAATACAGCATAGCTCTAGTCGATACATATTGTATATACTCATATATCAATCATAATAATAAATTCAAGCCGCCCAGGCTTTATTCATTGCTATGTGGTATAGGTGTATGGCGTAAGTTGATATTTGCTGTCACAATATATACAATCTTTGATTAGGTGGTCCCGCTCAATATATCTCAAAAGATTCAGATTTATATACTTCCTAATCACATAGCTTATGATAGTTTTAGAGATAGAGAAAATATTTATTTTTTGCCTCAATGTATTTCTATAATACCCGATTTTAGGACTCATTCGAAAAAACATTTGAAGATGCAATCAAATACAATGACTCTTTGACAGTTCATCTAAAAAGTATACAAATGTTGGCGGAAGCTGGAAAAATTTTTGATATGGAAGAAAAAATTTCCAAACTACGTAAGAAACACAAAGCTGAACCAAAAATGTGGTTGGACATAGCAAGAACATACTATCAGATTAATAAATTCAAAGAGGCTAGGAACATTAAAGAAGCTGCTCTCAAATCCATTTTAGATAAGAGAACCCGTAAGTTCTAAAATTATTTTCTATTAGTTTAGTTATGAAAATAATAATTTATTAGATTTCCTTATAAAATATCTATTCCATGGGTTATGTAATTTGTAGCCGTGAGCAATGTTGAAGCCTTTTTGTGTTTTAGAAATGGAGCTAATAGTTCGTTTTGCCATAATGGAGTTCAAACATGGTGAAGAAGAACATGGTGCAGCCATCTTTGAGACTATTTTGAGTTCAGAACCCAGAAAAGTGAATATTTGGACCACTTATGTTGATCAACTGGTTAAAAAGGGTAAAGTTGATCAAGCAAGGTACGTACTTCAGCTCATTCCATTATAGAACTACTACTTTGTATTGTGTACTTTAATTAAGGTTGCCAACGCAGGCGAAACAGTATTGTTATTTGTTCCCCCTATATGTAAGTCAGTTTTCTTCATCTTATCCTGAAAATCATTTTTTATAGCCTATGATGCCGTGAAGCATATAAAAAGAAAATGGATTGTGAAGTATTAAGTTGGATTCAGACTTTTTATTTAAATTTAACACATAACAATAGTGGCTTAAGAGTATTCTGATATCATTTCAACTCAGTCATTTAGATATTTTCTCAAAAAAACTCCAGAATCATAAGCTGTATCAATATCTGTTTATCATCACATTCTGGATTAGAGAAGCTCCCAAATAAATATTAATTATTATTTTAGTAAGTAAGCAATATCTGTATAGTAACACCTCAATTCTTTCTACATTTTAGGAGGGTTCTGGAGAGGTCAATATGCCAAAAATTGCCTCTTAAAAGTATGAAGACACTTTTCCTCAAATTCAGGATGTTCGAGGAACAACATGGAACAGAACAGGCTGTAGAAGCAGTTAAAGTAAAAGCAAAAGAGTATGTAACTAGAGCGCTTGAGAAGCAGTAAATATGTTTGTATTGAATTCATACCATGCACTTTTTTGCAACATTCATGAACTGTATTTTCTCATTATATCATGTTACATGTAAAGACTTGGTATTCAAACATTACAATCAGATTTTCTGAGATTCAATGATATCAACTGACACTTCCTGAACTGAAGATATGCCTGCCAATATGTCCATATACATAAATATGCAAAAATTATATCGATTGAGTAACAAAATAAAAGAAGTAATCTGTAGGATTTATTTGGAGTAAGAACCCTTAATAGAAATCGAAAAAAAATTTAACACTAGTTACTGGCTATAACAATTATATACGAGTAAACACATCACAAAATTTTCGTAGGCAGAGGCATGTGATAACTAATACTGATTCATTCAAGCACAGTGGTGCAAAATATTTTCTTAAATTTGGCAGCTAACAAATAAATCTTGTTCTTGTTCATTTATTTTGGATTTGACAGATATGCAACCGGTGAGGCCTATATCACAAAACAGTTCATTATAATACAAATTTCAATAATTCAAATAAATGAGTATTTAAAAAATATATATTTTAACTTTGCACACATTATTAGAATTACATGTATAGTATTTTAAATAATGAATGGAATTATATACAAATGAGCCTAAAGACTTCAACCTTTATAAGTTGTGTAGCCATATGGTCCCAAAAGCAATGGAATGTGGTACGAGTCCAGAAAATTGGAGCTATCAAACACAATCTGAAAGATAGAAGGTAAATAACTATTAATACAACTGCTAGTTAAAATACACGTGCCAACTTCAGTGATTCACAAATTCTACAGCCATGACAGTAGCATACCTCAATGAAAGGATAGAGGGTGCTCTGTTTTCTTGATTCAAAGTACCTATCAACATCATAATGCAGCTTATAACGTCCAGGTGTGAAGTCACATCTCTCAAGAAAGTTCCCAAACTTTCCTAATTGATTTGTGACTCCTTCATTAATGTATGTCCATCTTCCATCTATCAGCTTGTATAAGCTAACCTGAAAATTTGTGTAAATGTGGTATATACAACACCATCAAGAAGACACAGAAAAACATTGAATTTCACCTGAAGTCCACTAACTGGTTTGCCTCTGGTGGAGTCTGTAACAGTTGTCAAGATAGGCTCTTTGTCTTTAGCATCCTTGTTGACAGGAGCCATGCTTGTGGTTTGTTTGAAGTGCTGTTGATCTTCTCCATCTTCTTCATCTTCCTCTGTAACATTGTCATGGTCTGAATCAGTATCATTTGCCTCTTCTGCCTCAACATATTCAACCCCCTCTTCACCAGCATCTTTCGCTCTCGCCATCTCTTCCACCATGTCATTCTCATGATCTTTTTGACCATCTCCACTAGCGCCCAACAATTTGTTCTGGAAAGGGAATGGTGCAATATTTGTTTGTGAACTTTGTATTGCTGCTGTAGAGTATTCAAAAAGGGCAACTATAAAACCTTGAGTCCAGTAATAAATTTTTGTTTGACATGATCATGTACATGTTATATCTATCATTTTTATTGAACCTTGTATGTATATATACTAATATATAGTATTCACATAATAAAAACTAGTTGCGAGATAATACCATCATTTATAGAAAAATAGTGATGAATTGTCAGTTTTAGATATATTATTTTTATATTCTGGATATATATAGACTAAACTTCTATTTTTCTATATTGTCTATCATTATAAATCATAAATAATAATTGTTCTGTGATTACCTTCCTATTTGCATGTAGTTGAGCTGCTCTTTGATGTCGTATTGTACAAGTGTGTTTCAATAAACTCAACCTATGGGCATGAAGAGTCTTGTGACAATAAGTACAGTATGCTCTTGTTGGTTGTCCTTCCACTCCTCTTAGCCATCCTAATATGGAAATGGTGGGTTTTAAGTAGAAATACATTGAGTGAAGACTGATATTACAATGGGGAAAATCCAAAGAAACATTGAACAGATGATCTGCATAGTCATCTCCAGCATTCTGTGCTGCATTTTACCTACTAGACCTCCACATCATTATAAGATAAGCTGAGGTGCCTTGTAATGATCAATCTCCCTGAATATCACTAAATTCAGTACACTAATCTGGATGAGATACAAAAAACTAATTCAGAGTAATCACCCTACTACTGGGTAGTGGGCACTTCAGAGCAGAGCATTTCTATCATGTAGTCTGTGATATACCATATTAACATATTCAAAAGGGCTAAGTGCAGACTATATTTTAAGCTAAACTTCAGTTGACAGTGGTGTTTTTTGACCACATTGTAGTGCCTGGTTAATTTACCAGGTCAGACAATACAGCCTAATTGCTCTCTATTGTCAGGCCACTAAGCTGTACTGATGAGTCTAGATTAAAAATGCATATCAATAGTATGCCACTTGTATGTGGTGTGTATAGGTACACTGAAGTATATATATACAATATGTACACATAGCAGTACGAATGGTAAATATTAGATACCCCTAATCCTCAGTGGTACGAAGGTTAGTTCTGACAAAAAATTTATTTACGTTTGTTTTTTTACTGACAATAGTTTGTTTTAGTCACACTTCTGATACATTTCCTATAATAAGAAACTGGACACGTTCCACCTGCTTAGTAGACAGTCCTTCATCATAACGATACCAAAAATAAAAAAAATATTTATCCTCAGATACCTTTAAAATCTGGCATAGATTCCCATGCAGGTCTGTATGTCTGTTTGTAGTATTTCCCTCTGGAAAGATAAGTTGTGTTCGAGGACGTAGCTAGGGCCAGGTTTTCATAAGTTTCCACAAGCTGCACCGGAATCACTTTGAATTGTGTTTCTGCACCATCCTCTTCAAGTACCTGTGTCTGATCTTCCGATTCCATTTTTGTATATTCAACCGCCAAAACACCGCAAGCAGGAATATTACCAGAAACTCAAAAAATTCCTAAACCAGTCATGGCGACTGACGCTCCTGTCGGGAATTTCATTTTTAGACCAACGAAAACGACGTTGTCAGAATGATGACTCTGAAAATACGTACGAAGATCTCATTCCTTCAAAAAATCCCTAGCTTCGTTCCAACAGCGTTGTACCGCCGTTGATCCGTAGCAAAACTGTTGAAAAAGATAGAATGCGCATGTTTTAGATTACATGGTTCCGTGATCGCACAGGAATGAAATCTATTGGAATGGTTTCAAAGACCTTTCGAAACTATTTACCAATTCAATAGTATAAAACCGTTCTGCGCACCATCACGTATTTAGTTGAACCAGTTTATAGCACAAAACATATATTTATAGATCGTTGCATGTCATGGAACGCTTTTTGCACACAAAGATTCCTCAATCCACGTAAGGAACCGCTCCCAAGAAAAAAATATATGCGATAACAGACAGTAGTACAATCCCGTTTAAATACCTTTTGTACGTTATTTTATTAGGTTTTAAATTTACTTTGAATTGTTGAGTAATATATTAAGGGTCTTTAATCAATGCCTATTCAAACTTATCACTAAATAGGTACCAAGTTTATTACATCAGAGATTCCATGAAAAAAGTTAGACAGAGAAGAGTTAAAAAGGATTTCACTTCAAATTATTAAGAAGCGCTGTCGTACACTGTACCGTCACTGTCACAGACGTGCGCGGTACCCTTGAAGCGTTCCAAATGGTATGTGACGGTTTATGGAATGACCCATACACTATTCTGTGAATACGTGATGGTGCCCAGAATGATTTCTATGCAGTTAAATCAATACCCAGGTTCGGAAATGTTCTAATAGATTCCATTCATGTATTATTCTATTACGGAACCATAAAAAGCTAACGCATGCGCATTCTATAGATCTAAACAGTTTCGTAACAGTCCATCAAACGTTAACAAAAATCGATGTTGGAACGAACCCATGGCAGTTGGTATGTATTCGATTTATCCACGATACATACAACGGTTTGCTGATTTGCCTAATCTTGAAGCTAAACAGTTCATTTTTAACACCAAAAACGTGAAAGGTACTAAAATACCGAGATGCTATGGTAATCTAGTATGATTGCACTAACGATGGCAACACTGTAACTGATATATTCCATCCTTTGTGACAGACTGATTTGACACTTTGACTTTTTGTTTGGAGCATGGTAGAAAAGTTGAAATTTTGGTTTTTAATCATAAAAAAATCGAAAAATAAAATATGAAACTGCTCACACACAATATGCTAACATCGAAATGTATGAAAGGAGTTAGTGTTGGCTACCCTCTTAGTATAAAGGTGAATCAAATTGATAATGCCTATAGATTATAAACTAGAACAATCGTTTGTTTAATTATAGGCTCTGGATGTTAGGACGGTAGAAGTGGAATTTAATCCTGAATTTGTCGCCAAAATGATACCAAAAATCGACTGGGCAGTGTTGCATAGTGCAGCTGAGAGTATAGGGAAGACAGACTTGCCAAAGGAAGTAACTGATAACTATGAGAACGATCAGGAGTTCCTGAAAAAAGTGCATCATATTTTGCTAGAAGTAGATGTTATTGACGGTGAATTAATTTGTCCAGAAACAGGGAGGAAGTTCCCTATAAACAATGGCATTCCAAATATGCTTTTGAATGAGGATGAAGTGTGAAATACCCCATTTTATTGAATTGAATTGAGAACAATTATGTTTTGTTATTTATTGAAAATAAATTTATAGTATGCACAGATTTTTTCTCATACCCTTATTTTCGTATTGATTTTGTTATAATCATTATAGTCCAAAAATAACGTATGAAAACCATTAGTAAGGTCGAAAACCTGATGTAATGCAGCCAGCTATTCCTTAGTCTTGGTAAGAAAAATTAATAATAAAATATTAGGGCTATGAGAAAAAATAATTTTTTATTACTCTTCCAGACATGTAATGGCAGCTTTTTGAAACAACCTGTGGTTTTGCTGATTTATTTTAAACTTTTACTTGCACCACATGTGGTTGAATGAATAATGTTGCAGTGCTATATTAGTAATGTTATTTATTCAATTAGATAAAATTTGAATCAGCAGTCAAGTATAATATCCCTTGAAGTGTGAGCTCCTACCACAAATTTTCAACAAATGCCCAATATGAAAATCTTCATTTCTTCAACTTTTTCACATATTTTTTTATTAAATGGGGACAGCAAAATTGTCCAGCTTTAGCCTATAATTGAGTATTTTTATTTATATAATTATTGATGAAACTACTCTTTTGAAACCAATGTTATTAAACTGTGCTGTGAAATAGTAGGGATCTGGGGATAAACTACTTGAAAAAATACTTCCTACAGTGTAAGGTGCATACTGGAAAAATAAAATCATTAAAAAACAACTGACAAAAGTCTCATAGGTAAAAAATGCAGTTTTATAGTAATTGAAAATAGGAGTCATAAGAATATTTTATTGAACACACTCAAATTACATTTGAAAAGGGTTACAAAAATATAAGCAATGGATATATTGAAGAAAAACAAGACTACCTTATTTAAATACATGCCATTTTCCATGTTATCCCAGGACATTACACCAAGAAAAGCAAACAAAAAATGGCAGGTCTTTCCAAATAGGTTTCATTTGATTGGATTACTGTTAGTAGGAATCATATATAGTGAGAAAAATGGGCGGCACACTTTTAAGGTATCCACAGCCATCCAAGTTAAACCATTTGTAAACCTATAACTTATTCTTAAAATGACTAGCAAGAAATCAAGGGATAAATATGGATATCAATTTTGTTCATTTAATACTAACAATTTTTATTTCCCTCATTATCTATGTCAGTTTCAATAATTTTTTGAGGTCCAGCATTTTTATAGTTTTTCCCTCTATAATAGGTGAATCAATAACTAATTTGAAACTTTTACAAATTAATTGTTACTAAAGAGATTTGAGCTGAACATAGAATCAATGAGATGAGCACAGGAATATAGAATTTTTTGCACAGCTTGAGGTAAATTACATGTATATTACATTTTTTTGTTGAATGCTGTTATGGACCTTACTTCCAAATATAGTTTATATACCTTCTATTTCTTATTTGTCAGTGACTATTTTAACCTTGCTTTGGTATTTAACACTAGCATAATGTTATTAAATTACTTAGTTACATATTGAAAATAAAATAATATTCAAATTTAATTTAACTTAGATATAAACGTTGCATGTTGCACATATTCAACACTACTGGAGAAATTTGTCAGGTACAGCTTCATGAAGAGATTTTTGACTGCATACATGAACTTCTAAAATTATGCGAGTATTTACGGTGCTGTTTTTAAATTAGTTGAAGGCAAACTGATTTTTAATCACACTTGTAAGAGACTAGGCCTATTCTCGGAACTGTTCACAATAACATTCATTAAATAGCTAGAAGAACATTGACACAAATCGAAGCAATAAACAGCTAATCTATGCTACTGAATTCTTAAAGTAATCAAGAAATATTCACGACGTGCTGACCCATGAAAGTCGTTCTGACATCATGAGCATCTAATAGTGCATTTGCTCACCGGTTGTTATGCATGAGCAGGGTTTTATACTGGTGTTAAAATTAAATAAAATGTCAAGCCGCCTATAACCACGTAACTTCTAATGCCTTTACAACACATTTATCACTTTCGCCTCTGGTCTTTTTTAGCAGGTCAGACAGTAGGGACATGAGCTCTTTGTTTCTAATTCTACCCTCCTCCCACAAAGATTTGTGATCTGACAAAACTAACAAGTCTGAAGTAAGCATTTCATTAAGCATAAATTGAGGTTGAATTAATTTTCATTAACAAAATTTTATAAAATAATTAATTATTTGGAGTCTGGAATATCATAAAACTCACCCAAGATATAACTATTTAACAGGTCAAATTAGATCCAAATGAATCGATTGAAACATTGGACGGAGTATTAGGTGGCATCTTTTTATACTACAGTTTCGAAAAGTCAAGGTATTTGACGATGAAGCCAAATTTAAAGATAAAACGTTCCTATTTTACCTCAATGCGACGTTACGCCTAATAGGTAACGTCCTCAGGCTCCAGAACAACGTAATTATTCCACTGCTCTAAATGATATCGTGGTGGATTATTATAAGGTTTGAGTCATTACAAGGTAATTAAATTCGCTAGAATAGCCAAAAATTGATTCTCCTTCCAATCATCAATGATAACATAGGTTTTAATATGTGGAAGTTTTAAATCTATTCTGAATATGATTGTTAATAAATGTTTTTCTGAGGCCTGAGAATATGTTAGTCGAAACGTCCGGTTGAATAAACATGTTTTGTTATAAATTTGACCTAATATAAAATACTTAATTATTAAACCAGGTCAAAAACATCTTGCATGAGGAGTCAGGTTAACTGTAATTTACAACAACATACAAGAAGACTGCTATTTCACCCTGGAATCGCCGATGACCATCGACTTCAGCTGGGCAAAAACGCTGCCTTTAGCCAGTCCGCATTGCGCTCCTTTTCGTAGGTCCTTGTTGGCTCCACATGCTTGATAAGTCCTGTTGGACAACAGATTTTTATTCGGTCCTTTGGCCAAGTTTGAAGACCCCCTACGAAGGTTGGGATTCGGTCCGTGCCATTTGACGTAATCCTCCCTGTAACAGAACATCCAACGAGTCAAAGAAAATATAATTTTTGACCGTATTTTTTGCAGATATATGTGTTAATGGTATGCTGTCCAGAAAAACGAACCGATAATTTGTAGAATGTTTAGAATATATGTCGGAAATATCTGCATCACCCAGTATTTCCAACATAATCATTACACGTAAAAAAGATAGCTCTGCTGATTGTAGTTTGTAGACCAAGTAAATATTTCAAAAGTATCACTCTGAGTTTCCCTCATATGTGTAAAAAGTGGATCACGTGGAAATTATTACAAATAAATAACTCAAAATGTGATGAAATAAACAATGAAGTGCAAATTGATACTTTTGAATGCATAATATTCATTAAACAATTATAACATAAAACAAAGAGTAGTAAGATATATTAGTTAACCTTATATCCTTCAGATTAACACAAACATGAAAAATGCTCAAGACAACATATAATATCAACTATCATGCAAGCTGAGCGACTCGAGCTTTGTGGCCATTTTATGATACCACCCTCATGCCACACTTTGCCGCAAACTACAATCACCGTCGTATTGAACAACTTTTGTTTTAATCAATTTATTAAAAAAAACATGAACATATATATAGTCACTGATTCGGTAATACCACAGTAAATGAATACGATTATTTAATCAGGCAAGAAAATGTTGAACATTGCATCACTATATTTAATGAATGAATCGCAATGGTGATTATTTAGACAGAATGTCTATCAACCCATTTGATCATTTGATATTTTTTGTCGGAGCAATTGTCAACTTCAAAGTACTTTTGCGTGTTTTTTCCTGTGCCCAGATTACTTACAGAAGCAGCTTCTCATTTGCACCCCTTGCTAGAGCATGGTTAGGTCCACACGTATTCAACAAATTCTTGGAAACAAAATTGCCTTCAGATTCTTCAACGACCCTAAAAGAGTTTTTACTGAATTACCTCTACATTGTTTTGAAGTGAAGTTTGGAGAGCGCATGACAGATGATTTTTCATCGTTTCGAAGTTATCATGGGATAAAATGAAAGTAACAGATGAAAACGTAATGATAAGCACAAAAATAAGGAAGATTGTACCTTGAGCTCAGATTTGCTCCTTATGACCAACTCAAAGAAACAAACCTTTCAGTTAATATAGACTTCACAATCTCATCCAAAAACTGTTAATAGAAAATAGAAATTTTTAAAACTTTGATGGTACGCGGCATTAATTGCCAAGATTGTTTTAAATGCTGTTTTGTACAGTCATCATTCTGATGAATTGATCTGACAGTTGAAAAACACGAATAATATTCCAAGGAAACGTACCTGCAGTAAGTAATTTTTTCTAATTCCTTTTCAGCTTTCATCAGGGATTTTATAGATTGTCGACTTTGGGATATCGGTATTGAAGATTTTGTAGCAGAACCTTCTCCAGTATCTACAACTGTGAGCTGCGTTTCTCTGAAAAATGCTCTTCAGTAACCAACTGACATATATCAACAAATCATATTGCTGAAGTCAAAGATCTATGCGACCTTTAGCGGTTATAATGTCTAATCTAGTTAACGAGTGATCACTTCTGGTGATGTTTAATACCTTGCTGAAAATTACTCTAAATTGCGTTGACAATTTTAATATACATGTTTCTGGTTTCAAAAATACGATCCTGTCCGAATAGGCGTTTGTCAAGAAATCTTCCGCACACAAGGAGCTTTGAAAGTAGGTATGTTCTTTTATCGATAGTCATTGGATGCAAGAAAAATTGTAACAGCTTGATAAAATCTAGAGAGCTGCTCCATTGTTACTAAAATAAACCAGCCAACATGATCAAAAGCATTTTGCCAATCACTGTATCTGAAATAATTTGCGTTTTGTATTAGATAGTTGCTAGTCCTCAACTTCTATTACACGGCCTAGTAGTTCATCGATTCGATTTAGAAGTACAAAACAGCTCAGATTAGATCGCTCGTCGATTTTTGAGTTTCATATTACATGTACATTAACGGCTAAAATCTGAGGGATTTACATCTTCTATTGATAATGGTTAACTGAACATTAATGATTACAGTACAATGAACCAATGCACAATACAACGCCATAAAAACTTACTCTGCCTTTTTTGCTTCATTATTTTGTGTATCTTCTTGTATCACAATCTGCAAAATTTGATTTGCTCTGCTCTCGTTGAAGTTGACACTTTCTAAGGCAATTGTGATTAAATGCTCAGGTACATCCTTATATTTCTCCTGTAGATCAACTTTCACTGTAAGATTAGAAATCATCATCAATCTGTTCTGAATATTACCAAATTATAAAAGGACTGTGACTAACTTACATATTTCATATTCGGAAAAAATGAAAAATACTTTGCTGAAAATGATTTTTGCTGGATTATTTTCAAATGACCCTGCCTGAAAAGGTATGTAGTATCAATTATTTTCGAGAGTAATATTCAAGATTAAACATATTTGATAGATGTTCGATACTCGTATATATCTGTGTAAGCATTACTTTTTTTCTTCTCTTTATCAGTTTTGATTTTCTTGACCGGACTCGGTTGTTTTACTTTCAACTCATCTTCTTTCTTCTTGTCCTCTTCCTTTTTTGCTTCCATTTTCTGCTGTGCTATTTTAACGGTATCTTTTTTCGTGAAGCCCATGCTGCTGAGATTCTCTGCTGTCTTTTGTATGTTGTTCTCGTTGTTTTGTAATACGTCCAGAATCACAGTTTCATCGGCACCCGGGAAGATCGATTTCATGTACCTGCAACTGTTATTAGTTAGCGGAAGGAGGAAAAAATAGCATCACTTTTATATAATTCTACAGTTTCAGATAGTTCAGAAACATTGAAAAGGGGTGTGCCTATAAGTAGCCAATATGCTATATTAGTGGGGCTAGTATCGTCAAATTTACAGATCTTTGGATACAGAACCAGATATGTCTTGCAAATTCAGATTCGCTAGAAAACGTTTTGATGATTTAGATACAACATGCAGTAAACAGACTTTTACAAACAATTTTTTTATTGAACTATAAATTTTCATCCATTTTTTTCAATTCTTGAGACACGTTACACTAATTAGAAGTATTCAAACGTAGATGAATTGGGCGAATCCTCGAAACTAACAGTAGGTATTTCCGATTTTTTTTCTTCTATCTTGCATCTATAAAATTTAAAAAAATAATGTATTTAAGGCGATTGTATTTAATTTCCCCTAGCTGTAATTCGCTTGGACAGAACATTCTGCGATATAATGAAGTCAGAATTTTGAAAGTTTATCCTGTTTTATTAGAGAATTTACGTTATGTAACCCAACTTCTGAAATATTATAATTTATGTTTGTAGTCCAGATGTTTATTTGATTTTTGCTTATCACTAGGCTGCCAATAACTCGATTTCGAGAAGAAAAGAAGTAAAACCTACTACGTGCCTATATCTTGTCCTTCCCCAAATTTAATCTAAATCGGTGCAACGCCAACGGAAATTACACGGTAGGAAAGATGTCAACAGATCAAACTATCGACGGAAATGAGTGACATATATTTTCCAAAACTTATCCAACTTTTCCATGGGAAGTAAACTAAAGAAACCTTCTTATTCGCAAGATTCAACAATCCAACATATTAATTTCATAAGGTAATAATACGAAATATATATTTTTTTGGTGTTTACAATAAATTATAGCTAATTGTTCGAATATGACTTGAGGCATCTATCGAAATAGTGGTCACCACCCAAATCAGCTTCACCAAATGGAAATGCTAAATACCTGCTTCACAGGAAGCAATTATTATATCGTTTTTAATATGGGTGTAAAATTATTTCAATGGTCCATTTTTCATTAAAAACCTACAAATTATTTTTTAATATTAATCAACAGAATAAAATTATACATACAAAATTATCTTCAGGTTTTAAGCATAAACTTTGTTTCAAGTACAATAAATATCTGCCAAAGAAATAGAACAGGTCTCTAATATAGCTATAGCGTAGTTTTTCTTATACACTTTTCAAATTCGATTGATATATGACCCAATTCATCTTCAAACATTGGCTATTATCATTTGAGTATAAAACTACAACATTGCGCTAGCATCGTACTGTTGATTCTTAACAGGATAAAACGATACCGTCCTTGATTAGTTCAGATGTGAAGTCTATGGATGGAGAGCAGAAACTTAAAAAATATAAAAAGTGCACCGCTATTAATTTAAAAGCGCAACTGCTTTTGAAGTCCGATGGTATTGATTTATTCAGATTACTACTACGACGGCAGAAAAAAGCAATGATGCAATATCATGTCCATGCATCTACATCTACATCGACTATAGGATCTGGACCTTCAAAACATGGTCATACATAACTAATGAAGATGTAAAGATAGCTACCTATGAATACAGAATCGGGCAGAAAATTCGAACGAATCAATAAAGACGGAACTTTATATAGTTCCGTTGAAAAAATACTTACGGTTTCTAATCGTGTTTTAATTTAATCCTAAATTATGTGACGATTTTCTGCTTTATCCTGCATACAGTAACCATGCATAGCTAAGCTACCATTCATACAAATGAGACTCTAAGGATGGACCTGAGCTTGAGCTTGGGCGAGGACTGCGTCCGAGGGCTGCTTCTGCAACTAACAGTGGCTCGAATGGCGCCCAACGGTGGGGTATCGCGCAACCCTCTCATTTGTGGCGGAGGCGTGGCGAATGGCCCCGGAGTAGTGATGGGGTACTTCTCCACCTGCAACGCGCTTATCACCAGCGCTTCGCGATCGTGGTACCTTCGCGCGTACGCAAAACAGATATGTCACCAAAGCATCGAGGCAGTGTTAACAGGAGGTATAGTACAGGTGATTGGTCATGTGAAATTTTTGTTGCGGAGTAAGTAGCTATATCTATTTTACCTTTATACAAGAGACAAAATAAAACTACACACTAACACTAACGTAGGCACTGGGAGGTGCGCAATTGAAAAATCGAAATAAATCTATATGGATACTGGTGATCTGCATACCTGCAGATGATACAGCATTATGCAATTCGACGCATACAAAACGAAGACGAAGGAAATGAGCATCTCCGCATATTCATAGATCACTTGAAGACTTTTTAACTTGTGTTCAAGATCGCGTTATAAGCAGAGATTTTGTAAATTGATGGACCCTAAAAACGTCTGTTCTGAAGCTGTGATTTTTTTAAACAAAATGATTGTTTACAAGACGACCAACGCCTTATTCAGAAATACTATTAAGTTGCATACCACTGGTTATTTTTTGTATGGTATTTCAATTTATAATGAAAAAATTAACATTATTATTGCCTGTACTATATTAAAAATATAAAGGAACAACACCATATTCACACTGCTTTGCCTTAGCTCAAATGGCATGTAAATCCAGGATCCTATATCGACGCTGTAGCCACTGCACCACCATATTGCAGTGACCAGACTACATCATCGCTTCAATGACCAAAGGATTACCTACCAGTTTGAGTGACGTCTCCTCCACATCGCACATCCGTGAGAGGTTCGAGTAGGATTGATTCGGAGAGAAGAATGGCATAAACGAGAACGCACGTTCTTACAAGACTGCACTACATTTTTTCAAACTAAGTTATTTGAAATCATTTATCACCGTATTAGACAGTACTGCCAATCCTAGATGATGTTAGTATATACATACTGAGTACTTAGTATAAATATATCAAAACTTTTCAAAATAGGATATTTCTATTTATTAAATGACGGAATTAAACTCTTTAGAAATTTATCAGTTCAAAAGTCTTGCGCGATGCTATGGGGCTGTTCCTTCAAACTTTGATTCCTGGTGTTAGTGCGAAATGCGGAAAATATATTATGAGAATGATATCAAAGGTCAAAGCACATTTTGCAAGTTAGAATGATATGTTAATATATAATTATGTAAAAATTTTGTGCAGTAAAATAAGCAAAAAATATGTGTAGTGAATCCGAACAAGTGAAGCTTACCAGTTGCTCAATATTCCATATTATACAAACATGAAAAATACAACTGGAGAAAAATAAAGGTATTTCGGAAAAAACTAGTTACCCCAAATAATAGTTATGTTTGTATTATTAAGAAAACTGTGGAAATTGTATAGATGAATTCATCAGAAGACTCCATTTTATTAGTTGCTATTATAATATTCCATCTTAATGCGAATAAACAGTGAATGAGGGTTATTAATTAACATTTTATGCAACTTACTTTCTGAGAAGCATCTTGATGTGTGTTTCTGGAACAGTAGGAAACATCAGTGCTATCTTTGCAACTACATCTTCTGATTCTGCAGTTACAGACATTGAGGTGTCCTGCATTAGTTTGGGGGATTTGACAGTCCAGCTCATTTTTGGTTTCATATCCTTACAAAAAAAAATAAAAGGTGTACAGTGAGACAAAATGTATACATAGCGCAAAGCAAAGTACATCTTAAAATATCTGTTTATTTGTTAAAATGGCTGATTATCCACTAAAACAAAAACACTTGATGTCCAATTGAACTTCAGTAGAAAAATTACTGACGCATTGAAGAAGTAATAGCTCACATTCAAATGAAAAAAAGTTGGTTATCAGATTCATGTTGATATTAATGTACTATCACAAAAGAGCATATCGTTAATTGATTCATACATGCCACTGACTATTACATTTTTGAATACAAGAACAGCTCATCCATTCAAGGCATAGATAATCAATGAGTAATTCTCCAGAAGTGCTGCGAGATGAGAAATGTCTATTCTCATTGAAACGCTGTAAATTGTAACCATCGCGGGATAAACTCATTCCTAAACGTCTCAAGGTTCTACAAAAGAATGACTTCAAGGCTCGTTCGAAGTTCGAACTGGTGTGGTAGCGCGCGCTGGGCAAGTTCCATTGTTACCTGTTGTGACAACACTTGGTGTTATTATGCAAGACAGCTCGACTGAACATTTGCCATATATATCTATAGGAAAGGGACAGATGAGCCACCTTCTTAGATGTTCAAGACTGTAGAGGTCTTACAGGTCAAGTACATCTACTAGACATATTACTTGTTTCTGGAATTTGGCCAGAAACTTCAGAGAGCACTTGAGAGCAGTACTTCAGCTATGATCTTAGCCTTCTAGAGTAGCCAGCTATTTCAGTTAATACAATTTTCTGAAACAAAAGAGAAACTCCAGCTTCTCGCCTAGCAAGGCTGGCAGCATGATTATGCCAGGGTTGAGGTAAAGTATCAGAAGTTTAAAGGGAGCTGACTCAAAGTATGGGGTTTTTCCATCTCATGCAGCTGGCAGACCAGCATGTTTTTTTGTGCTGCCAGGATTGCTTTATGGGTCTTCCCAGATCCATATAATTATGACTTACAAAAATATAATTTCTATATATAAATTCAGAATTTACTCATACAGTGGTTCTTTAATAAGGTATACCTGCAACCCTACAATGGTATGATTCACATCTGGATGCATTTGAAAAGCACGTTTTGGTGAAGTTTGACTTGGGTAGACATAGTTCCTCTTGAGATCTGGAGATCCATGCTGGTTTTAATATAAGACCAGAATCCAAAGCAGCATGTGAGAAATTAGAGAAATGCATTTGATTAATCTATACACAGAATTACTAGACAAAATGATGTGAATAACACAATGTTCAAAACCGATTATATTCATCAAATCTTCTAGTTTGCTACTCATCTAACAACAGTGGCATTCATAACTTCTATATAATAATAGTGAATATAATCGGTGTCACACATTTTTTTTTAAAATTTGCAATATGTATGCTGCTAACAATTGTATAGTGTTACCTTGATAACTCTACAACATAGTTTAGGAAGTGCTTGGCACAAAGAACAATGGATAACTAACTAACTGAAAGTATAAATCAGTTCAAAACTAATATTAACAAAGTATAAGTAATTCATGGCAAACATAGTATGTTTGTATTCTGGATTTGCATTTGTGGCTGCATAGGTGTAGAAGGACACAAAAGGATGTCTTTTAGAAGTAACCTATTTCATTGATAAATAATAAATGAGGTGTTTCATATTTTAAATATATTATAATCTCAACAATACATATATTTTTTCTCATCATCATATTACCCATGTGTGCATTGTATTTAGAGTTGTCTATTAATTATGTGAGGTTGTTAGTCTACTTTCACATTCCCCCTCCACCCTGGTGAAACATCACAGGGTTTTGAGCTACCTTATCCTTCCTATCTACATAATGTGTATAAAAATATAAAAGCATGTATATATTTTAAAGATGAAATGTTACATACACCATACAATAATTTTTTGCTTTTAATAAGTGGAAAAATATGTCTACATGTTATGAAAAGTATTACTTGTGTCATGCTCAGATCATATGAATGACATTAGCAAAGGGATAAAAATTCCAATTTCACAGCTCACAGCAAGATAGGTACTCTTTGGCATGGCTGCATGGAAATGTATACTATGATCAGGTGTGATTCAATCTAAAGACAACACCCAACGCATAAATCCATTAATTTGGACCTTACATGATTAATTGAGGATCCCTTTGCTACTATTTCGCATAAAAATATCTGCAACATCATCATCAACATTAGTATTAAACTTCACACTTCCATATATTTTAGTTTGAAAATTTTCATTTGACATGAATAATGTTAATTATAGTATTTTTGTTGCTCTAATTATCATAGTTATGATCTTTCTCAGAAAATATTTTCACAATCATTTAAAAAAACTCGAACATAATGTATCACCTGCAATGGTATATGGTCTACTGTAGGCGCTTGGAAATGCTTAGGAGTACCATGCAGAGGTCTGTGGCGAGATCTTGGATCATCCCAAGTCGTCATTTTTGTATAATGGTTTATGTAGTAGCTGCAAATTAGTCAATTAACAGAAAATAGACCCAACTAATTGTATAACACACTATCTTCCTAATTTTTCATCAAATATGGAGTCCCAACCAGGTGGGAGGTTTTGCAGCTCAGTCATTCTTGACACGTCACTCTGAAGTCTAAAATCCTTTCTTCTGTAGATAATTAATCAACATTTCCTGGCTTTAGATTCTTCTAAAACCTAGGATTTTAAAATCAAAACTGGGTATTGATTTTTGTTTTGACTTTTGACAAGGTATATGACAAATTGACTATTGACTCAAATATCACTTTTGACATTTTCAATTCAACTCCGTTAAGCTGGGTACACATGTGAATGAGGTGACGCCGATTAAAAAGGAAATAACTTATTGAGGGTTACCTTATGTATTCTGTGATTGAAGGGAATAAGGCATGAGTCGGCCATGATTAAGGCAATTAATTGATTTCTCTGTATAACTGTATACTAATTAAATTATCCACTTGCTATACGTATAGTTGCTTCCGAAAATCAAATGCGGAAGATGTCTATTCATAATTCAGACCCATATAATATATCGTAATTTAACTATGATTTCATCTGAAATGTGTACACTCCGACACTCGTCACAAAATAAATAGCAAAAAATAAAACACGTAAGCATTTTTGGGTTATTAGGTCTTAGAAAACTATTGCTCAAAGTTTTACTGCTCCCCCAAACACCCTGCCTGATCTTATGATTGCTCTTCACAAAATTTTATTAGTCTAGTGTAACTTACCTCAAACATGATGAATAACGACCAACGATACAGTATATTCACATTAGTTAAAGCAGATAATTACACACACAAATAAATGGAACTGAATTCAACTTTCTTTACATTCCTTGCTATATTTTCTCTGGGAATCCCATGTTATTGACGGATTCAGTTCACTTCATTCCGTCAAAACAGTAGAGTAGGGCAGTGAGTCGATGCGGAACACTGTTTCGAAACATTGAAACAGGACGCTGATGTCAAGTCTGTTAATTTCTTTTGTCTTTCGATTAAATGTATGAAAAACTCGCCCGCCCGCTGCTCGCTTTTGGATGATATAAATTATAAATAAAAGTATTTTAGGGTTATGGCCGTACCCTTTTGATAGGTACAAATTCCGCTACTTTGAAGAAGAAAACGTAATTCCGCCTCTACGCCGCTACAAGGGCTGAAAATCCGCTACTGTAGCGGAATTCCGCCACGGTCGGCATCACTGATGGACGCGCATCTTACCTCATATATTATTCTGTGTGGGTATCGGCGATAGCGGCAAACCGGAGTATGTGTACCGTGTCTACACCACAAACACAGTAGAGTCATCCACAAAACAGGACTTCAATATTGCTGCATCGTCCTTTTAAATGTCAATTTTATGGATAAAGTAGGCTTTTGCTTTTTGTGCACTGTACTGTTTTATTTTTGTAGTGGAGTAACCCTATATATGTTCTGTGGTGATGATTTTTTGTGTACTGTAATGGAAATAGCGGGTGTTTTGTCAAATAAATCATGTAATGTAATTTAATGGAATTGGAATGTCTTGTGGGAAGGATTCTGTGGGGGAAGAATGAGGCACGCTGTGAAGGGAAATTGAGAATTACACGTTTGATGGAAGGACCGCTGCAAACGAATATATTTATGTGGATGGAAGTTTGATATCTGATCCAGGTGATTTCAGAAAAACTGTGTACCTCAATAAACAGGAAGTGTTGAAACGCCTTTAGAGATTTGACTAAAAGCGGCTACGTCTAGGTAGAGAATATTTCTCTTGTTCGTTGTTAAAATTCTTTCTGAATAAAATTGTATCTATGAAAGGACGGTTTTCACCACCGGATCATAGAAGGGGCAAACGTCCTTCAATGGATGACAGAGATGAGCGACATCGCAGCCCCCCTCTGTTTGAAAGAAGACAAAACCAAACTTTCAGGGGTAATAGAGACAGAAGGGACACTGAGCAGTCTCACGACTCTGATTCTAACATGTCTAGTTTGAATCAAGATGTAATGCCAATCCAGAATAGCCCAGGAATTGGACCATCAAATGTATGGTCCAGTCCACCAACAGGGATGATGAGTACAGGAATGGGTAAGTATCAGAAAGGATGTTCAAAGCAGCCTTCATTCATGTACATGATATTTGTGGTGGTTAAGGATGGAACAAAAACGATGAGATTATTCATCCCAATTTAAGATTAAAAATAAGGTCAAAGAAATTGAATGATGTTTGGTGCACAATTCATCATGAACAGGTGCAGTAGTATCTTGAAAACTATCACTAGTTTAACAGAGCAACCCATTTGCTACCTATTTTCTCTTGGTACCATAGGGCCTTGTCCCCCTCCACCCTTCTAGGCCAACCTGGTTGCTATTCCACAGTGCCTCAGCATTTTTATATGGTATGGTTTAGACAAGCACTGTGATGTTACTTAGTACAATATATACTCCACATGTTTGAATGTATAATTCTGATAAGCCTCATCAAACTTTGAGATTTATGTGTAAAAGTCTAGAATCTAGTAGTGAACTTAATCTCTTATTCCATGTGCATATTGATAAAAAAAACAATATTTTTCTCAAATTCACATATTATTTCAAATTACCATTGTGAAAATCATATACATGGAAAGCCACTAGTATATATATGTTTATTGATTTTTCATAGGTATGGGTTATCCAATGGTAGGAATGAACATGATAGTAGATCCAAATATGATGTCTATAAATAACTATGGGATAATGCCACCTATCTTGCCTCCGGATCCTAACTTGATAGCTCCAGATCCATCAATGATGATGAATCCTGTCAAAGAAATCATTCACTGCAAGTCTTGTACACTATTTCCACCAAATCCAAATGCTCCCATGCCTTCTACAAGGGATAGACCACCTGGTATGTATCATGCAAAATTTCTCAGTACCATGCCTGTTCTATAATTTATTTAATTGTGTTGAAATAATAACCAAACATTGTCTAATAATATGATACACATCATACAATAAAATGAGTTGATTGATGCAATTTGAAAAATTATAATCATTAATATATTTTTTTCTTAAATGGTATGTTTCCAATCAAAAGTAATTTTTTGTTAAAAAGTGGTCATACAATTGAAAAATCATTGATTTTCAACAATTTTGAAGTGCCAACTTCATGGAGCTACTCATTACAACTGATCTAAAATGATCAGAGTTTGAGAAACACCTAAATGAAAATCTTGAAAAAATGCATCAACAAATGCATTTGTCATTTTAAAATCTACATAGTTGTGTGGCTCATAAAGCATAGTAATTGATATATTTTATCTTATTTTCTAGGATGTAGAACAGTATTTGTTGGAGGTTTACCAGAAAATATGACTGAGGATATAATTAGAGAAATATTTGACAGATGTGGAGAGATTACCACATTGCGTTTGAGCAAAAAGAATTTCTGCCACATCAGGTTTGTTTATGAGGCCTCTGTAGATACTGCTATTTTTTTGTCTGGATATAGAGTCAGGATTGGATCAAATGCAGAGCCAGCCAATACAGGAAGGCTCCATGTGGATTTTGCACAGGTACTTTATTGTGATGTAAATTATATAATAATAATAATATAATTTAAAAATAAACATTGTAATGATGAAAAATTAATAAAATTCACATAGAAGGCAATTACAGAGCCGCTGACTGGTTATGAATTGTTGAAATTTTGTATCTTGTTTTTCTGATTTATGTAGTCATAGATATTTTATTTTGTTTCAACTATATCATGATGAAAGGTCATATGTGTTGAGTTTATTGTGAAATCATACTGTCTCTACCTTCTCAGGTTTTGAGAATGAAATGGTTTAAATGAACCAGGAAGATTATCAATTTCAATTCTAAATTTCCTTCATTGAAAAAAATATATATATTTCACATAATTTATACTTGAAATAATGTGTGAAATATCTTGTAAGATTGTTATTATAGCATTAATCTGAGGAAATCTACACATAACAAACTTCCAGATATACATTATGTTACACTGAAAGAAGAATAAGTACATTTTTCCATAATAAAAATATCATGAAGTTTTGTAATTGTAGGCAAGAGATGATCAATATGAATGGGAATGCAGGCAGAGACAGCTACAAAGAGAACAACGCCACAGAGAACGGATGGAAGAAGAACGGATGCGACCTCCATCTCCGCCACCTGTGGTTCATTATACAGATCATGAAGCTGCAGCTGTTGCTGAGAAGATCAAGCAAGATGAAACCTTCACAAAAGCTGTGCAGGTATATGCTAGTTTTGTAGGATGTCTAGTCAAATTGAATGAAAATAAATTCAAGACTTGGTATATATAATTTTGGATTTCACAACCTTGCAAATGATGTTTTACTTTTGTCATCCTCAGTAATATTCATTTATATAATGGTAGTAATATGAATCAGTATGAACTCTGAATGTACTGATTCCATCATATGTAAGAAAATCTATGGTGCAATGGAGAATACTAAGGTAACTATGTACCATATGAAAAAATATATGTTTGGAGAACAAATCTTATAGAAGTGTGAGTAAATGAGTTTTGATTCAACATCCACAACCAACAATATGGAAATTTGGAAAACCTGATCATGTATAAATATCTAAAAAAATATAAAATGTGGCATCAACCCTTGACTGAGCAAATATGTGCAAGCCAAAAGCAAAATAGTTTGGAATAAATATAATATTATGAGGAGCCTGGAAGCTAGCATGTGAGCATAGAGATACCAGTTGATAGACCACCAGTTGGTGCAAGCTCAGGTCAGGACTGATTAATACTTATTTATGCGGCGTTGCTTTCGTTGGCAAATACAATTATTATGCAATTTTAAAATATGACTAATAAATGATTGATGTAACATCCGTATATAACCCTACTCCATTAGTGTCACATAAGCTTGAGTTGGCTGATCATAGAAATATAATGAAATCGACCAAACAAACTCATTGGCAAACAAGGCACATAATGATCACTGACCTCAAGTAATGGCACAATTGGATTGCCTTTTTTTAAATTACAATTCAAGAAAGTGTCACTCTATTGATTGGAGTAATGCAATCGGCAGGGCCGGATTTCCCCGTGTTGAAACACACTTTGCAGCCTTGGAGTAAATCCGGGCCTGAATATATGGGCTGTTACAGCCAGCTCATTTAGGTGACGAGTGCGGTTGAATGGTTGATATGGTTTGGAATACTACAATAGTTGAAAGTATTCCTTTAACCTGTACTGGATTTTTAGATTGTGATTACCTGGCTGGATAGAGGCGATTGTAACAAGCGAAATGTCAACACTTTTTACTCAATGATTCAGTCTACGAATTCGCACATAAGGCGTTTGTTGAGCGAGAAATGTCAGTATGAAGATGAACTAAGAAAAGCTAAAGAATTGATGAAGAGTAGAATGCAGGGAATTTTGCTACAATGTAAGTAGTGATTATTTGTTATGTTTGATACATATTCAGATGTATATATCTCATTCAATACTGCACCTTGATCCATGGGTCATGCTCATTATCATTTTGGCTAATCTTAAATTAGCTCAGTTCTGTACTTGCTCTGTTTTATGATTTTTTGTATACCTCTAACTGTCATTAAGTAAGAAAGTAATAATATTAATGAAATTTCAACAGTAAGTCATCACTGGTGCAAGGATGAAAAGTTATATAGCTTTTAAAAATTAATCCAGTGACGGAGAAGTGAACAAGAAAAACCAAAATAATATGAAAATTCATGAACTTCCAGATGTTTTTTAGAGTCCCCATGATCATTTTAGAATTTATAAGGGGAAGCCAAATTTGGGTAGGTAGAGGGCTTACTATCATTCAAACTTTTTTGCAAACTGACCACCATACTGGAAGTTTAGATCAACCTACTTGATGCCATTACTTCTGTATGAAAAAACATGACCTGTGGATGTGCAGTAATGAAATTTCAGTGGGAGTATTGTGTAGTAAGTATATTCGATATCTTTAGTCATTTTGAACTGGGATTTAAATAAACAATGGTCAATAAGAACAAGAGTAGCTAATATGAATACTCTGTTAGACTAGATTGAGGAAAGGTAGTTTTGAAATTACTTTTCCATTCTACATGTATGATTAAGTTATCATAACTCGAAATTTTCAGTTGTTTATGATGTGTCTGATATTCCTAGCGTGTGTATAAAATCCTTTCTCTAACACACATGATTATTGATTTACGTTCTTGAAATATGTATTATTATTAGGTTGATCGATTTGTGATAGAATCATCAATGATATATGAACATACATATACATACATAATTTTCCAATATTGATCGTTTTAAAAACAACTACATTACGTAAATCAGTAGGATTGTGCATTTATTGACTAAAACGAATAGTACCACTAGTGATTGATGAATGTAACGGACGTGCATTTAACTTAGTGATTGACGGTTATACTATTCTTTAAGATCGCGTTTATTAAAATACAACAATATTACGTAAATCGGTAAAGCATGTAAATCGAATATCATCATTCGACAAGCCGTACACGCACATATCTAGAATCTGTTCAGAGTACTATTTTGTAACAATTCAATAGGCTAATTAAGTTAAGTTGCACACGTTTTTCTCAATAAACCCTTCAGCAAACCTTCCAATATTCACAAAAATGAGTATGATCTATCCAGCCAGAAAAATATTGGATTTATAAAAAGACTCTTATTTCGAATCATCGAGTTTGACTGTGACGTCACAGGCTCTCTTTTCGAAGAGAGGAAGGGTGTAATTACGGCGGCCAACCCATGATTAAACAGGATAAATATCAATGACATTGGCCGCATTCAAATGATGGATCTATTACCTTAACCGCTAGGTGGAGGTATTCATTAACGTGTTGCTCTGCAACTGTTGAATTTACGACGGGTAGTTTGGAACATGTTTTGGATTTTAAACAGGTATATTTGATTTGAAATGGTTGTCTTCAAATTATACAACATGGATGATTTAGTACCTTTTTCCATCAACGATCAGTCACTAAACTATAAATAATTTGCTGCAGTTACAGGCGCTGCGACAGTTGAGAGAGGCGCCAAATAGTTTTCTTTAGCTAGCAGAATAATGCACAATGAATCAGACTAGACTATTTTTTCACATATCAAATTTCTTATATATTACATATAGTAACCGTTTTTGTGTTATCTGCGAAATTATGGAAAATACAAAACGGGTCACTAGAAGAGCTATTTGAAATATTGAAATTATACACGGTAATTCGATGAAGCACAGTAAAGGGTCTGGGCATTTTTATTGCTGTGCCTGATTGTACCGTCTGGTGAATGTAGCTATTAAACTGATAGATAATAATACGAGTAATTGAGGTAAATTGCCGCCGAATGATGGTGGATGGGCAAAAACTTCTTCGCGGAGCCGGTTAGAAGTTACACCTGGCACGCTCAGAATATATTTTTCGTATTCCACATAAAAAATTATAAAATAATGCATTCACAATGAATTTGTTATGTTTTTTGGAAATCTACAATGCAATTATTGAAAAACAAGCCCGTTACTTAAGTCGTCGTCAGCGGCATGACGATACAGAGAAGTAGAATATGTATTCTGAACGACTATTTAGTTAGGAATATCATGACTCAAAGACTGTGAGTGGTATGTTCCAATCTGCAATCAAGTTTCCCACTTGAGAGTTGTTTTCCTGTATAGAGATAAACAAAGGCAAGCTGAATCATCTGTAGTAGGATTTTATCCAGTAATATTAGTGATATAGTCTAAATCCATATCGGCAGACGGTGATCCGAGCGCCATCTCGCGTGACTTCTGAACAGTACTTGGATGCAATATATTTGTTCAAAAGACACGTGTCTATATTAATAAAAAAATATCTTCGCGACAATCACAGGTTTGGGTGGTAAGATTGGTAAGTAAAAAGAACATAAATAAAAAAAAAAAATTTACGAGTTGAAAGAACGACACAATATCGAAGATAGGAGATAATTATCTGTGTTCAGTATACATCTCCGGCATCTAATATATATAGTGTCAGTAAAAAAAATAGTTTTCCGAAAGTCTGATACTTTACTTGGTTCATCAAGAATTATTCAACCAATAAATTTTCGTTGTTTTCCGTCTGGTATTTCAAATGCACGCACTTTGCGATCTGAGTGCTGCTATATGCATCCTGCTACTGTTCGATGCTCTTAGATGTAGCGTCACAATAGATATGATATAGCCCATAGATATAAGCCGTTGGTGTTTAACCTGATCAATTTGCCTGTGTGCCTCGATAGTCAGTCAAATTGAGCGATTGTTCATGGCCGCCTGTCACAAGAAAGTCTGGGACCATTTCACCAAGGCTCAAAGAAAGAACATTGAGGCATGGAAAAAGCAGTCGTTGGTATGTAACATCTCCTTGGAACTATGAAAATGTGTGAAGTCATGTCCGTTTTCTAGATTCGCTTTTTAAAAGTAGCAATACTTCCTCAAATTCCTCAAATATTACTTTTCCTACTGTCACTTTTCAGATTTGCGTATTATTATTTTTAATCTTAGCACTTGTGACATTCTAGATAAAAGATGAAAATAAAATACTTAGATATATAAAATCATCTATTTTAATGAACTGGATATACTATACAATAAAATAATGTAAAATTAAGTCAAGCATGTGCATATACATCGAATTTCATCTATACTTTAAGATTTTATAAAATAGTTTTGCTTTCATTCTTGTGACCTGTATTTGCTAATGTAAGAATAGACTGATTATAAATCACCCCATTTGTCCTTTGATCATAATACTACAAACTATGATGACATTCTCATAATGTGTGGATACCTTAAAAGCATTTTAGAACTTAACAATTGTCGTCAGAATTTACAGTTTAATCTGAGGACCATTCCTTTATTAAATATTGCCAAGTATATGTCTTCAACCACAACTGAAGGCTGAACATGTCTTTCATTAACTTTGTTGATCTTACGTCACTATCTGAGGGATGTTTTATTCCATTGTGTCTATGCAAGGAATGCCCATAAATACATCAAAAATGCTAAAATACCTTGTACTGTGTCAGCGTGCCACTGCAATATTTCAAAATCTCTAATATGGTTAAGCATTTAGCATCAAAGTACATATTATGCGGGTTGCTCACTAGACTTTTACTATTTTATCACTCCTAGATAATCACGACAACACACCTCGATCTTTAGTGAAGTGAACATTGTATAATTGCATTCCATAGACATGCCTGTCGTTTTTTTTTGTTAATCGTGAATCTCACTCCGATGGTGATGAAATTCGGTGATATATACGATATTCCAAAATTGATATGACAATTGAAAAATAAATGGTTCTCAACTTTCGTGCAGCATTTTCTTCAGGCTCTTGGGTTATTCTGTAATTCAAAGAGTTATGGAACTTCATTCTTAGATATTTCCTATGTTCTATGATTTCAAAGCAAAAAATCGAATTTTTTTTGTTTGTTGTATTTTCTGATTCGCCGTCCGTGAACTACTAATAACAGTTAAATGCCGAAAGCTGTCCTATCTACGTCATATACTCAGTGGTGATCGTTACCGTATCCTTCAACTTATGATGAAGGGCAAGATAGAAGGCCGTAGAGGAGTCGGTAGAAGACAAGCCTCGTGGTTAAGGAATCTTAGAGAGTGGACCGGAATTCGAAGCGCAGAACAACTCTTTAGACTCGCCAAAGACAGAACACAGCTCGCCATTGTGATGGCCAACATCAGGAGGACCTGATATGGCACTAAAAGAAAAAATTTTCTAATTTCCCGCTTTTTAGTGCAGGATGAACAAACAAAGAGTCGCTACATCCAATCGTGAACGACGTAGATGCTCCTCCTTCAGACTGGTCATGGTATTCCCCATCCGGCAAACCTATCGAAGTAGCATCTCCTAAACAAAGTTTTCCTGATTAACGGTATTTATTGTATTTTCTAAAAGAAAACCAATATTTGAACATCGACCAATAGGAATGTACGAATGCTCATTTTTGTATGGTTTAGATTAGCTTTTGGGATGTACTGAGTCAGCACATTGCAAATGATTTTTTGTACATAACGATTTATAAAATATTCGATATCCATACTACTGTAATTTGTATGGGTAGGTATATACAAAAACCTCAAAATGTTCAATCAATTGGTGAAAACACAGAAACAGGTATAGTAATGTTTTCAGTAATAATTCTATATCTTTCTAAAGGTAAGTGATGTCCCTCCGCTATTCTAGAATGAGTGGTAAGTAATTGGTTACAAAAAGTGGTAAGGGGTTGAGAAAGACAAATGTTTATCCGTCAGTCTCTTTTTACAAGGTATTTTAGATTTTTGATTGTATTATTATTATATGTCAAACAATGATCGATGTTCAGCTAAGTAATTTGTATGGATTTTTCCGTCTTAAAATAGTAAGCTATATAAACTTTGAATACTTTGACAGTAATATCAATGTTTCATGCTAATTCTGATGAATATATTGCTTTTGCTAAAATTGTGTAATTTGAACTCGATATTTGTGTGTGGTGCGTTTCTCTTTAATATCTAAATATTCTAAATCATGTTCGGACTATCAGAATTGATATATTAAATCGATACGCATCACACAAAAACAAAATTTTATTTGTGAAACCTTATGTTCAAATTACACAATTTAATCTGAATGTTAGAAGATATTCGCCAATCAAGAACATGTACTATCTACATGGATATATAGTTTACAGAGAATAAGAGAAATTATGAAGAAAACTATTTTCTTCTGTTTTTCCTTTTTGAAGTTTTTGGAAAAATCCATATAAATAAAAAAGATTAGACGTGAAAAAAAATAGGATAGTATTGTAATATAAACACATTTTCATAGTTCAACGCAAATATGCATGGTTAGCTTTAGAATTTAGTATTTTTAAGCTATTACATATAAAAACAAAACAACTATTTCATACCATTTTATTCAGTTTTTGGATTTTGATTCACAAATACATAAGAAAATGAAGGTAAGATAAGGTAAGTTTGCTCTGCCTGGTCTGCCACCAAAGAGACGGACAATGTGGAAGTATGCCTACGTACCTACTGATTTGTTAACTGCAAAAGAAGTGGTTGTTAGTATCGTTATGGGCAAAATTTTATATGGTTTTTGAAAATATGTCAGTGAAAAACCACTGATACTAATGAAGTGTCACCATTGACGTCTTATACAGTGGACTGGGTTCATTCCATAGATTTTTCATGCTGCACAACATTGTATAGATCTGCGATCTGCTAAATTTTTGAAAGTATGATTAATGGTACCCAGTAGAATAGAGTAACTGAAGAGGTTGCAATAGAGACTGGAAAACTTAAGTGAAGCTATAGCAGATCTCTTCACAAGACGTAGTCACCTAAATCGACATGAATTTAGCGGAAACCACATGTAGGTTATATTTGGAGCAAGTTTGGTAAGAAATAAACCCGAATGAACCTAATTAATTTACGGATAAAGCACTGGTGTTTTTAAGGGAAGCTACCCCTACGTAACACTTTTCCTAACGCATCACGTCATGCGTCTTTACCAGCGGTCGGTGATATTTGGCGCTTGCATGATTCCGCTGTTTTTTCCATAGTTCGAAACTGAGCGATCTTATCCACTAAATCACTTGAAAAAAAAAACGAGGGTGAATAATTTTTTTGATGAGACGACCGCTAATAGGTGTAAAATGATATTTTATCTTTCAGTACTTTGGCCCTAAAGCCTTTCGTATGAAAGTTTGGTATTGAAGTTCAACTCGTGTAGAAAAAATAAGTGTTCCGAAAATAATTTTCTACCTCAGTTGTATTTGTGTTTATATATATATATATATATATATATATATATATATATATATATATATATATAAGCTTTGACGTTACGCGTTACGCACATTTTTCAAGTAATTTTGCGCTTTCCAAATTTGTCGATTTTTGCCATTCTCCAGTCATTTGCTCCTATCTAAAAAGATCAGCATTTGCTATACTTTTCTTTAGAGATTTTAACAGTATAATCGTTGTTAAATTTAGTGCATCAAACATCACTAAATTCTATTTGACTATAACTTCACAATAATCCCACATTAGTCCACTATTTGCATGGGATTTTCCTGAACCCAGATTAGAGAAAGGGATGGTTGTTGGTGGCCAACATTAGCTTGATCTGTCATCATTGAAAGGCACTGAGAAATGTGGGATTTTCTACAAAGAAAAGGTTTTCCAATTTCACGAAATCGGAAGAAATCATAGTGCAAGCTCCGAGCATATCGGGTCTACCTGAGAACGAGATAGCAGATCGCATCGCTAGAATGGGAACCAGACGCATGTTTTGGCACGAAACTCATGCTGAGCATTAGCAGACGCGAGGTCAGCAGGGCTCTAGACGAAAGGGCATATATAGAACTGGTTAAAGAATGGCTAGAGAGAGAGATGACTGGAGGCTGGCCAAGAGGTTCATCGTAGGCGTTGACAGACGTGGAGAGCTGTGGCTGATGAAGACAAACAGGGAACCACTCCATCTTTCGGTTGGGATTCTCTGTGCAGATTGAACTGACACTTGACCCTGATAACTGAGACTCTGTCTGCCTGAAGTGCTGGAAGAAGGACGAGACATCGTTCTATTTCCAAGTGTACTTACCGCGGTCTCAGAGAACCACGTAATTTGACAGAGACAGTGGCATGGTCGGATATCGTGACTGTTATGAGGTCTGGTAAGTTTGACAGTAAGAAACCACATTATTAGTTTTTGTATAGGCTACCGAGGTTGTTAGGACTTGCCTTCCCAACACCATTGCTACTTATGTGAACCCCTAGGGGTCCACTGTAGCAAAAGTTTGTTTCGTGCCAGATTCATGTCAATAGACAAATATCTAATATACGCAAGACTCGCTCAGTCCATTGACTAAGACGTCATTGTGCACCGTAACAAAAAGTGCAATTGAAATAACTGGTCCGGATATCGTAATCTGTGATATACATTTACGTATTATAGGAGATTAAAAATGTACAACTGGAGGATCCAGGATCGCAAAGAGACGATGACGAGATGGATGTGTCGGACGATGAAGATTTTATGAGGAAACGACAAAGGCAAGATGTATCTATCGAGGAAACAAACAATTTGAGAGACGAGAATGACAGTTTGAGATGCCAATTGGATGCGTACAAAAATGAGGTATTTTTTCATTACAAAAATAAGTGTCGATCGAACATTGATCAAAACGTTGAAGTAAATTGATAAAGTTAACAGCAGTGGCGTGTAAAACGACCACGCATACCCTGGGCTGCAGGAGTTCTCCGGCATATTGGAGGCTCCTTAAGCTTTAAAAAATTATCATCATAATATCATTAACAACCCAAAAAATAAAATAGGCGCCGATAAAATGATTAGTTCCTATAAAACTGCTCACCTTTTTAAGGCGATACAGGTTATTTGAGACCCTCACTCATTAATTTATTGCGCTAAACAGAAGACTAGTTGCCAAGGTGAAATCCTCTAAAAATAACATTCTGAATGGTACTATACACTTTGAACTCAGCGAAGAAAACTGGTTGAAGGGATAAAGAGAAGGGGAGATATGTCAGTTGATCCATTTTTCAAAAACTGATTGTAATATTTTGCTAATAACGTTGAAACATTTTTGTTAATCAAATTAACTTATTCTGTGGTTGCCTCTCTGATTCATTATATTTTCCGCTGGCTGCTAATTAAAATAACATACGTATATAATAATTTGATTTTGAAAATATAATAACATTGATATTTATGACATTATGGTTAACAGTTTTATTTTCTATTAAAACCTTAGTTTGAAATATTAGACTATAGGCTAGAATAATGGTGCATTTGCATATTAAGATACAGACTGTCGAGGCAGCCAAAACGCCAGTCAAGATATTTATTCGTATGTATGTGGTTCCAATTTAGCGGCCAGCAGAAAATATAAAAAAATTCTGTCTCGCCGCTGAATAAAAGTTTGATTTTTTGATCTATGACCTTTCATATCTAGATTGACGTATATATCTTGACCCCTCAATTTCTACCTTTGCAACTTCAACACAAAAGTTTGTTAGCCTTATCTTTTCAAATTCCAAAAATATATTTTAGGTGGAAGTGTTGAAAGTAGACTATAAAAAGGACATAGAAGACAAAGACAAACAATTTAAAGTGCTTCAACAGACCTTACAGGGCATGCAGCAACAATTGCTTGAAGCGAGAAAAAGACAAAGCGAGGAAGAAGCTAAAGTGAAGGATCTGCAAAACAAATTGTCAAGCGAGAAACCTTTGAGGAAATATGATCGAAGGATATTGAGCGACAAGGAAATCATCAACTTAGATGACAGCGAGAACGAACAGTGTGACTCTGTCAGTGTGACAGAGTCTCCTTCAGAGACTTCGACTAGCACGACTATGCAAAGGTTTAACGAATGTGATGCCAAGTTGGTAGGGGTAATATCGGCCTTCTTGACTGTGCACCCTTTTGGAGCCGGATTGGACTATATCTGGTCCTATGTAAGTAAAATTGAGTCCAACATCAGACCTTCTGACATCGAGACGCTCATGAACCGGTTTCCCTCCGTATTCAAACAAGAGCTAGTCGGTATTGGAGCTAATATTGAGAGAAAATGGATTTTCCACGCTTTTAGCAGTGCTATCAACGGCAAAAGTTAGATTGATGTAGTTATAGACAAATATGTTGTTTAGAATAAAATATTTAATTTCGAAATGTGATGTTTTCCAAAATGCAGCGAATTAAACATTTTAAGTTTGTATTGATGTTTCATTTAAGGTTTTTGTTGGGATATATATATTATGATCAGCAGTATACCAAAACGTCGTGGAGCATTTTCTCACAGCCCGCACGGAATCACCGAACTCCGTAGCTGATGGTTATGGAAACTACATACATAAATCCAAAGAACTACAACATATATGTATGTAGTGTTCAGATATTCACTGAAGTGTATGAAAAATAAATTACAAATAATTCAATCCAATCATTTGGTTTCAGAGAAGCCTAGCTCTCATATTGTTTTTTGTTTTATTATTTGTTTCACAGCCCTTTAAAATTACTCTGATATAAAAAGCACCATGAAACTATTTTTGTTACTGTAGAAAATGAATTATTCATGCTAGTGACCTTCCATGCGTTTAGTTTACAATGTCATGGTTGGCGGATCCGAATATTTGATGACTTTGGGATTGGTATGTTTCCGTATCCAGATTTGAATGTTCTGGATCTCATGATAAATTATGGGCATTCAAAAGAAGCAGTATAATTGGCAGCAAAAATATTCCATTTACATTCCAAATACATTTTAAGTGGACGCAGGAACAATATTCATATTTTCACATAAATATACCTGAATACTAGCATGTCTAAATTTTTCTAAGAAGGGCAACTTCTCTTTGCATGGACGACAGGCACAAGCACAAGTATTGCAAGTAGTTCCCCGACCTGCACAAAAGCAAAACACGAAACCACTTTCGCCTTTCAAGCCTAGCGCACGCAAAATGAAAGTTGAATTAACAAGAGAACAAATGATGAAAAAATATAAGAGCAATGTTGTCTGTTCAAACTTTTAGATTGTAAGCTATTAAAACTTCTCGAATGAGGATTATTATTTGTGAAGTATTCAGGATGATGCAACGAAATTGAATAATTGCGTGTGCACTTTCAGTATTATCCATATAAAGCAGTACCTGTACAAAAGCAATTAAAAAGATAAATAAAACTACAATCTAAAACATGCAGTAGCAATATATATTGTAAACTTAAAAAATGGACAAAACATGCACATACAGCAGCATTCTGTATGGATTAAGCCTTCTTCTTTCCCTTACCTTTCCCTTCCTCCTTCGCCGGTTCTGCGACAGGTTTGGGCGGTTCTACATGGACTGGTTCTGGTTCGGCTTCCTCATAGGGGTCTTGATCTTCGTGTTCTTCATCTGGAGGTTCTTCCTCAACAGGTCTCAGTTTAGCCAATTCAGTCTCGATGACTGTGAAGAATTCTCGTTCAGAGCTCACTACAAAACTGTCCTATAAAAAAGTGTTAATATTGAAAATAGTACATAATTTTGATAAAGCAAATTATCCATTTCCAATCACATGCCTTCAATATCTCGAATTCCATTCATAAATATTTGGAAGTGTGACTATTCCAGGTAAGACTGGATCGGGACTGTAGTACTTCACCTACACCCTAGATACGCTGGAGAAATTCGCACATGTCAAATCCAATGGGAAATTGATCTGATCAAGGAAATACATACATACAAGCTTGGCTATTGTCAAGGGTAGGATCTTATATTCATAAAAAGACTGAACGAATACAAGCACATCTCGTGTCATCTATTTAGGAAACTTTAACAGCAACCGGCTCACAGAGGCAGATACCGACAGTTATATTCTTTATTGATTTGTGAGAATGACATAATTATCCACCTTCTGTTTGACACTAAGGTAATGCGCACCTTCCAATCTGCAGCATAGCATTTTGGAATACAGCCCTTACTTTTATTTTATCTCCACTGATAAATCATCAAAAAAGGGTATGGATACATGCTTTGGAGGCATCCCACCCTAGAGTAAAAACTATAAAAGACCAGTCGGCCATCGATATTTAAGTAACTCTCATGGCTGGTTTGTGTATTGGAGGCAGGTGTTTCTAATATTCCTCTTGCTATCTATTTTCAAGGTGTAATAATAATAATCGTCATTATTATGTATGAAAAGAAAAAAATTTGCAGCCCGGGCTCCGATACATTGGGCAGCTGTTCGGTTTCCCAGCGACTGCTCCCCACACTGTAACCAATCACTGGTCCCGCAAACCGTGCGCCCTAAGTAGACGGAGAGAACGGATGATAACTGCTTTCTGCATTTCTCCGGCCAAGATGTTTGCCGATGCCGGTTGAGGTTTTAAAGCACAAAGCAACGTATTTCTCATCCCACCTAAGGATCCAATGACCATAACTATTATTATCATTATTATTTTATTGCTATTTTGGACTTGCCATGAATGTAGCATCAGTGGCAGTAATTTCCACTTCGGCGGTAGCCTCTCCTCCTTCACCTGGTTCTCCTCCTCCTTCGTCAGCCTGCGCTTTTGTCTTCAGTTTCAATCGAATCTCTCGGTTACGTGCTTCCAGAATCTTCTCACGTCTCGTTTCTCTCTCGAACATCTGCAGTTATTAAATCTGTTCAATATTTTTATTATATATACGAGTATATTATATTTCCGTGAATCTCTGTATACATATCTCGTAGGCGTCCAAGATATTGCAGGATGGATCACTGCTATTTGGTAATCTTTTTCTTTGAGAAACGATTATTGTATTCGGGAGGTGATTAAAAATATTTTGTATCCTTATAGAGCAGCCTTCAATCCACAAAGTATATTGAAGTTTTATATCCTATGCCTATATTTTATTGCGGGGTCCTTTAAACACTTAAAAAATAGCTATATATAATATTCCATGATGAAAAAATTCTAAAGACGAGAGATTATCCCGCCAACACATAAATCAATACAGTTATGAAAAAGTTTTGTGTCATAATAAATACCATTAGGAAACCAATTGTTAATAGTTTAAATACGTTCTGTTTTAAACTATTAATAATGTATCTCAAATTCGAAAAATATAGTTTTTACCGCAGTGAGCAGCATCTTGTCATTCTTGTTACACACTGACAAATTCTCGCTGAATTCCACTAAATAAGTAGTGCCTCTTTGGTTTCCAACTGCTACTAATCTTCCCATTTCGTGAGTTCTCAGACATCTCAAAGGTTCATCACATACTTTCACTCCCAGACAAGCTGTTTTTTGCTGTTGTAGTATGTCCCATACGTCCAGAGTGCCATCGCTTCTTGTAGTGAAGAAAACTGATAACCTGTAACAGATCCAAAATAAATAAAAATAGTCGTATATACTTTTGGTAAAACAGGGAAACCCAGCGATAATCCTGATAAAATTTCAAATCAAAATAAGTTCGTTAATTAAAACATGACGCAACAGTGTTTTTAAACAATTTTTATTGTTAATCATGCGTACAGAGAGTGATTTGATCAAGTATGAAAATGAGGATACCTTGTTGGACTCCACGCTCCATGTGTTAGCATTGCTTTATGGAAAGAGGTCCACATGATGCAGCTTTCTCTGCAATCTTCTGACCAAATCTTTGCCGTCCAATCACCGATGGTGAGGAAGTTTTTCACAAACCCTGGATTTCTCTGGAGAGCCAAGACTGGACCAAACTGACATGTATATCTTGAAATTGAATTAATATCATAAATGAAAAATACAAGACCGAGTACCAACGAGAATTAATATAACATGTCTGGTAGAATTAGTAGTTATTCTGGTGGCTGCTTTTTCGGTAAAATTTTGATAAAATACACAATTTGAACTGCATGGAAACGTCAGAGATCCAAGAATATCTGTGAAATCCTTATTGCACTGAAAACTGATCTTTTGAACTGATGCTAACTTACTCTTGAAATGTCCTAAATCATGGTATGTACTAAAATAATGAAATAGCCTAAGGAATATTATAACATTAAGCTTAAAGCAAATATTTTCAAGAGGTGAAATGTTTTATCAAATTAAATATCTTAAAGTTTGACGTTGATGGTTAAGGCTTTCTAGGGATTTTCCCTTAACTCTAGCGTAAAAGCTGTCCCCAAAAAAAATATTTTCCCTAGGTCAGACAAAAAAAAAAAATTTATTACAACAATAGCTAGACCGGATAAATAAATAAACGAGAGCTCTATACCTATAGTTAGCTAGTTGCAAGTAACCTGGGATCCTTTGTAAACAGTCAAATCAGACAGTTCGACGATTATTTTCGAAACGCTTCACTGGTAAAAAGTTTTATTTGTGAAACTTTACATTACCTTGACGTCATCTTTTCCAACGCCGTCTTTCCTTTTCTGTTGCAATTGATGACAATACCTTGCTCTGTACCCACCATGAACCTGGTAGGAATTGTGCTTTCATATTCAAGAACTGAGGCACCCAGTGCATTAGCTAGCGATTGTTCTTCGTCTCGGTTATGGTCCAATATCAAAGTTTCTGTCGGTTCCGCCAATTTTCGCAGATCCCACCTTGAAAATATAGGTATTAACTATCATACTACAGATGCATGAGTGATCCTATCCTACTACTGGAGAAGTGATATAATTACAAAGTTCTTCAATTGCGGATGGAACCTGCGTTAAACGCCGACATCACGAAGCAATGTGAGGGCGCTAGGAATAGCTATGTTATACCACTGAAGTAACTTATTATAATTTCCTTAATTATTACAGTTATCTACAGAACAATTGTCGTAAAGCTCAGATACGTCGTCAGTTAACATTGGTAGCTACTATATTTTTGGTTGAAAAAAACCTGATATATGTGGGTATTAGAATCCGCATATCCTTGATTCCGTGATGGTCGCTAATTTGAGTTGTGGATATAAGTAACGTGGATTATCTCTAATGACAAACAACGATTTCGTTTGCGTTCTCCAGAATTCTTCTACCTAGTATAGGGGATTCAGAAAATGGTATTAGCCTTTTAGGATTCAATTTGATGACATGTATTAATGTGATGATCAGCAATGACAGAGCCCATGTATTTTTGAAGTCTTGTATACGTTTCTTCGTTTTCGGTCAGCCTGGGTGCCGCCGTTCTACCTGACTCACCAATATGAAACAATGAATTTTGTAAACACTTCAACAGGAATTGATAATTGATAGGCCGGTGCAGTACTGAAATAATTTGGTTAATGCTGAGAATCTGATGAAAGTATATCAATAATCATGGGCTGTTGGGTTTGGTTGTGGATATCGAATTTATAACTTGAACTTCAGTTTATTCCAACTGTCGCAAAACAGTCCTTTCAGAAGGTTGGATATCATCACAATTAATTTTATCTTGTACACAGAGACTCTTTCTCCCCACTCATCACATGGCTCATGTATTGCAACTTACGTATCTTTGTGGTGTTTAACGGTTTATTCTTTTTTCCAATTCTTCAACATTCGATATTCTATTTGTCCACTTTATTTTCAAAATTCCCCCATTTCAAATGCCTCCAGGCGGTTACCAATCGCCTGATTCAACGTCCAAGCTTCCATCACAAAAAGTAGCATTACGAAAATGAGATTGCCATCAAGCGCTTCCCCACATGAAATAGCCAACATTTCATTCATCCAATACATTTGTATAATGCACTGAATGAAAGTAATGAAAAAATAATTATTTCTACAAGGAATCACTCTCCAACATTTCCTCCTTTGGTTCGAAACACTTTTCAACGACCACTTACCATTTAACTTGTCCATCTGTAGACGAACTGAAAAACTCGTTTCCAGTTTTGGAGTGAATCCATAACACATCATGCACAGGATCCCTGAAACTGGATTCAGTGATACTCAACTCGACTGGCTCACAGCCCTTTCTGGTGTCCCACACAGCTACCAGTCCATTGATATGACCACTGACTAACAGGTGAGGGTCTTTTTGGTTATACTCTACGCACACGCAGGAGTGCTGAGGCTTCAGCGTTAGTAGAGGTCGGTTGGGATTTTCTGTAAATTAGTTCCATATCCATTCAAATAGGAATACTTACACAGAAGTCAGGGGAAGGTGACAAGAGGGAAGGAGGGACCATAAAATTAATATTGTTGGTGTAAAAAGTGTACGCTCCAAGAATTCCGGAGAAAGGTGACAATGTAGTCCGGCCGCGTGCGGCACTTCTCTTTCAGCAAACTTGAACCGCACAATCTCCAACATTGTTGAACATTCTTTAGGAAAAACAACAATTGTCAAAGCCAGAATGAGGCTATATTGGTCTGAACGCTAAGAGTATAGGAATGAGCGAGACAACAAAAAACATAGAAAAAGAAAGAAAAGCAGTGTTGCCGCTCTGTGCAGCGTTGTGCTAGTATGAAAATAAAGACGGTCTATTTACTTGGCCAGTGGAAGAACTACCTTAAGTAACTGAGATTAGATATCTTACCAGTGATGATTTTGGTGTCATTAATTTGCTTCGGCCAGCTTTCAGCAAACTTGAACCGCACAATCTCCAACATTGTTGAACATTCTTTACGAAAAACAACAACTGTCAAAGCCAGAATGATGCTATGTTGGTCTGAACGCTAAGAGTATAGGAATGAGCGAGACAACAAAAAATATAGAAAAAGAAAGAAAAGCAGTGTTGCCGCTCTGTGCAGCGTTGTGCTAGTATAAAAATAAGGACGGTCTACTTACTTGGCCAGTGGAAGAACTACCTTAAGTAACTGAGATTAGATATCTTACCAGTGATGATTTTGGTGTCATTAATTTGCTTCGGCCAGCTTTCAGCAAACTTGAACCGCACAATCTCCAACATTGTTGAACATTCTTTACGAAAAACAACAACTGTCAAAGCCAGAATGAGGCTATGTTGGTCTGAATGCTAAGAGTATAGGAATGAGCGAGACAACAAAAAACATATAAAAAGAAAGAAAAACAGTGTTGCCGCTCTGTGCAGCGTTGTGCTAGTATAAAAATAAGGACGGTCTACTTTCGTAGCCAGTGGAAGTACTACCTTAAGCATTTGAGATCAGATATCTTACCAGTGATGATTTTGGTGTCATTAATTTGCTTCGGCTAGCTGGGACATTTTTTTGAAAGTCAAATGTTTTTATATACATCCTGCCGAATTTTAACAGATCGTATAGAATTAGTTTTACTCCCTACGCATGAACGAGGCACGAGGAATTTGAGATAATACGTTTTTTTTGGCTGTTTTCGGAAATCTATATTACTCATTTCTGTCGATCTGTCAGCTTCTTGATCCTTCTGTCTGCGTCAGACTGTATTTATCTGTTGGCGTTTAAGTCAGCGTATAATCTCAGTAACAGCTGCATGGATGTTGATTTTTGGAGAGTGATATGATGATACTGCTGCTGTTACATGATAGAATAACATATCGGGGTTTATTATGAAGAAATCATATTTCAAGCTCGTGATCAATCTAGATAACAAAAAAATGTTGTATGTTTTTCAAATTCAGTACGTTTTATGGCTCGAAATTTTGAATTTCTTCTAACTTCAGTTCAGATTGGATGATAAGTTGAGATGATATTCCCAGATGATATATAGGGTTCCCGATTTTTGAGGTTTGCGTTGACCTAAGAAGGCTTACGAGATACAAAAAAAATCCAATGTAACTTCAAAAATATATCCTGTGGTTTGCTCTCGAATTCATCGTTTTTCGCTGGCCGTTAATTGAAACCACTTTCCTACGAATCAAACGTCACTAAAGAGTCATTCATAAGTATGTGGTTTCAATAAGCAACCAGCGGAAAATATAATGAAGAAGAAAAATCTAGATAACACCGACATTTCATACCTACTTCCCAGATGTAAGAGTATGTGGACTCCCTGGGCACTTGCGCCTGATAAACCATGTTGCAATGTGAAATAGCTAGTTTTGTTTGGTTGTCTGGTGACCAAGAAATGCGTGTTATAGGCCTGGTAGGAGCGCTTTGATCTTGATACACATTCACTGTTCTTGCTGAACTCTTTTCCACCATTGGCGTTTCTTCTACGTCAGAGAAATATTGCTGGTATATGTTGATGGCGTTGTTTTGCAATATGCAATTTTCCATGTTCTTGAAAAGAAAGATATATATTAATTTATTTAACGAAATACTACTACTAGAAGAAAGAAGTGACCATGCCATTATCAACATCGAGTGATTGCCGTCTCTCTCCATGTTATGAGGAATCAGTAGTATGCATTCGCCAATCTCAGCATGGAACCAGGAACACCACTAGTATCCAAAGGGACTTCACATCGGTGCAGCAATCATCGACGTACCAACGTTTGGGATTGCAGCGCATACCGTAAATTGTAATATTTTTTTGTATATTTTGTACATCGGTAAAAGCTGCAGATACCGATAAAACGTCAGTAATTTTTTTCTCCCAACGAATCTAAGCGCGGTAGCTCGCCAAGACAATCACAGAATGAGAACCAGAAGATATTTTAACATTATTCTGATTAGGTTTATGGAAAATACCTTGAACAATTGCATCATAGTGTGGTTGAATCCCTCATCTTTCTCGATCTTTCTTCTGTATCTCTTCGGTTGTTCTTCATCAGCTAGGTTCACGTCTTTTGGCCAACCGCCTTCTACATGGTTCATGGAAGAGTTGACATATTCCGCTCTCATAGTGTTCAAGTAGTGTTCTGCTTGTATAGGAGCACATTGTTGATATCTGTCTACTGGATCTCTAATAATAATTATTAATAAGATTAGATCGAGACTTAATGCGGAAAAATGCAAGTGCCCAGCGTTGATGCCATGGCAGATGTAAGATTTTGGGCCTCTTAAGCTTTTTGCAGGGAAAATAATGAATGATTAATTGGATCGGTAGGATCGGATATATTCAAAGAATCAAAATACGAATGGAGGAGGTATGATAAGATAAGTGTCCTGTTATTTCTTGATAGTGTACTAGAATGCATCAGTTATGTATTTCAAAACTATATCGAAATGCAATTTTGCATGAATTCTATCTACCTACTTGCGTTTATTATTTGAGAAACTAATTTTTCTCTCAAGAACATGAATAAAAATAATGCTAATTTAGTAGCTGTAGTTGAGTTATTCATTTTAAATAAGGCAATAGCATCCACGCAAGGTTTCTTCGATTTCTACAAACCATGCATTCAACTAGAATAAAATTTCTTTTCGGAATTTCTTAATAGTATTGTGATTAAAGTCTTACTTCAATATCCAATCTTTGGCTAATTTTCTATTTGAAGGAAAATTGTCTATTAATTCCGGGCCTCTATCTGAGAATAGGCATTGCCTTCCAAATTCACTTCTTTTCTTTTGGTATGCAAAGGTGATATCCATTTTTAAATGTGACCTACTCCCAAAACGCAATCTGTGATTGATGTTTGATCGATATGTCACCCTAACAACAAGGTAATTATGAGTGCGACCAGAGCATCAACAGGTACAAAGATGTCATTCAAGCCATATTTATGGGAGAATACGCAGATTATGATTGTTCCTTCGCATTTTAAGAATCATCTTCATGAAGATTTCGAACTGGCAAATACATGTACGCCATTAAGATAAAATATATAATCTTCATTAGTCAAAGGTCTACAGTTTTGAGAAACAATTCAATAAAAGAATAGTAAATGCACTTTTATTACTAAAAATTGTGTTTCAGAATTATGTGGATTAAGTACTGACCATAAATATGACATATTTAATGATTTTTGAGCTGTTCGTCCTTTTTCCTGAAAGAACCAAAAAATAGATATTCAATATTTACCGAAAAAACAATTTATAGGAGAGGATAATAACAAAAATATCGAAACGCCTACCTTATATTTGTATTTACACGTGATGAATCTATACAAAAAACAACTGTAAATATTTTTTTCAGCCCTTGCAAATGTATCAGTATGGAAGACTTTTATAGAAATAAATTCTTTTCCCAGAAGCTGTGTAAATGAATATAGACAATAAAAGCCATAGCTAATTACACCTACCTACACAACCTAAGTTTTTAAAGTTTTTCATGCTAGAGAATATACTTGAGCTCTCTATACCAATTGCCAAATATAATTTTTGTAAAAACTGAATTATCTTTTATTCTAGATTTTACTTTTTTCAAACGGTATAGTATAATATAGTGACTAATGAGAAATGGCATCTAACAATGTGAAACTATTGATTAAGGACCCTTCATAATATATGATATGGAAGTCAAAATAACATTCAAATTAATAAATATCGAATAACAACCATAGGGAAGATTTTCTAAGGATGGCTAACTGTGTGTGATATTCATTTAACTTGAGTAGTTTTTGCAATGGATTGCGATAAAAAACAATATTTTCATAATCCGTTAAAGTTATGGAAATTACTCAATACGATCGATTGATGTGGTATCTTCAGCGTCTTTAGGCGAAATGATCAACTGTTCCTTTCGATGCTGTTTTTGTACTTTCCCCCTGTCCCACCCCGGCCGACCTCCGATACAGGCACAGGCAGCGTAGACGACTGTGGTGAGTCACACTACCCGATATCCATCCGTGTGTGCTGCTAATCATCTTTGTTTAAGCGCAGTTTACAATGTTGCTTATTAATGACCACCATATTGATTTGATTTCCATGCTGGAGAATCTTATGTAATTTTAGGCAATTATTCGTCTAAAATTGGTGTAGTGGTATGAAATCATGAAGCAAGAAACGCCAAGCATTCAAATACTTTGAGTGAAAATGATGACCAGAGTTTAGCTACAGTTGTTGATCAGCTTTTCTCTAAAGTTTTATAAAAATACGAAACATTTTTTAACAAGTGCTTATTCCATAACATACGTATGGATTTCAGTCTACAAGTTGTCTTCTATATCACCTCACCATCCTGAATCCACTTTTCAATTTAAACCGTTTCAGTATGGAGTAAGTTCGTGAAAAAACAGAACTATGATATGCTTTCGAATAAACAATGCTAAGCATACATTAAAAAACGTTTTAACTTTAATTTGGTATTACGGTATCTTTTAATAAGAATATGCTAAAAAGTGCTAAATCCATATCCTTTCCGCACTAGTTCTAAATTTCTTTGAGTTGATTGCAGTTTCAGCGTCATTAACTGCTCCTTCATCTTCAGTTTATAGCACCAAAAAACCAAAATGAAAAATTCGTCAGCGTTATAAGAGCTCAATTATTGCCACAGGTTTAGTGTATCTCCTTCCGTCCGACCCTCACAAACCTGCGTTCTATGCGCCTGTGCCTCAACTGCTTTGTGATTGTTAGGTTATGGACTTGTTATGGTAAACAAACTAATACAAAAGGTGTCTACAAATAATATATAATTTAGAGATGAATAAACTAAAATCTATTTTTCCCGTGGTTACCGACGATTACAGTTTGTGTGATATGCCAGCCAGCGAGATAGATGACGATGAGTTTGATGAAATGGTTGAATTTACCAAAACAGCCAATATTGTAGTACCTATTCAAAACATGATAGTTAACAGAACTGAAGATATACTGAGAGACAATGTTGTACCCAAATTTTGGCGTGTCTTCCACAAGTCTCAAGCAAAGAATACCGGTTTTCAAAAGTTTTATAATGCTGTTTACTATCTATATGATTGTTACATGTCGTTCCATCACATTTATGATCGTTTGGTACTATTCAGGAAGCGCACAAAGCTAAAAAAGCCTATTTACGGGCTTTCTTGCCCGCATTCTGCTCTAAAATTGATTTTAAGAGCAACATTGTTCTCACATTACTGTTTAGAGAATGATGACATCATCAAACAGTTTTACGAAGCTGCACTTAGGATGGAGGATTCAGAAGAGAGTAACCAGTGTATGATTTGTCTTCAGAAAAATATAAAATGCAGTTGCATCAGTTTCTTTCAAGAAACTAATAGGTTAGATATGAAGTTATTTTTTTATTTATTCTTTTAGTAAATAGCTATTTTAAGTCAGTATTTATAGTAAGTAATTACTAATATCAATGATCTAAACATTTGTCTCACAATTTAATCAGCTATTCCATTTAGGTCTTACCTATTTCAATATTAGGTGTAATTGAGTACATTACTTTGTCATACTGTTTATGTTTACAATATCATAATGAAATGGCTATTTTTTCTGTTAAAAAGCCTACCACTTATTTGATTAGTTGTGTTGTTTGTTTGTTTGTAGAAAGCTTGGTGAAATGCATTTGTTGGAGCCCTTGGTAGGACAAGATTTAACTGATCTCATATATGGTTATATTCACTCACACATTAAAAAAATCTGCAAAGACAGCTTTGATACCCATTTTATATGGACTTTGGAGAAGGTAGGAGGGAATTCATAATTTATTTTATTTCCCAAATCTGACCAACATGGTTTTGCCAATGTGAATTTGTGAAATTACATGCATTGCTCAAATTACACACTTTTATACACAGACCCATAGGGAATCCTAAATATTCTGACTTCCCTGTGAAAAAAACTAAAGATTAAAAAAAATCCTCTTCTTTAACCCTTAAAAGAACTGTTATGACAATAACCTACTTGGATAGTTTCCACTGCATACTTGAATTATAATATGCCAATTTTTTAGATGCAGATAAAAAGATTGTGTAGTTTTCACACAGTTTCACAAATAAAACTTTTTCTTTCAGTGACGCATTTCACTTTATATTTAATCCATTGTCTGATGAAACTTGCCACTGGGAGAAAAATAATTTTATTTGTGAAACTGTGTGTTAATTACACAATCTACACAGTTTTTTGAGTTTTTCCAAATTAGGAAATTGTACCTACATACTTTTTGTGAATGTTTCAAAATTATATGAAAGGTACTCAAAATACAAAAAAATCATATAATTACATATACATCAAGAAGAATGCAGTAGTTAAAAATGAACCTACAAAATGTGTCAGGTGTTTGATAGTATGCCATAAGATATGCTATAGTTTAATTATGTCACATGGCTTCTGTTATGTATACCATTCATGTAATGTTACATATATTTATGAACTAGATCTATCAAAACCTTAGAGAAAGGGAAAAGAAAGGCACACATTGCATTATTCAGGATGAAACCAGTTTTATTCATATGAAATCCTTTTTTTTGATATTTGTGCATTTCTTTTTTCTCTGGTATGACTTATTTCAAATAAATATTGTTGTACTACTCAACAGATAGAGATGACAAATGTCTTCTATCACCATTTGTGTGTTTTTTTAATATCTATGATATAGAGGGTTTATTAAATGTATTTTCAGTGGTTACAGAATGTAGTGTTGAATTGGCTGGGCAAGATTTATTGCTATGACACTTCTCCTGGTGATGATCCCATGATTATGTTCAATAAAAAACTGACTAATTTCCTCTACAACAGTTATACTAAAATTAGGATTGATCAGCTTTTCAATATAATAATAGGTAAGTGAAGGATATCTTTAATTCTCTCCATATGATATATGTTACTTGTTTGAGTCTCAGGTTTATTTAGTATAATTACAGGTCCTATATTAAGTTTGCACTTGAAACTATGACAGAATATGCATTCTGAATTGAACAGTGCAGATATGTTGAAATGTATAGTTTTCAAAAAGTGCTTACATTGAATTAAAATTACATCGTTATGACACTTTTATTTTACAAATTTATGTTCAAAGGGGTAAAGTAACTATTGTCCAAATCATATGTTATACAACTTCTACAATATTATGATGGTTTCATATGAGGAGTTCAATATATGTTTTTTAAGATTTAATAATAATGAAGATTTTTCTTTCATGTCTTAAAAATCATTAATATCCAAAATTGTAGTATGATTCCTTTCATATTCTTTGTATAGTCCACTCCAGACTGATGAGTATTTCACTTGTGACACCCTTTCTATACCAACATATTTGTACATAGAGGTTGTTTATCTTCATAAATTCCGTCTTTTATTTGTAGAATATCCAGAGTCTCTGCCTGCTCTAGGTGATCTAAGAGATTGCCTTCCAAAGACGGATCTAAAGCCCGTATTGACAAAAAAATTGCAAAAGGCAATGGAGACCCGTCTTTTGCATCCAGGAGTGAGCACTCCTGATATATTAACAGCATATGTTGCTGCCATAAGATCTCTTAAAGTATTAGATCCTAGTGGATTATTGCTTGAGACAGTCACACAGCCAGTACATCAGTATTTGAGGAATAGAGAAGATACTGTCAGGTCGGTTCATGATAAATGTTGATGCTGATTCTGATTGTTGATTGTGTACCACTTTTTTCAAAATTCATCAGTTCAGTTTAATCATAATAAAAATAATAGCTATTCATTTGAGAACTATGCCATTTATTAGGATTAGAGAAGTATTTCCATGGAATAAAAAATGTTGAATTGCAAAGATTACCTACAGTTTTGAGTCTCTTCTGATTTTATAAAGTGACCATGTTCAAGAGTATGTCATTTTCGTAGTTAGTCTCAATCCTTGGTTATTGACAGCATGTATTAATCATTTCTAGGTGTGTTGTTAGCAGTTTGACAGAAGAAGGCCCCAATGATTTAGCATATGAACTAGTAAATGGTGAAGCTGTACGAATAGACGAAAATATGCCTATAGACGATGATGACGAAAATTGGGAGACCTGGGTACCAGATCCTATTGATAATGCACCAAGTATGTTCTATGCTGATTATTCACTGCTAGCACTTTGTAATTTCAATGTATACAGAGTGTTCCGGAAGTCGTTTGTCAAAGACGTGGGCTGTGATTATGGATTTTCTGATTGCATAAGAAACAACATTCTAGTATTCATGTATATCTACTTGTCATTTTATACAGATGTCCAAGGCAAATACGATGTGATAAGTTATAAGCTAACAGAATCCCAGTACTTTTTATGATAATTGTCTAATGGTGTACCATGCAGACCTTTCAAACAATGATTTCTTTAATTGGGCACATTCGTTGTTCAAGGGGGATGCCTATAAACATTATTAGTGGCACTACATTATGTTTAGTATGTGAGACTCTGTTAGCCTAATTAATTTTGTCCCTGGGAACAACCTCACTTGTTGAATTTGCCAATTAATTCGTATTTTATATTTTTCAGGCAAATCTTCTGTTACTCGCAGAACATCAGATATTATATCAATGTTGGTGAATGTTTATGGTAGCAAAGAATTGTTTGTGAATGAATATAGAACTTTATTAGCGGACAGATTATTAACACAATATAACTGTGACACAGAAAAGGAAATAATGTATTTAGAGTTGTTAAAATTGAGGTTTGGAGATTCACAACTGCATTATTGTGAGGTATGAATATTACAGTTTCTCTTATTCTTGAATAAAATTTAATTTAATGCCAAGCTACAATGTGTGGTGTCCATATCAGTTATTTATTCATACAGAAGCTTAACACAAATCACTCAAATTAAGATAATATTGTGCGTTTTTTATATAAGTACCGTCGTTTCCCTTCCTTCTATGAACTATTTACTTTGATTACCATATATTTGAATATTTATCATTACCTACATCATAAACAGTATATTTTTGTCACCAATCATTGATTGAACGTTATTATGGGATAATATGATGATCATACCAAATATGTTTCTAGGTAATGCTAAAGGATATAGCAGATTCAAAGCGAATAAATCAGAACATAAAACAAGATGCTGAATATACAGAATCAGATGTCCCACTCAATGCAATGATAGTATCTGCACAATTTTGGCCTCCATTCAAAGAAGAAAAACTAGAACTTCACCATAAAGTGACAGAGCAAATGAAAAAATATACGACAGCTTTTGAAACTTTGAAAGGCAGTAGAACACTATGCTGGAAAAATCATTTGGGCGTGGTAGATATAGAGATTGAGTTAGCTGGAAGGACAACCAGTTTCTCTGCGACTCCTGTTCAGGCCACAGTGGTGATGTATTTCCAAGACAAAAGTAAGATTTTTCTCTTATCACATGCTGTTGAAGTTATGTGCGCCTTATTGAAGTGTATAAATATGCTCCACTTGTCCAGCTAATGGGAGATAATTTTTTTTATCATGGAACATTCTGTTCACATTAAAGTTGCACTGGGTTCATGCTATTCTTGGTATATTTCATCAGTCATTGTAATCTCATTCAAAATATGACTCTGCCATTGATATACATGCATTCAGGTACATGGGAACTCGAAGAACTGAGTAAGGAAATGCAATGTCCTCCAACTATTCTTAGGAGAAAAATAGGGTTTTGGCAGTCGCACGGTATTATAGCAGAAACCTCTCCAGATGTTTTCTGTATACAAGAGGGACAGGAAAATAAGGATGTTAATGTACAAGAAGATATATTTGTCGAGGATTATGAAGCAGAGAGTGCGATGGCCAGTGCTCAGGATCAAAGGGAAGAGGAATTGCAAGTAAGTTATTACTTGGCCTTTTATTATATTCAATAGTCAGACTGCCGCTAAGAGAAGTCTCAGGAAATGAAGGATTAGTATATGTAATTTTTTTCACATTGGACTCTTTAGGCCCTTCTGATAGTGAATCTACGTTTTCGTTACTGTAGGCCTGAAGTTTGTTTGGAGCAAAACTACATTTTAAACTTGTGTTTTCAAAATTACTTACTTTAATATAGCAACACATTTTTTTATTTGTTCCTCCTAAGTGGTCCATAAGAAAAAAAATGTAAAATAATTCCTACATTCCGTTTATCCGGGGGGGATAACTCCGCAATTATTCATACTGCAATATATAGATATATCTGAAAGGATCACTTTATAAATTTGAATACCCGGTGATAAGACTAAACAAGGCCTGTAAACGCATTTTGTTTTTTTTCAGACTTTCTGGTCTTACATTGTCGGAATGCTAATGAATCTGGATACGTTGCCTCTAGAAAGGATACATCAGATGCTGAAAATGTTCGCTTTCCAAGGACCCACGATAGAGTGTAATATCCAGGAGCTGAAGGTGTTTCTTGACAGGAAAGTTCGAGAGCATCATTTGATTTACTCAAATGGCTATTATAAATTACCAAAGTGATATTTTCCTATTGTCTAATATTATTTAAATCAAATAAAATAAATAGAAATTATTTGTTTTTTCTTCCTATAGACCTTTCAATTTTTAGAGTTTTTGGTCACATGCTCTGGATTAGTTCGGTTTCGTTTTCGTCCATTGGGCCCTTCACATAAAATTTTAATTATTGCAGCATTGAAGAGAGAAATCTCACTAGATGAGCCTATTATTGAGCACAGACTGGTAAGAAGTTTATATGTATTGCTTATTATAAAAGTTGTTTTTATATGCATATCTTTCATAAAATCGCAGGAATGAAACACGCGATGCGTTCTGTTGTCGATTAAATTAATAGAATTTTTTGTTACGGTGATGAAAATACTAGGAGCAGTCGAAACGTTAGTGAAGTTTTTCCAGGAATGTGTATGGTTTTAAAGATCAATTAATCAAATGGGAATGAGCTATAATTTTCACGTTATTTCGTTGTATTTAGAATGAACAACTAGATTAGTTTATTTGTATATTATCTGTATCAATAATAAATTACATTTTATAATAAAACTATATAAACATTATACAAGATACCTAAAATCTAGCTCTAACTCTCCTGAATTTTCCTCTGTTATTGTTCCTAACTGCTTGAGGCTTATTAGTTGTTGTAGTCGTCGTTATAGTGGTTGTCTCAATTTTGTCGCTGCCTGTCTCATTCCCTTTTATGTCATCAGGCACAGAAATATATATCTTTTGTATCTCAGAAGCACTTTCTGTCACTTCATAAACGTTGCTGGCACTTTGACTCAGATATTCAACTTTTGGTTGCTCTATAGTGCCTATTAGAGGCGAGTTGTGAGAATCTAGAATATGTTTCGGTCCGTTATACTCTTGATATTGATTTGGTAATGCATTAACTGTAGGATATACAGCTTCATACTGCAATGGCAAAGATGTCGTAAATCCGAAACCAAAAACAGGGTTCTGATTATGGAGCTGTTGTGGAACATCCGCACTGAACAGTGGTTTGTGGTGAAGGTTCATAGGTAAATTTAAGTTGAAAGGAGGTAGTTGTGCAAAAGGCTTTCTATTGGAGTGAATAGAATAGTCCTGGTTGAAATTAGGTCTCGGTGGAAATTTTTTGTTTCTTCCGTCTTTCCTTTTCTTACGTCCATTTTTCTCAGGTGGTTTTGTCAAAAACTGATCTTGTCGCAGTGGTACCCACTCTGGTTGATAGAATGGATGATTATCTCTAAATTGTAGTATCTGGGTTTCCTCAGCATCTATTTGGGGCGGGTAATGAGACACGTGGTTCAACGCAGGTCTCTCATATTTTGATCCCTAAAACCAGAATTTATAGATAATTCAAATGCTCACGGAAGAACTATCTTTTCTCATGATATATAGATGTAAAATTATTCGGAGGAAATTCTTATACACAGGATGTTCCGTGTCACGATTTTTAGTCTTAGGTTGTGCGCTTTTATATCAACTTACTTCAAAAATGTTTTTAAAATTTGGGTTCACAAGCTCACAATCCAGTACCAAAAATAGACAAAAACAGTGCAATATATTTCAAAATAAGCTCTCTTTGTGAAGATTCGATGTCCAATCGTTATATGTGGTCGTTATTTCTATTACTATCCAGGGAGACCGTACATCGACAAGAGCCACATGTTTTTCAGATTAACGAAGACATCCAAATAATTGTGGAATGGATATCTACCAATGCACAGAAGACGTAGACAAGTACGCCCAATACCTAAATGATCTTCCATCAAGCTTCTGGGGATTAAAAATAGAAACATGTCCAGACATGATTATGTTGGCAGTCTTGCTAGGTCAGCGGCCCAAAAGCAGGAGGAGAAAATTGTATTTACCTTAACAGTCTCAGATCAGACCATCTCAGGAATACTAATCGCTTTAGTAAGGATGGGCTCCGAAGCACTTTCTGATGCTCCTGAACAATCCATAAAAGAGCAATATGTCTAATGGATGCGCCTATAATTTTATGAATAAAAAATATACACAATGTTTAGTTGGCCAGCATTGTTGCTTAGATCACCTGGCCTCCCAATTTGCATACTTGCAGGTACCTGTGGAAATTAATCTTTGCACAAATTCAAGACACAAGACAGAGATTTGGAGCATTTTGAGAAAAATATTGAGAGCCAGACAGCTTGTAAATCTAAAGCTGTTTAATTATTTGATCTATAAATATGAGATAAATAGTGTATTAGTCTTTCAACTATATCTTCAATTAAACCTACTTCATGCAATAATTTACAATTTGTGGTTCGTTCAGTTAGTTTTGGAACTATTTTTTTCAAATTCCGGAGATAACAGTCAACCGAACAATTTTTCCGAATAAAGGTGAATAAATAATAATCTAAATTTGTATTTCGAATACCACTGAATGCTTCGATGCTCATTGGAGTTGTACTTCGCAGAATGACATCAATAAAGTTTATTTGTCAGATTATGCACGTTATCAAAAAATAATATATAATCAATAAAAGCGTGTTCAAACAATTTCTTTTTTGATACGCCACTGATACACCACAGAGTTCATTTATCACTGCGTGTGTGAAAATAGATCACTGACTATTTACTTTATATACTTGATTATTATCGTAGTAGAAAGACTTTACGTTCCTGTAGATTCATTTACCTTATGCCTCAACTCCACCTGTACCTCTTCATAACTATTTTCGTTGCTTTTACTCTCGCTGTCTTCAAAACTGCTTGAATTTTCTTCACTGCTACTGCTACTTTTAGGCGGTTTTTTAGCTTTCTTCTTATGACCCTTCGACCTGGTATATGAAAAATAAACATTCTTTTGAGATAGGGCGAAGCCTCTTACGTGCATAATTTGTTGGATCCGATGTAAGCTCGATCTGCATCTGCTTTGCTCTCAACTATTGACTCAGTAGTTACTACAGAAGTTAAACCGCTCTCTAATCCCTAAACTTTCTTCCCCCTTAAACATGTTTAACTATGCTTTAAGATAATCAAGACCCTTACACTTCGATAAAGATGATCAGGAATGTAAAAAACATAAAAAATAGCTTGAAAATGCTCTCATATTATTATTTTATTTTGTTAGTTTCTCGGCCGCTCATAAACTTATTTTCGAAAATAAAGTATCATTCCTACTATGCAGTCGATCACGCGACGTTTCTAAAAAAATAGAGACGGGAAGGCATACAGCAAGAGCGATCGAAATAAGGGACGATTTTTCAGATGTGAGAACTATAAAACATAAACAAACGTATTATCTGTAATTCGAACATTTTTGTTCACGCCTCCCACTTATGCCGATAAATGAAGTTATAAATCGACTCTAGAAAAATGATAATTAATTTTTTAAACTAGAAGTTGCGATTACTGTTTCATGACATACATGCATACAATCTAAATAGTTTCACTGTATGTTATCGTATTAGTAGTAGTGCTAGTCTTAGCATTAGGTATTGTTGAATATAAGAATAGCTTGTGCTAAACTCCTCCAATAATAAAGATTATTATTAGGTGGAAAGTTATTATATATCAAATTGTTACCTGTGATGAGAGTGATGATGGTGGTGACTATGCGGTCTCCTCTTCACCCTGGGCTCCTCGATGACGATCTGGTGAACATCCCGCTTCTGATGTTCGGCTTCAACGGCATAGGCCAGAAAGCATACTACTAACACTGTCGCTAGGATGCACTTGTGCCAGCGCATCTTGCTGCATTTCTCACGCGATTCAATCGAAAACGGCTCATTTTGTACTCGAGAAGAAAGTTCTTATATGGCAGTTAGCTTTACACTCTAGGATTTGCAGAGACGGATTCAATGATGAGTCACCAAATAACCAATTTCATTTGAATCTAACGAGTAGTTTTTACTAGTGCTAAACAAGCTTGGGAAGCTTGAAGATCAAAAAATTGCAGAAACGCCAGAAAATTATTATTTCTGGGTATCCTTCAAATGCACGGGCCTCCCTACCCCTTTGATCCGGAAGAGTTATATCGTCGTGAGTAATGTATAATGAAAATAGAATCATTACCTTTTTAGTTCAAAATAATCGTGCAAAATATTGTTTCATTCATGTGCTGCTGATTCATATGTATAGCTTCAAATTATAGAATTAAATGAAAATCAGCTAAGGTGATGTGAAAATGTGTTGGTTCCGTGGATGGGAATGGTTTGTTAAACGCCCAGGTAACAAGAACATGATGACACTCTGAATTTTAAACGGACTAAACTGCATATAACTATTTTTAGAGTTAATCAAAACAATGTGCTTAAAATATACATGCCATACATTTTCAAGAATCTTTGAATTTAGATAAGAAAAACATGGTAACTAAACCGTTTGGTCTATGAAAAAATAACTGATGATACTTTCTCTGACGCGTGTAAGGTAAAAATAGAAAAGAAATGAATGGAAAAGTGATTCTAAAGCAATTTTTGGCTTTTTTAATCTTAGGTAAAGGCTTTACTTAGTTTTTTTTTCATAGGCGATTGACGAAATAATTACTTTCAACTAATTCGGCAACCTTTATCAAAGTACATAGATACAAAAAACGACAACTTAAATTTTGATATTCTTGATTGATTTCTGGAAAACAGGTTGGTTTATAAGTAGGACTTGAAATGAAGTAGTTATTCATTTTATTACTTTAATAAAGGCTGCCCAGGCAAGTGAAATGTTAGAAACGTTATTTCGTCAATCACATGTGGTTTTACTTAACGGCCAGTACAAATATAAGATGAACTAGATAGACAACAACTGGAAAAGTTCAGGAAGTAAACTCATCAATGGGCATAGCAAAATTGAACCATTACCACTAGTAGCTCATGTAAAAGCTCTTATCACATCAAATCGAAATGGATTCTGTGGTGTATAAGAAATAGTAACAGATAAATTAACATAAACAGACGTAACTAATAATTCAGTTACATCTATTTTCGTTATTTAAGTACGGCATTTTAATACCTGAAAGTTTAGCTGATTCTCTTACATTTTTTAATGTTATGGTTGATATGCTTTTGCTGGGTAGGTAGTAAAAACGTGAAAAGTTGAAAAGTTTTATAATATCCGGTTTTCCGTCAGACGCATGTTCTCTCCTTTGACTCTGGGCCCGGTGGGTTTTCTCCCGTCCCTCTCTTGTCGGGTCTGGAAGAGGTGAACCTTCAGCGATAAGCATAAAGTCCTGTCCTGTTAAATGAGTCTATGGCATGATCACTTGTGTGCAAAAAGCAGATATTACGGACAATTAAAATACGCTTATGCACGATACAGTTGTAAAAGCATCTCATCCGATGATAAAAGTGGAAGGCACGCGATTCACTGTGTTTATCGATTTTCTGATTCAGACATACACGATGAATTACTTGGTTTTCCATTTTCCATATGACCGTTAAACTTCATGCTGCAGTGCTTTCTCTGGTATTGTTATGATAATGATACTGAAAATTGAAGTTTTTATTTATTTTATTGTTTCTTGTTATAAGACGGCTTGATCAATAGTCATATGGATAGAAAATTTTGAATTTCTACTTCTCAGACATAAAGTATTATGATTTATTTCGGAATTAAATAACTTTTTGTATAGTTTTGATATGATGAAAAACTAGATAGTTCATTTCCGTCTCTCTTAATTTTTTGAGTCGTGGAGTCTCAATAACTACTTATGCTGTAGGTTTATGGTTATACGTGTTGCTGTTTTGGTAATGATACCATTTTACCTTTATGATGGAAATACATGCTTTGTATACATATATAAATAAAACACTTTTGTTCATAAATTTATTATACAAATTGTCAATCATATTCCTAATTTCGCGGTGATATGGTGGGTAATATACTATACATAGAACTAACATAATGAAAAGATAAATAAAATACTGATTATGTACCTGAACCTCACTGAGTAACTGGCGAACTGTTGCTAATAAATTGATGTCCCAGTGGATTTTGACTCGAATATAGATTTACTTAAATATTAACTTATTGTCGCATAAGTATGTACTTTCTATGTAAGGAGATTCAGCATTGAAAAATAGGTTGGAAGTTATTGTAATTTGTGTTTGCTGAAACTTTCTGGTCTGTGGATGATTCATAGTTGATAGTTGCTCTTGGGCTTCAATACAGACTTTAGTCTAGGAACTGGAGTATTTGTCGGAGAGTAATCTGGTTCCGGGATTTCCGGACCGCCGTTTTCTTGAGGAATTCGTATTTGTGATGGTACGTTAGGAGGAGATATGGCCCTAGGAGGAGTTCTGGGGCCTATTTTTCCCACTCTAGCGATCCTAGAATAAAAAGGAAGCAACTTAAAAATTTCAAATAAGTAAACTAGAATCTAGGACACATCCTGCACACGCAATACATTTTCATCAAATTCAAAAGCTGTTTTGATTTTGCTTTTCATTGACAGCGGCCCATAGCAGCCAAAAAGTAAAAATATAAAATTCAAAACAGAAATATATTCTACCAGTTTCAACCTTTCTGGTTGATATGATATACATGAATGAGATTTGGATGCTTCTATTACGTAGGATCAATAGTTATTACGTTTTTGGCCATAAGGCTTAAGTTGACTTGGATATACAGGCCTTTAATAAACGTTTCGGGTGCCCTTATCAAATTACTAAAAGGTTAAAATGTTAAAAACAGTTCTTTCACTTCAATCAACGCCCAAGACAAATAAATATAAATGAATAACAAAATTTATTCTTATAATGAAGTTATGTGAATATTGCGCTTTTGAGTTTTGAACCATTGTCCTCCTGTAAGCATGGATTGGCATGATTCTAAAAAATCCTTTGAAAAATAAATATTTTTGAGCCCTCTCAAAAACTTGTGTATATCTTAAACAGTTTCAAAAATAACAAAAATGATAATATATTCAAAATAAAGAAATCTTTGGCAGAAAATACGGCTTTTCATATGATTTCTCTTATAATTCATAATGATTTGATCATGTTTATACATAGATAACATCTTACAAAGGTAGAAAGCCTATTTACTACAGAAAAGCTGTGAGAGAATAGAATCTATTTACATTGACCTCAAAATGCTGCAAACTTCAAGTATCGGGGATAGATTGAATGACTGTTGGAAGGAGGGTGTTGAAAGTTCGAATTGATGAGAATGAGCCCGTTTGAATTTTCACTTGATCCTCCTATTGACCGCTGTTCGACTCATCATGATAGAATTTACAGAATAGGGAGAGTTTAAACGCTTTTTTGGTTGTTCTATGGAGATCCCTTGCATGCGCCTACATTAGACGTATGCACGCGCGCGTTTCGGATTTCGGAGAGCATTCCCACACATTTACAGTGACGTTGTTCCTAGTTCCGATTAATATAATACATTTATCTGCAGAGGAATATAATCCCCAGGTTCCAAGACGCTGGATATTGGTTTTGGGTAAACTAACCTTAAAGAGCCTCCTAAAAATGCAGGATCGGCGTAGGAATTGATGGTGCTTGATCCCAAAGGATTTCTAGGTTTCGGACTGTCATAATCATCGAAAGTTGTTTCGAATGCATCATTGCGGATTCCCAATTCTATTTCAGTTTCGTCGTACAGCGAAAACGGTCTTGACCTATTAAATCATAAATAATTTTGATACATAAATTCGCATTTAGAAATTCGAAAAGAAGACCCAGTGCTGGATTCGAACCCGCATCTCCCGATTTCATGTCGGACGCTCTGACCCAACTGAATCAACTGGGTAGCTGGTCAGTCGTTACAGACCGCGGATGATAAGCAGAATCACCCACAAAGCCATCCTTCCGAATTTCAAACTGCGCGCGTCGTTCGTATTTATGTATCAAAAACTCCATCTTGCGGAGAAAAGCAAGTTATGTATCATAAATAATTTTCATAAAATATTTGTATTTGTATAAATTCTGTTGAAGATTTCATATAGGTTATCATAAGGCTAGTTGGAGAAATAATTAAAATAAAACGCGAAAATAAAATACACTAGAGGCAGCAGTTTGTCAAGAATTATTAATATTTTCAAGTCCATCCTGCAAAATTCCTTATATTTATGAAAGTGCTGCTGAAGGTCTATTTTTACATATTAGAAGGGCATGTATATGAGAACTAAATTGAAGCCACCTTCCAGTGTGTGTTGACTTCCAAAAAGTTTCGTGTAACTTATTTTTTTATAACTTCGATTAAACTTATTTCTTTAATGCGTCACCACCTTATATTACGTCTGAATGAAACATATGACAAACTAATTGATACCTTAAAATATATTGTTCTATGTCTCGGTTTGTGATTAAAAACATCACGTACTTCAGATAAACATTGTGTATCTTGAATACAATTTTTATCTAAATAATGGAAGACTTTTACCCAGTAAGAACATTTAAAATATTCATCATTACATACTTATTAAAGGAAAGTAATTGGACTTACCCGGTAGAGTATGCGTCTATTGGTGACAGTAAAGATGGTCTAGCCTACAATTAGAGTATAATTTTATTTCTTCCAGTTTCAGTACTACTAATACTAAATAATACAGTCAATACTGTTATTTAAAAAATGTTTCTCTCTATTATCAAGTGATTTTTTTTTCAGTAGGCAACAAAAACGTGATGACAACTTGTGTTTAGATTACATGTAGTGGACGCATTTCATCTCTCAATTCCAAGCTATTAAATGGTAATGGTAGGAACACTTTTTCTAAGAACTAGTTATTTTGCTTGAAAGTATTCCAATTTCAATCTAAATTTAAGAAATGTTCAAAAAATACAGGTTACAATTCGCATTATAGTAGAAAAAGTAATCCTTTTAACATGCCTATGTGAGCTTCACTTATATGTAACAGAAGCCTCGTACGTATTTTTCACCCAGTTCAAGCCGTCTGATAAGTTTGAAAATTTGCACACATATCAAGGACCGAGGACAATACAATCATTTGAAAAAAAATATATTTAATTTTTTCCAAAATTTGAACGATAAATTTATTGAAAAAAATAATTGCCAAAATGATATGGGTTCTTGACTGTTAGCTAGTGAAAGAAAACGAGTTTCCTGTTTACTATTACAACTGAGTACCATTTTAGGACAAAAAATTGAACTTGAATTATAGTTTAAAAAATACACGCTTTAACAGCAACCCGCACTAAAAAGTAACCATTCATTTTCAATTATTTCGGTTTTGTTGAAGATTTTATTGAAAAAAGCATATATTGCATGACACGAACTGGTATTCATATTTCATTAGTAGCTATTCGTTAAATGAAAATACTAGTAAGAAAATATAGTAGTAAAATCAACAACAATGAATGAATAATTGAAAATTCTTGTACACTTTTTAGTGCGATTTGCAAAGCATGATTTTAGTTTTTTAAACTATCTTTTTTCAAATAACCTCTCACAAAAGCAGCGAGATTCACGCGTTTTGAGACAATAATTCGACAGCTAAGTTTTCGAAAAGGCTTGTTCAAGGTGTTGAAGTTCGACCTGATGACGATGATCCAGTTGGGTTTTTCTGGTGATAGTTGGTTATGTTGATTTGACCAGGTAATTCAGATAGTATCCATGAGCTTGGATATTATTCGGAGCAGAGTCACAGCTAGTAGTTTCTGGGCATGCTCTTTTGCTCTATTGAGATATGGACTGTAGGAGAGCGCTCTTAATTCACCTGGGAAATACAGCTCGTTGGTAGATAAGAGATCCTAAAAAATTTGCACTGGAGCTCTGCAGCATTTGGGAACGATGATAGGTATTTTGTGTAGCTCTGCAGCTCTTTTGGAGTTCAGTTTTTCATGCTGTTCGAACCCAACTTATGGCATTTTCGAGTTCATGCTGAAAGTAGTGAATGAAGGTCTTCCTTGGCTGCTTACTGTAGGATTTTTAGAAAATATTCTCGCGAAAATCTCTCCTCAGTGATTATACAGAAGAAAAACAGAATTTTTGTCGGAGAGCACTGACTACACACAAGAATGATCTTGACGAATTAGGACACGAGATATATTCGCTTCTGACACCGATGAAACTGAGGTGATTTTTGATATTTGGGTGTATTCTCCTTCTCATTGATTTTTCGACGTAACTGCATTTTTATACGCTGCATATGACTTGATGGGATATGCTAATCTGCGCTTGTAGAAGCTGTTACATTGGCTTCCTGCTCTGTGATAAGAGTTCCCACTGAATACACCCTATACATCATGTTGTGGAATATACTAATTGCTTTATCAATAATTAACTCACACTTTTTATCATTCTTTGAGCCAGAATTGTAACTAGTACTCCAAAAAAGACGTTGAAGATCCACAAAACATATCCCCTGACAGCTGCAGACATTATCAATAAGTAAATAACCAGGACGTCTTTATTCTGTAAAACATAAAAAATTGTGTTAGTTCCAAGGTAGCTCTACAATTACTGTTCTGACATGGCAGTGAACAAAGGTCCATGTGATGAGTTTTCGGAATAATATCTGTAGTTTGAAAATAATCATTGAAGGCCTAGATTCTGCAAAATTCCACTAATAAATTGGCCTACGAGGAACCTTTCGGGAAATTTTCGATTGATAAGGGAATACTTACCTGTTGTTCTGAGGCAAATAGACTTCTCATAGCAACTGGCAGAATCCTTGCAACCCCATCGGTGGTATCTGAAAACGTAAACACTAACTTAAATTATTGCCTATTTTCTTATTTTAGAACTATGCAGTACAGAATTTAAGTGCAACTTTTGTTACTGTTAATATGTTTTAATCGAGCGAAGTCAAGCTACTTGACATTATTTTTAGGAGTATCAATAGCTCTTCCTCATCATTTATTATCGTATGAAGGGGTAGAAGGGTGATAGAACGTGGCAACCCTCCACTCACAATTTTTGGGGCCTCAAAAAAAATCCGGGTCCTCAGAAACGAAGTTTTTATATACTGTTCTTGCGAGGGTTAGCAGGATATGTTTGTAATTCCTTCATTCACTCGGCCAGTTATCCTGGATAAGCCATACAAGGAGGGCTATGGGTATGAGGCAGACCAAGAGGTTGACAGCAGGCCCCAACAAACATAGGAAACTCTTGCTGCTGAACAGAAAGAGGGATTCGAGGGATTCACTTCAGTTGTTGGTTGGGATCCGCACAGGCCACTGTAGACTGAACAGTCTAACATCATGACCTTTATCAAGAGGTCTGGTAGGTTCGACACTAATTACCATGTTAGCTTTAATCTTAGAGATGCTTCTATATATATATATATATATATATATATATATATATATATATATATATATATATATATATATATATTAGTAGGCTGAACATGGCAGTCTAGTTTGAAAACAATTAAGCAATCCCACGTTTCTTCCTTGGGTTGATCGGTGTTATATCGCTTATCTCCCTAGCTGCAAGCAACTAAGACACATTGCCCCCTGCCTGGTTCTGCCACTGAGTAAAAAGCATTTATAGCCGCTGTTTGTAATGAATAAACATTGTCATTGAGACGGAGAGGAAGCAGAGGACGACGTCGTAAAATAATTAATATAGCAGTTAATCTATTTTTGAGAAGATATTCCTCGAAATAGATGATCGGATTCTGCAGCATCACTAATATCTCTTCCAACACTAATGACATTAAATTTATTTGCACTTACAAGAGATGCGATTAGTATTCTCTCGGCTGCCTCTGGATCCCTTAGCAAAGTCAAAAGAATTCTGAGTGATTATATCATGATCAATAGTTTTAACACTGATTTCAGGAAACCAGAGTAATTCATAAGTAATTGAGGAATTTGAAACATAATAATGGTTTAAATTTATATAGTTAGATTAATTGATCTGTGATTATTATCACACTCTAAGTGCCGTTTGTGAAAGAGCCGTAGTTTGGTGTTCATTGTTGAACGCATAGTTATTCCAATTCGTTACCTGGAGAAGTGGTAGTAAAAATATCTTCCGTCACTGGAGGGTTAATAAGACTAGGAGATGTTGTTACTTCCTGTAATGATAAAAGTAAAGTGATATGTTTAGTTTTTTTCCATATTTGCTTTGACTGTTGCAGACTTACTACAGGGAAGGTATCCTTTATAGTGACATAATCCTTAGCTAGCATTATCATTAATACCAGATCTACTATAGCTATTGTGAAGGTGGTACAAGACCATCCCAACATTATCTTGGGAATATATTTCTTCCATTTTTTCCTACAGGTGGCTGAAATTCGGAAAATTGATTGATATTATTCGATGTGTCACTTCGACCACTACTTACGAATAATCACAACACTCATATAAAACAAATCTAGCAGACTTGATTAAAACCATAGCAAATCCGATATGTTAGAATCTGTTCGTTATTAAATTAAACGATAATTCTAATAGAATGTACACGTTCTTCTCAAAACCTCATATGGATGAGTATTTGGATTTGAATAATCGGAAGTATTTTTTATAGCTGTTCAGTTATTCAAGTATTTGCTAGCTTACCATGAAGTTCATACTGGTTTGCACTTCATATCCAGAAGAAGCATATTAATCGCCAAAATTTACGACATTAATTTCCAGTTTCATTCGGATATTCAACGATTGTGTAAAGATTAGTTGTTACGTACTACATTTGATGACGTCATTTTTTGCAGAATCGTATAATAAAGATATTCAAAATAAAATGGTGATTTTGTCCGGCAAATTTCCGGGGGATCGGATGCCCTAAAGTACTTAAGAGGAATTTACAAAACAACTCCCCACTATAGTATATTCTCGCTACCAACAACGTCTGATACAACGTAAATGATAGATATACAAAGTCACGACGGTAGGTCATCAGGTCAATGCGTGGATCCAAGGACGAATAGTACAACTTACTCTTCGTTATTATTTGAACACTGAACAAAACCCTCCCATTAAAAAGTACTTAGTATGCGTAACATGGGAGTACCCGTTAGTCCTTCTGGTTTGGTAGTCTGGCGCCTGATAACTTTAGCGTCTGTGGCCAGCTTTATGTGCAAATAGTCTGCGTTTCAAAAACTTGGTTTTGCTCTTTTAAGATACAGAAATCGATGACGCTTACCCCAGATCAAATAGTTGGAGAGTGCCGACCAGACTAAACACAATGGGATGTACAAGATCATGAAGATATTGAAGGTCCGAGGCACTACACATAAATCATCATTTTGGTTGCTTTGATTGGGATCTGAAAGAGGAAAAGAAGTTTGGGATTAATTATGAATGAGCGGAGCTCGTATGAAAGCGTATGCTTTTAAGCTGGTCTTAGAGCTTTCGTATCGTAACGTAAGTAGGGTCGCATCCTTTCTCACCTGATATTCAACTGGTATTCTAATAAAATCTAAAAACTAGTGGATAAAGTGAACAAAGGACAAAACACAAGCCTCAACATTAATATCAGGAAGGCGAGTGTGAAACTAAGACCGTGTATGGTCAAATGTAGTTGGTTGGTCCTGATTTATGGAGTGGAATATTGGATCCATACATTTTAGAATTTGAAACAGTATATACGATTTTAGATATTTTATGATATATGAGATCCAGAAATTTCGTTACACTCACTCGGTTCCACGGGGCGGAGGTTCAAACATTTCATAAATAAATCTAATTTTTAAGTTTTATACATTTCTTATACTCATATTAGGATGAGTTCGAAAAGTTCCTCAATGTTTTCATAATAGCCGTAAAATTTTGCATAAATCTTTGTTTCATATATAAGACATGCTTATATATTTACCCAGAAAATGGTCGTATAATATCTTTTCATAGTCGTTGAGATCACCAGGTTCTATTGTCATTTCTCGCTGATAGTATAGGGTTGATATAATGCAGAGACCGAACCATGTCAGTGCTTGAATCTGAAACAATAGGTAAATCAAGGTATTGTATCGCCTATATAATCAGGTAACTAAAGCATGTCATGATAAGAAGAAATGTTACACACTTACATCTTTCGAGTTTTTCGAGTTTTTGTTCAAATAATGTTTTTAAAGATTTCGTCGAAACCCATATGAATATTAACACTCGAGTCTTCTCTTATCAAGCTTCTAGAGGTTAACATAAAGAATATTTTGTGCTCCTGGGACCATAATGTTGTCGGCTCTGCTTAGTCTCATAGGACTAACAACAATCCGAAATGTTAATAAAATATTTATCTATATAGTTTGATCAAGCGAGTGCGACAAGAAATCCATATGGATATGGCCTGTTGGCTCATTGCACTAGCGGTTCTGAGCAAAATTCTGAGTCACCAAATTTGTAACCTTGAAGACCAGTGAATGAGTAAGTCATGTATTATTATAAATCAGTTTAACTGAAATGCACAAACAATGATTTTATTTGATGTTTTATTAATGATATAAAAATAGATATGAAAGTGTCATCAATAACTTTTAACATAAATCTGGAAAGGCATAAGGTTATGTGATAATGAATAATTTAATATTAATAAATGTTATAAAGAAGATTAATAGACTACGACTGGACCAGACAACAAACAATGACCGACAAACAGCCACGTCAGCAGACCGGAATACCGCGCATCGGGAACCAATCAGAACAGACCGCGCACAACGACACGTCACCGGACGGGGTATAAATAGGCATGAAAGGAACGTGTTCGCCAGTTCACCTGAAGATGATTGAAGATATCACATTAATCGAAACGTCGTGAATCTAAAAATTTTATAGACAATGGAAGTCCGAAATCAAACTTTTGATAAATCCACCTTGTCTTCAAGTTTCAAACAATGGTTATTAGTGTTATTATCCGAGATAGCGCAGTCTAACATTTACTATGGTATGTAGAGTCTATAGTATAGGGGCATATAAGCTAATATTCATCATTTTTTCGAACTGTGAATATGATATGTCTTGCTAGGTGCGTACACTCTTCTAGATGTAGACCATAAGCTTTAGTTAGTTTTGGCAGCATTCTACTGATGATTTCATCCAAGCTAAGTAGGAATAGCTGTTTTATTTGGTGAATACAAATTTCTGCGGCGGAAGAGACGCTGATTTAACAAGTTCGGCAACATGGTCATATTAGAACATGTTAGAGTCGATGTTAAAACCACAAGCCTGATTGAAGATGGGCATCCTACATCGGCTACCATTGTATTTGTAGATTTTTATCTGGGTGGTATGATGAAGTTGCCGATATAAGGACTCTCTGAATGATAGTAGTTTGCCTTGTTATATGAGGGATACTGTCATTTCCGAGGCTGTGGATTGAATTAGACATTATCGCCAACAGTTCGTTGATGTAGAGTAGAAGAGGTTTGGAAAAAGAACATATCCCTGGAAAATACGGGCGGTGATGGGAGATATATCGATCTTTGAGAAAACTATCCAAAAATTGCAATCTACCTGGTGGCAGCCTATATACAGCAAGCTTGACGAGAAGTCCCTCATGCAAAAGCTTTCAATATATCGAGTGCAAAGAAGTTTTGATATAGGTTTTAGAAGCCATTTATGAATTAATGAATTTTTTTTAAATATTTTCTTAGAACGCATCACTCAAAAACATTGTTATGGAGACAATTTTGAATGAGTGAACATACGTTTTTTGTTCTACAACACAAAATGCTATTTCAATTCTTTAAAGCTACTATGTTTTACATTTCTCGGGTTCTTGATTTTTGGACAAAATTGTTGTCGGAAAAGTCAAATTTAAAAAATCCATTTTTGTATGTTTCATTTTGAGGTATAAAAATTATATTCAGAAATTTAGACTTCAGAAGCTTGGATAAACTGGAGAGTTTTTATTGTAATAATTTAACAGCCTTAATTTCTGTCTTTCTCGGATCTTCGTTTACTTTGAGTCTTATAATAAAAATATGGAGTTCAAACCTGTTATGTGTAAATAATTTGAATATTGATTCATATCACTTTGAGTCAATCTACTTGACACTATCTTTTCTAGAGATATTCAAATTTATTGTTGCTATCATTTTCTTATATTATTATAATACTTTTTTATGTGTTTTCATTAACAGAGTATTTTTATGCAATGGACAGAAAACAATATGATCACGACTGAATGAGTCATGCGTATTGTTTTGAATAATTATTATGTCTCTCATGTTAAAATTAAAAACACATGATTTTAGAAGCTACATCAAGCAGCCTTACAAAAATATATCGATAATTTAATTTTTGGTGCTATTCTGGATGAACATATATTCATACTTTTGGATAGTACTCACCGTGGTCAGTATGCAAGCGATCAATAATACTGCCTTTATCAGTCTCTTATCACCATCTACTTCCATGTTTGTGGGTTGGGTACGACTTAGGTGTTACATATCTCGCGATTTCCCTGTAGCACACAGATAGGAGCTAGGAGGTAATAAAGCAGGTCTGCGACAATTTTATTTTGTTTAAGTGATAACAAGGTACTCTATGTGTATAATGTACACATTCATATAACAATTTTTTGTTGCGCAAATATCAGGTCTTATCATCGTGGATTTCATTATACTTTTATCTGATATTAAGCTCTGCTCTGGTATTTCCAGTGGCGTACAGTAAAGGTGGGTTCGGGATTATAGGCCAGTCTCTGTACTTGAAAAAACACCGTGGCATTCAAGTGGAAGCCTTGCGTAACAGTTCGAAGAGAACTGTTCTTGTCAACGTTGGGCGAAGGGCGGGCTTATGGATTTCCGCATATAATAAAAAAAATTAGGTCAAATAGATCAACTTAGCTCTTGATACGCTTTGATATAAATCCAGTTTAAAATGAGGCACATATACAACGTTTGGGCATCTTTGAATATTTTTTGACAATGCTCAAAAGTAGGTGTGGAATGGTGTTAAGATAAAACGTTTTAGGAATTTTGGAATCATACAAAACTACGACTTGAGAAATCCGTAACTTAAAACAAAATGGAAAACTGTGATCGGAAAATTCCTAAATTTTAAGCTCTCTAAAAGATGTTTTTGACCACTCCCTAAGATAATTTTAGAGTTTTGTTTTATTTTTACTTCTTATGTCTGTATGTCATTCCAGTAATCTCTGATCCCTTCTATAGCAGGGGAAGTGAACTTTGTCTTGGCCTTACTACAAGGTGAGGCAAGAAAACAAACAAAAATAAAAACCATAAAACCGCGTTTTTGGGCATCTCTAATCATTTTCAAAATGTTTGGAGGGGTTATAAATTCGGGATGGGGAACGTTGTCTCAATCATTTTTGATCACAATGCGTTCCTAGCTTTGTGTGAAATGAGAACTTTGGCGGGTTGATCGTAGGAGAAATAAATATAGAAGGGGGTAGGAACAATACCTCATATAACTCGTATTATTATGTGAATAGTCAACCTCTTGTGTAGGCATGGGTGGATCTGCGATCCACTGGGTGCGCGATGTCAAGTCAATCTCAGCCAATGCCGCGAAGTGTGCGGTCACTGTTATGCGTCATGTAGATAATATGAACCTATAACTGTGGTCCGGTCCGAATGAATAACCAATACGGCTAAAAAGCGGGAATTCTTGGATACATTTTTCTGCGCCTGCGTCCTACGCACCATGCGGCGCAAAAGGTGGCGGCTTAAAAGGTTTCCTGCCAGCTAGCATGGTACACTCTTCAACCTCGAAAAGCTATCATGAATGGCAACAAATAAGTACATTTGCTTAACATGCGCAGCATAATTTTGTGTCCGCAAGCAGTGTGTGTGGTCTATTGTAAACGCAGCCTTAGAACACGGTCGATTCGTCATACGTCAGGGAAAACAACTGGGTTTCCCATAAGTATATTGAAAATTGTATTCTCAAACTAAAAACCGTATCTTTACGGCCTGGGAAGTACCGAGGTAATCACGAGGAAGTTGATAAAATAGTTAGCGAAAGACATGTCGGATGTGGAAGGATCGATTTGGTAAGTGATGAAACTATACAGTTGATAGACTCACAATGTGCATTTATCTATATAAGGTTATCACGAGAATGATTTATTTCAAAGAATTATCAAAATCATTTGATATATGTGTAGCTCGAAGGATTTAATCAATGATAGTTTTTTTACGGATAATTATCCAATGCATCATGATACGTGCCATATGCAACTACCTATGCGATAACTAGATAAGATATGCAAAAGCATATGATTTAAGTCCCATAGTGGATAAATTTTGGAATAAGTGAGGAGTTCGTCAAGAATGGAGGTAGGCAGAGCATCAGCTCCAGAGATAGATGGCATCAGAATCGGGAGGTATTTTTTTAGTTATATTTGATGTTGTGCTCGCTGACTTATTATTAATTATTATTGAAATCACAAATCTTTAACTTCGCAGTAGAATCATGGAGATATTCTATTTTTCCGATATATCATTTCGAGCATACGATGTAGGAAGTAATTTTGAGGAATTATTTATCCGCCTAACATATATGTAAATAAGTATACCGATTCTTGGGTAATCTGGGATTAAATCGACCACGTACTCCAACCGTGCCTTGTTGTGTGGTGCAAACAAAGGGAAGGTTAATAAGAGACACATGGATTCTTAGACGACCTTACCTTGCAGGACACACCAGATCACTTCAGATTATTTTGTCATCGTACTGCGGTGGCCTAGTGCAGGATCCCCGCAATCGAGCGGTCAATGCTTCCCCACCGAAAAGCCTGAAGGACGAAAAACCTCTCTACGGAAATCATTTCATACACCCGATTGGATTTTCATCCTCTCCGAAAACCTTGAAGAGAAAAAAAACTTCTTCACATACACATTTCGTACAAAAAACTAAAAAAAAACTCCCCATTGACACTATTTCCCGTCCATTTTGGTTATTATTTTGCACTTCATGGATACTGCGCCGGGGGCGAGAGCCCTATTAGCCCTACCCTAGCTGTTATTATTTAGCATGACATTTTGCACAACACACGTCACACTGTTGAGCAAATTCTTATAATATCATATATCTAGAATTTTCAAGCAATGTAGCCATTTTTACCATTTCAAAGGTTACTTCAGGGTATGTCAACCGCACATCTCACCGCACCTAACACCCGCGTCATTTTCAACTACTAAGCAATAAGCATCCAAACATGAGCTCGTCTTGATCTTTAACGAATGAAGATGATATTTTTTAAATTATCGTTTAATAAACTGGTTCTTTATTAAAAACAGATGAATGAAAAGCGAAGCTACCTTGGTGAATTCCACTACGTTTTAAATACTATCCGGCTTGGCCATTGTAGCTATAGAAAATGAGAAATTCATTATTATTGATACTGAGAGCATATTTGAAAAATCGCTGACCAGTCCAGTTCATTTTTACAATTTTAATACATTTTTTAGTCTGTTGTTTGTTTTTACTCAGATTTACGAGTAGCTTAGTTTTTGCTTCAGTTGATGTGTTTTATTTTTTATATTTTGAATGTTTTATTAACAAATACAATTCCTTACCCTAAGATGTAAAGAGAGCTAGAACTCAAAAATTATTTAAGCAAAGAGAACTATCAATGTGTAATTACTCATTGTAAACTGTTAGCTTATGCTTTTATCAATGAATAAATAAAAAAATAAAAAATTAGTTTGATTATATTGTTATAAATGAATAAAACATAATATGTTGTTTCTTATCTTGCCCAGTTGACCTTTGAACTTTTGGGGGTATATTGAATGGTTTTCCGCGCGGGCGGGGGGAGTCTCAGGTGCCCTGGCCTAGCGTCTACAGCCAGGAATGCTGAAGACGAAGAAGTTTTTTTTGAATTTTGCTCATTTCAAACGCTTCTTGAAAACCGTTTCCAATGTTCTCAAAGTTAAGGACGCTTACTCATCCGACCAGTCTTCTCTATTGTTTCCCAGATGGTAACACCACGCGACAACACACAGTGATGGTACGTGCTCGCTTCAATGGTCAGAAAATTACTGGTCTGAATGCATGTTCTCCAGATAGGTGTGTGAACACAATTTGTGTCTTCAATCACTCGTTCCACTTATCCTATAGTTCTGCTCCTCGAAATAGTTTCTTTATATCGGAAGTGTAAAGATATTTTTTTTGAATGGCTATCAAAAACTAACTCATGCATTTATCTTTACGTTCCTTTATAAAGAAGGAATGTACCAATAGGACCTCATCCAGAATCAGATGTATACGCAAGACACACGTACAGAGGCATAGCTCTGATTTTTAATCACAAATATTTCGTCAAGGACCATGAACCAAGAGAAGGAACAGATAAAGATAGGGACGATATGAACTCCGTACTCGAAGAGATTGGATTTACGGTACTAGTGCACAATGATCTTACTTATCAAGATATCCAGAAAGAGCTTGACAGAAGTAAGTAGATCAATATCGAAAACGAGTAATAATGTGGTACATGTTATAAGTAGCAAAAAGAGCGAAATCGAGGTTGATATTGAAATGCATTGAACTCATGGTTATATGATACAAGTTATTCATACCTTCTGTTAATGAAAAAATCTAATTTGGCCATGTCATCCTCTCCATATTATTCACACTATTTTGATCAGTGCGTGAGCATACAGTTAGCCTTTATTACAAAAATATTGCATCATACTCAATTTATTCATTACAAGGTGCCTAAATGTTCCATAAAAATCTATACGTTTTGCTAGTAAACTGTGAAAAATAAATAATAAAAGCTCAAACTTCAAAAACGGTACACTAATTCCCTAATTACAGAGTAAAATTTCAGGTGTATAATATATTGTAATAAAATTAAAACAACTTTGTGTTTCATTCTTCAATACAATTGTTGATCACACTTATCTGTTCATTTGGTCCTCAATCTCGACTGTTGTTCATTTTCTTCGTGATTCTCGTGCTCTGGTGTGTAAGTGGCTTAACTTCGAAGCTTGGATTATTTCAGTCTTCGAAGATTTTAAAACGAAGCTGGGGAACCTCGAAAGTTGTACCTAGCTTCTTTCTGAGTCATACTTTATATCATGTTGAATATTAGTTGTCTATCTAACAATAACAAATTAACGATGGTTTTCAGTTTCAAAACTCGATCATACACAATTTGATAGTTTGTTACTGGTGGTGATGACACATGGCGATAGAGGAAAGATCTATGCAAAGGACCAATCCTATCAAACGGAGACTTTATGGAATTATTTCACACCAGACCGTTGCCCTTCCCTTGTTGGAAAGCCTAAACTGTTTTTCATACAGGTGCGACTAGTTTATTGATTAATGTGTATGGAATATTATATATATTATCGATTGATAGCTAAGAACTTATTTTAGGCTTGTCGAGGCGACCTTACCGATCCTGGAACTAAGCTTTGCTGCTACAATCACCATATGATAGCAACAGATTCAGGTTCAGTTGGACATAGGTTCTATACTTTACCTGCAACAGCAGATTATTTGATTATGTTTGCGACATTTGATGGTAAGATGCATACATAAACAATCAAAAAACATCAGCGTGCTGGAATCCCTCTACTGGCAGTACTGTGAAGTTTTTTATTGTCTGTCATATTTATACGACAAAGTGCTAAGTCAGAGACTTATTTTGTCATTTGAATAAATTAGGAACCTAGTTCTCACTATGAACTCTATAGAAAGACACAACGTTTGACAAATGGAGATGCACGAAATCTGTCAGTGTAAAGTTCTACTATGAACCTAAAATTGGATACAATATCTTGACTATAGGATTGTAGTTCTATAAGTTAGATAAGGTAGAGGATACATTGAATTATGAAAAGCATACATTTAAGTATATAAGAATTTATAGTAGCTATAACTAACTATAGACAAATGAACAAATACGTATGAACAAAAAAGGAAAGCAAGTACACTAGTAGGTTTATAGTAGTACTTACAGCTAGTACAGCAAGTTCGGCCCACATGGATGAAAATCGCTAAAAACCTGGCCATGAATGCGAATTTTGAAATTATCCTTTTAAAATAGTTGTTTGATATAATTCAGAGGTGACGTTACTGAGTAAGTTTCAGTGCGGTAATCTCCATATTATGCTCGCAACAGCTCAAACTGTTATATCAAGTTGTCACTGTTACTCGTATGCGAGTCGATGCCGTATGTTTTCTTGCTGTGAAAAAATCGCTTTTTACTGTTGAATAATGTAATATTGTTTTCAGCATGGTGCGATAATGGTCAGTATTTCTAAAGGAATGAGAAATGATATTTTGATAAATTGTAATTATACAGCGGCTTGTGTTTAATGGCGTGACGCGTATTTACTTGTGTTTCATCACATTCATATTAAATAATTTGAGACGTTCGAAGACATTCGAGATCCCAGTAGATCCTTACAAATTAAAACATTATGGTCATTGTAAAAAGTGTGAAGCCTTGAAATGCATGATAAAAGACATTCAGCATCCTTCTGATTCGTGCTGCTGACAAATTACAAATTTTGAGACCACATTTCCTCAGATCTCAGATGCAGACTCTTAATTATGATTTATGATCCATTTTGCTGAGTTACTTCTTTTCTGAAAGATAATTATCTGCCATTTTGTGTCTGCCATTGCACATTTGGATTCCTGAAGACATTTCTTAGTACGTCAAATCAATTTCTACAAACAACCTTCTGCCATTTTCCGTCCACCACTTTGAGATAATTTATGAAATCAGCGACCTCAAAAACCCTCTTATCCTCAAGTCCGTCAAATCGATTTATTCAACGAACCATCCGCCATTTTGGATCTTCAAATTTTGATGACATTTCTGAAAGCAGTGAATCCAATAATTATAAGTTAATAATTTACAAGAGAAACCTCTACTGTTTTGTTTTGCCCAAAATTCGAGATATCAGCAAACTGTGAGCTTAAGAGTTGGTTTACCGAGCCAAACTTGTGAAATGTAAAAATGAGGTCGGACACAATTTTTGAGCGCTCCTACATTACGATTTAACTCGCACGAAAATGAAGATACTCGTAGGTATAATAAATTGAATACATATTTTTTTACTTTCAGGATATGTAGCTTATAGAGATCTCAACCTTGGTAGCATTTTTATACAGGCTTTGGTTCGATCATTGAGGGAATTATACAGAACAGAAGATCTTCTATTCATACTTACTAAAGTAAACAAGGACGTAGCGATAGGGTTCACTTCATCTTCGGCTACCCTTACGCATCACAAAAAGAAAGAGATGCCTACTATTGTATCCACTTTGACCAGGCTATTTTATTTAGGCTAATAAAATGAAAAATAATGTATTTGTAAAACACATAATATTACCAATTGTTGTTTTTCGTTACTTTTTCAATGATAACAAAAAACTTGGAATACATGACTCATAAAATTATTCATAAGTAGTATCAAAAATTACATATTATGGTACAGCTTGTCATCCATTTTCAGATTCGATATCTAGGTACCAAGCGTTCAAAATAAAAATATGATCATCTCACATTATCTTTCAAAAAATGAGGTAGGTTTAATGTTTTAAAGCTATTTAAATTTTATGTGCTATATTATGTTGACAAAATTCTTCTTACTTCAATAACTCCGTTTTAAAAGTTATCTCGTGTATATATAAATTCAAAAAATAATCGTTTTACAGATACACTGGCAATGTCTCTCCAAAAAACTTCATTAATCCGTAAAGGCTTTACTTCAATGCAAATACGATGTACTTTATCATTATCACCTACTATGATTTGTTTACAATTTCAGTACTTCAAGTAACATGTAAAAAATGATTTTAGAACAATGACATTAAACGGAACTCAGCTTTCACTCCACTTAATATTTGATGTACTATATATCATATTTAATTTTAGTAAATAATAATACTTTATTTTATCTATAAATCTGTGTATCTATATTTAAATATAATACGTTTCAGTCGACAAGAGCTTATGAAATTTTCAATGAAACTTTCAACGTATAGAAATATGTAATTTGTATTTTTCTTTTCGTTTTAAGAGTTATGTGGAGGAATAGCTCATGCAAAAATTCGCCCTAATAAAAAAGTTATTAGATACTCCTAATCTATACAAGTTTAAACAAGTTTGAGCACGCAGATATTTTGTCTAAAGTTGTAAGTGCTCACACGCAAAGGCCGCTTTTGAATCGTTCAGTAGTTGCCTTGCCACGGTCTCGAATGCATCTAAGTGTTGGCCGAATTTTAACGTGAAAATGGAACCGGGTAGTCGCGATTTTCGAGCCATGATATTGTATGAGTATAAAAAGGGACTAAAACAAGCAGAATGTCACAAAAGTTTAGTGAGTTGCTCTAGGGATTTTGCCCCTTCTAAAGCTACAGTTTTTTATTGTTTGCTGAGTTTAAAAGGGACCGGGTCTCACTCGATGATGAACCCCGCACAGGTCGACCGCCCACTGCTGTTACTCCGGAAACTGTAGAAGCTGTGCAAAATATGGTAAAAAAAGATCGACATATAACCTACACCGAGATTGAGGATTCTTTGGGAATTGGATCGGCTGCGGTCCGAACAATCATTCCAGATGGGTGCCACATTTGTTGACCAGTTAGTAAAAAGCAACAAGAGTTGATTGTGCTAAGTTTATGCTTAAAAAATTTGATAATGGGCATAGTAGTTTTAATATCGTAACCGGAGACGAAATGGCTATATCATTATGATCCCAAAACTAAACAGCAGTCATTAGTTTGGTGCTTTGAAAGCGAGCAGCCTCCAACGAAAATCCGTCGTTCCAAGAGTTGGAAATAAAATGGTCGCATCTTTTTCTTATAAAAGTGAATACATCACAACGGTAGCCTTGGAAAATCAAGAGACAGTTACTTCTGAATGGTATATAACCAAATGTGTTCCTGTAGCCTTCCAAGAACTATGCAAGAGCCGTCCAAAGACTGGTCTGCGGGGTATTCAATGGCACCATGAGAACGCATCCGTCCACAGCGCCGCTAGAACACTCAATTTTTTTGCTGAGCAGGGTGTCAAACTGTTGCCTTACCCACCTTATTCTCCGGACCTAGCTCCGTGCGACTTCTTCTTATTCCCTAAGATCAAAGAAAAGTTAGGAGGTCGCCATTTTTCCACCGATGAAGAGGCAATCGCTGTATTTGAGAAGGAAATTAGCAACCTTTCAAAAGAACGCTGGTCACAAAAATTTGAAAAGTGCTTTCACCGAATGCGTAAATGTATTGAAGTAAGGGGAGAATATGTTGAAAAAGCAGAATAAAGTTTTTTTAAGAAAACCTTGTACTTTTTCTGTATCTAAAAACTTTCAGCGTGACCCTCGTAGATTTTAGATCAGAGAGCAGCGTATTCCTCATTCAAACTAATGACCATAACTAGCAGACTAACAATGTAGATTGACCGAAGCCTGTGAAGACAAGTATGAATAGTTCTAGTAAATCCGACATCTCTTGTACTGATGATTGAAATAGAAGTATTTTGTTTTTGAAGTTGCTTGTCTATTTCAAAGTACAAGACATTCAATTATGGAATTTTAATGACATTATAATTCAAACCTCTAAAGCCATAATTTGGAAATGTTTTTCATATTTTGTCAGTCAGTCGTATGTGGTTTTTATTAGCGGTCAGTAAAAAAATATAATGATCCAGAAAGGCAAACACAGGAGAAGTTTGAGGAGTTACATTAATACTCACGATGAAATACATACAGATCTTTATTTAAAAAGATATTTGTACTTCAGTAGAAAAATTGGTCAGAATGATTTACAAAATCTCTCCTGAATTCCACAGCACGTGTTTCAAACGTATAGTTCCCTAAGGTTGACGCCAGCGATTTGTTATGGTATGTCCTGGCCCTTGGTATAACGATTCGTCTAGAACAATAATATTATGAATATTTGATCATATAATGACAGCCAACAATACTAGACTAGACTAATTTGATTTTTTTTAAACATATCCAGAATAGCCGCCTCGGAACATAAATGTATCGCTATGTAATGTTCCAGCAACGGGATATATAATGAAGTCAAGACGCCGCTGGTACCGTTAGCATGGAAACTTGGCCGCCAAGGCAAATATAGTAATCAGTATTAGTGGTCAAAAAATACTTTATATACTTAGGTTAAGAATACCATTATAGACCTGGCATATTAGATCGTTTCTTTGATTTTATATTCCTTTATCGTTGTGTTAAATATGAAGTTCTTGGATTTCTGATGAAGTATTTTTTTTTGTAATACAACTTTTTGAAATACATACACAAACATATGAAGTAACACCTGATACTTACTGCTTCATCGACAGCTCTCGTTGATTTCGGACAACCTGAAAATTGACAGTACGTGGATCAAAAATATACCTATTGAGATTTAATGAGATGATCAAATCTGATGAATGCTAAGCCTAATTACTTACCTGAACTGATATTTTGATCAGGATATAGGAAAATATGAGGTTGGATATCCAAAGGGCATAACCTCGGGCTACCACACTCATAACAACTCCAACAGAGATGTAACAGTAGGAATCATAAAAATTTGACTTCATTGCTGTTGTTTCACAGTCTATATAATCCTTAATCAATAGTCCAACCAAAATGACGTCTGTGAATGAGATCACCAAAGTTAGCAATCCCCATGACGCTATACTTTTTTGTCGACGGGGTTCGTTATATTTTTGACCTGAAACATTTTGACACCAAATAGACATGACCTACTGATAAAAATACTTAGTGACTCTTAGTATACAACATTTCAAGTATTATAATTATAATAACGTCCATCATACTTGTCAGTACCATTTTCATTAACAGATGCCAAAATTATTAAACTATAAAGACAAATCTGTGAATTTTTCGCGAGTAAATTCATCATAAAGTGAATTTCCAAAAAAGCTACCAAGAATGAATATTTTTTTCAGAAGAAATAAAGAACTACTGATCAGTTGACGATTGAACTAAATATCTAAAAAAAATATTATAAGGTGGGTATATCGAATACGTAAACATAAATCCATTTTAAATTCAAGAAAGTTTGAAATTATTGACCTTCTTGTGCTAACAGATTGTAAATTCGATTTTATAATGGCAGAATCTTGAATCAAGTATTTTTTCTCGCATTGTGTCGTTATATATGGTATAAATCATTTCATTTCAAAAGATCTGTATAAATTTCATAATAAAATGTAAGCTATAATACTTAAAAAATAATAACAGGTGTGGTACTGATAATACTTCTATTAACGTTAACACGTTCAAACATTTGGAGAATATACGTATGCTCCAGAAAATGTTTCAAAAGAAACGTGAGGTCTGGTAACTTAATTGAAAAATATATATAATATATATATAGCCAATCTTAGTATGAAAAAATTGCACAAAAAATATATATAATATAAATATCTATAAGAGATGGAAATATGAGTTATTATCACTGAAATGAATTATAGAGTAGAGTACTACTACTAGTACTACTTAGATCTACAATCTCCTCCACTACTGTGAAGATTGTTTGATTTACCATTGAGTAATATATTCAATACATAAGATGTAAGAGTCAATGGTTTTACTTAGTAGGTAATATGAGATTTTCACTTACATATAAACAAATCAACAGAAATGACGAACCAAAATGCACTTGCAACAACATAATACCACATGAAAATTATAAAAATGGTTGGTTTAACAACGGTGTTGGTAAGTGGAGATGTTTCTGCAAAAAAGTAATAAATCACAAATAGAACATTTATTCGTTATATTGAACAAACTCACCATTTGTGCTGTCGATAAATTTTGTGAAAATATAATACTGTAAAGTAGTAGCATAGGAGGTAGGTTGAATCGTTTTATGTGCCGTATAATAATATACAATGGCTGTGGAAGCCAGGAGGCTCCATGCTATTCCCTGTAACTAAGAAATTTAACTTAAAATAGTACGTACATTCACTCAGTATACTTAAATATGAGGATTGTTATATTTCGAACTGTTTTTTCCTAACTAAACCTTCAAATAGTGCTACCGGCTAGTAGAAAATATAATGAACTAAACCCCGAGCTTTAGAGAGGTCAATCGGAATTCCCTACAGAAATTAATACTTTGTATCTTTGGGAATAACACGAGATTCTACGTTTAGATGCAGATGGCTAAGTGGCACTGATCCATATTTGCGATTTTGAAGCCTCATTTTGTCGAAAAAGCACAGATAAAAAGCTTAAGAATACTAAGTGTATGCTTCCCAATATTCATCAGAACTGCTATAGACATGCATGTTTTGTCGTTAGCCTCGACTCGTCAGTATAGTTTGGCGGTCTAATTGTAGAGAGAAATTGGGTGGTATATACGTAACCCAATCAAGGGTGTGATAGCAACATCAACACTTAACACTTGGATTGCCTTGAAATGGCGACAAATGTGCCTTACGACATCTGTTAACAGAAAAACTGTTGACGAATAACAAAGTATGTCGCTGTAAATCGTTTCATGTTTGTTGACATATGTCGTAAGGGAGATCTGTGGCTGCCTCAAGGCAGTGCAAGTCTTGAGAAAAATATCCTTGCAAAATGCAACATCTAAGTGTTATATTGAATTGGAACAAGACATTGCATTTCAAGATAATTTCTAGAGCGGAATTCCGCTTGAATCTGCGTTGTCATCACGGTATTCCAAAAAAAACATGTATCCACAAAAGTGAGAGATCATGCTTGAACTAATCTGTAGCCAATCTTAGTATTCATGTAGATATAAGTGTTTTGAGCCATTTCTGTACTATTGGTAAGAGATATCCATTCCGATATGAAAATACAATTCGAACTCTATATAACCTTGAAGCTATAGGTGAGGTTTAAAGTGAATGAATTTTAATCAAGATATTTCCCACATTCCACAATAATACCAGTAAATTAGTAAATCAGTGAAACATGTCCAAACGTAAAGCGTTGAGTTCTTTTTGAATTCACGACCGAAAATTACTTATTTCTATACGATAAACACAATGCATGACATACAGATTAATGCCAAGTTCAAAAGTATATCTATCACATGTCATCCTTCAAATCAGTTTAAAATTACTGTTTTCTGATTGAAAACTTCCCTGATAGAGTATTGCTGGAGTTGGATTAAAGAGATAACCGTGAAGTATGTGAGGGCAGAGGCAGTCTTCAGACTTTAGAATTTCTCAATTTGACGATTACTTTGTTGGTCTCTTTAAACTTGTTATTTGGTTTGGTTTCATCTCGACCTTTCAGTTTCTCCATATTACATGAGTCCTACTGAATTTGTAGGTATTTATACAATACTGATACCCCATATAAACCTTTCAGGTAACAGGTCATAATAATACCTATATCAATGAATTGTTAATATTGAATTTCATAAAATACTGTTCCAAATTATCAAGAAATTTCGAAATGACTTTTGTCTGAATCTCGGTCTGAACAAAATCTGTAACTAGAATGGAATGAAGTTGTGGAAAATTGAAAATTTCCAGATATTCTATATTTTGCGATGCATACAATATAATCAAGTGATAAAACAAATGATGACCAATGAACACGTGAGCAACGTTGCTGACCTTGTAAGCGATGCATATAAATATATAGAATTATATTGATATTCATATCATCGCAAAACTAAATAAAATAGATACTTACTGCTCCTAAGAATACTGCTATTTGTATAATCGTTTTGTGGTGACCAGGAATTGTCATCATATACTTTACACTTTACAATTGATTTCACTGACAACCTTTGCCGTGAATTCGCATTATCGGAAATGATGACACATGCTGTTTCTTAATCCTAGTATGATGTTACAAATATACGTTACAGATACCGAATAGATAATGAAAACCCAGTTCTTCTTAATCACTAAGCCGAGTAAAAATTTATCTAATCTAGATGAATCAATTAAAAATACTTCAAATTCTTATTCGTTATGTTTTGCCAGGACACTCTTGGAAGCTTTGCCTTTGAGTCAGTCGGCTAGTTCGTGTATTCTGTCAGGCTTGGCAAACCAGGAATCATAGATTGCCGGTGGTAAGGAGTCGAGGAAGGAAAAAATAGCAAACGAAATAATTTAATCAGATGGATATCAAAATGAATAGGAATCTACACCTATCGAAAAAAGTTTTGCACCACTCTGATATCTATCGAACGTGTACTTCGATATTGCCGCCGGCATTTTTTCTTGATAGGTCGCTTCTCTGACACCGCTTTGAACAAACCAAAAGTACATTCACGAACTACATCTTTCCGTGGCACTTAAGAGTCCGTGCCGAGCAAGGGTACGCCTGGAGTAGAGACTATATCTTTACTGCTCAGCTGCTCGACGTCGTCGTTGAGATCGTTTGAAACCATTGTTAGTGATGCTGCCCAAAATTGTGTTTTACAGATCCTGCAGACTTTGTGTACAAACCCTCATAATTGAACAGTGCGTGTATCTAATTTTCGGTATTCCTACTACTGAGAAATTTTAATCGTGGAGAGTTTCACCAGAGTGATGTCTTTTTGAATTGCTGCTAAGTCTTGAACAAGATGGAGGGAAGTACTACACAAAAAAATTCATGTAAATGTTCCTAGGTCTACTCAAAAGTTTCTCTCTAATTTTTGACATATATTTTGACATATATTTTGCAATCTTGCAAACTGATAAAAACCGTTCTTAAAAATCGTTTTCAATTGACAGGGTGTACTATTTTATAAATGCATGAAACGAAACTTGCTTTTTTGGAAAACAAATTTCAGCTCATAGATCAATGTTTCATTGAGAAATCTGTTGATAGGTTATACCACAAAAACGCCATCTCATAGCACGTTTACAAATTGTCGTATTCTATCGTAATGGTTACCCCAGACAAAAACCAAACAAAGTCAAGACAAAACGGAAAAAAGGAAGGGGAGGCTTAAAAAAGATGAGGAGAGCTTGACGCTAGAAATCACTAGACATTATTATATCATATTTATTAGATTTTTCATATTAAATATAGAATTACCTACTATTTAATATACAATTCTATACCAAAAAGTATGAAACTAATGTTGTTAAATATGTTTAAATATAATTCCAAACATCACCTTCCAGATATATGACTATAACGTTTTTTATGCTTGAAATGATATACGTAGGTATCTGAATTGTGTCAGTGGTGATATTGTTTATTAATACGAATGATTAAGTGCAAGAATAGTCACGTAATGTTCCAGTATACATACAGTCGTTTATTATCGTTATTATTACTTGAGAAATATTATTTTGTTTCAGGTTTCATTAGAATGTAATTATATCCGAAACACATTATTCTCCTAAGTTTTAACTTATCAAAAAACTTGCGTTAGTGTTTGGAAATAAGAGACAAATTTAACAAAACGTAACAAACTTTATTTAAAATAAATAAATAACAAAATATTCAAACTTTATCGCACTCATTTTCTGTTTAACTAGAATGCAGTTCCTGAAAAAAAAACAAGAAAATTATTGAAACCACTCTACTGAGATATCTTTATTTGGGTTTACGCCGACATGCATCGAAGTATTTTTTCTGAATATCATATTAACTACAACTCATAAACAACCCAACATTACAATCTTGATCAGCTGAAGATATTTTCCAATGCCTTCTTTTTTAAAACGGTAGTAGTAAAAAAAGGTATTTTTTGATGTATAGCTTGAAGAAATGTTTAATTCAACCTTGATCAAAAATCGTCAATAACAGTGGTTTCATTAAAAGTAGGTATATAATATTATATAGCTCCTATGTTGAGAATACGACTTACGCGTTGTGTGATTGTTCAGATTAACATCGACTGACTGGAAACTAACTCTTCCGTGTTCTTTTCTGATAAAAAAATTATCCATTGTGTTCAAGCTGGTGGTATCATAGCTAAAATCATCTGCCTGTCCATAGAAATCTTGCCAGTTAGAAATTCTGCTTCTGTTCAGTGCTTTATTGGCAGCATGCGGTTGCCGCTTTCTATATTCTGGAAAACGAATTTGCGTCGTGGACCGTTTACAAATCAGGTCTCATAAAACAAACAAAAAACATGACAAAAAATTGAGTGGCCAGCTTCGCATCTTTGAGGTTTGAAGGGGTAATATAATTTCCTTACACAATTAACAATAATAAAATTATACAATCAATAATTAATCAGTAGCCCTAAGAACTCTTAATTTCTACATGTTCACTAGATATTAACTGAATATGTCCTCGAATCTAGCGTTCTATTTACTCTTTCTAACTAATATTCTATTTGTTGTTTATGTTTGAAATATACTTTGATTTTATCACTTTTCCTGGCAGCAGACGGTAAAGTATTGTAATCCCATGAAATGGTAAATTCAAGATATGTTTTTTTGGATGCTTTATGATAATTCCACTCATTTACGTCGGTTTGTCTGTCTGCCTGCAGAATCTTAAACTCGAAAAGGACTATTAGCATTTTATTAAATTCGGTTATTAGGTTACTACTATAGCGGAAAAGAAAATACTATATGTTTGAAGACATTCCATCAATCATCACACTGGACGATTTCAGAGGTCTGGTCTCGTATGGTCTGTTTATCAGAATCCAGATCTATTTTATTATTTTCGAAAGACTACATGTAAATTGACTATGAACTTTTCGCACTAGGGTTTTAGTTCGAAAATAAATAGTCTGTATTTTAGAATTTCTGGTTCTCTTAAGTAATATACATTACATATTTTTCCTAATAATGTTATATCATACCGTAGTAATTTGCAGGCTCATTTATAAAGGCTAATATAGCCAAGTTAATAACCTTATAGAAGTTGATGACGTTAACTATCCAGAAGGCAAACAATTTCGCAGAAAATGCGCAAAGAAGGACAGACGTCATCACTGGTATATATTGTGAGGTTATGTGTTTGTTATAAGACGAAAAATCGCTGTAGTTTTCTACTCCTATGAACTTCAACCAAGTTGTATAATCCTGAAAACAATGGCAATATATCTAATATTATATACACATGTTATATCTGATATTTATGGTTTATTTTTTTTGAAGGGTGCTAATTTGTTCGCTTCTGTTTTACCAACTGCTACTAAAGCTTACTGTATTTTAATTGAATGAGGATAATGGACTATAATGAAAATGCTGTTTTATCTTAAAATCGTTATTTCAAGGTAGGTTGACTCTGTATTTCACAAGCTGTGGTATCAGTTCAATGATGATTTTATTCGGATTCTAGAACTTTTGACACACTGGAAGTAGGTTTTGAAAATATTGGAAATTATGGGAATATTTAGAGAACTCAAACATTTTGGGGATTTTTATATATAAATAAAGTTTTTCAATGACAATATTTTTTTATTTCAATTCCAAAGGATCAGCAGCTCCAAAATCCGATTCATATATTTAGTTTTTGCCATTGCCTGGGAAGTAAGACTTCAACCTACTTGACGTTTTTTGCATCATTATATATGGGTATACTATTAGTGAGTAGAGGAGAAAAAAATTTAATCACAATTACTGTGTTTTCTAAGCAATCATATAAAATTAGTGTTAAAACATAGACATATTGGACTAAAGCCAAAAATATCTGAGCTGATCTGAAAAATAAAATTATTATAGTTTCATGAAATTCTTACATGCACAAAGTGGATATCCAATCCGTAATGAACAGCTGCTACAACGTCTAGTATAATGATGATGGCAGTCGACAGTAAGAATGGCAAATAAAAACATAGCGACGCTAATTTCTTCACATTCAACCTTAGACCAACTAAAAATTTAATTAAATGCCCTTACATTATAGAATAGTTCTTTAAAATTCTTTTAAGATGTCTGCACTTATGACTTAATGTCATAGTATTTTAGGTTGGAATCCAAATATTTGTATTTCACAGGTAAACATTGTTTCATAAAATTAATGTATCATAAAATAAACGACAGTTACAAAAAAACTGATTTTAAGGCACATAAAATTCAATACATATTGTCTAAAATGTGTCTGAAGGATAGAAACCGATGTTATTTTAAGCAAAATCCATCCATGTATAATTTATTCAACTATCATTTACGCCTGGTCACAACACTACGTCACTGAAATTGTCCAGGGTCGTATTTCTCTTTATGATCTTGAATTGTTAAAAACAGATAATCGTTGATTTCTTGAGATTATTTTATTGGAAAAAAGGTAAAACTTTCATATAGGATTGACCAAGCAGAGCATTATCAATGTGCAATCTATCCAAAGACTACACACAGTGTCTACGCCTATACGGCCGATGCCGATACAGACCTGTACAATTGCCGTCGCTGCATGTCCAGAAATTAATAGCCGGTAGGCCAATCAGAGCGTCGCGATTTGGCCGTCCCCTCTTGCCGAATGTTCGACTTTTGTTGTGGCGCGGCGTAAATGATACTTGAATAGTCTATAGGTCTATAATTTGAGTAATTTTAATATAGTAAAGTATTACTTATTTGTATCACAAAGCTTGAATCATATCAATAATGGACAAATACTAATTTTGAAGTCAAATTGAAGAAGCTATTCAAACTATTTCAATATCAGGAACGTTTTGAATGTTACAAATGTTACATCTGAACGTTAAAAATTTGGGTCCCATACAACCACATACAGTTTTGTGATTATGCAAACTTCATACATCTGGCAAATAGATATTATTGTACTGTATGCCATTTTGAAGCGAAATGACATTCAAATCCAATGAGTTTCAGTGTCTTCTTTAAAATAATGCCTGCATCTCCAATAGTTCGTCACAATCATTCACAAATGACTGTTCAACAACTCTAAAACTCAAATTGCATCTGATATGTATTTATTTTACTTACTCAACATAAATATGGCTGTTACTAGCCACAAACTATCAGCAATCATATAGATGAAGATATAAAAATCTGTTCTTGTAGCATTATGAGATTCTTCAGGAAATTTTGCAAATTTATTAATGTTTTTTAAAATTGTGTATAAATCTTCATGTAGGCAGAACGGAACAGCTGATTTTTCCACAACTATATTCTCGCATGTTTTGCCTAGAAAATAAAATGAGGGATGAAAACTAACGAACAGTACAATTTGCGTTTTATTGTTTATTCTTTTGTAGAAATCCTTAAAAAGGCAATTTCCTATTCTACCACACAGTTCTGTGGTAAATATATTTTTTGTTGTTATTAAATGCAAAATTACAGATATTCGAGAGAAAATACAAAACTATAATTGATATCATGGTTAAAAAAATTTAACACGGTTTTAAAAGTAGGTACTCGACTTGTAAATTAAAAAATAATGATTATCGAACCTATTTTCTCTTACTATCCCGTAAGTACCTTAGTATAAACCATGCTTGTATTGAAGTATAATGTTTGAATATTTAAATATAGAAGAATGGGTTGCTTTCTATTAATAAATCTAAAATAATTTTCACGTGTTTTCATTTGTGTAACTTTGAAAAGCAAAGCGTAGCTTTGAAAAGAAAAGCTTAGCTTTAAAAGCAAACAAATTATTTCTGAGAAAAAGAACACTATGATTCTATACAAAAGTCTTATTCTCAATTACAAACATGGCTACACTAAGGGCCTTCGGAATAGATGAGAGTATTAGTAATGAACTTGACAGTATCGGTAGAAATACTTACTATAAAAGTAGGTGAAATATACTAAAATTAGCCAATACTGTTTAGGCTGAATATTACAAGTGCGGAGTAGATATCCAAATATCACCCAGACAAGATGAAAAGTTGCTTGTACCTGTAAATGAGTGTACGATTTGCTAATTTTCACAACAAACAAGTTTATTTGGTCATAATTAATGATTCACAGGAGTATATTCCCAGGATCATTTTTACATTGAGTATTTTGTATCACTAAACCTCATTTTTCCATCAAAAAAATGTCTATACGAGACGCGTACAGCTTATCATTTTTTTATGAATAATTGTGTTAAATGATAGTTTGTTTGTTCAAAAAACACTAAAACAATGGACCAGGAAAAAAGCCATGAATTTGAGCAATCAATAAAAAACAGTCTTTAGGAATTTATAATATAAATAAAACAAATTTCTTTACTGACTGAAAAAGTAAATCTATTAAATTTGGATGATGCGATTAAATACGACAGAACGACCTGCGAATTTCATTCAACAATACTTGTGGAACTTTCTATCACGTAAACGAAAAGAATACGGTCAGTAAATTAATTATGTTTGATGGCAAATTGTTATCAATTTTGCTCAAACAATACTTTTTGTAATCCATAACTTTTGAAACTCTTTCAAAACTGATATAGTAATTCTATCTAAGTTGTAAGGGCTCTTTTTCAAAAATGCATAAAACATACACTAAATTAATAATTTCAGATGGCAAATTTTTTTGTACTCTGTAACTTGAGAACACGTTCTGCAAAACCACAAAACGTGCTGGCCACAGTTGCAAATTTTCCCATACCAGGTACATCTCTCTAATGCTCAAAAAGTAAATCAAGGCCTGCTTTCTATGGTGGAAGATATACTCTTCGAAATTCCTAGACTTTTAAGCTTTAAATTTTCAACACATACATTGAGATACACTTATCCTGTGGTTGTCTCTGACTTTTAATATTTTTCGCTGGCCGCTAATTGAAATCACATACGTAGGAATGAATATCTAAATAGACGTTTTGGCTGCCTGGGCAGCCTTTGTCGAAGTACAAAACAGAACGAAAAAAATTATTTTCAAAATTTAATGACATTATTATTGCATTTCCAAGGTTTTGCTTCATACAAGACCTTAGTATGAGCTATTAACAAAGGCTAGAATAAAGATGTCTTTCTGATTCATCTCATACCTGTACTAGTAATTAGGTACATGAAATCACGTGCCATTAACTAAATAATATATACACTAGCTAACGTTTCGGCTGCCGCGACAGCCTTTGTCACTGTACAACAATAAAAAATGAAATTATATGATTTCAAAATTATTTTTGTTCCATTTTTTGTACTCTAGTTACACGTGGTTTCAATTAGGAGCCAGTACAGGTATAAAATGAGATTTTATTGATATGCTACTCACGACAGTCCAGATGGAAATAATAATACCAGTTTTAAACGTATCCACCATCACCGTTTGTACAACACATAAAAATAAATCTGGATATTTCACACAAGGATATACTTATCAGTTAGTATCTCAGTATCGAACAATGGGTAGATAAAAGTAGATAAGAAATTGGATTTAAAAAAACATGATAAAAAGTGGTTTATACTTTTCGCGCTTGAATATATTATGTATAGCAGGGCTAAGAGCTAGCGCGCACTGGCGACCTGGTCGTGCTGCCAAGATTTGGCCGCGGGTGCTGCGGCCAAGAAACGTATTCAAGTGGATATTGAGGTAATAGCAATGATGTTCTACCTTACAAGTGAGAAACGAAAAAACAAGAGGCACATATTTATGATACATGCATTATTGTGCGAAAGAAATTCTAACGAATTATTTCATACGTACATATTTTGCAAACCCGGAACAATTCTTCAATTACTTAAGAATGAGAAAATCCTCGTTTGAAGAAATGTTACAAAAATTAAGCCAGTCTGTCACCGGTACAAAGAACAACTTCCGCTCTTGCATCTCGGCCAAAAGAAATGAATAATAAGTACGTCATTATACTTATCTGTACTGAAAACTAAACATGCGCAAATACTCGTAGTCACGAAATTTATTGAAGAATTGTACATCGATGAACGAAGTCAGACGAGGTTCGTCGACTTGAATGTCTAATATATGGAACCCTACTTCACTTTTAATTCTTATTTTATTTAAGAGAGATATAATTGTCGATTGTTGAACATGAACATGTAGATGTAGAACAACTAACCGATGAATGAATGTATATAAAACAATAATATTTTTTTCCTTTATATTTTTCGCTAGTCGCTAATTGAAACCACATACATACGAATTAATGTTTACTGAAGTTTCGACTGTCTTGGCAGCCTTTATCAAAGTACAAACCATAACTCAAACAAATTGATTTTGGTGATATAATGACATTAATATTTTTGCTGACTCATTCATTGTAACCAAGGGTCAAACTTGAATTAGTTATCTGAAAATAGTTTTCAACAATCAATGTATAATATTCAGAGGTGGTGACTGAATAAAAGATTCTGTTCCTGAATCAAATGGGCGGGATCGTGATACATGGGAATCACAACTTATTGCACCGTGTCTTCCCACTATGCTCTTCTTATATCAATCTCACATATACGAGTCTCTTCACTTACCTAATGACATACCATAGCAGATAATATGATTACAAACTAACTTTCTATCGCTTGCTTGCGAAAAATGCAGTGGATTAGATTGATTTAATACTTGAATTGAATTCTGAGCATCTTAGCATAATCTTTGATTATGCTAAGAAATGGCTGTGGATTAGAGAAAACAAAAAATAAAACTTTAGAACAAAAGTTGTTTGAGGACGACTGAAGGATTTGAAATTTATAATACACTCGCTAATGAAGTTTGGTAATCCATCTTACTTGAAATGGCCCTTGATTAAGACCACATACGACTGACTGAAGAGCTTTACTGATGTTTCGACTGCCTCGGCTGTTTTAAAAATTCATGAGCCCCATATTTTTTTATCAAGTTGGTGCTGCAAAAATTTTTGACTTCGCCCAAAAATGGTCAAGAACTCAAGAGCATACAAAAGTGAAAATTGATGATATTTTTGTTTTACCGTGAAAAACATCAACTTTACCGATTTGTACAAGTAAACATATACCACTTTAAAAGTAAGGAGTCGTTGTTTTTATTGCGAAAGCAGTGTCAAATTGTTTTTCATTAACATGAATAAAGTAGTTGAGGACGTCATAAGTGATAATTGAATTAGATGATTCCTATAAAAGATCCATATTTACAAATTTAATATCAGTTTTCAACTCACAAAACCGACAAAATGCTGTTTCGACTAATCGTCGTTCTATTCAGTGTAGTTTCTATGTCAAAAATATCCTTAACAGTACCCGTATATTTCCCTGAGGAAGAGGCAGACACTAGCAATGAGAGCAAAGATTCAGCCACGCAAGTTTTAAATGAAACTGTTCAAAATCTGTATGTTGTAGTTTGTAGTTAATCTTGACTTTTGAGAAACTTTAAGTGAAACTTTCAGGTTCCTGATCAAGTCAGTGGTATATGAAGTTGGTATTTTGACTGAAGGCCTGGAAAATGATACTTCATCTAATGAAACGTAAGTACACTCATTGATATTTTTGTGACTTATAGTTTTGGTTTTATCATGTTTAAAAGTTTTTCTATTTGACTTGAGTTTAACTGGTTATTGATACTAAAATCCATAATAATCGGCTTGAATCAGTTGAATAGTATTTCAATTCAGGGCACGCTGTTTTTATTTATAGTTAATTCGAAAGAGATAAAAAGATATGAGGTAGCATCTGTATTCTAGCTTTTCATAATGGTTCTTACCAAGATTCTGTTTGAATTTGAAAACAAAACCGTTCCATGGGAACAGTTAAAATGTCAATGCAATTCTGATTCCAATTTTTTTCATAATGGCTGCCAAGTCAGCCTGTATGATGATATTTCATTCAATTAACGGCCAATGAAAAATATAATAAGCTAGAGACAACCACAAAATAAGCTAATTTAAATATGATGAATCATTTAGACGCCAAAAGGATAAACACATGAAAGAAAACATAATGAAGTTCATTTCTAAGTAATAATTGATATGGAGTTTTTGATTCCAGACACGAGCAAATAGAGGTGGCATTCTTTGATCCAAGCCATAATGGAAGCATCATCGATCTGTCCAAGATTCCGATCCCAGTCCAAACCAATGTGAGCGGAGTTGCCGTGACAAGCCTTCTTCCTGCCAACTTTGGAAGCCTCAACATCTTAGAAAACGGGACGGTTACTTTGAATGGTTCGGACTTTCCTGTATTGCCCCAGAAAGAATATAAAGTCACGCACAACATCAGCACGGGAGATAAAGCTAGAGGCAATCTCATTATATCTGGTTTGCCACAGCTTTTAGGGCTTGACAGATCCTTGAATGAGGGAAGAACGTCCAGTGAAAATGATGAGAAAGAGAAAAGCTCATAATTACATTTGTGTTAATTGCAGGGTGGCGTCACAACGTTGCGAAACGATTTAAACAAGTTCTGTAATCCGTATTGATCAAATAATTTCCATCGTTTTATAAGTTTCTGACTAAAAAATATCCATTTGTTAAGCCTAAGCCGATTTTCTGCCTTGTCATTTAAATCTGGAACCCTCTTTTCCATTTCAAGCTTCAACAACACACTTGAGATGATGTATTGTTTAAATGTCCGAATGTATAATGTACTAAAAAAACAAATATATATATATAATTCCTTTATATTCCATTTAGATCTGTGTTTATCTTTCAAATTTTCCCATAATAGAAATAAATCGATGCCAGATGTTAAATAACACGCTAGAACTTGAACCAAAATGGCGATCGAATCATTTTCATGGTTGTACGCGTTCGTGTGTTACTGAATAGTCAATGGCAACTGAGTGTTCTGTGCGATGGATAGTTTTATATTTGTTGTGCTGTGGTGTTTGTATATTTGTCTATAATTTATAGTTTATATGTGGTTTATATTTTTTGCACTATTATTCTATTACAATTAGGGGTTTTTAAAAAAAATCCTATAATGAGTGTTGTACGAGACAGCAGAGAAACTATTTCGAACAAACCTTTAGGAAAGGCTGATTCACCAGTGATAACACCAGAAGATGTCTTGCAGCTAACAAAAATTTCGGATACATATTTGTGCGAGCCTGATGCTAATATTTATGAGATTGATTTCACTAGGTTCAAGATAAGAGATTTAGAAAGTGGTGCTGTACTTTTTGAAATCGCGAAGCCAGTTCCTGACAATTTTGAGGATGGAGGAGATAAAACTGACAATGATGAGATAGTTGATCCTAATTCAGGGAGATTTGTTAGATATCAATTCACACCACAGTTTTTGAAACTAAAAACGGTTGGCGCAACGTAAGTTAAAACTCTTCACATGATACACAAAGTGAATCATCAAGCACTTTTTCAGTAACTTATCATGTTTATTATTCAGTTGTTAAGTACAACCCAAATGCTGGTTAGTAGGTTCAAAAATGCAGTCGAGTAAATTGATTGTCTATACTTCCCAGACATTTTTAAGTTATACTTGCATGTTGTCTTTTTCTTGAATGACTTAAAATTGTTATTTCTATATAATGCTGTCTAAAAAAAATTTGTTCATATTGTTTTATCTAACTTTCAGATTCATTTCTTTGTCATATTATTACTTAAAAATTACATTGGCATTTTTGAGACTAAAGTAAAATCTGAAATGTTCTAAACTAACACTTCTATCATTAGTAATATGTAAATATAATGAAAAATTTAACTTTATACATGAATCAGTATTATTATAATGCTGATAGTTATAGTCAGATGGCCTGTTGCCCAAGTGTGGGAATTTGGTATAGGGATGACAAAATTTATAAAATTATAGCTACACTGGAATATTCCAGAATTATTAAAAATATTGCCAACATAGCACTGAATGGTTAGTAAAATGGAATCCTCTCATCTTATTTTTTCACATTCCTAATTTTATCCATTTTTTATTATTATTGTAGAGTTGAATTTACTGTTGGCAGTAGGTCAGTAAATAGATTCAGGATGATAGAAAGACACTTTTTCCGAGACAAGCTTTTGAAGACATTTGATTTTGAGTTTGGATTCTGCTTACCTTTTTCCAGGAATACTTGTGAGCATATTTATGAATTTCCTACATTACCTGCAGAATTAGGTAAGTAGTGTAACTACTGTACAAAATAGAACACTAAAAGTTCATCATAATAAATGCAAGGTGTTCTGGCCTACAGGTTATTTTGAGGTTCTATGGGGAAGCATTTTGATAAAAAGAACCCATGGGTGGAAAATTCATATATAAGGAAGATATGGCCTCTCTACTTTCTATCTGAAAGATGAGCCAGATGGAGGAAACAGTTTATGAAAAACTTGTTGAACAGTGAAAGAGATTGTAGCCAGGATTCTTGCAGCAATCATGAACCACTCCTGTTCCCAGTTTCTTTTATTTGTGATTCTCTCTTTGGATAGACTCCATCTAAGAAGTTCCTGAGATAATTTAGTTTGCAATAAATTTAATCTGACTTTAAATGTCACATTTCAGTCCGAACATTTGGCATAGGCAAAAACAGCCATATCTCTGTTATTATGAATCCACACCAGTGAGCTGGAGCTTGCAGACGACATGCCAGAATACCATGTATATATTAGGTATAGGATGACTGATTGTTCCTAAAATGAATAACATTCAAAATTTGTCTTGATGAACAAAACAAAGAACTAATTTGAAAAACCTATTTATATGCTTTATATATTCACAACTCTGACCCTTACTATTATGTTTTAGTGAACGAAATGATTGCTTGTCCTTTTGAAACAAGATCGGACTCTTTCTACTTTGTTGATAACTGCCTGATAATGCACAATAAGGCTGATTATTCGTATAATGGTGGCGCAGCCACATAACCTGACTTCACACTACAGGGTTTTGTGGAATACAATACTTTTATCAGAATATTATAGGTGTTTATATATCATACATTTATATCGTTAACCACATTTGCAGGCATTTACTTTATTTATCAGCACAAAGCTATTGTCTCTTTTAACTGTTATGCAATTCAAAATTTGACAGGTTAAGACTAATTTTAGGAAATGTTACCAAAGACAATGTGAGTTTACATAAGTTATAATTTTGGAAATCATATTGTAACTGTTTGTCAAAACTGAATTTCGAAAAGGGTACATAAAAAATTAGCTACCTGGCATAACATTTTTTCAATGTCATATTGCATTTATTCAGGTCACAAAACTCATATTACTTGATATTTAGTGACCATTTTCTTGTTTCAAAAATCAGATTTTTATATTTCAAGATGTCTTTTTATCCAACCCACAGAAATAATTGATCGTTTGTAGATTATTAATGTGGCTGTTGTTAGTTCAAAAACTGGGACTACTTTTGAACTTCAAATTGGCAAATGATTAAGATACAATTGCGTAAACTCTCTGGTTTTTAGTGAAAACTATATTAATCTGCATTAAGCGATTTCACCATCTGAGGCGGTTTTTGCTCATCATTACTTAACTAAGGTAGTTTTACATCATCATATGTATCCTAGCTCAATGACGATCAATCATAGTAAATATACCGTTGCTGGTATGGTGAATGCGATGTTTTTTTAATCCAGTTTTGACGACAGGTTTCCAATATATTTTGGTTCTCTGTTGATATCTCCAGCGAGCTCACTAGAGAAAAAATGTGATATATTTCATTCCAATCAGATATATAAGGAAATGACTTTATTTCAGTATTTTATAAATTGTCAAGAAAAACTTGACTATGTATAAACAGGAGGTTTGAGTCTCTTGAGTGCTAGTGACTCAACTCACATCTACTCAATTGGCAAAAGTCTCAGTTCACTAGGCTACAGTGAAATACTATAAAGCAACACAGTGTATAAACAAAGAGTAGCAATTGCATGCATCCATCCAAAGCCAATTGTGAAACTATGGGTTTGCTAGATAGGCACTTCTATATGATTTGATTTGTTCATCTGTAGCCAACATTGTGCTGACGAGCCTCAAGGAAGATGGAAAAACGTCATCCACGATTGGTTTTGTATGTATTCTCGTAAAGTGGGTTGCATCGGCCCATCATCTATGTCGCGTATGGTATTATGAGTTTGCGAGATAGATACTGCCATGAGATTTTATTTGTTTATTGGAAGCCTACTTCCTGCTAACGACTCTCAAAGAGTATAAAACTTCATCGTCCACGATTGGTTTGCGAGGAACGAATGAAATTACAACTCGTTCAAATGTATGTCATACCTTGAGAATCCAGATAATTGTCACAGAACCGTATTTATTGTTTCAATGAGTTTGAATCACTTCTGAATGGATGCATTAATATATTACTAATTGTATGTCTACGAAAATTGTATAGCACTCTGGAAAAACAGCAGCATTCTTACTTTTCAAAGAGGGAGTATTCAAATTTTGCGCATAGATATCTTGCAATCGTATACCAAGGCAACATGTTCTCTTTATATCCTTAGTATAATCTAGTCAGTATATTAATAGGGATGGTTTTTCTTGACAGCATTTTGTTTCATGCAGGTGCGCAAATCAGCTTTTTTGAGCTTAATATTTTGTTGTAAGTATAAGAGTATTTGGAAGCTTTACAAATAACTTATATAGTATATAGTATAAGTACAGTAAGAACATTTATGCACAAGTAGCTGCAGATCTTCTTCACAGAAGCAGATATTTCTTTTTATAGCTGTAATGTAATCATTCTGAAGGGACACCTTTATAGGGTAATTAAGCTGTATCTACAGGTAGGGGATGAGTTGAAAAACTAAATATTTCCATCGCAAACTGTTTGATAAAAAAATATTCCAATACACATGATGTGTCTGTATAACACAAATGATTGTAAGCAATCGCCTTGATATACTGTTTGAAAAGATTTCAAGTTTCTCTGAAAACATCGCTCTTATACATAATTTGTCACACATGACACTTTACATCAACGTTTTGTCGGCGACTTGAAGTATCCTGAAAATATATGACCGCATTCAGTAGACAGAGCTGCTACCAATACCCAGCGCTATCGAATGCTTCCTAGTATTTGCTGGGGTGCACTTGACAATCTCGTCATTTCTGACAATGCTAAACAGTGACCGTTGATTTTTTCGCTCAGAAAAATGACAATTCTTAACATGTTTATTGGTATCCGGTCCGTTCAGCAAACAAAGGCTAACAGCGACTCAATTGTTACCTACTAGTTGCATCTGTTGAATTCGTCAATGTCTCTCCCTATAAAATTAGCCTGAAAGAAATATTACGGAAACTTTTTGGCACAAAAAACCTGTTAAATCTCAGTTGCTAGAAACTTAACACCATATTTTCCTACAGAGCCATTCCGAACAAGACAGAAATTCAAGTTTGTGTGCAATCTTTCAGAAAGTACCAAACGCAATTTTACATGGCTCACTGTTGAACAAATCTTGCGTTATTCAACCAAATTTGAATCTATTAGAACTTTAGGTTTAGATTTATATGACACTGGATATCATTTTCTCCAGGTGGTGGGCTACAGGCTTTGTAGGTAACGCGAGTATACTTCATGGAAAACCTGGACAACTGTCTTAGACATTCCATTTGGCTGGATCAAGCCATGATTTGTACAAAACTGGTTCATCTGAAGCCCATTTTCGTGAATCACAAATGTATGGTAACCATACAGCCGTACTCTCCAGGATGTAGAGTAAACATTTTCAAATTTTCAAAATATTCTAAACCAGATTTAACAAGTTTTACTGATTATAAGTTCTAAATATGTAACTTGAGTCACCTAATCCGTTTCAGTCTATAGTGGTTAATTTGAAGTATCCTAAATAATTGGTTTAACTACACGAATATACAAACATAAGCCTATAACAATTGCTTCATACTGTGGAATACATTTGAAATGTGGATTCAAAATATGATACTTTTATCTGTGGAGTGTGTATATACACTCACCTAAAGTTTGTTCTCATTCCATGGGATTTCTGGGAACAGGCCAAAGTAGTTTGAACGTGTGTATGATCGCTTGGCGGACATGCAACCCTCTAAGAAATATTTTTGCGTGAAATATGAAGGTGCCCAGCACGTTTTACTTTCTATTCATTTATGTGATATTTGTAGGGTATATGTGCACTTAATCTGATTATTTCACGTTTATTGGAATTTGTGATTATATAGGTATCAAATAAAATAAACCGTTTTTCGTAGTTTTTGTTTTAATTTCATCACTCATTTGTTTAGGTACAAACCTTATCAATTTACAATAGGTAAACATGATATTAAGTGATATATTCTTTGGCACCATCATTAGGATTATTTTTTTATTCAAACAATAAGCAAAATTAATCAATAAACTGAAAGAGGTTGGAGATTTCTGCATGATATACAATATGTGCTTACCTATTATTAGCAATATTCAATATTTAACTTTGCTAAATATAAAAACAAATGAAAGCTAAGAGGCTGTCAAGTGTTTAGACACATCTATGCAAATGGGGCCCTTGTTGCGCATCTATTCGCGTTAGTTAGACTATATATTTTCTCTGATAAGAGCTTGGGTTGCTTCCACCTTACATGTGGTTCAGAACTATAGACCACCAGTTAGTCTGTTTGAATACCCAGAATACTTCACAGACTCATAAGCATAACGATGACTTTCAGCAGGGCGGCATGCAATCTTGGTTCATCATCACACATCTCCAGGCTGTCTGAGAATAATATCTTCATAGCCGTAGAACGGAATATGCTAACTCGCGGACCAATATATGCTATTACTATTATTTTTAGTTACTGTGCCTTAGGACCCATAGTTTACGAGATACAGTGATGACATAATACAATTAAATTAAACAATAATTTATGTATACATTGAAACAAAACCTAAAACCATTTTTCGTCCAAAATGCCTTCGCTTCTCTGCTGAACGTTGCATTTTTTGAGCACATTGTATCTCATTTAGACGATTGCTATCAGTGTTCATACGAATAAAACACATTTCAAGGGATTAAAATTATCTTTTAAAAATTTACAAAATATTGTAATACATTGTCGCTTTTTGGCACAAACTTAAATATACTAACTACACAGTAGAGGTAGATATGAACAATTAATTTAAAACAAATATGTATTCCTACCATGAAAGATAGAGAATTTGAATTTGATTTTTTTACAGTATATACATTTATATACAAAGCTTGTTTTGTAACCTGTTCTAGAAACTCAGATCCAATATAAAAATGGTACATTGATCCATGATTCTATGAAATAATACATAGATATTGATTTTATATTGGTCCAAATTTATGGAATTTCTGGTTTTCTGAATATATATGTATAGTGAAAGGTAAATATGAGATTTAAAATTTGATGACGATGATGCAGAGAGCTCAAATAAAGCAATACAAAAAATAAGCTTTGGCATCAGTATTGATTAATGGAAAGTAATACAATGGCAGTAATACTAATTTTGAGCAACCAATCTTTGAGGTTTGTGTGTTTGATTCCCCCTCCGAAATAGAGACGAAATGTTTTTATTGTTCTGTAGTTATTTCCTTCCAGGATGGTTTATCAAATTTCGAAACAATCCACTATAATCATGATTTTCTGGATTCGCATATATTTAAAACAGTATCATACTAAACCACTGCATCAGCATTTCGATCATCATGAACAGTTTAATTATTCGTAGATCCTACAATGAAAGCTTTATTGTGGGTGTTAGCAAAAACTTTCTTGGAGACAATATAACATTGATCAAATGGAAGAAATATTTAAAAAAACAGATAGACAGATAATAACATTCAATAGATTATATACATACTTAAACAACCATTGTCAATATTATTAACACTTCAGTTTGTCTCACGAATTTAATTTTGCAACTGGGACATCATATTTGGATTCTAAAGGTTAACATTGTATAAGTCAAATTATATTTGTTTTCAAAACATCATTCACTTTCCAATATTGGCGAAAGAGGGACGAATGGTCCCAAATGTTAAAAGGTGATTTTAACATCAACTGAATAATGGTTTTTCTGTAACATTACACCTCAAAAACTAATTTATCAATATATCACTAAATATAATAGAATATTAAACTACCAATGGAACGATGAGAAGAGAAACGAAATAAAAATGTACGGACTGTAGCTGTAATAGTGTGTAGTATTTGAATAATTTCTAAATGAACAGGGCAAACTTATTTTTTGCTTGAAATGAGCAAATTGAAAGATATGCTGCTGATATACGTCGAATATCCTAAAAATAGAAGAGAAGCAGCTCATTACATGGTGAACGATTTTTTCACAGTTTGCAACCTTCAAGAATATATTTTCAAAATATTTGTCCTTTATGTCACAAAATCGAATTTTGCATGTAATATATCTATGAAATTTCAACATAATCTATTGATAAACAAAAGTTATAAGCATGACGCAAAAGCCGTCGTCATATAAATATTCAATAAAAAAACATCTGTTTGGAACAGACGGACTAGATATCTTTGGATTTTTATATACATGTTTCAAAATACAGTTTGTCATGCTAGTCATCTATCTCTAAATCTAGTTCGATATCTACTAAATTCATTTGTTGGAGAGTGTTCATCAACATGTATCTAGAGAATAACATGTATAAACGTCGAAACCAAACTAGCTGAGACTTGTGCTGCTTCATAGCTTGTATGATTATTTTTCTGTTATTAAAACCGTCCATGTACCTAAAAAATACACCGAAATAGAGGCGGTTGTAAGACTAACAAAATGGCAGAACAGTTCATGACAAAAGCTGAAAATGTTGCGGTATAGCGATGGTTGGGACCAGATAAATTTGCCCATGGATATAATTTTTTTATTTTCTGTGTTGTGATTCATTAAGAAGAATTATGAACTAATCATCAGCTGTAAAATTTAAGAAGCTACGACATGGGAGTAGCTGAACTCTGGGAAGTTGGACGCGTATTATTTTTTTTAGGAAACTATAAGTTATTGGTTAATACAATTGTACACAAAAAAAACATTGTATAATTCACATTGGTTGTCAGTTTTAAACAACTTTATTTACTCACCTGAATCGAGATAAAATTAACGATATTGGTATATCCAACATGCACCAATATTTACGTAACACGTTTATTGACTCAAGCACATAGACACCACATCCTGTAATGGAAAAAATATTTAAAAATATAATCCTTCGTCCATCGCCAAATGATGAATGAAAATTGTGTGGCATATAGATGCTATAATAGCTTCCATGTTGAATAGATATATATCATGGTAATATTATTTTGTGATATTTGGCTGTTTTATGACAGTCACAGTTTAATATGATGCACATTTTGAGGAATAAGAATGCCAATATATTAATGATACTCATACCTTAGTTTACATAAGTTCAATATGTAATTTTCCAGATATATGCACCACTATGCATACATATTTACTGTCAACAAATAAAATAATAAATTTCCAAAATTAATTTGTTAAAGTCCTGAAACTCTGTCTCCAAGATCTATTACTCTTAAACTGGCACACTTGTGAGACTGGATTGTATGAAGGAAAATGAACTTGCTGAAGTCTTTTGTGTCACAATTACCTACATTAAACTGTAACAATGTTTTAATGTGTAAATAAATTAAGAATCATGGACAACAGTAGCTTTACAAATTTCGGATTTATCACAATTCAATCAATTGGTATTCAAATATTCCACAATAGTGGCTAAGCTCCACACTCCACAAACTTAGATTTCCATACATACAAGTTACAGTACAGTGCTATATTCCAGTGTTAGTTAATTAGTCTCCTTAAAAACTGTCATTGCATGTCTTCATTTTTTTATTACTATATTTAGGAAATATCAAAGATTTAATAATTATCAAAGTAGTGGAATTATTTTCATTCTAATTAACTTAATAAGCTAACCTTTTGGCAGTTTCTCATTAACAATCAAATTTGCAATGCCATAATATATGCAGCAGTGATTGCAATGATTTGATACTCCATATCTATCAAATGTAATTAATGCTGTTATCTCAAGAGAATCAACATGTTTTGATATCAATTCAGCAACTACATCTATGGGCCATCTAGCCTCCATTGTATCAGGAAGCAATGTATGATTATGCACCATTATATGGTTTGCTTGTACTCCTAACACTTCACAAGATTTATATAATTCATTTTTCCTAATTGAGCCCGTTCCATAGTTATTGCCTGTAAAGATACAACGTGTTTGTCAGCCTGTTTATTAGTAGCAGTTGAATATCTTCCTATTTCAATTGAAAAAAGAGGAAATGTGAATAACTTAGTAGCATTAATATCAAAAGAACAAGACTACAATTAAATGAAACTGTACTGAATTGTGGCAATCAATGGATTAAAAGCTATAAACAATGTGCAATTGTTGGTCAGGATGGCCTGTGACCTTTGGTCATCAGTTTGTCAAGTCTGGAAAATCAGAATGCAGACAATACTAGTGGAAAAAAAGTAGAGCCAGAAAGAAGAGAAATATTAAGTAAATGTATCGGGCGAAATGAAAAACGTCTAGGCATTATTTATTTTACGACTGTTTTCTAAAAATAATTCCAAGTTTCATGAAAATTGAGGATGAGGCATCTAGAAATGCTGTTTAAATTGGATCACAGTGCAATCTGTGAATAGCTTGGCCTTCATGAAGTGCCATGCTAAAAAATCATCAATAGTGCCATTGTGCTAAAATATGGAACAAAAACCGTTTCTTAATGTATTGGAATTTGTTTCTTACCTGAGTAAAAGATAGATTTACCTTAAATTATAGTGTGATATGAGGCCAAAAATTACTGGTGGTCAATCTAAGATAAAATGTGTGTCTGTGTGTGGGGGGCTCTATTTGTGGCTTGTTATCTAGGAGATGGAGACAACTTTAATACTAATTTTTGTGAAAAGTGAAGTAATGCATTTTCCTATCAAGATATTATTTTCCTTTAGAATATTCTTGAAAATCAAACACTCAACAGCAGATTTATACTGACACTGATAGAATGATAATAGATATATATATGATGGTTTTTATATACAATAACTATGAATCTGAGAACAAACCTGTTGTTAGACACATTAGATACACTGTGCAATTCTTCTTTCGTGTATAGTTTAAAATTGTAGGACCAAAAAACATGCACTCATCATCAGGGTGTGCTATTACAAATAGAACTCTCTTGTAGTTCCTCACATCACGTTTGAATGGTAAAACGCCCCATTTCACTATTAATATGTACAAGAGGATGCATAACAAGATATATAATATGCAAGCAATGATTAGATGCTCGCCAGTATCTATAAGATAATGGAAAAACCGTAAGAAGAAGCTGTGAGTCCATTCACAAATATTGTTGAATAGCAATCTATAATCAATCTCTCTGAAATCAGGAACAGTTATATACATTTCCAGTCTAATAAAAATCTATAAATATGAATATGCTTTCTCAACATTCGTATCTAAGAACAGAAAAGCAATTATCCACAAAAATCATCTTAAAAAGTTTACATTTCTGACACTTTGTAGTTGAGGTTATATTATGATTAACACAGGATACAGATGGTTAAGAAAGACTTTTCAGTCTTTTCCCTGTTTTATGAATCCCTTCATATTTCTTGGTTGGGTGTATTCTGCATTTCTCAGTATTCTCACCACAGAACATATAGAGGGTTAGGTTAGGTTTTCACTTTCAAAGCATAGAGACATAGAGTTGGGATGTTTGAGCTAATATAACTATTGTTCGCTGTATCAAATCGAAAGTAGGTCAGCTATTTGATTATTACGGATTTATTTTTCTACTCAATGTATGTTTCGTGGTTTTAACAGCAAAACGAATGAAAATGCATATTTAATCTTGGGAATTTTATTTGCAATTCGTAAAATTGCTATGGAACCTATGACTTTAAATGATATATATTATAGATAAATAATATATTGGAATATCCGAGTAGTGTCGAAAGTATCCCCTTATAATACTTATGTAGCGAATACCTTACGTTAACCTAGCGTAGATCCTTGAACTGAACGCCTTTGTATATTGAATGATATTGAATATCTTTGACGGCACTTGGAATACATCTTCGTTTATATTTGCTGCTATTATTCATGCCTGAGAAACTGGTATTCATGGTTAACTAACGGACTAGAAACGACGGACACTGAATGTACCCCCCATACTTGACCATGACATCAATTTGAAATACATTCAATGCTACAAATAAAGTCACAATATATTTTATAATTGAATAGGTAATTAATTCAAAAGATTCACGATCTACCTTTCAAGCGCTTAGGCTATATAAAATTAAATACAATAATGATAGAAATAAAAATCGCAGATTTATCACGGGAAATGCAATATATACATATACTTGCCACAGCAATCATACGTAGCAACACTGGCACTGGCACTGGCGATTAATCAAACATTACACTTACTTTTTGAAAGCTATGGAAGAATCGTTTCGTAAAATTCTCTGGGAACAAATTTATTATAGAACATTGCCTTTCTAATAGGACCTCTTGCCATGGTCGACTCTGCTCTTGCTGTATCCACAGAACGAACGTCATACTGTGTCCTAACGTGACAAGGCTGTCATCACTGTCATGTAGACATGTTGTATGGATTTGTTTCGTGTTTCCCCTGTGTGGGGGTTTTCTGTTTTCTGCTGGTTGCTGGTAATGTCTGTGGTAATTTCACTTGAAGCTTGAAGGCATTTGAAGGTCGGTGGCCATTTTGATTATTCATTTTTGTGAGTAGCGTGAATGTGAATACATTTTATAAAATGGGATCGACGAAAAGTGATCCCGCTTCAAATAACGCGAAAAACAACGGTAAACCATACGGCAAAGTGTTATTGACGTTGAAAAATAAGTTATTACCTGAAGACAAGCTTTCACCCACGCCGTCCCAAATTGATGGATTGGGTGTAGATACTGAGACTGATCTGCGAATTTACGGATGTGAGCTTATACAAACGGCAGGAATTTTGCTAAAATTACCTCAGGTGGGTCAAGTAACTTTATATAAAAATAATGATTTATTGAGAATTGTTTGTAACGGAATCGGCCGATGTTTTCCAGGTTGCAATGGCTACTGGACAAGTCCTTCTGCAACGATTTTACTACTCCAAAAGTTTGGTTCGGCATCCAGTGGAGCACACAGCCATGGCTTGTGTTTGCTTAGCTTCTAAAATTGAGGAAGCTCCCAGGAGAGTTAGGGATGTTATAAACGTCTTCACACACATAAGACAAGTCAACAGTAGAAGGTGGGTGTTAACTTTGTCTGACTTTTATCACTAAATATTTTATTACTCCTACAATGCCAGTTTCAGAATGTGTCTATGTTATTTCAGTGTCCTTCATGTTACATGTTTACTACATCTTAGCATTTTTAGATATGGCCTGTGATGTTCAATAAAGCAAAAATGTATTCAATAATACTATGAAAATGTGTGATATGTAAAATGGGCAGTGAGTTGGTAGTAGTACTCCATGTTTAGCCTTACACTATAAATAATTTGTATTAGATTACATACTCCATGATTAATATTTTGCTACTCATCTATTTTGGTAAAGCATAAACATCAATTTCCATGAAGTATGCTTACCACTATGCAAACCAATTTTCAAACACAAATGTGTTTTGCTAACTATATTTGCTTCTTCCTGTAAGTTTAATACCATTCCATAGAACTTCCATAAGTGGCTCCATCGAAAACTCAGTTTGTTGTAATGATGTTTTTCTAGGAGAAAATGGTCCACTTTAGAGACATTCAGAACCCTAGTTTGAGATAGTTGAAAGTATGAACATCAGTGCAAACTGTCCACATAACTAAAATTTGATTATTATATAATTATTCAAATAGTTTCTCTTCACACTTCACTTAGTTTCTATAGATTCACACTTCAATTAGTTTTTGTAGAAATACATTTTGCATCTAGTTCATTGGACTTTGAGGTATTTTATCTCTATAAATATAAAATGTTCAATGATTTTGATACCATTTAAATCAGAAGCTTTACAAAATTGTTCTAAGATTGGCATTGTAGCTTGTAGCAACATCAGAAACATAACATTAACATGCTTCAAATGGAGTCATCCATGAATGAAAGAATTGTGTTTTTGAAGCTTTCAACTCATTAGGACATGGATTTACCTGAGTAAATATCCTGTGGTTGTTGTTTTGTTTGAAAGTAAATATCTCAGATATTTGCTTATTCACTTGAGCCACTCTTTGCACATGTGTTACCTCAAGAAAACCTCCATATATGAAACAATATATTTGTGATTACAAGAATATCACACTGGCACTTTACTTGGTTATTCATGTTTGCATATTTGTGATATTTGTTTTACAATTACCATTTGTAGCTGATATCATTGATTTATTTGCCTATTTTACATGAAAGGTCCATCAAACAACTCTTACCAAGTTCCTGTTGGTATCATTAGGGCTCTTCAAAGGAATCAAATACTATTAAAAATACATATTGGAAGTATTTTCGAAAGTAAATGTCTTGTAATGTTATCCATGACCTTTTTAAAATTATTTAACGTCTCACACAAGCAAAATAGAAATATGCATTTAACACAAATAGTAATGTAAAGTGCCACTCATAACTTTGTGATTATAAGAACATTACAGTTGAAGATTTGGTATGAAAAATTATTTTTGTTCTACTGCATGGCAAACCAGTAGTACTTTCATCAATTAACACACCTCGACTATATGGCATAAAGGTAGCTCTTTCCAAATCATGGTGATAAAAAACCTAAATCAAGTTCAATTATAGCCTGTCAAGTATTGTAAAATTGTTCAATATTTATAGTAGGTCTTGGACCAGGAGCATTGTGTTCATTATTGTGTTTTATAGACATTAGTGATGTGTACAAATAGTAATCATGCATACATAGCAAATACTCTTGACTGAATGTCTTAATATAACAAGAAAAAGATATATTGAAGTTTCTTCAATTGTACTATCAGGAATTTAGCAAAATAGTGCTTTGATGTTTTATAAATTGGTAAACTGAGATTGAAATTTTGACCATTCCATTTTACTGTGAACCAGTAACCTTTTCATTTCATTATTCTCTCAGGTGAGCTAGTATTGTCTAGCCTTGTAAGGGCATATTTACCTTTATGTTTGTTGCCTGAATTTTGATTTTTAATTATTTTGGGATATTTGGGGTTTTAAATTAAGCCAGAAAGAAATTTGGGAATCATAAATCACATTTTATTGTAAGTTCAGGGCAGATTACCACCATATCATAAGGATAAGATGTTAGCATTGATAATTGTGGACTGTATGTGAAATATATTGTAATTGCAATGGTACATTTCACATAAAATACCTGGAAAATATTTAACAATGATTTCAGGTACTGTAAATGCTTCAGTTAATTTTCAGTTGACAATCATCTGTGTATCTGTTTGAACTTTTTTATCACAAATTTTAAAATGTAGAGCTCAAATATCAATTACATAATTTGTTGAAATATATGGGAAGATTAATATTTTACCAAAAAACATCTTTTATATAAATTGTATCTTATATGTATGTGTACATTCTATAGTTAAACATAATATAACTGACATAATAATATAAATTTTGCAATATGATAGACATGCAGAATTTTTTTTACTGTAGCTAGATATACAGGTTGAGCTAAACCTTTCTATAGTCTGCTATTCCTACCATGCATTCTGAAGACACTGGGAGTTAAGCATATGTGGAAGCAATCACAAAATTTTTCTAAAGTGTGTGCTCAGAGAACTGATATGATGCCACTGTGCCATTTATTATTTTTTGTTTGTTTTGTATTTACATTAGAATCTGGAAAATGAGAGTATTGAGGAGCTTATCTGATGCTGCTCTTTCCTCTTTCCAGTACCAACCACTGGTCATCATGTCTTGTCAGGGTGGTTTGTGGGATCCTTCTTCCTTTAGTTTGTAGTACCAACTATGTTTGGGAAAAAACTGATAACAACAGGTGATTCTTATCTTACTTATGATCCCATATAAAAAAAGATGAAAATGTTGAATTTGCAGTCTCTGAAATATAATTTTGTAATTTTGATCTCCAATGTGAAGATTCCATAACTAGTTGTGAGAAATAATTTCACCTAACAAGTGATGAAATGTGTCAGAAAGTTACAAAATATATTAAAACAAAAAAGTTATTATTAGCATTAATATTTCAATAAAATCTCTTGTATAAAATATTTTTCATTTTCTGGAACAAATATAGTATAACTTTGTTGTATAGTGGGTGTCAGATGTTCCACAATCATCAGACATATACAACTGAAAAATATCTTTTATTGTTGAAAGATAAAATTGGTCATAATTAACAAAAATATTGAAGCAAATACTTTTTTAAATGACATCTTTGCATCATATTGAATCTTTGAGTGAAAATGTGCAACCACATACACAGGCTGCATGAAACTGGATGGCCTATTTGACATCCTAGCAAACAAAAAAAGTCAGCAATTCAAGTTTTGGGTGAAGTTTATAGGTCATGATCTTGAACATTTACACTAGCAGGGTTGTTAGATGTGCTAGTACCAAACTCTGATTCCATTTTCTATATATTATTTCATTTTCAGATTCCATCTCCACTTAACCTATATTATATCTATTTTGAAGTGTTTTAGAAGTAAAACGTGCAGAACAAAAATGATATATAAAAAATCTCTTCTTTTGGTCAACATGGGTGGAGGTTTAAATTTGTCAAATGATATCCCTTAGTTTCTTGAATCATAATATGCCTTCAAGAACTTAGTTACATGATACAGTGTGTTCTCAAAATTTATAATGGGGTATATGAGAATTTTAAATAACAGTACATTCTGGTACAAGTTGGTCTAGCAACACTGTAGTGTCAACCAATGCAGGTGATGACCTCTCATGCACTTTATCCAAATCTCCTTTGTCTTTTAATATTCCCGATAGGCTTAGGTAATATGCCATTGAGTTTGGCAACCCTGTGTATTCAGCTTTGCTTCCTGTTTGTTACATGGTAGTAAAGATAGGCAGCCAATCCTGTATACAAGGAGTATGATATTTTAAAAATCCGATTTTGGTTTTTATAAGTGGATGAAAATGAAAACAGTACTCAAATACCATTGTTAATTTACAGAGGCTCCAAATAACTGGCTCTAAGTGGGCCTCTGTCTGAACACAATACTTCATGAAGCTGAGTGGCACCTGTTTGTACCACCAGACATGAAAGCCGTGCTATACCGTCCAACGGTATTCGGTGAGACTTAGCAATTAACCGTAAGCCAACATTTTTTGGATTCTTACCTTGTTTTATTTCCTATAATGGACGACACACTACAAGAAGCTGTTTACATTGATAAGGTGGGTGCGAAAAAATCACCTTTGAATTATTTCTTTATTGAGGTAATGTATGGTCCAAGATTAGAAACAGAAGCCTGGTATAAACATTCACTCTTCATTGCCAGAGAGGCTGCATACCAAAATGAAGTGATTCTCTAAGGAAAATTGTCTAATATTCAATTGGTCACTGATGACCAAATGAAGTATCAGCTGCAGTTTCTGAGATGAAACGATAAAAATAGTGATTCCTTCAAAGATAAAATTGAACAATATGATTATTTTGGCGATGGAAAGTGTAAAATCTGTTGCAAGCTGCTGATTTTGTGGCGGCAAAATTGACAGCTACAGTAATAATCTCATGATCTCACAGGCATTGATGGTTTAAAAATGTAAAGCTTTACCAAACCCCAGTAGATTTTTGAATTATTTGGTTTGTGATGCACACAAGTGAATGATGGGTTGCTACCATCTTGCTATGTGCCCTGTCATCAATTTAAATCCACTCAAATCGAATAAAACTATGTTTTCAATTTCTTCAATGCTTGTCTGAGTATAAATTTATTGTTGTAGATAAATATTTTTCTGCTGTGAGATCAATAGGTATTTTACATATTTTTATTATAGAAGAATCGTAGATTTCAGTTGCAACTTTGGAAAAATGACTATTTTTAAAGTTTGATGTGTTTAAATGGCCTGGCCCATCATGGAAACTGCAGGTGGCACATCTTTTTTTTCATCAGTTATGTCACCTATAAAGTATTGAGATTAATTTTGTCCTTGGTAAATTGCTTTTTAAATCGTAGGCGGTCTCTCCGACTTTTATTCATTCATTGATCATTACAATATTTTGTACAACAGCCTCATCAATTATATAAAAATTCTGGGTGCGAATAATTTGTTTCCAATCAATATAGTATATTGTATTTTTTTTCTGTGACCTACCAGAATATTGCATTAGTGAAACTATATGAAAATACACAAATCCAGTTCAAAAGACAAGTTTGACCAAATATTATTAAATATACTTAGCAGTACTTTTGAGAAATCGTCGAGGGCGATTCAAAACCTTAACCAAATGGCATATTCATGGAAGCTCAATGAATATTTTTTCAAGTTCTGCATTTATATTCAAATAATTAAGATACAAGTATAATTGAGATACAAGAGTGCTAACCGCATCAGTCAAACCATACTGTTTTTGAGAATTGATTTGTGATAGCTGTTTACAGAATCGTTGAGTTAGAATACCAGACTTTCTTAGCGCTACATGTCTTATTTGGTTATATCAATACTAATATATGTTTCTTTTAGCTTTTTTTGTATTTGAGAGAAATAAGTTCTATGACGGTGTGACATGATGTAACATTTATAATTTACCAATTGTGGTATTGATGGGAAATGAAAATGTAAGGTAGGTTGACTCTCAAACGGTTATAGTCAAATGATGATTTCTTTAGTGATTACATTCTGCTAAAAATACTATTTTGATACATTAGAAACATTGGACTGTTCTATAATGTGAAGTTGGACAAACTACAAAAAATTCCAATTGTATGTTAATTTATATGGTCTTTGAGGTTTTTGCAATTCTCCAATACATCTAGAATTTTAGGTGTGCAGTAATCATATGTATTGTTACCATTCAGATAAGTTTTCTCAAATACGAGTTAAAATGTCATTCTTTATTCACGGATTTTGCAGTTTTCAAGGCTATTCGTCTAAAATAATATATATAATTATACAGATATTTGATTTTATAATCACCAACCATATATAGTTGTGTAGCACTCTTTGTTCAAGAAAAATTAAGCGCAAACTAACCTTTAATCAAGCTTATATTTTAATTAAATATTATAGCATACCAACGGTTATTGCGACAATGGAAACATCCAGGAAACTGAGGAAGTGAATTTTGAAGTCAGAATAAAATAAAATTCTATACACTCATTACGTGTATGTGAGTGCATTTTGAGTATAACTTTAGGAAGTTTGACAACAATTATTTTCCCCGTTTTGGTTCATATAGACTGCCCTGGAATTAAACGCTCCAACCCAGGGGTTGAAAATTCAAAATGAAATTCTGGGATAAGTACTGATTATATGAATTTGTAATTGTTTTTGTTTTGATAAACAGGAAAACTGAAACTTTCATGTAAAATCAAGCTAGGGTACAAGCCAAGAATAGTTTCGCAGGTTCAAATTCGTACGGTCATTAGTTTTCTCGGAATTTCAATTTGAATCGCAACTCCCTAAATGGGCGTTAGAACCAAGACTCGAGGATAGTTAATATTAATTGAAAGGAGAATGATTAATTAATATCATATTTCGTACATTTAAACATGCAAGAATGCACTCTTCATTATTTATTGTGGAGAAATTTTCAACATTTTTAAGTTTTCTGGTGGTGGCGCAGATAGCAATGATCTCGGATTCAACCCTTGATTTTGGTGTAATTCTTTGGCTATTAATTTCTATTTACCCCATCTCTAGTTTTGATATAACGTTTAGATATTTATTCTCTTCATAAGTCTTCTTATTGTTTGTAGGTTTTGACAACACTGATATTCATGGAGATTGATAGTAAATTCCATGATTTTTGTTAATGTTTTGATTTTTGGGTGATTTATTAATTAATACATAACATTCCCCAGTGAAATCATATATATTCGAGCTGGATGTTGATAATTCATTAACTCGCATGATTTCATCATATAATGAGTTTTGGGATATGGTTTCAGTAAATTGGGAGGAATTATATAGATTGCACACTTGGCTAAGGCTGCAGTGTTACCATTTGCCATTATCTAATCGTGTGTTATCATTTGTTCTGTCTGCACCCAGGATAGATTTTGTCTGATGGATAAGTTTTCCTAGTGTTGAACAATAGATATAGAAAATGGTATTATCAGATTCCGAAAACTGTTCAGTTTGATAGAATTCTTCCAATCTCATGCTCCTAGGTATCTATTGGAAAACGGATATTTTTGTAACAGTGGTGAACGCATATGTTCCTTATGTGTCTTTTGTTCCTTGTCCATTCAGCATTTATGTTGGACTGGCAGCAATTTACTCTAATAGACTACTATTTTTTCTGGCATCGTTGGTTCTAAGCACCAAACTATTCAAGCCCTCACCCAGTAATTTGCCGGGATAAGATGCGATCTTGGAGGCAATGAATTTAAAAAATATCTCGTTATAAAACGATCTTAAAAAACATTTAACTGGCCGCTAAATATGCGGGGTGCTTCATCCTGCATAGATATAATGTTTTCAATGTCCCTAATTTATTTGTGCTCGTTTTGTATCAGAGGAATCATATTATCTCGTAGTATCTGCAGATATTATTAAGCAGTAACTTACATATTATATTCTGCATGTCAAAAAGAAAGGCCGAATGATGAAGTTAACTGAGTATACCGCACCAAATGGCAGATACACGTAAATCCTGTTAATGAAGTAACTAGATTAATTTTACGCTTTGCGCCTGCTTGATTTCTTTAAATTATTATAATGATGACCGCGATACATGAACTTTTTGTAGGCTGAAAGCTGGAGTTACTGTGTTCGGTTCTTGTTTTGTATAAGTCTTTGTGAATATGCAATGAGATGTAGGGTATCAAAAAAGCATAGATTTGCCATAGAGCGAAGTTGTGAAATATCCTATATATTCCCAATTAATTCTATAACATGCACATACTCGTATGAACAAGAATTTACTTAATTTCTATTTTTTTGGTGGACATATAAAGGTTGTAGTGTTGTGTGTAGTACAGGTGATATAATTTTAGTTTCTATTACATTGGTTGGAGACCTTGATGGACACCGACATAGGAATGCTACTATTATCACAATAGTCACATCTGATTGTGATGAACAAAGCATAAATCGTAATCATTGCCAGAATGTACAACAACTATAAGGATATTATTAACAGGATATGATTGGAAAGGACGCATGAGTAAAGGACGTGTGTATACGAATAATTGAAGACATTTTGTTCACCGTCAATCAAGAAGGAAGAAAGACGAGAAACTTTCAATATCCTCCCGAATAGTAGCAGGTGAAATATATCCTCTATCATTCGATACAAATGGACTAAAGAATGATACAGTGTTGAATTTTATCATATGAGACTTCTTGATACATATTAAATTATGCGCTTCATATGATGTTTACAAGTTTAACGGAAACTGTGTTATTTATTGCGCATGTCAATTTTATTTAATTCCCGTGTAGCGCCCTCATAGCATCTACGTTTAAATGAGTTGTTGGGCGAGTCTCCACAAGCAATATTCAAATTTTTGGCGTAGCCTGTTAAATTTACATCACAGCTCATCAATAATAGCAATTTTTATCATGCATGAATGTGCACAACAAACTGCATAGAGCGCCATATGGCTCCAACCTATTAGATCGATATTTTTTTGCATACACATTATCGGCGGAAATAATTTTTTTGTCATGTAAAGTGTTTTTGTTGAAAATTCACGTCGTCCAAGTTTACACAAATTTGTATAAATATGCGCAATGTGCGTGATGGTGTATCCGAAACAGAACGATGTCTGACAAAATGCGGGTGAGAAGCAGGAGAGGGGATGCGAGTCCACTTTAAACGCGATATATTGGGGAGAATGTTTAGCATATTTCAAGGACATCTGGCATATACATAATGTAATTTATAATATCTACCTTCAGAATACGTTTTGTTGAGTCAAATACATCTACTCAGGTTATTTTTGCAACAACTACTGCTTGATAATTTTAGCCATCCGTTATTCTATACAGTTTTTCTATTATTTTTATTGATTATAAAAAATATGCTCAATTTTGGTTTCAGTTCATATATGCGCCATTCTTGAAGTTATACTGCACGTAACTTGCTATTCAATCTAATAACACAATAAATCGATTGGTTGTCGTGGCTACTGTACTAATCTGAATTATTTTTTATACTTTTAATCTCCGTGTGATGAAATTTGTGTCGTCAATGTTTGTCGCTATGTTTATTTTAAGTCGCGTGAATCTGAACATGTATGGTGTCTGTTCAGAGCAAAACTGCTGATTTTTATAAATTCGTGCATGTTTCCGATAAAAAAACTGGAAGTCAAGCATACCGATTCGGTCACGCATTGGCGAAAACTAATTTTCAAAATACATACACACCTGAGCTCTAAACTTTGAAGCATATAAAAGCAGTATTGGAAAGGTGGTGTTTTGTGTGCAGCGTTAACGTTTTTTGGATAAGGTTAGGGGGTACTGCGAATCTGATACCTTAAAGGAAATACTTCTTAATTTGGTGTTTAAACAATATCTAGAGGTTGTAAAATCGTCTTAAAAGTAAAAGTATCACTGCTGTCACACAATTGTGATTGCGAGCTCAAATGCTTTCTTGAACATTTTTAAACTTTGAACCACTAATGTCACCTGTAGCCCATCAAAATCTGATAAAATTGATGATATTCTACAGGGTTCACAGGTAGTAAATGGCAATGATGTGCTGTTGTTTGATGTGTGAAAATATTACAGTCTGATTAACTCGAAAATTACTCAAAAATGAATGCCATCGCATATGATTGCTGGAATGGCTCTGAAATAAGGAAAATGCATACCTGTTTATTGTACTTTCCTACACAATAAATGTTTATATAAAAATATGTATATATAAAATTACGGAAGTATGACCTGTTATACAAAAATAAATTCTTTTTCATCGTAAAATGCGGGTTTTACAGCTAACATGGATGAATTTAACTTTCATAGATGTCAGAGCCTAACATATTGAAAAAAACCGAAAAAAGTAACAGACTGACGTGCAGGATTCAAATTTGAATATTAATGGATACTAAAAATACATTTTTCAAATATACATTATTTTCATGTTTCAAATGCAACCTAATTTATGTTTCTCCATTAGTATTTGCATAATTACATTGTTAGATAATTCTTGTAAAAATTGAAGTTTTTCACCAGTTGCTTATAACAGGAAACGACCATTGATATTATTTTGCCTATCTAATAATCAAATGAAAAAAGTAATGTGATGACCGATCTGCATTTTTTTTAATTTGATATATTTACCACAAAATTCAGCATATTTTCGAATATAATTTTATAAACATGAACATAAAATTGCTTGGATGAAGCTTTTTTTTGACATCTCAAACATTCAAATGGAAGCACTCAGTCCTGAGTGAATAACGCCCAAAGATGACCAGTAGAAATATCTTGATCTCATTGATAGAGCTCATGGGCGACTCGTCTGGCCGAGCCCTTCTTCGCATCCGACTTTTAGCATCAGGTGACGTTTTCGCGCGCAGCGACTCGTAATATTATATTAATTTGTACTTGGAGCATAAAAGTGAGGTAATTTTTAGAAGATTGTCCGTATTAAGATATTAAAAAACTGTTTCTCAAGCACTTTATGCACGCGCTTCAAACACTCATAACAGAAAACCGTTAATATATATTTTTTATAAAAACTGATCTGGTCAGTACATAAAAATGGTTTCTTCTTATTCTGCTTCGTCAGTGATCGTTTATTAATTGTAAACACCTTTGAAAAATGCTTTCTAATTGGAACAATATCCATACCTTGTTTATTATTAGCCAATAATAAACAGCATAGATAGGTATTGAAGACGAATATATTCAGCCGCGCATAAACAGACTTCTCTCGAAGATGACACTTGATGGAGTCGCTCGTTGGTGGGACCAATCAAAGACCAGGCAGGGTGGTACGCGGCGCGGCGCCGGGAAGAGTATGAAACAGCACTGGAAGGAACTTTTCAAGTAAAGAAGATTGAAGATACCACATCAATCGAAATGCTGTGAAACGCACATTCTTAGGACATTGGAAGTGCGAAGCAGGATAATTGAAAAAAGGATTTAATGCCTGTTATTATGACTTATAGTCCTCTAAAGAAGAAATACGAAATTGATGTCTTGTTTTTCGGTCACAGCTCAATGGTATGTAAGTTTTGACTCTAGAAAAGGAAGCCATTTGAAGATGGTTTCAGAACCTCTAAATATTGTTCACTAAATTTTGAAGCGTGGCGTGTAGGTCCTTCGTATATTATAACCAATATCAGAGTACTTGCTAAAGAATATAGAACTGTGTGGAATTTTTTATCACCTAAACGTAGCGTAGTGTAGGTAACGGAATTTTTATAAGTTGATGTCAGGGTGTCTTCAACATGTGAGATGGCGGCGTGTTAAGTGGTAGGATGTAATGTGGTGTTTTACAATAGTTGCGGTTTCGTTTTTTACCAATACAATGAAAATGTGTAACGATTTTTTTTTTAATATTCGACACCCCGGGCTTTTTAGAAATCCTTGAATGATTCTTGGACTATACACACGTTTTCTCAGTTTCTGTCCATTGGAAAATTTAAATCGCATTCTTCTATACGTATATCGCTTTTTAACGGAAAGCTTTTTGTTGATCACAACTTCAAAATAGCAACAGTTTTTTTTGACGTTTGTTGTTTGTTTCAATAACTCTGATTCAGAATTCCATTGTATGTAGAACTTGTAACAAGGTTGATTTGTTTTTTTTTACCTGAAGGAGATACCATATCCATCTAAATTTCGGGCAATGTAAATCCGAAGCAATGTTATGGCAAGGAGCAGGTCATACACTTGTAGTCCTTCGATACTAATAATGATGTACATTATTGTATCCTTTTCCTAGTTTCCATTTGATTCTGCCTTTTACACGGTAAGTTATTTTGAAAAACCAACTGGTCAATTGCCTCGGTTGGATTGTTGGAAAATAAACATAATCATCAATTGACCTGAATGACATTTTAACTCTTTTATGTCTTCTATTTAAGGGTTGGAAGGTTGAATGATCATTCATTGAAGCAGACTTGTTTTTAATAAAAAGTTATGATTTTTTTCAAATTAATTCTTGGAAATCACTAATAGATGAATTCAATTTGGTGTATTATGATTAATATTGTGATGTATTTATAAAAATACGCTGCTTGTACTTTTATTATTTTTATTTTTTCCTAAGAACCCTAACTCATAGATTGCCTTCATCAAACGATGGTTACTAATTCAGAAAAAAAGTATTACAAATGTAAAAATGTCATTCAATTTTTTATGTGATGAAGCAAAAATCCAAATTCTAATTGTAAACTGATCATTCAACCTATGTGTAGAATTACATGATTTGAATTACAACAGTTATGTGAATATGACATCTGATTTCCAGAAATATGTTCTTTAAGAATTCAGTTGTTGAGACATTTAACACATCAAGTTTCAAGAGCGACTGATTTGTTCTGGTTGTTAGTTTTACCTTTGATATTTGATCAAGTAATTACTAAAGGATGCCGTATGAAAGATGATGTTTCAAACCCTTTTGTTTTTGTTATAGGTGCCTGAGTGACCTAAAACCATAGCATAAGGAGAGCAGAGGTTATGCTGTGGCTAAAATGATATTAATTAGTTAAAAAGATAAATATTTTTTTGACAAATCACTTCTAGTGTCACATAAAAAATAACGAAAGTAAAAGTAACAACTAAGATCAATTGAATGTTCAAAAACTTTAACGTTGGGTTGCCCAAAACCTTTAAGGAATGGGTAGAAAATATCAAAAAAGTATTCCAGAAATATCATCATAGATATATAATATATGATTAGCTGTAACAAACTCAAATATTGACATGAAAAATAGAAATAGTAAATTTTTATGGCTCAAAACCGTGATTATTTATATCATTAGAAAAATCAGACTTTTAGGAGACCAATGCACCTAATCGTAAAATTGTTCTTCGAATCGTCATTTCGAATAGGTATTTTTAGGCAGAATGAATGTTCTAAGACATATATTCATCTATATTATTTTACTTATGAATGAAAAAGGTTAGTATTCATAGTTTGTCTGGCACTGCGCGCCAAACCAATTATTATCTAAGAATTGCCATAGACACATTTTTTGGACAGAAAAACAAACTATTGGGAGTCAGCCTACATTGTTTTCGAATCTTTTATATTCAGTGTGCCAATCAGAATCCAGGAAATGTTGGATTAATTGGGATTCCAAGCGAACATGTTGATGTTATGTTTCAAGTTCGAATTGCTTCTAATCATAGTTTATAGATGGTAGTGGTATAACTTATCAAATTCTGTGCAGAACAATACAACCAGTTATCCTGGACCAGAATTACATTCACCTAAAAAACCTTATTATCAAAGCTGAGCGGAGGATACTCAAAGAACTCGGGTTTTGTGTTCACATAAAACACCCTCATAAGGTAAATATCATTTTTATAGTAATACATTAATCTACACGGTGCGATTAGAAAATAACTAGAAAGTATCTAGTTCATTCTTGAATAAAATCAAATTATTTTAGATTGGCAGAAGTTTAGTTCTACCAATATTCGTAATATTACGCAGCCATCGGCTAATATATGGTACAGTCTCGCATATTTTTCATACATATAAGGTTTAAATTTGCACAAAATAATTTCTCGTTATTAATCGCACCCAATATTATAGACAGGGTTAGTTTTTTTAATTCTAACGTGGCGATGTTCTTCCTTTTAAGAGACGAACTACTGTTTCCAAAAGTTTCTCGCAGAATGGCTTAAAATACTCCTGTAATAATAATACCAATGTGATTTTACTATGAATATAACGCTAAATTACTATTTCTCAACCACAATAATTTTTTCCACTCAGTTTGATTTTGTAATGATTCATAACATCTATTTTTCTTATTATCGATATTTCTTAATTAGAGTAATTTGGTAAATATACGTCTCATTTTGCAAATTTCTCTAAACACTAACCAACAAATTTATCTTTAGAAACTGCATTGTTAATGTAACTTCTAACACTTTTCGTGTGTTATTATAATCCTTGATTAATCTTTTTTCGCCTGGCCGTGCATTGAAACTGTATATGGCCAATGAACCCAAGTTCACCAAATAAATATAAGTTGGCATTCACTGGTTTTTTCCGTCGTCAAGCAAAGGAGAAAAAGCTGCGTGGCCTAGCATCATGTGTCTTTTTTTATGCAACTGGCCACTGCTCTTGAAACAACTGGACAGAGCAGCGTGCTTCTGTAGTTTCATCATAGGATTAAAGGAAATGGACTTAACTTATATGTATTTTGTAAATTTTGACAACGAATTTTACCAATGTTTGGATAGATTTACTGATTATATAAATGGTGTGGAGGATTGCTATTGCATATTAACTAAAGAATATTGGGAGTTCATATGAGATAGTCCAGTGTAGGGTTTCAGGACTGCATTTAAATTCCTATTTTGATAAAGGCTGTCGAGGCAGCTGGAATGCTAGTAGAGTTCTGTAATCAGTTATATGTATTAATTGGCAACGAGTGCAATTGAGATGAATCAAAGAGTATTCTGTTCATCTGGAGGCAGCCTTTTTTATGTAAAACGTAGCTGATCTTTCCAGCTCACATAGTTATCGGTCGTAAAGCACAACTTCTTTATATTTTCATTTATAGATTATTGTGATGTACTTACAAGTGCTGGGGTATCACAATCACCAGAAGTTGATGCAGTACTCGTGGAACTACATGAACGACTCGTTGAGGACTGATGTATTCGTGAGGTACCAACCAGAAACTGTCGCATGCGCTTGCATTTACCTGACTGCTAGAAAACTCAAGTTACCCTTGCCTAAAAACCCAGCCTGGTATACGATATTCGGAGCTGCAGAAGAGGAAATCCGTGATATCAGCCTTAGAATACTGAAATTGTATTGTAGGCCAAAGGTATGTATCTATGTGAGAATAATTAGGATGACGTAATATTTGCATAGAATGTAATTTTACCACTTTGTTTTGAGAAATCTTTCAAGAAGTTTCCGATTCAGTTGTCGCAGGTGTTGGTCCACAGCAGAGAACAAATCCTGCATGCCTATTCGAGGCGAATATATTCAACTTGAATAAATTAGTTAATTAACATTTTCCTTATTTTCTTTCCAGCCTGAAATAGAAATTCTTGAGAAAAAAGTGGAGGATTTGTGTAAAAAATATCAAGAAGCGAAAGCCAAAATCCGCGGGTCAGGTACTAATACACCTAATGACAACAGTCCACGTCAAAAAACCACGGGCGCTCATAATGCTTGGGGAGGATTCATAAGGTAACTAAAACAGTTAGTAATACTAATGGTAAAGAATACGGACGCGTTTTAGTATCCCGATCGAATTGTGTATTGAGATTATCCTCAACTTATTGTTTTAATATACGGAATTATTAAACTGCCTGAGCAGATAATGCCGGAACTGCCTTGACAAATTAGGGCAATGAAATTTTCTTCTAAATGAAGTTTTGAGTGTAAGATCATCGCTTTTATCCGAAAAGTTACTCCTACTTTGTATGAACCTGTAGAAAAGGGGTGACAATCTGAATCTTAGTTTTCCATAGCCCAAGTGGGACTGCAAGAGGTGTGAGGGTAGCCGCCTTCAGACAGGAATGGGGGCTATAGTTGCTATTTTCATCTATTACGCTGTTTGGTTGTTTAATGAACAGTTACATCAAAAAGTATGTGGAAATATTTTGGTTCAACAATAAGAGTAATTTAATGCTCTGATATATTTGTACGTGTAAGCCAATGTTATAATCTGGATGTGATTGTATTTACAGCCGTTCAGGAAGCCATACCGCCCCGCTACTGATTACAGAGAAACGGTCCCGGTCGAGATCCGTGACTCACACTCCAGAAAACAAGCATAGGAAAAAGTCGAAGAAGCACAGGTCGAGGACGAGGTCGCCGAGTAGGAATCACAAGAAGAACCACAAGAGGAAGAGTTACTCAAGATCCAGGAGCAATTCCCCACACGCGAAAACGAGAAAAAGGTATAGTTAATCGCTGAGATTTTCTACACGACAAAGACTATGACAATATACATTGAGAGTAAAATAAGTACTGGACATGCATCAGGTATTGAAGAAATACAAAGAGATCAATCGAAAAACATGCGAGAGGATCTATGGGACCGCATATTTGGCGACATAGAGGGATGTTTGTTTCAGTCCGATAAATTCAGGCTTGCCAAAAATCTATTACCTAGATGGAAGCAAGCACTAACGCATTTCAGTATTGTAAAGAATTAGTTGATTGCATGCTATACTTAAATTGATCGTATGATGGTATAACACATACTTGCATTCGACTCAATTTGTTACAAGATAGCTGACAGGGTTATTATTGTGGATTTTTGAATTGTGCACCTTGATACACTAAAATTGTGCAGTTTTGTGTAAAATTGTACAACAGTCTTTTTAGAACTGCTGTTAAGCTATTAGGATTGGGGAGAATATCGGATCATACCGAAAGCCCGGAAGAAGCTGATATTTTTCAAAATTAGTTTTATTCTTAACAATTAGTCCATTATTTACAAAAAAAATTGCGATATTTTCACTCGGCAATTAATTATTTTTTTCTCCAGGTAAAATTCCTTAACAATATGGTGGTTCAAAAAGTAGATATACTTGAAATATATTCCAGATTCATAACTGGTAGAAAGACATTATTTGCCAGAGAAATTGTCAAGAGTAATGAGGTTCTTTTTGTGATATTGACGATGATTTTGAAGGAGATACCCTGATAACTTGATTTTTTAGCGGAGTATTATGTGGCACAGCAATATGCATATTTGTCACAATTTGACAAATTTATTACCACGACTACGGTTTCTGAAATCTCCATAAACAGATTCGAATTCCTTATATTCATGTATATAAAAAATTAAGTACCCTGACTTCTGCCGAATATGATCTATTTGCCGCTAGACTGCACTATAAACGTAACTTTCTTCTAGGGAAAAGAGATCCAGATCGATAAGCAACGACAGGGAGTCGAAGAACGATCGGTATGTTGAGAAGTATGACAAGTACGAAAAAGACAACAGGTACAAGGATGATAGAGATAGGTACTCTGAAAAAGACCGATACGACGACAAGAAAGACAGAAAAGATAAATATGATAGAGATGAGAAATATAAAGACAGAGACGATAAATATGCCAGAGAAGATAGGGATAAGTACAAAAAGTCCAAGCACAGAGAAGATGAGAAGTCTGATAGTAGGTCCAAAGATAGACGGAGATGAAAGGCTGTATATATTTTGTTTTTAATTATGTGTATATGTTGTGAAATAGATACCCTTTGATTATTTTTTTAGCTGTTAAGAGCAATCTGTAAATATTGATCATATGTGAAATAAATATTTTTTTTAATGTTTAATTGAATTATTTGCTTTCCTAGATCCTCGAAGATTCGAAATAACTCAATGGCAGCATCATTTCTGGTCAAATTGAGCAGCTAATTTACGGGTATTGTATTTGTGATGTAAAAGACATTTCTCTTGGTTGACTTTTTCGCGTACGAGAAAAAAAGAGACCATTGAATGAAGTGTTGAGAAGAATCCGTGGTGCTGAGTCTTTCGAAGGGAGATGTTCTGTTGATAAGACTACTGGAGAAGAAAGTAATAATGTTCTTGAAAAACTCATTTATTTTAAATAATAGCACAACTTACACGCTAATTCCTATCCACGTCTTCTGATTCTCGACTGTTTGTTGTTTGAAGACTTGCTGCTGTCACAGCTCTCGGTACTCCAATAAATACAAAATCCCCATCTCGAATGTTTGATAACCAAAAACATGCCAATTTCGAAGGTTTTCGACGTAGACGTCATTTTGATAACTACGCACATGCAGTATATACAAGGTAATATTTTTCTAGCTACCCCCACACGGTGAGAAAAACGGGATCAACAGAAATGAGTGGAATGACACGGACATTGACTCATCGACTTGGCATACCATGGTACTCAAGGGCATGCTCTGCTGGGCGCACATGAAACGTGTAGGCGCACAGATAGAGAGGGGATCCATTTCAGAGTTCAAGTTCTGTTGGTAATATTTCAGTATGCCAATCAAAAAGACGGTGCGCTATACCAGAAATAGCGATAAAACTTCACGAGTACAGTTGGCTACGCATCCAAAAAATATTGTTGCTGCTATGTAATTTTGGAAGCAAATACTGCTACGGTTGTCGCCCTCTGCACCTACTTTCTCCTGGCGCCGAGGGCCTTGCCACCCTCGATCACCTGGTAGCTACGCCATTGTACCAATACCGTTGTGTTCTCCATAAGCTTCACTTATTGCTACGCTGAAAACTGCAAAATGCAGGCTACTCACGCCGAGTCAAATGTATGACACTTATTTGTTCTTTAGTTCATTAACATTTTGAAGATGTTTGTTTAATTGCATTTTGGGTGGGAAAATATTATATTTGTGTGTAGCTGAGTTTAATTGGGCAATATCTCTTCTATTTGGGGGTCATATTTATTGATGAGGGTGTAACTGTTTTATAGTGAAACTCCGAAGAATCTTGTATTGAATATTAAAACCCTGCAGCCTGCCGCAAGGATTATGCGATGAATATTCTCAGTTTAGGAATTATAATTTGTATTGAGGAAATAGGAGAACTCAATATTTTTAATTTTATATTTATTAGAACAAAACTGATATTTTATTAACCGCAAATAAGAAGAATCATAACATATCCCTACCTCAAATTATATCAAAATCCGGGCAGCGGTTATTGAGATACTGAGGTAATGAAAACACCAACTAACAGAGTGATACTAGTTTTCATGATGTAGCATCATAAAACATCTAAAGAACGTATAATCCGATATTTGAAGATTCTCGCGAATTTACATTGAAACTTGCCTCCAATCCTCTTTTTACTGACTCGCGCAACACTCTAAAGAATCGTACGTTTGTATATATATAATATAAAATAAACAATTTTGGATGAAAAATAATCTAAAAATGAACAAAAAATATAAATATTGTGCCTAAAATTGTCAGATCAGTATTAACGAATTTCTAGGGTAAAAGTGATCATGAACCAGTAAAAGAGAACGCTCTTTATGCAGCGCAATTCAGGTTAATAATAAAACTGTAGAGGTACCTATATAGGTACATGATTTTCTGTAAGTTTAACACAAATTTTCTTTCGGTACTAATAGAGCGTCTTCTGCATTCGCTGTAAAAAGCCCACAAGCAATGGTGAACCTTTAAATACCAACTGGTTGCCCGTCGATGGCTTGATTGTCCCCCACCCTTGGATATTTCTTTTTACATGTGGATTCTTCATTCTTACCTGTTGCGTGAGGCCAAGGATTCCTCTCATTTCATTTACCTGGGCGCTGCGGATCAAATAGAATCGGTAGCAGTACCTTGCGCGATGTTGTCATATCTACTTTCTTTGGCCTCTTTCTCAATGGACGGTTGAACGATCTCCAGGAATCCACGCTCGAGCTGCTTACACCAAAAAATCACTACCATTCTGGATTTTTATCGGCGATATTTGAAAGTCTGTAGTCTGTTGTTGCTGCATTATTTCTCCAATTAATGCGCTGCAATAAAATATATATTTTTTTATTTTCAAGTAAAGTCATATTAGATACAAGAATATGATTCTTTTATTACAACAATAAAAGAAACATAATGTTATCATTATTCTAAGTAGCTACATTTTCGAACGTAATTGCTCAAAATTCTGAGCACACTGCCAAAATAGATTTAGCAGGAAAATTACTTGAATACATCATATTCAGAAGGAAATCAATTGAATAAGTCTAACAATTACAATAAATTATTATTATTAATTACAAAATAAAGCTGGTAATGGCCTGCAATGAATTTAACTGTAGACTATATTCCATTGTAGTAGTTTACCTTTGTCATATTTTTAAAATAAAAAAATATTAATTATAAGTCTTATAAGTACTAAATGACAATGTCTAAACTTAATCTCCATATTTGCCGAAAATATGCCACCATCGTATTCTCAAGGAACAGTTCTCGAAAAAATTAATGACTTGTTTTTGCCATAGTAATTTAATGGAAATATTGGTCTCTCCCTCAATTATTTTTAGTGACTAAGTGAGTGCTTATATAGAAACTGCTAATAAGTAAGTAAAGTGATAAGTAAGCAGTGAGTTATTCGAAACCACCTGTAAATTGGTAGTGTAAGTTAAGCGTTTCTGTCACCTTGTAATCTGAGTAACATCTGCACCGATTTTAAAGGGTTCTTTCGTTTTATATGATGTGGGTCAAAAATACTGCTCTATCAGTCATCCTACGTTCTTGATGATTTGTCAGCCTATAATCAAATTTAATGGATTTCTATCGTGCTAAGCTAAGCTAAACCAAATGTTTAGCAATATCCAAATTAAAAAAAACAGTTTCAAGCTAGTGAAATTCTGAGTTTATTATTACATCGCTGGGAATGATTTTTTCCAAGCGTGTTAAGGCATGCGAAAGACTGAGTCAAGTTGGTGTCCCCAGGACATCGAATCTGAATTACTATACTGTCAATTAATACCTGATTAAGACTCGCATTGGTCGTCCTAAACTGAAGAAGATTCATTCATTGAGTTGATATATTCGTCACTTGTTCTATATCTACACCACCTTAAATCACATCACTAATTTGTGAATTTCTATTTGTCTATCAGTCTGTAGGTCTGATGGTCTGTCGGTCTTTTGGTCTATTAGTATGTCAAGCTATCGTTTGATGACCTTTCGGTCTGCTCATCTGTTGGTTCGTAGGTGTGTTGGTCTGTCGGTTTGTTGCTCTTTTGGTTTGTGGGGATGTCGCTATCTCGATCCATCGGCCTGGTGGTTTGTTGGTCTACTGCTCTGTATTTTTTATCGGTATTTTTTCAATCGAGTAATCTGAGTAACAATAGAATCAAGTTTTATGCAATTGAGTCAGGAAATATGCTATATATATGAGCACCATTGTAGGGAATTGTGCTTCATTTATCTGCAAATTGGTATATGGCTCAACTGGCACATCCTCGCATCAGGTTGAGCTTATAACGTCTCAGAAAAGCTTCTTCCGAAAGTCGTTCTTTTGGAGAACCTTGGCGTTGTGGAATGAAATACCTAGGACTGTTCCCCGATGATTACAATCTAAAGGTCAATGAGAATAGACATTTATCCTCTCACAGAGCTTATGAAGCGCGATATGCTATCTGCCTCTGCGTGAGGATATCTATAAAAAGATATGTGTATTTGTAGCGGAATAATTATCAAAGAATAAAAAAAAAAACAAATCATCAACCTCGATTTGTGACTCTCAAATTTAAATAATCAGCAAGAGGCATAGATAACAAAGATGTTGAAATCCTGTTTTGTACGTTTTTTCAAGCTTATAATCAGTTCAGGACACAGTCAATTTCAGGGATCAAACATTTTTAAGATAGTATGAATGCTTCCATCGCATTGCGCCGTACTACATTGTTTTGAAAAAAGCGCGGACGAACGTGTTATCGCTTGACTAACGAACACTCCATAGACGTTCATCAAACGTATCCCTGCATCTGCGACTCATTCGGCTTGGCAACGTCGCGAGGCGCTACACGAGTTCCGCGGTACGCACGGCGCTGCTGCTGTCATTTCACGTAAAGTCCTTGTGGGAGTAGCGGCAATATACGAACTTACGAACCAACAGGTTGCTGTCGAAAGCAACGCACGCTTTGTTTATTCCGGGCGGACGGGCGCTTTCGGGGTATTGGGACCTTGGAAACGGTGGTTTAGTGGATGGAGACGCGAATGAGATAGTGAAATGTGGTTTTGACTTTGATTGAATGCTATATTGGAACATTGAGAATGGATCTGCCAGCTTTCGTAGGGATATGCTTTCTGGGGCTGCTCGGATTTGGGATTGGAGAAGTTCCAGACGAGAAAGGTAACGCTGTTTGGGATTTATTTGGTTTGTCAAGTATCTTCCCTCCCAATTTGATTTCTCCCATTATCATTGAAAAACGATCACGGACATTTCAAGAGCCTCGAAACGGATTTGGCGCATTTTTCGTATATTTTTCATTGAGCGATTATTATTTTGCAACCACTGGATCAATTTTGTGAACATTGAATGATATTAGATTAGTACTTTCCCAGTTGTAAGGCGGTCAAGCAGTACTAATTTTTGGATGATTACTACGCCGTAACTGAATTGGTTTTAAACAAATATAAGGTTTTTTCCTTGTCCAAGTGTTAACGTACTGTTAAAATTTCATCAAGATCAGCTTAGCACTTTCAGATTTTTAGAGAGCAATTTTTCCGGACAAACAGGTCGGCTGAAATGAGTCACATGAACTAAGAATAAGAATTGTCAAAAAATGTATCTCAAATTGCTGTGCCTTCTGAAGACTAAGGATGAAATAAATTTTGATAAAAAGTACGAGTTTGAACAGTAAATCATGCATTAAATCCGATACCTACTCTTTTTACCTTGTCTTTTTCACAATAAGCCAGATTTTGACGATGGGTTGAGCGAGAATCCCTGAATAAATATCGGCCTAGACAGAAAAACTAACGTGCTGCATTGAAGGTAAAATAACTAACACTAATTTTATAAAATGTCAAATGTATCAATTCGTAGCTAAAATATGGTGTCAAGTAGATTAATTCAGTTCTTCAAAGTTTCCCATTCTTCCATTCGTATCATGGAATCACACGCATTATAAGATACAAACGTATAGGTGGCAAAAGCCCGGGGGTGAAGCAATATCTTTTTGGGAGAAATATATATCTCAAATCAAAAAATAATTAAAAGTCTCAGATCCCTACCGATATATACGATGATGCGCCACTGAGTCAGTTCATCGAGCGTGAAGAATAACATAATCCAACCTCAAGTTTGAGATTACCACTGGTTAACCGCAACTCGAGGAATGCTACTTGAAATTTTACTCTATATGCATATAGGTAAATGATTGTACTCTCTTGTAAAGCCGCGAAGGTTATTCACATTTAGAAAATATTTTCCGAGAGGAACCTTGTGGATAATCTTCAATCAGTAATTTCTCATCATACTATGTAGCTTTGGTTTACCGTACTAAAATTCGCTGAAATTTCAATTAATCTTTTTGAAAATTGAACTTTATGTATTCGGTATTGTGTTGTAGATAGACATTTATGAAATTATTCAGTGTTTTGATACTACTACTCTGAAAGGAATGTGTAAAGCTTTCTGTAAACAAACAGATACATTACATCACTATATACAAGGCCTCTTTTGTTTATCATACACGTGATATATCATTAAACATTCACAACATTCAACGGGAAAAATTAAATTTCCAGATGATAATCATCAACTTCATTTGACTGTTCTACTAGAAATAATACGGATACATTGTTTTCGGGAGATAAGTCCCCGATCACAGCTTTGTAACCATCATCTCATGGTATTACTCTTTTTATTACAATTTTTATATTTTACGTATTTTTCGTATTTGATGAAAAGTCTGATTTCACATTATGATTGTGTGCCTGACTTTTACTGCCAAGTTGTCTAATAAATGCTTATTCAGATACTAGGAGGTTCAAATTACAAGGTGTTACTAATCTACTGTTTTTGCAATGACACTATAAACAAAGAAATATTGTTGAATACGATGGAATTTTATTTGTAACAATACATACGACGTGTTCCGACGAGCTCATTATGCAGTTTTATAGCACTATCATCCGGCTTTGATATACCTACGTTCTCAATACGTCTACCATTTTTTTTCAAAAACCTATTTTTAGGAAGTTATTCGAATCCACACATGTTAACTACCTTTGTATACGAAAATCGCATATAAAATTATTAAACATTTGTTTAAACTATAATAAATGTATTGGTGTGGCTGTTTCTCCCATTTTTCCTAGAGTTTGGCTTATGAATCGAATTAATTAATCACATAAAACCAGGCGAAGCCTATTTGCTAGCAAAATAAGTATTGTTTGAGTTTAGTACAAGTTGTTTGCTTGGATCTGAGAAAAACTATTCGTATATTTCCATTTTGTACTGCACACAGCTACCTGTTTTCTAAAGATCCTTATAACTGAAATCTTACACCGATATTTAACAGAAGATATAGCGTCTCCCACACTTCGTGTGCTTTTTTCGTAGTCTGCAGGCCAATTCAACCTAGGAAACCATCTGTCGGAAGGCGCCCACCCTCAACATGTGGTAGTTTAGGGCCTATGTGATTAGTATCCCATGTGAACCTCATATACATAACAATGATTTACTGTAATATGTGACATTTGACTAATATTTTTTGTGATTTTTCAAATACTATCAACATTTTGAAAATGTTAAACTCTGCTCATCATATTGCTTCCAAAAAATGATTATTGACAACATTTCTATGATCATGCTACTTCCTTTTTTAGGCAAGGGAAGTAAAAGATTAAAATATTTTTAGAAAACTTGCGAGATATAATGTGGTAAATCGTAAAAAAACTTCGATGGTCAGTTATTGTTACTGTTATTGACAAGTTCATTGTCACTACGAAGGAATCTAGTTGATACCTCGTTGTTTAAATCCATCATGTCATGTTGGTTGAAATTTGGAATTACTGTAGAAGTTGTGTTTCACAACGTTTCGATTCATGTGTTATCCTCAATAGTCATCAGATGGAACCACCTGATTGAAGATATTCAATTGAACGGATGCTTGCAATTGCAAAATCATTCTCAAATTGCAAATGTAGTATTTAATATGTATTTATATCTACTAATCTCAATACAACTATAGGCAGCTGTAAAAATACTAATTAATTACTCCCATGTAGTCGTTTGGTTTTTGTGGGTTATATGTTTTGCTTTACTATATTTTCTTACATACCTATCATAGTTTTTAGTTTAAAAATAATCAATACAACAACCTGTTGTAAATATCTCTTGTAGAAATCAAATTTACTATAACGACATTTTTCTGTGCGAGTAAATTTTTTTGAGGATACAATCGAATTAATTGCACCATTATTTCCGTGAAAGTGATCGGATCCTGAAAGCGGAAATTTAAGTTCCAGTTTTACCTCACATTATGTTGCAATATTAGTCGTTTTGTGGTTTTAACTTGGGTTTTAACGACAAATCAATGCGATTTTGGGCAATCTGTAAGTTTTTAAAAGCCAACACAAGCAATTAGAATACCTACTCGATGAAAGCCGATATATTTCAGCAGGTTGGTTAACCTATCCTTACAAAATTATCCTGGAATAGTCGGCGATGAAAAACACGCTCCACGTGTAGGCATTGTACCAGGTATGTTTGCATTTGTTATCTGGCCTACTGCTACTTCAAGTCGCCTTATCCCTTCAAGCGGAAATAGGTACTACTGGCAAAGATAACCAAACCGTGTGTGTGGGGGTTGTAAATTCGCTGCTGATTGGTATTTTACAGAAGGTGGAGGAGGGTTGCTGTGTCAGAAAATGTCTGTATATAGAACATGTTTGTGTCTTGTCGGTCGATATCAAGTTAGAAGAAAATATCTTAAATATTGTGCTGCCTGTTTTTGTTTATGTGGCCCGGAGATGTTGCAGTATGGAACTGCTGTCTTTATTTTTTATTTTCTTCTGTATAAGTATCTATATAAACTTGAATATGATATAAATTTCAAAAAAGAATGGGTAAAACACGGAACAGTTTGGATGATGTATATTAAAATGATATTTTGCTGTATGCATGGGTTTTAATTTTAGAACAGCCTACGAAAGTTGTATTTTTCAGCTGAATTTGGATTGACTAAGAGAAAACTAAATGATAGAAACATTAGAAACTTGTGCCTACAAATTGGTATTTGTTTAAAAAGGAACTCAAACACAAGGTGTGGGAAAGCTCTATGAGCTTTTTGCTAATGACTGCAGGCATTATACTGGTTTCAAAATATCAGTATAACTTACTACGAGCTTGTGAGACATCATATAGCTCTAACAATGTCATCTAAACTGAAATAACGGTTACTGACATTACGCAGTGCTTTACAACGGAAATTACTGATATGGATTTCCGTGATTTAGACATTAAGGCGTCTAACAGACTATCACGAATAGAGTATTTTGACGATAGGAATTTCCAACTCTACACTATTTTACGCCCTCAGTACGTATATCGTTATTTCTTTTACAATTTAATAGATAATCCAGAAAAAGTGGAGAATAATGATTCAAAAGATACTTCTTCATGGGTAGACAGAAGTCTGCATCCAACAAGGAAGAATCATCGGAGTAAATGATTATCTATTCCTTCAATCGAACATTGCTGATATGCTGTCGAGACAGTAGAACAAACTCTGATGGCTCGCCCATCTTTTTATTCTTGTGCCATGGCCGATTATCGTGTGTTGGCTGATATTTTGGCTATAATAATTATAACAATTTGACCATACATATCAGAATGGTTAATAGTGTCGGTTTTATGGACATTTGATGAACGCCTGTGACGTATTTAACGGCAGAATATACCGCTAAGTTCAGTCCGGAGTGAATGTATGGTCTTCAATCCCAACACGAAACAGTCGTTTAACTAATCTTCTTTGAAGAACGACAGCCTTCATGTATTTCCCAGACAAGCAACTGTTATTATGTATGCGCTACAGGACTTTGCTGCGTGACTTGTTTGCTCCTTTTTCTGTATTGGTATTTTATGTTATTTGGTTGCTAATAGCTTGTTACCAAGACGAACTCTCTACATGACTGTCTTCCTTGGAATAAGCACAATCACATGGAAGACGTGGTGTTAATTTATTAGTGGTCTGTGAACTCTTTAGAATTCAGTTATGTCTTCATAGTTTATAATTATTGCTAACTAATAAGCGGATTTCTCAATAGGAAATTAAATTAAAAAAATGGATAATTGAGGCTGAAGTGGATATCACCGATGGATTCCTCATATAAGCAGCAGAGTGTAGTTATTTAGGATTACATGGAAGTAAGAGGTGTACAAAACCTCGTAACTTTATCGTGAACACTGGCAAAACCTTGTTCCTGTACTATCGGCTAAATAATTTTGTATAAAACTAAAAAGTATTTTGATAAAAACTGCTTCAAATTTGTAATACCTTCAATTCTATCTCTTCTACTAGATTGGCTCTACCGCTTTCAACTCAATTCTACGGTTTTTGAGCAAAATGTATAGCAGAATTTTAGTTCGAGCAACACTGCACAAAAGTTAATTTAGAGCTAAAAATATCTTTTTTGGCAAATCATATTCATGAGCAATGCTGATGGAGAGGTTCAAATATTCAAAAATGTAAGAATTGATGGTTTTGCTTTATAACCATGACATTTGAGAAAGCTAACTTTGCCTAATACCTCATATATAATTATCTTTACATTCAGGAAACCATTCTTATATTGATTCTATGATCTAAAAAGCTGGTTTATGGGTAGGATTATGTGGATACCTGAAATAAAGAAAATAGAGGATTGTACTATACTAAACAGGGTTCAAATGCGAGACTTGTCGATCTACGTTTTAAAATATATTATACAGACTGCATAGGCATTCTAGAGACACTTAATCCAGTCGAAACCAATTTCACACTCTAATCAAACATTTATGCCCTCATGTCCAATTTCGAGGAATCCGGGGGAGCTGACCCATTGATAAATAAACCATATTGACCATGATGCTGGTCAGATAATAATCGTTTAATTGAAAATATTTCTTAAACATGACGCGATGAAATAAGGTCGCGCTAGGTCGTTAAATTTAGTTTCATTGGATTGCAATCAAACGAGGAAAGTTATTTGTCGATTGAGAGGTAACTTGTAAGGAAAATTCAAGTTTGTCTATATAGGGAATTTATTTTATATATGAAAATTATTGATAAATATTCTTATTGCACTGTGACTAATTATACACAAATCAATTTTTGGAAGATTTTAATTTGATTTTGGAAGCAATAATTTACTTAAGTTTTGAAAGTATTGGTAATTATACGCATTCTGAAAAATTGGATTTTTTTAAAATCTTGTAATTATAATAGTTTCGTTTTTCAATAAATCAATATTTTTATAATTTAATTCCAAAAGATTAACAGTTCATGATTATTACAAATCAATGAATCGGCTATTGTATTTGTGTTTAACACCTTTATTACAGATTTCTTCAAACTGAGCAATAATTGCTGCACTTAAATTCCAAAGTGATTTCCTCCAATTTTCCAGGAACACGGTCTGGATTAATTATAGATACAGTTGTTGACATCTGGAAGAGGTGACTTATCCAAGCAAGAAAATTTAACATCTGGTATTATTATCAAGCTTAGAAAATTCAGAATGATAGTATAAATAATATGTTAATTTTCTTGTAGCTCCAGGGTCAAGCAGTTTGATCATTGAACTTATATACTTATATGTTCAATCCAATATTTACCATTTAAACAATAACATTGACTGATAATAACAGAAAAAAAAACCCGTGACATCTCCAGACAGAGCATTAAATATAAACTAATACAAATCAACAATACTGTTTTCATAGATTAACAGCCGCAAAGTATGGTGGAAATATACGAACAAATGCAGTGTTGCTCGGTTAATCAGAGCCAACTACACAAGCATTCTAACGAATTACGTCTCAATAGAATGCGAATATGTGTAATTATTTTCGCATAAAGGAATTCTTAGTCGGTTACAAATAATACATTAAGTTGTTGAATAGTTGATGGTTTGATAATCTTCTTTATTATATTTTGTTTGAGCTATATTTTTTATGTGTCCTGATGCAATAACCAAGAAAACTCCAGAGTGTGCTTCGGCCTCTTTGGTCGTCGTCCGTTGGAAATTCTTCTCAACGTTTTGCTAGCATGAGTGGCTAGCATCTTCAGGAAGTCGGTGGTTTCTAAACGAAAGCTACCTCACAATTGACAGTTCTGGAATCACCGACTTCTGAAGATGCTAGCCACTTGTACTGACGAAACGTTAGGAAGAAATTTAGAAATCCAGACGACAGCCTAAGAACCCGAGGAAAACTCTCGAGTTTTCTATGGAGGACGGCCGCGAAGCCTTTGTTTAGTGGCTAGTAGAAAATATAGGACGAAGAAGACAGATAACAAAAAAAGATAAGAAGTTACAGAGGATAATATTTTCAAAGCAAAATGGTAACATTACAACGTGGGAAGAATTGAGCTCTTTATTTTATCTGGCATATCAGCCATAGAGTTGATATCAGCTCTAGTGTGATTGAAAGAGGTATAGCGGTGATTACTTTTTGACTGCCAGAGCTAGAAAATGCATATACCCTTCTTGCGTATGCTGTTGAATCGATGAAGATTTCATATGGTTTGTAAAATTCCAACAAAGTTCTCGATCAACACCATCATTCAAATAATATTAGAAGGCAGATGTGTTGTGTTTTGAATCGTCTGAGAGAAAGTACCTCGACTTCCTTTCGGATATTTCTCGTTTCCGGTTGATACAACCAAAAAACACACGTCAGTGTGCCACTGCCATATGGTAGAGGCCATGTAAACTGTGGAAGATATGTTCTCTTCGAAGGGTCCATATATTTCACCGTGACTTCATCCTCATACCTAACCAAATGTATAATCAGATTTTTTCTACTGACCAAAGATACAAATACTTGTACGTTTTTCAGATTGTTGTTCAACAAAATTAAACAATTATATTTTTATTTACACTAAACCCTCCAATGATGAGAAATGAAGTCTTTCAATGTAACATGAATAAAAGATGGTGCAAACATTTTTGCATAACGTTGTTTAAACATGCTATGAATGCTCCCGAACATAGCGCGTTGCTCGTGACTTGCGTGCCATACTCTGCTTCTTAATCTTCTTCTTCGCTGCTATTCAATCTCACTTCGCTAGTGCTTATGCTTCGCTCTCGGCTGCATTCGACTTCGGGTGTGACGTCATTCAGATGTGAGGAGCATTTCTGAAATATTTCGAAAAATCCTCACGGTATTCACGGTAATTTACAAGCCTAGATAACGATAACATTGGTGGAACTGAAACGTAAAACATATGTGACAATCATTTACTTGCTAATCCGCAAGATAGATGCCGATATACAAAACTGAAATACTTGGCCTACTGCGGGAATTTAACCACAGAAACACTGACCACCGATTGGTACTCTAGTCGCTGAGCTATTGAGTGCCTACTTAGCTCAGTTGGCTAGAGCATCTGATCGGCAATTATAAGTCGTATGGTTCAAATCCCGCAGTATAGAAAGTCCTTTTTCCAAGTTTCCAAATTAGAATTTGCCATAAAACATACATAAAAGGGTATGATATTATTGTAAACATCTTCACTCTAACATGCAATAAATGTAAATATTATTATCCATACATATTATCCTTAAACAATGCTTTATATCAAGCAACAAAACATATAGTACAACAACTATTTTTTCCGAAGATTTTCTGAAAATCCTTGAATTTTACAATAATTATTTCATAATAATTGTTAAACTGGTAAGAAAACTATTGTATTTGTTAGAACATATATATATTACATGACATATATTATGTCATAAGTCTGGGATAGTTTTTTTCTTATAATTTCAGTTAATAGTATCTAAGAATGCGTAATAACTCCTTCCATAAGCAAAATCTCCATTGGTTGAGCTGCAAGCTTGACAATTTCCTCGTACCTTCATGGGTATAAACAGACCGCTTCTTATAGCACCCAAGGTCGACGTCTTTTACGTCACATCCTTATGCCTAAAAATCATATGCATATGTGCGGCTGCATCCAGAAGGACCGACCACTTGTATCCCCATACAACAACACGCAACAGATGTCTTAGGAGGCTGTAGAGAGCGTGAGAAACACCGAACACGCCAGACTGCGATGCATTGTCAGACAATTACAACCGATTATTGCTCGTGTCACCGTGTCCTTTATACCGTCTGTATATCTTTCATTATTTTCATTAATCTGTGTAAGTAGTGACCACCATCATCGTGCCATACCGGTCAATTTCAGCATTCCTTGATTCCTTCGTATGAGGACCGAGAAAATATTAAATATTCATACTATTGAATAGTGGAATTATTTTTTTGTTTATCTTACATATTCCCCCCTTTCTCCCATTACATCACGGCAATTGAAAGGGGTCGTTCAAGTATTAAGCAAGCAGAATTTTTGAATAATAAGTCTGAGCACATTCCAGAAAATAGTCTGGAGCATCGAAAAAAAGTGGATAATATTTTCTTCAGCTATAGATTCTACCATGGTAGCTGAATGGTAGCTGTTCGACTCAGCTTTCATATATAGTAGCACCAAAAGTCATCAGTGCAATAAACACTAGTTGGGCCTTATTAGCTCATCCTCAACTAGTCGATTTACCAAGATTTATGCCAATGGACATTGTTCTGGGGAACCTCAGCGTTGTGGAATGAGCTGCCGAAGAGTGCGTCAAGCTATCACCCTCCACCCTACCCTTACTTAAGCATTGTAGTATATAAAGTTAATACGTATATTGGAGCATCAACATTGCTTTGGAATGCTCATGGTGTTCAAATGTAATAAACAGAAACTTATTGAGAAAATAATTGGTGTAATTTGGTTGACTGGCAGTATTTACAGTTCTGATCACTATAAAATAAAAGCAAATTAAGTATTATCTATGTGATGATGTTTATGCATAGCTAAAAATACTAAATCCTATGTACTATGTACACCTAGCAAATAATCGACCCTACGGCATTTCGATAACGAGACACTTAGAGTTAAGGCATGGCCATTTCGTTTTTGCCTTCACTTAAACATGTGAAGAATCATCAGTATCAATAGTATTGTATATTATATACTTGTTATGTGTTCTACTGGTATTTCTTCGTTGCATGTTTACTTGTTCCATCAATTTATGTTTATTTATTTATGTTCATTTGAATTTCAAAACAATATAATCACATATACAATAAATAATTGACCTATAAATTGACAAAATTTTCAAATATTTTATGTTGGTAAACTTATTATTTGAACTTAGTAGATACGTGATGATGGTTAGGACAAAATAAATCAAAACGTAGTGAGAAATCCTTCTAGTTTAATTTTATTTTGTTGACCTAAAGTCCATGCAAAATTAAAAGTTGAAACATGTTTAAAATAGAACTGTTAGTAAAAACTCGAGAATAACATTCCTCCTACTTCAAATTAATGTGAGATGCGTGTACATGAAACTATGTAATGTTGTACAACAAGCTATCATTCCGTTTGAGACAAGTAAGTAAATATGATAAATCCAAGCTTTTGTTAGTAACATATCATAAATGGCATTCTCTGAATTGTGACGACTTGACTAACTGATGTTTTTGGTACATATTAGCCAAAGAGCATAGCCAGTTTTTTGTTGGTGAAACCATGAGAAAATACAATTCCACCAATTAAGCCATCGACAAATATATGTATATGATAATCTATGAAGAAAGAAGAAAGTGTCATAACAACCAGGTTGAGTTATCGAAATAAAAACTTAATAGTTGAAACACTACAAAAAATAATATAATTGAATAGCACCAAACATAAATCAAGGATATTGCAATAGTAATTCCATACCGTACAAAGGAAATCTCGAACACAATAAATAGCAGTTCTCCTTGAAGCTAATCAACGTAAAATTCGATGAATTTCGTCGATTATCAAACCTTTGTCTAGTCCAGATTCACTCCAGGATGGATTAGTTATGGATCAATAGAAATAATAGATCTATTGATTTAAATATCTAATATTTGGCAACCATGTTAGTATGGTTGTAATCCATATGCGAAAGCATAAATTTCAGATACAATAATGTAGATAGGTAAATAAGTGATGTCACAAAGGCAGCGATTATCCCAAAAATATTAATCTAATGTGTAGCTTCCATGTAAATCTTGGAGACTATTGACTATCTAAACTTTGGTTATGGCTTACAAAATTTCTGTTGGGATATTTTATTGAATTTGGCCTTCAAGTTTATACAGTTCAACCATTATTCTTGTTGTGATTATGCTATATAGCTCCATATTTATACACTATATAACGAGTTTTGGTAAAACAAATCTGGATTAAACGGCATAGCTCTACCTATAGAATTTTCTTGCGTAGTGTATCGTTTTAAACTTGATGGCTTGGAAGGTGTGAGTTTGATTGTTCTATGTATAGTAAGTATGTAAGTAGTACCACACAAACAGTTGCTTACAGTACTGTTCTTTTATGTCCGGTCTTGAGGAAAATATGATTTTGTATTTCTGTATGCTTAAGTCTTGGCACATTTTAATTGAGATTCAGTTTTGTTTTTTGATATATCTCAATTTGTGAATGATCAACTTCATGATCTACAAGCAAAATATGAGTTTATAGTAAGCACAAACAGTGATCACTTTTATATAAATTTTCACACAGTTCCTGCAGTCAGATACATTTCAATATAGGTAAATGCATGATGCTATATATTAGTCTCAACTGAAAAATATCTTTGGATAGAAGCGTTTGTGATTCAGACTATTGCATGAATTTTAAAAGAACTGAGTTGTTTGAAATGAAATTTATCATTTGTATGCATACAGCGACAACATACGAGTATAACATGGATTTTGATATTTGTAATATTATATTTGAACCATCAACCATTTGAATTTAAAATGTTTCATATAAGTTATGTTTGTTGGCTAACCTTATGATACTTGTGACTATCTTACATTAATTTTGTAAGTTTTGTATATTAAGGCCATAGATAGCTTAGTGTTACACAAACCACTTATGTAACGAAACTGCTAATGTATCGTTAAACTGCTTAACAGGTTTGATGAGAATTCATAGTATGTGATGTACGTACTTAACCTTCCAAGGTGTTGTTTATTGCGAAATGTGAGTAATCAATCATTTTGGCAGAGACGAGTCATATAATTTAGCTTTGATATTTCCATATTTTTTAAGTAGATTTTTAAATTTGAATCTTTCTTAAGGTTGTGCATTTCAGGGCGCACCTAAAATTTTTATTAATTTGTTCTAATTCTGTTTTAGCAACAACTTTATTACTATACTATACATAATAAAAAATCAGTATATAAATTGAGCAAATTTTATATAGGTGAGACATCTAGGCGTACCAAAATATCGAATTTGAGAATATGATAATTCATATGACTCAAAAGAAATTTGAAAAAATCCTCATTTAGTGAACATGTTAAACAAACGGGAAAGAATAAAATGGTCAAAGAGGAATAAGTCTTTATATCGCCCAAAGAGGATGACAGTAACAAAAGAGGGATGAACAAATTATATAAAATGAACAGTGATTGTTTTTACATTCGCTAATAAACAGTGATTCACTTTGATTTGATACGTTTCAGGGAATCATGTAATCAACAATCTACAAATATTGCTCCGGGTTCAAAAATACAACCAGTATCGATACCATCAAACACTTACTCGAATATAGTGTCAACTGTTTGTCAATCAAATTGTATGAAATTTTGTTTACTAGTAATAATTAATTGAAAACGTGTTGAAGTATCTCTATTTACTAGATATAGATACTTATTTTTGATTTTTGGTAAGATGCAGATGGATAACCGTATATAGATGTCATAATATGTAATTTAATTATCTTAGAAAGGCATGAAAGTTGATGAATGAGACCATTGACTGTATCTATTCCATTATGTCTTATTATGCAACAAATTAATGCATAATCCCAATTGTACTCTCAAAACAAATGAACAGCTAGTAGACGTAATTCGTTTCATGTACTCTTAATACTAAACAATTGGGTTTGTTTATTCATGTATAGACATTCTGGAATTAGAAAACCATACGGATGTTATAGCCAATTGTTTCAGTTTTTGCTTTTACTATTGGGAGACATGACTTAAAACACTGTTTGAAGATAATATTTGGACTATTTTGTAATCTATGACCATAAATATAGCTACGTAGATGGCGGATCAAGTCAATGATAAAAATAATTAGGCACCAAACAAAATTTCTATGCATGAAAGTATTGCTAACTGCACCTGCTCATTTCAAAGTAAGCACCAGTCATTATCTACAAAGGCAACACGTGTGTTGAAGGTATGCATGCAATTTTATCTATAATAATTGTAGTTGTTTTTTACTATGTAGGTATGTAAGTATATTATTCTCTTATTAGTGATATTTATACATTTTCGAGCTGGTAGTATGGATCGTGAGGTAAAGTTTCATCAAAGAAATTTTTTACTTCGTTAAGGGCCTTCGTTTACTAAAAAACAAGGCTTTCTAACATGTCTAAGTGAGTGAAATGTTACTAATATATGTATCTATCCCAGAAACTCTTTCCAGCATCCATGTTATATCTATGGGAACAAGAACAGGTGACTCCACTGGCCATTTTTTACCTGGCCCTTGAGAAAATTCAACATATAAAAACCTGAACCACCGCCGTAATATGATACTTATAACGAGGCTGTGATTTTAGGACAGATAAAGCTTTGTATTATCGTTGCAGGTCTTGTTAATACGTCAACCGTTGCTCTTCTTTTGTTGCATGTGCATCTCTAGCACAATGTTTTCCTTCAAACTCTGGCATTTCGTTGAAGGTGTATTCTTTCAGGGATACCAGTTCAGATAAATTAGCGCAAATTGAGAATCTAGTGGTTAAATACTTCGACAGAATAAAAAATGATCTCAAACGTTTTACTTCGCATGGTGAAGGTGCAGTACTGTAATCCTTGAACATTTTCTTCCAGTTCGAGATAATACGGCTATTAGACATTTCCTGAAGATGTAAATCCTTATCAATCATTTTTATCGGCCCACCTAGCTATCTGTCGGTTTGTCTATTACAATACAATCTTTGACTTTTCTATAACTAAAATATCATTGTGAATGAGTGAAAAACATCACATTTTTTCTAAAGCGCTCAAGTGGAGACAGATTCAATAAAAAAAAAAGAAAAACAACACGGTACTTCTCTTCCGGATATTCATTGCCTAGATCCTACAACTACTTAGAGTACACGTATAAAATACTTTTATATATTTCAGAAGAAAGTCTCAACAGGCTACATGCCATACACATACTTATTCCTACATAATATATGGGAGACAAATTCTCAACAAGTCTAGTGGGTCACGCAACCGCCAGAGGTCAGAAGTCAATTGGCTTCAGTATGCATCGTTCTACATGTGTTTTCTTGACATTGCAGTACGGAACTTGGGAAACCATGGCCACTCATTACATTGATTAAAACTGGTGATGGGCATTTTATATACATATTATGTTATTTCTTGAGAGCACTCGACGTATTAATATCATTGTCAGACAGTTGAAATCAACAAACAATCTGTTGTTCAGACATCAGAAACCCCACCCTGCCTATGAATTAGATAGCCTAATATTTAGATAAGGAAATATAAGTATCGCTACATACGCTGTCTAAATTTTAATAGTTTTTCATTTCACTATATAACAATTCTTGATGGTTCAGTAAACAGAAACTTTTCGAAATAAAATGTTTTGTGTTTGTTAGATATTAAGACTACTTCAATGTTTACTGTATCAGTGATAGAGAATTTAATTTCCTGAAAAAAGTGTTGATGCAGTTGCTTGTATGAGATAACCCCCCCTCCCCAACATGCTTTTCCTTTTTTGAAAAAATGATCACGCCCAAAAGCCGAGTTTGACCAAGCGTTGTCGAATTTGTTTTCCCAAAGTTACAGTTTATAGCAACAAATAGTTCTGCCAATGAAAAACTATTACTACAGACTTGATAATAGACAATATGGTGATAAAACCAAGATATAATTGCAGTCTAGATATGAATGAGTGGTATTCTTCGGGTCATAAGTCATCGAAACGAACCATAAATCTCAGCAGCGATATTTCATTCATAAGCGATTGTAAGAGGAAGCAGCATACGCAAGAATGAAACTTCCGCTGCCGGATTCAAAACAAAGCGACCTCTCCATGAAAAATAGAGATGAATCGTCTGGCGAGAGCTTTCAACACCTCGCCGGTGATTCCCGGTACGTGATGCTCGGCCCGGTATGCGGATTATTACGAACTATCAAAACTGGACTGAAAGGTCTTTGGCAGAAGAATGTACCGTGATAATGTTGTCGTTGTGAAAGGAGTAAACACTTATGTAAGATTACCTGCGAGACAATAAAATGTCGGCGAGATGAAAAATGAAGCACAGCTTCCGAAAACTATTTAGATGTAGTTGACTGCAGTAGGCTTCAATAATCACACCATTGAGATATTGATATATTTTTTTGGCCCTACTGCCGCCTCAATTTGGAATGCAAATCTGCATCGCTCACGGTAAAGTGTATTTCGTTGTGTAAATCTCCGGACAACGCGTCACTGAAAGCAAGACGTTTAGTTGTGAAACTTTGGGTTAAACACACATTTCTTTATGAATAATGGAAGAGTTTTATCAAGTGAGAGCATCTACAATCTACATCATCAGAACATCTACAAAGTTCAGTAATTTATATATTTCATTTTCGGGTTACTTTAAAGATTCTGCACTCAAAATATTTTTTGGTATACGGAGCTCCAATATTTTCCAAAATCCATGTTTCATTGTTATCCTGAATTAACAGTCACGAGTCAATTCACTTATTTTCACTCATGATTCTTGAAACTGAAGAAATGGAATGCTCACCCCAAGCTGGAGCAGTGGAGAGAAGATCTGAGCCCTATCAGAGGGCCAGATAAAGCTGATAGGGGGTGGCGAATATATCAAAGGGAAAATATAATTGGAGACATTGATTAATTCAATAAATACAAACAAAAGAACATACATTCTAAACACACTAACAATAAAATGCAAATTTTCAGTAATGTAATACAAATATCTCACAATAAATATTATTGTATTAGTACTGCATAACCTATTTAGTGATGGTTACATTTCAGCACAGTGCATTTTGTACTACAATACTAATTCTTCTGTTATTTGGAATTTGTAGACAATGTAGATGTTTCAATAACACTGCTTTGGACTTCCTTTGCCTTGAGAATTTTGTGTTTCACAACATTATGACTGAAGATCCTTAACCGAAACGTTGTGAAAAGAAATTTTTGCAAAACAATGTATGTCTTGAAAATTTGAGAATGTAGCTTCAACGTTAAGGTACTTGAAATGCACTAGTAATGGATGAGAGAGAGAGAGAGAGAGTAGAAGGAGACAGAGAGGAATAGGGAAGAGGCCACGATGAAGATGAAAATTGGGTAGCAAGAACTGAAACGAAAAACGTATTTTTTTGGGAAAGCAAAAAAGGTTTTTCTAATTTATTTAAAACAAATTCTTACCGTCTATCAGCCGCCTTACACCTTGTACACCGTTCCCTCATAACGCACATTTTGGCTCAAGTCAATGCATCAGTTGGGATTTAATAAACTTCTTCTTATGGTCAACTTCAGGTTATGAAGAGTACGGAGTTTAAAGTAAAAATATAGCCACGCAACAATGCTTTAGAGGCAAACTCATGTTGAAGATAGCGTAAACAAATCGTTTTTCTTTTATAGCCTTAGTAATATTCTACGGCAGACAAATGCGGTTCGTGTCTATATTAAGATAAACCGCTTAGAGAAGCGGTTACTATCCAAATAAGGACTACTTGATTTACTGAATTCTCTACTGCAGCGCCATCAAGTGTTCCTTATTTTCTTGTATACATCTGCGAAATGCAAAGATAGTCCCGATAACATGATTTTCGTGTTCTTGTGCAAGTAAGTCGGGTTCCCTTCCGAATGAATAAATTTAGGCGCCTCATGAGGGAAAAACGTTGCCTGATAGTGAGTTAAGTGAGCTCAATATATGCTTCGGAATCGGATAATCTACGATATTAAGTCCAATTAAGGACAGTTCACTGATCAGTCCATTGATTGTTGGAGATATAAAATCAAATGTTGTCATGTGCTGCTAGAACGAATAGATATAGCAGAAAATGTGTGTAGTCATATGTGGTCTTATTAAAAACTTTATGAGTGCCCTCCAGATTATCCAATATTTGTTCTACTTCCAACGCCAATACGCGAGGAAGGATACCAACTGCGAATAATTTGAAAATATAGGTATTGTCTTTTTTTTGATGGTGTTTTTGAAGTTTGTTGACTATATTTTATGTACGGTGGTATCAGTATTTTGAGAATTTTGATGGAATACTAGAATTGTTGATCGATTAGAAGTTTTGTAAATACTGGGAATTATGGGATATAGGATAGCTATTAAGTTTTTATAATTTTGAAATATAAAGTCGTTAATTCAAACATATCCTAATATATATTCGACGCTTCCAAAATCCGATCCAAATATCTGTCTCAAAACCGATTTCATAACGTGGAGAGTATAACGTCAACTTAGCACAATTTTTTAATATGTTTGAAGTGCATTGAACCCCACAAGAAACATGCGAACCACCAGCTTTCGAGCACTTGGGCTCCAGTGGTGCGATTTCGTGGTATTGTTTTCACTAAAGATGCTGGCGCTCTGTTTATTATTAACCATCAGACGCTCTTGAAGCTTTTAAAGCAATGCAAGAGGTCTGCTAAAAGGAGATCGACGACCAACACGTGTTGAATTACGGACCACATGCGCCCGTCGACGTTGTTAATTTTTTTAATTGATCTTCGGGCCGTATGGACGCCTCGCCTCTTAATGAACACTGTAAAATTTGATTAAAGGAATCATAATAGAAGCTCGTTTTGATTGGCTTACTTCGTTATGGTCAAAATATATTTTTATTGTTTTTGGTATGCTTTGTCCGTTATATGCATAGTTATGTGATGTGAACATTACTATGACTATGCTCGAAAACTTTTTTCTCTGTCATCTGAGCAAGTTTTTTTAGTGTTTGCACAATTTGTTTCCATATATGTAATTTTCCTTTATATGTGCGATTCCCAGATAGCTGTGATTTTTTATGTCTAGTACTTTATTTATTATTCGACATGATTTTTTTGATCAGAAAATTATAAATATGATAAATTTGATAGTATTTTACCGTCAGAATTGTATATTAAAGAATAAGTATTCATACTTATACCCAAACTGTCAGTACCGTTGCATGTCTGATTTTCGTTTTTCAAACTAAATGTATAAATTTCGATAAAGATTCGTCTTTTAATCTAAAGTTTAGCTATTATAACTAAAATCTATTGTATATTCCATCAAATTTCAATATTTAACTTTGTTTTATTATATATAATGTTAATAAATTTTTAAGATTGTAAAAATCAAGAAAGAAAATATCGTAAGTGTCTCTGTATGACTATCAAAGTCCTATAATTTATTATTTGTTTCATTATTTAAAGTACTTGAAGAGATTTAGGCAAATATTTTGAATATTTCATTTTGATGTCAGTACCGTGGCGGTGAAATTTCTAATTATTTTTCTAGTTTCTTTTCTATTGAAGTTGTAGTCGAACTACATTACAGGCTTAATTTTGAGCATAATAAAAGACCAATAGCAACCATAACACGAGTTTTAACGCATTTTTTATTTAAAAAAAGTTTGAGTTGTAAAAATCACAGTTATACAAGAATCACCCATATGTATCTCACCCTTTAATTTTACATGTAAGCTGTCGGGAGTAGTAAAATAAATAAATAAATGAATAAACTGTATTTTCTCTCAACTCTAGTACAGTAATAGTGTAGATTAACGGTTAAAGCTCCACAAAAATTAACATCTACAAACTTCATATTTTTAGGGTTCTTGATTTTCCATGGAGTCAAAAAATTTTTTTGGAGAAATAAAACATTTTTTATTGTTTTTGTATTATATACATTCATTTGCATCATTTTTCGGAGGAACCTCATAAAATTCTGACTAACTTTATCATATGAGAGACTGATTTTTTCAACGGTACACGATATGGTTTTAGTTTCAACGTAAGACCATCCTCAATAGAAGCACGGAATATAGAAATAACAAAAAAATATCTTTTACATGCCTTAAATATATTAGGCGTAGAGGATGAATATGTATGTTGCTGACTTTAATTATTCTGCCATATAAATTATTCGTCGATTCTATCTCTAATTTTTAACGTATCAACTGCAAATAGTCACTGGCAAAAACGGGATCAAAATATTTGTATAAGAATTACATACGCGTTTAGCATACTAATAGGACATTATAGAATCCCAGGTCTGATAGGAAAGTTCTTCAATTAATAATTGAAAAATAAAAAAATACTTAAAAAAAAATTTAAGATGGTGTCGGATTGACTAAAAAATTACATAAGCTTGTAGGGGGCGAGGAGCAAAAAATCTAGGTATGCCCTGGCCTGTACTCAGGATTTCCTTTTCGAGGGGGGCGCAGTTTGAAAAGTGATAATATTGATATTTGTTAAAACGAGTACTGTAATGAGATCAGCGGTAGTAGCTAAAAAAAGATCACCCTGTATGTAAATCATTCAGTACATGTTAGTATTCATTACAGGAATTTCGAATGTCAAGATCATTCGAAATTTGGTTATGGAACATTTGACATTTTTGTATATATTGGAGCATCGAGCAGTGACAGCAGTCAGTCAGTATTCAGACGTCAAACAGTTAAGAACTAGAAATCGTGGATTTCTTCATATTATGGATATATCAAATACATCCCGAGCTTCAACCAGATATTTATCTTTTTCTTTCTACTGGTTTATTGACCTTTTCAAGGTGTAGCCGTCGTTGCTGCAAAGTCATCGTCAGGTCCATAGCTAAGAGCAAAAAATATGGATGTAACTACTGCATACTGACTGGCAGATACCTGTTGATTGTATCTAATTTTATTTAATGATGCTTCTTATTCACAACAAGTTCTTGGAAGAACGAATGCACTTTTTCAGTTGTCGTTTACGCATACGAAATGGATCTTAATTTAAGGATGATCTTTCTTCGATTTGAAAATGCGTGAATTCATTACTTGAAAAACATGTACTAATGATATCATGGGAATCAAGAGTATCTTGAAACAGACGAAACTATTCCACAAGTGACGTAAGACAAGTGGCTTCAATTTTTTTATTATGAAAAGCAGGCTGACTCAAAATTTCCCACTGAGTGGCGGATAGTAACTTTCTATATAGCTAAACTTAATGTATGTGTTTAATGATCATAATTTTTGGGAATATTTCCTGTTACAACAAAAACAAAATTTGACGCGGACTGAGCCCAAATAGTTGAATCGAATATATTTTTTGTAAGTCTGTGTTCCATATTTTCTCCATTTAATATTTCTGTCTTGATTTTCCCACGTCTATTCAGTATTTGTGAAGTTTATCATGGCTATTTAAATTCGAAGTTAATTTATTGGCCAAACTCTGAAAATGTCTTTAACTGCCCGAAAAGAAGAGAACTCGAAAATAATGATGAATGGAAAGCAGGTTGCTAATACGATTAGCGTAAATTTTTCACTAGTTTAGATAGTTATAACACTTACAAAAGCAAAATTGTACCTTATTTGAAAAAATGGACTCCTAGATAAACCTTGATGACTTCTCTTCTTGTACTACTTCTCTATATACTCTAAAATGAACAGGAACTTGCAGAATATATAAAAATGAGGTTTAAACACGTTCCAGAACCTTGATTGATATAGATTCTCATACATGTATCTAACAGAAACTAAATTCCCTATAGAAAATTAAATGCTATTTAACAAAATTGATTATCTATTTTAAGAATACGACACTGATTATACTACAAACCTGATTGACCAGGTACTACCAGTAGAAATGTGTATCGGATAATGATGCAATAAAAACAAAGCTCTTGGTAGAAATGTCTTACATCCTGTCGACAACTTTGTTGAGTTGAACGGTTGAAATTATACACTCAAGGAAACGATTTCGTTCTGTGAAGGACTATGCGTTTTGTTATATTATTCAGTAATATATACGAAATTAAATATAATAATACAATATACCCTATTTCAATCTGTCACAAGTTCGCCGCTTTGGAGACTTTGGCTTGGCCTAAACTACAGCTTTCTTCTCAATATATCTTTTCTTCTTTTTGTGCAAGGATAGTTTAGCCAGAGGCTTTATATTAAAACACTCTCATTATCATAGGAATGAAGGAATTTTACTCACCAACATTCAAAAATAAGTAAACATGATCAGGGAAATACCATTTTACTTGCGTAGTAACAATATTTATTCAGAACGTTCTGTTTTGGAGAAAGAGAGTAAACTGCACCTAGACCCCCCTTTGAACCTTGTGTAGTCATCCTCAGGGGTTTTATAAGGCTAAGCATGTCAGACTAGCGAAGTAGGTGATCACACAACCCATTGGAGCTTCTCTTGTAACGAACAGAGAAGGCCAATGTTTCCCCAGAATGGATTCTCGTATTGTTAGAACAGCTGGGCATTCACAGAGCAAGTATTAAACTGTCTCATGTTCTGGTAACGCGACCTGTGTAGAGAGAAGTCTCACACCCCATATTATGGTGGGACTTTTTCAGCTGACAGTGTCCAGTCACCCATGGCTATTGAACAGGTAGCATTTTGGCACTTTTTCGATTTGCTTTTTCAATGGTGTTATCATAGCATTAGTGGGCAGAACACAGTGAGGTTCAGGACTTAAAGTTATCACATCAGCAGCCATTTTTGCCAAGCGGCCAGCTGGGACTGTGAGTGGTCTTTTATCCAGCTGACTGTTATGTTATCAATGGCAGTTGTCTCCACGAGTACCTGGTGCTACTTCAATGGTGTTCTCGTGATAAATTTACCGCGCATTTATTCCTGTAGGCAATCTCTTTCGCTGGCATGTTTGCCCATAGACTACTTACAGTTGAATCACATATGACGTCTAGATGCTCCATAACCATATGTTAGGCTAACAGATTTGAAGAGTTGCCAAAGCCTTCTCTGCCAGATTAGGGGTTGCAAGCATATTTATTGCTCTTGTTAGTGTTGATCGCATGGCGCCAGCTAGACATGCTGCTCGTTATGTTTGACTTAGCTTAAGTTCTATTGAGACCTGTTGACATGTTAAATAAAGAAAAGTTTTACCTTGTGAACTGGTTTGACTAATACATGATTGAAGTTTTTAAACCTAGCACCGTAATAATAAAGTTTGAAAGCCATGTACATGACGTAGTACCTACAAAGCATCTACAAACTACAGTACATGTCCATCAAGAATATGAAGAATCCAAATTATAAGATTGTAAGATGAGCTTATTTATAAGCCAACTGGATATATCCATTTCTGAGAGCATAATGTGAAACATATTTTGTGGAATATGATTTGTCAACCCTGATTGATATTCTTTGTTGCAGGTATGTTCTTCCGAAAATTGTACTATGATGGTGAATTTCTGGTGAGTTCTTGATGCTGTTGCAATAATTTGAACATCAAAGCAGTGTTTGCAGCTGTAAATCTGAAAAACCACTTGGGTGTTGTACTCTCTTGAGATAGATCTATAATAAATCAGTTGTATTCACAGCAGCTAGTTGAAGTAATCAAATAAACCTATAAGTATAGTACATGATACTGTTGAAACCGTTGGAATATTTCCGTTAAACATAAATACGTTTCTCTTATTTTCACACAATGAATATCGTGGGTAAAACAACAATATCAAAATCCAATTTTTGCAACAACCAGTACGTTAGCAGTTTTTTAATTGGTTGTGACCCAGATAATAAGGAAGTGTTGATAATTATTATGATCGTACAAATATGATACATTGTAATGCTAACACACTTTTTTGTTGCGTATACGGGGTTTTCCACATTTATGATCAAAACGTTAAAAGGAGGTTTGTTTTTGTACCAAAAATATTAAAATAGCACCCTGCGGTAATGAGTGAATCTATTTACTTATAGAGCTTTGTTGATTCCCCACACCAAGGCGGTATAATAAAAATCCGGAAAATGCATTTTTTTACGTTCTGTGATGTGTTTATTATGAAAATCCATGTCATGACACGCAACAGAAATAGGAATGAATTGCATGGAATAAAAGTAGGGATATACAAAGGATGTTGCAGCAATGATATAAGACATTAGTTATGTTAATTGGTTCAATATAATTGCAGTGATATTTAAATGGCGACATTATAGTTGAAAAAATATGCTAGCCTATAGGAGCGTTTCTTTGGAATGCTATCAATTAAGTGGAGGAAGTGGAGTACAATTAACAGTTTCTGAAGTGAGATTGTTTGACAATATTGCAAATTGTCGCCAATGGAGGCCTAGAAATAATTCAAGTAACGATTTCCAATCGAAAGATAATCTTCTTTAGTTTCAGTTAGTTAGCCGGTGATTTCACTTCCTGTCAGTATTTTTGCTACATGGAATTTAACTTATCACTAGATTAAATCTTTGTTAAATCAACTTTTTGTTTTTTTATAAAGGCCGCCGAGGCATCCTAAAGGTTAGTAAAGTTCTTTCGTCAGTCATATGTGGTATTAGTTAGCTGTCAGTAGTAGTCTGATGGACCAGATAAATAACCACAGGAGAGGTCACATTATGGAAGTGTGTGATGGTAACATAACGTAGTTACAGTATAGAGTATTGGCTAAAACGTTTCCATTACGTGCAATGAATTAATTTAATCCACATGTTTAGCTGGATACTGAAATATTTGACTATTCTCAATCTACACTAATAGTTGGTTTATAACCTCATAATTCTTTGATCTTAAAACTTACTTTACATACTATGATATCAGTTTATACATGAACATTAAGATCTGATTCCTGAGCCATTGGAGCTTTGAATTTTAAACGGATTAAAATATTAATAAACGTCACGTTCTTTTAAAATATCAACAATATCTAACATTAAAAGTTTCGAAATATTTACAATATTCACAAATCTTACCTCCACTGACATATAAGTTTAAGAGAAATTCAGAGTCCACTACCTGGGGCAATTTTTTAACAGGATAAATAGCACAAAATCCTCATTCTACTAACTGAAGTAATCTGTAGACAGTATGTTATCAATTTGTTATAGTCATTCAAAATGAATCAAACATTTATTATGTTCACAAGTCAGATGTCTCGTAAAACTGTAGGTTCACTGGTATCGGAGATAAATCTTATAATTTCTTTATAGGCAAAGAATTATGCAGCCATTGTCATGGTTAACAAGTGGGGCTACCGGGCTTTACAGTTCAGAGAATGTGTTTCGCCAAATAGCGAAGCCCTAATTTTGATCTAGCTTAAACACTTTTGGAAAGTAATAAGGGGCCTGGCAGGCCTCCAGAAATGAGCTTCGTGTCAAAATTCCATCACAATCTTAGTGGTACTTTGCGAGTTGTAGAGGAGGCTAGGATTGTGGACAGACAGACAGGCAGGTAGATAGATGACCTATGACAGATGACACAGACCTATAGAACTGAGTGACATGGTTTTTTGTTATATGTCATGAAAACTATTGGTGTATGTACATAACTGATTCTAACAATACCTTGTCAATATTTGTACCTTTAAAACCTAGCCCGAATTTGTTAACAGCGACTGGATTGATATACGCTTAATCTGTCAGTTTCGAAACCAGCACTTAAGCAGTTGGATAAACATTTCTGTGAGTTTTGAAGCATGTATTTTCATCAAATTACATCTAATCAGATATTTCTTATTAAAGCAAGTATTCTAGAAAATAAGTTAATCACAAATACAAACATATTAACGACCTAGCAGTATGTCATGCAGTAACCGGCAGCTCTCTGAGCTGCTACAAAAATTAAACCCGTAATTAACTTACACAATAATCTTAACTGCCGACTCCATATTTTTATCCCAGATGTGTGTGAGATGGGCCTTGATCGGATGCTCCGGCATGGGTCCCACGGTCAGCATCGCACTTGCACACTTTGAAGAAAGAGACATTACACTATGGGACAAAAGTTTATGGTGAGTGCTCCGGCTAGTGTTCGAGAAAATTTAACATTCTTTACAAGTGATTATGAATTTCATGATCACCCTGACTTTACAATCATTTAGAGGACCAACGGATCTCGAATTCAAGATTATAGTACAAAAGTATATCAAAAGTTTGATTTCGGACTTCCATTGTCTATAAAATTTCGAGTAGAACGACGTTTCGATTGATGTGCTATCTTATATCAATCGAAACGTCGTGATACTCAAAATTTTATAGACAATGGAAGTCCGAAATCAAACTTTTGATAAATCCACCTTGTGGAAGTTTCAAATAACAACAAAAGTATATATCACTAATTTTGGTCACGTGTCGTCTGTCTGTCGGTCTACAGATATACGTGTTTTCATGTGGTAAATCACAAGCATTAGTAGAATTATTTCTTATAGCGTCTGTTGAATGCTGGATAAATATGTAGACATTTTCAGTTCTCATACAAATTGTAAAGAACTACTCACATTTGGACAGCAGTATAAACAGACGTCTTGTTGGTGTACGACCAGTTTAGTCGATCTCGCTCCGCTCTCACATAAAAATGTCTCAGTCGCTGCTTAAAAAGAACTAGGCAAAAAGTTATACGGTTGTAATTGCTAGAGGAAGGCTTTTATGTAGTTACAGAACTAATGAACAATAAGGACTCTGCAGCTGATGAGACGTGGATGATAGTGGAACAATTCTCTGTTTTTAAACGCAATGCTTATTGCTAAATCTGTCAAAATTTGTAGAAAAAATAATAAATAACTCATTTAGCACTTGTCAGATAACAAAATAACACCCTTGAGAGAATCTGGTTTTAGAAGCGGTTATATCACCACCAGCGCATTACTTTTTTTTAACTGCCAATGTCATTTGGGAATGGGATAAACAATTTGCTACCGCGTTGGTTCAACTTGACTATTTTAAAGCGTTTGAGACAATCAACCACTCTTCATTATTAGCTAAATGCACGTTTTTTGTAAAAAATCCCTTAAGATGATGTCAAGCTATTTATTAAATCGTACTCAAAGGTCGTTGTTGAAAAGCTGTCGTCTGATGACCGTTCAATAGTATCAGGTGTTTCTCAGGGGTCAGTTCTTGGTCCGCTCTTATTTCTCAACTGCCATGGTATTTGCTCTCAAATTTATGAGACAGCAAGTGAAAAACAGTCCTGTTATCTTTGAACGATGAGGAAATTCAACTTGAAGAATCAGCAAAAACTTTTGGTATACTTTTAGATGAGAGAATAAAATTGATCCCTCATGTCAATAATGTCAGTAAGAGTGGTTATGCAGTCCTTAGATTACTTTATAGTAACAAACAAGTTCTTGGTTTGAAAACTAAAAAAATGTTATGTGAACCGTTTGTAAAAATTCCTGTATTGTATTTTAGTATACTTTTCCTTTCCTTGATTCTGTTATATTTAAACTCCTCAAAAAAATATAAGATACATGTTGTAGGCTGACTGGAGTCTTAGGAAATATGATCATATCAGGGCTGCCTTCTCTGAACTAGGCTGTTTGTATGAATTCCATATGCTTACTTATTTTGATGAGTTGTTACAAATGTCTCACGAGCCAATATACATTCTCGTAGTTTGAGATTTCCTAAAACCGCTCCATATACAAGCTGTACAATGCCTTATCGACATTATATAAAGTTATGTCAATAAAAAATTCAAATCAGGAGTTAGACTACACATATTAGAACAATAAACCAGAAGTGTATCCAATAGATATTTTTTTCCTGGCTTGTTTGATACCGCTATTTTTATCTGTTTTCTGTATAAATAATATAGTTACAATATATGTCACACAGATTAGTTTTCTAATTCTTCCTCTTGTAAGTATAAAAGAAATGTCTAATTCTTACATTTTGTATAGTGTTATGTAATGTTTCAAAAGGGTTAAATGGAAGAATTGCTCCGGCTAAACTTCGTCCTTTAATAAAGACCTTTATTATCAAAAGTTTGATTTCGGACTTCCATTGTCTATAAAATTTTGAGTATCACGACGTTTCGATTGAAGATAGCACATCAATCGAAACGTCGTGATACTCAAAATTTTATAGACAATGGAAGTCCGAAATCAAACTTTTGATAAATCCACCTTGTCTACAAGTTTCAAACAAGACCTTTATTATTATTATTTAATATGTGAAACAGATGTTTTCTGAGATATCTAAAACTGGACTATAATTCTGGGGAAACATGAGTTTTGCAGATGTATTGTTGTATTGTAGTTATTATTATTTTCTATTTTCCGGATCACGGTTAGCTAATTGATGCTCTGATTTATATGAAGCGTATAAATGGGCCACAGATTAAACAAAATGAAAAACAAACATCTAACGTATCTCTAATCGCGCATTTTCAGCATTGTCATTTAAAATTATTTACAGCAATGGCAATAATATGAGATAATTCAGTGACGAATTGCACTTCTGTATGAGTCCGTACACGTAGTGAAAAAATCTGCTTATGTTGGCATAACGTTAACGGAAGATAACTCGGATAGTTGACAAAAGTATCCTTGTTTGAACATTTCTCTGTATCTCTACTATGAAACTGGAAACGTGGTGCACGTGGTCTATGTAGATGTCATTATTTTAAAACAGATTAAACAATTTCGAGTAATATTTAACTTTGATACAATAGTTCCATAATGTCTCAGAAAATTTTAAACCGAGAATTTAAGACGATTAAGAATTTTTTAGGTACTTGAGGTATGTACTTAATTATTTTTGAAAAATCCCTTGAATGAATAGGAAACGTGAAAAAAACTAGCCTCGCTTTTTTCTAAATTTTAACATCCCTCGACTGAACCGGAAACATGTTTTTGCAAGTTAGTACCTACCAGTTATCTCCTCAGAACTTGATTAATTGATAAATTAAAGCATAATCCTAGTATGCTCTCAAGAGACTCAGGATTACAGACAGATAGATGAACAGACAGCGAAATGGATCGAAATCACTTATATGGATTTTCGTGATCAAATTTCAGTGATTAGTACTTTTTCCTCAATTATTTATGGGAAGACATCGGGGATTTTATTACTGAAAAGTTGGGAAAACTATTACGGATATTGTACTGGCATGCTTCACTAGATCATTCCAAAGAGTACTTCTTATCATATTTACTGACAAGTGTCTGATTATTTCCTGGAACACAATGCAACAGGCTTGTCTATACAAGGGGAAAAGTAACCGTAGTGCGGAACATAAAAAGCTGATCGAACAATGTGAAATGTTTGTGCAACGCCTCGGGAAAACTGTAGCTTGAAAATTAAAATACGATGTCAATATAGTTGATATCTGCTCGTCTCAAAATAAGGGTTGGTAATATTGAACTCAGTGGCTGACTCGTAAGGAAGTCCCAAATCTGGCGCATCAAACGAAAAATTGTGACACGATAATATCTACATAAAATGAAAAAATGTTTTCACACGAGTATAGAACGTAGATATAGTTTGTGGCATACGAAGTCATATTGCCACCAAAGTACTATTCTCTTCTAATATGACTAGATAGTCATCTAACAAAAATAACTAAATTGGAAAAATAACCAATTCGATGAGTCATCTCGCCTAGAGCATCTCCGCATGTAAATAACAATTTCATTATAGCACAGAAATGAATTTCGTAAATTACAGGCGTTTTTGTAAGGAAGGAGAATCTTTAAAGTAACTACAAAAACAATCTGAAACGAATTGAACTATGGAGGACGGAATCGAGATACTGCCCAAGTTACGAGGTTTTGTTGGAAAATTCTCCGTGCTTCAGGATGGTATAAACTATTTTGGAGTTATTCCATACCGTATTACATAAACTGCTGTAAGTTATGCCATCATAGCGGTGAAATATTTCATGTCGATATTCATGGAAATCATGGCAAATTGAGAGATATTATATTCATTGTCTATGACTCTGACATATGATGTTTAGGATCAACAACGCTCTCAGTTGTTGTTAAATTACGGATTCCACTCAAGCGAGCTCGAGATTTCTGCGAGAAGTTTTATCACGCTAGTTCATTCACACTCTGCGTACAGTTAACAGAGTATCCTGGCACTAAATTGCTCCTTCGTCTAATCGTAGGTATCCGAGATGGTGCAAGTCGCGTTAATGTTAGAACCAACAGGTTTAGCGAGATGGTACGCGATGTAGTTACTTACATGCGTGTTGCCGGAAACCTGTTTTGAATAATGCAAAAAATGTCGCGATCGAGGCGTCCATTCAAGTGGCTGTTGCTGTTTCCATAACTACGGTTGGTTGTCTTCGGCTAAAGAGATTTCATTCATGTTTAAAGCGAGATACACTGGTTCATTGAAACTTTTTGCATAACTATTCGTTTTTAGTAGGATCAGATTTTTTTGTTGTGTAGTAGGTTTAGTCTGTCATCTTGGGAAAGAGGTAGAAACGTTTTCTTCGTCCAACTAATAAACTAAAAGCATTTTAAAATGTAAATAAATATAATCATGGATCCAAAACTATCCCGTCTATCCTGTGAAGGACTTTGTTAGCAACATTTGGAATTAAGTATAATATTTGAGGGTAAAAGATACATTTTCAATAACAATACTTTAAGAGAAACAGAATATTTTATTAAAATGACAACTACCTTTGAAAGTACTTGATTTGAATTCAATCATTGGGCAACAATTCAAGCTCACCGAAGTCGCTAGAGCTATTCAGTGTTGCTTAAATTATTATTCTCATGATTATCTTTTCTCTCACCTAAATCTGCATGGAAGTTATATGTGCTTTTTTATCAATGTTCAAAAACGCCAAAAAACGTACTGTAAAATAGTTCTTATTCAACCAATGGTTATCTGTACTGTAAATCAAGACCGGAAATCGGCGTTTTGTTGTAAGAGACATGAATATTTTTCGCTGAGGCGCCAGCCAAGGTCAGGATGGTAAGAGGAATACCTAATCAAAATACATATTATAGGTATTATCTCTATACTTTGGAATCAGCATTTCGCACCAGACTTTCTTTGTCATCAAGAACAGAAACAATTTTATTGTTTATATCTATACAAATGTAGTAAAATTGAGCGTTTTCTAGATATAAAGCTATTCAAGTTTAAAAGATGAGCATTTTATAGACAATTGAAAATTTGTAGATTATTCGAAACGTACAGATGGATGGGAAAAGCAGTGCTTAGTGAAACTGCGTTTTAACGGCCATCTGCAATGATTATATTATTTGTAAAGGGGTACGCTTAAACACTTCAATCATCAATGCCTGACTTGAATTCTTCGCCCCACTCCGTATCATTACTCAACAAGATGTTTGTGAAAAGTTGTAACTTTTAATTAAGACACAATGGTGAAGTGATATTATGAATATCATGCCATGAACGGTGCCCGGTAGTTTCTCATTTTACTCCATTCATAATCGAAAAAATTATTGGGCTCGAACACATCTGTTGTTGGACATACATAAACGTCATTTTACGTGTTTTTACAAAAAAAATGGGTTAAGTAGGTTAACGCTGTACTTTCCAATACATAGTATCACTTTGGAAATAAATGCAGACTTTGGAGCTGTTGACAATGGAAGTCCGAAATCAAACTTTTGATAAATCCACCTTGTCTACAAGTTTCAAACAAGACCTTTATTATTATTATTTAATATGTGAAACAGATGTTTTCTGAGATATCTAAAACTGGACTATAATTCTGGGGAAACATGAGTTTTGCAGATGTATTGTTGTATTGTAGTTATTATTATTTTCTATTTTCCGGATCACGGTTAGCTAATTGATGCTCTGATTTATATGAAGCGTATAAATGGGCCACAGATTAAACAAAATGAAAAACAAACATCTAACGTATCTCTAATCGCGCATTTTCAGCATTGTCATTTAAAATTATTTACAGCAATGGCAATAATATGAGATAATTCAGTGACGAATTGCACTTCTGTATGAGTCCGTACACGTAGTGAAAAAATCTGCTTATGTTGGCATAACGTTAACGGAAGATAACTCGGATAGTTGACAAAAGTATCCTTGTTTGAACATTTCTCTGTATCTCTACTATGAAACTGGAAACGTGGTGCACGTGGTCTATGTAGATGTCATTATTTTAAAACAGATTAAACAATTTCGAGTAATATTTAACTTTGATACAATAGTTCCATAATGTCTCAGAAAATTTTAAACCGAGAATTTAAGACGATTAAGAATTTTTTAGGTACTTGAGGTATGTACTTAATTATTTTTGAAAAATCCCTTGAATGAATAGGAAACGTGAAAAAAACTAGCCTCGCTTTTTTCTAAATTTTAACATCCCTCGACTGAACCGGAAACATGTTTTTGCAAGTTAGTACCTACCAGTTATCTCCTCAGAACTTGATTAATTGATAAATTAAAGCATAATCCTAGTATGCTCTCAAGAGACTCAGGATTACAGACAGATAGATGAACAGACAGCGAAATGGATCGAAATCACTTATATGGATTTTCGTGATCAAATTTCAGTGATTAGTACTTTTTCCTCAATTATTTATGGGAAGACATCGGGGATTTTATTACTGAAAAGTTGGGAAAACTATTACGGATATTGTACTGGCATGCTTCACTAGATCATTCCAAAGAGTACTTCTTATCATATTTACTGACAAGTGTCTGATTATTTCCTGGAACACAATGCAACAGGCTTGTCTATACAAGGGGAAAAGTAACCGTAGTGCGGAACATAAAAAGCTGATCGAACAATGTGAAATGTTTGTGCAACGCCTCGGGAAAACTGTAGCTTGAAAATTAAAATACGATGTCAATATAGTTGATATCTGCTCGTCTCAAAATAAGGGTTGGTAATATTGAACTCAGTGGCTGACTCGTAAGGAAGTCCCAAATCTGGCGCATCAAACGAAAAATTGTGACACGATAATATCTACATAAAATGAAAAAATGTTTTCACACGAGTATAGAACGTAGATATAGTTTGTGGCATACGAAGTCATATTGCCACCAAAGTACTATTCTCTTCTAATATGACTAGATAGTCATCTAACAAAAATAACTAAATTGGAAAAATAACCAATTCGATGAGTCATCTCGCCTAGAGCATCTCCGCATGTAAATAACAATTTCATTATAGCACAGAAATGAATTTCGTAAATTACAGGCGTTTTTGTAAGGAAGGAGAATCTTTAAAGTAACTACAAAAACAATCTGAAACGAATTGAACTATGGAGGACGGAATCGAGATACTGCCCAAGTTACGAGGTTTTGTTGGAAAATTCTCCGTGCTTCAGGATGGTATAAACTATTTTGGAGTTATTCCATACCGTATTACATAAACTGCTGTAAGTTATGCCATCATAGCGGTGAAATATTTCATGTCGATATTCATGGAAATCATGGCAAATTGAGAGATATTATATTCATTGTCTATGACTCTGACATATGATGTTTAGGATCAACAACGCTCTCAGTTGTTGTTAAATTACGGATTCCACTCAAGCGAGCTCGAGATTTCTGCGAGAAGTTTTATCACGCTAGTTCATTCACACTCTGCGTACAGTTAACAGAGTATCCTGGCACTAAATTGCTCCTTCGTCTAATCGTAGGTATCCGAGATGGTGCAAGTCGCGTTAATGTTAGAACCAACAGGTTTAGCGAGATGGTACGCGATGTAGTTACTTACATGCGTGTTGCCGGAAACCTGTTTTGAATAATGCAAAAAATGTCGCGATCGAGGCGTCCATTCAAGTGGCTGTTGCTGTTTCCATAACTACGGTTGGTTGTCTTCGGCTAAAGAGATTTCATTCATGTTTAAAGCGAGATACACTGGTTCATTGAAACTTTTTGCATAACTATTCGTTTTTAGTAGGATCAGATTTTTTTGTTGTGTAGTAGGTTTAGTCTGTCATCTTGGGAAAGAGGTAGAAACGTTTTCTTCGTCCAACTAATAAACTAAAAGCATTTTAAAATGTAAATAAATATAATCATGGATCCAAAACTATCCCGTCTATCCTGTGAAGGACTTTGTTAGCAACATTTGGAATTAAGTATAATATTTGAGGGTAAAAGATACATTTTCAATAACAATACTTTAAGAGAAACAGAATATTTTATTAAAATGACAACTACCTTTGAAAGTACTTGATTTGAATTCAATCATTGGGCAACAATTCAAGCTCACCGAAGTCGCTAGAGCTATTCAGTGTTGCTTAAATTATTATTCTCATGATTATCTTTTCTCTCACCTAAATCTGCATGGAAGTTATATGTGCTTTTTTATCAATGTTCAAAAACGCCAAAAAACGTACTGTAAAATAGTTCTTATTCAACCAATGGTTATCTGTACTGTAAATCAAGACCGGAAATCGGCGTTTTGTTGTAAGAGACATGAATATTTTTCGCTGAGGCGCCAGCCAAGGTCAGGATGGTAAGAGGAATACCTAATCAAAATACATATTATAGGTATTATCTCTATACTTTGGAATCAGCATTTCGCACCAGACTTTCTTTGTCATCAAGAACAGAAACAATTTTATTGTTTATATCTATACAAATGTAGTAAAATTGAGCGTTTTCTAGATATAAAGCTATTCAAGTTTAAAAGATGAGCATTTTATAGACAATTGAAAATTTGTAGATTATTCGAAACGTACAGATGGATGGGAAAAGCAGTGCTTAGTGAAACTGCGTTTTAACGGCCATCTGCAATGATTATATTATTTGTAAAGGGGTACGCTTAAACACTTCAATCATCAATGCCTGACTTGAATTCTTCGCCCCACTCCGTATCATTACTCAACAAGATGTTTGTGAAAAGTTGTAACTTTTAATTAAGACACAATGGTGAAGTGATATTATGAATATCATGCCATGAACGGTGCCCGGTAGTTTCTCATTTTACTCCATTCATAATCGAAAAAATTATTGGGCTCGAACACATCTGTTGTTGGACATACATAAACGTCATTTTACGTGTTTTTACAAAAAAAATGGGTTAAGTAGGTTAACGCTGTACTTTCCAATACATAGTATCACTTTGGAAATAAATGCAGACTTTGGAGCTGTTGACTATATGAATTTTCGTAACATTTTTATTTACGCAATTTTTTGAAGGCTGAATATCATTTATTACCATTATTCACATAGAATGCACTAATCTGTAGTGTTACCTAGTAGTAACAGAAACTAAAGTGTTAGAGTAAACGTGGCGACCTGAAAAAAACTGGGAGCGTCTATCTATGTTATATTTATAGACTTTTAACGTGATTATTCGTCAGTATCGCTTAAACTATAGACTCTGAATGATGAACAATCGCGCGTTGTTGTACAGATACGTAACTTCAGAATTACTCTGCAGCCACTGAACCTATATAACATAAAGTACGAAGTACTACCGCAGTCAATATCTTATAGATCATAGAATGTCCTCTATCAACACCTAGCTTCTTTAACCCAGTTTATGACCTCTGAACTCCATTTTCTTAGAAAATGATCAGTGGCCCCGAAAACCGCTGCAACTGAATCAATTGCTGTTGGAAGTACTGGAGCAGCAAAACATCTATTTGACAGTGTTCGAAATTTCAAAAGGGACGAATCTGTACCAAGGCATGTTTCTTAAATTATTGAAATCGTTTCAATAATCGTGTCACAAAATCTGTTCATATGAGTTTCACTTTGCCATGCTTTCATTTTACCAAGTAGAACACTAAGATGGAAACTGTGGGAGCTATAAAAATAGGTCTTATTATCTACTTCCTTCAATAGGCCTCTAATAAAATACAGTCGGTAGCCAATTTCCCTGGTCAATCAATCGTGAAAAATTAGTAGCTTCATCCTTTTCTAGACAAGTCGTTGTACGCTTACTTCGTGCATGTTAGACATTCGTTAACCTACAGGACGGCTTATAAAACCAATCAGAACACACGGTAGCTTGGAGAATGTAATTTTACCTCTATGTTACGAGGGATATTCGATAGTTACCAAGATAAACTCTTTTCAGTGTCTACGTTAAAATCGATTTGAATATAAATCGAAACGAGTCACTGAAAGAAAAAGAGTTTCATTTTTGCAACCGTGTGTTAGCTACACAATATTTTTATCTGCATGATGGAAGAGTTTCACCAAGTAAGAGCAAATCTACACGATGGAGCACTGCCTTCAATTTACGTGAAGTCTGAGGTTCCTCAGACTTCACTCAGGACTATTCCTGTTCATGATATATATCGAGAGTCTACTTAAACTGAATTGCAAGAGACAAAATCATCTGAACAGTGATATCAATGTATATTTTTATTATTGTTGGAATCGATTCGTTTTGAGGGATAGTTGAATTAATCATTACTGATAAAATAGTATCTTTGACTCTATTTCCTTCAACATCTCTATTTCTGTCAACCTTTTATACGATATTTGCATCGGAAAAGTTGATCGCTATGAGTTTTTCGAAAAAATGAACTATAGTCCAAGTCAATAGGTGTAATTTTTAACTTCCTCGAGAGCTTTAAAACCACGTTTTCCACTATTTAAAAAAAAAGAATCACGCTTGGAGAGCTTTTTGGACATGGTGTCTATGTTATTACGTTAATGTAAAAACATTTCAGCAAGCAAATTCACTATATTTCACACTTTAGGGTGTTCACACCTGAAAACGAAGCGATTACAACAATTGTCTCGCTTATGATACATTTATTTGTAAATCTTTTGTCAAACTGAGCATCAAATCTGTTTTCTGTCAGTAGAATATGTCCATAATATTATTTATTAATACCATTAAGCGTCATTATATCCTGTGTTAATAATTTTATTACCTTATTTTCAAGCTGCTACTCCATGTTAATGTTTTACATAAAGCTGTTAATATGAAAATAATAGGTTTTGTCAGTATGTGGTACTTGGAATGCTAATTTCCTTACGGCTAGCAAATTGAGATTTACCTTGGACATTTATAAAAATATACTTCCTAGTTTCTCACGGATGACAATGGCTATCTGGAAAAATAATATAAGCATAATTCACGTATACGAATAGTTTTTTTTCTTATTTAGCTGAATTTTAATTTTCAACCTGATGGTTTTCAGTTGTACAAAAGTTGCCCTTTAGACGCTCTGAATCATGTTTTATCATTGATTTGCCATTGAGCATCTATAGACCATTGTCATTGTTGGTACAAACATATAAATTAAATTTTGACGAATTAAAGATATTCTAATTTTTTTCAAATTTTTCCGGATGTTTGAGTAGATCTAGGGGCTGACTAATAATTGATGGTCGATAGTTTTGTCTAGAGGAGTTATTATAAATGTTTATGTTAGTAAGATATTTGTTGCTTACTCTTCGATCAACAGGATATACTTTTTTGTAGATATTAATCTAACTGCATAGTATACTGATATCAAAACAAATAAAAATCTATTCTATGGGCTACGATACGTTATACGCACAGATAAAAATGTGAAATTTTTGTTTGGTCCAATGAGTGCTTTGTAATACGGGGTTACGGTCTATAGAATCAGTATGCACTTAAAATTATGTTAATATTTTATGGACGTGCTCAGCTACCATGACGAGGTCTTCGTATGTGTATAACGCATACGTGGTATGGTTCCAGTCGCAGTGTTATGAAGCGCTTTTGAACACCAAAAACGGCTTCACGTAGGTCAGACATAGTACTAATTGCCTTCATTAAATATTTATATGACTCGAATGGTAATTATACTGATTTCACCAAAATCAGTTATTTTGTACTATCGGAACAACTTTATTCTATAATATTAATCATAAGGGGCATAGCAACTTTGGAACAGTATAGCCAATGGTGCCTCATGGTAAGTGTAAGAAGGTTCAAAATTTTAATGAAGTTTGCGAGAACAAATTCATAATAATGTTAACATTTAAACTACGAGAGACTATGTGATTCGTTCCGGGGCCCCTGATAACTTTTCAAATTATTTCAGGGTGAGGTGGTGGTGGACGGCGGTCAAAATTTGGGGTAGGAAAAGGGAGGAGTGTATCTAAATTATTTAATTAGGTTTTAGAGTTGCTGGTCATTTTCGGAATACGGACATTTTTGCAAGTTTTGGGGATTTTTGAGATTATTGAAAAGTGAACTTTTCAATATTTTTATATTCAATTCCAACCATCAACAGTTATAAAATCCTTATTTCTGAACTGATACTATTGTGTGGAAACTACAGCTTCAAATTACTTTGATGGCATTTTTTAATAGTAGAAAATGACAAAAATATGAATTTTGGAAAATGCAACGACATTGGCTAATGGATTAATTGGAAGTAAACGTGTTTTGCTCAACTGTCTCTAATATAATAGTGACGAGATACAGAGTGATGCATTTGCGTTTTTGACAAATTGTGAATGATATACATAATGTATTGTCACCCCTGAAATTTAACGATATCTGTATTATGAGATAAAAAAACAGGGATTTCGGATCCAAATGTGTATTTTCCTTGTTTGAATAAATAAGTTGAAGTAATTTTACAACCTTCAAAAGCTTCAGAAGCTAATGTGACCCCACATTGCTCGTGTTGAAACTTTTTCAATTTATTGTCAGCATCCGAGAGGTAAAGCAGATCATCGAATTAACTTTTGAACATTGCAATTAGATGTACACTTTTTTCTTTACCCTTGTGCTGGCTTTTTTATAAAATAAACATTCACAAGTCATAATTTAATCAGAAAAAAGCCTTCAGTTACAAAGAGCTTATCTCAGTACAAACTGTTGTACTTTAAACATCCTACCTTCTATGACGCACAAAACGCAAACATAAAAATCCATTTACCATTTTAACACATGTATCATACAACATGTAAAGGCAGGAGGCAGGCCATCGTTGAATTCCCGCACGTTTGTCCTAACAGTTACACACGTTGTTATACATGTAAAAAAAGCTTTTTGTGGTCAACCGTAATTTGAATTTTAAACAAAACCAGTAGTGATCCATCAAACATGTTAGAATTCATTTATTATTTCTACATAATCAATATTCCCCCTACTCTTGGATTAATTAAGATCATGAACTGAATTTTGCTTTTATATCCCTTGCCATTGACACCAAGGGTATAATATTCATAATTTATTATTTTTATGAATGAAAAATAATACTTGCTACTCGTAAGTTTCATTACGTATTTTTTATGTGGCGCTTTACGCATCTGGATTTTTTTAAAAGTACATACCTTTTCTTGTGAATCAAACATTAATTTGCTCTCTGTTCTACCTGATTGATTTCCTATTTCAGTCTTAAATATGTCTACTTCTTCCTATAATTAAGATTATATTGAAAGTTACAGCAATACATGTCTTCTCGTTAAATACTTGTAGTAATGTTTTATAAACAAACAAGCTAAATTCTTGTTAGAATGTTAACATTCATCATTGGATCTATCACTTTCGTATCTGTCCACCCGCATTATCATTATTGGAAACGTGTAAAGCGACATATAGAATTTCATAGGTTCATATGTAGGAAGTATCCTGTAAACGAGAAACCTCAGTGGTCAATAGTTTCTTTCCCTTCTTTGTGGCAACTTGCGTGATGCTACTGACTCAAAAAAGCAGAGTGGTATTTGGCGATTTTAATTTCTATGCATAGGAGAATATCCCGCTTTCTTATTTTGTTGGTTTATATATAGATCTGTCGCTCCGTAGCTTTCTTGTCACCGCGTAATCATAGTAACCACTACACCGATTTTGGTAAAATTTGGCGTCATAAGATGTGGCCATACAGTAGTAGGTAATTTTTTGAAAACGCTGTATTGATGGCGGTGTAATTACTAGAAAACAGAAAAGATCTCTCTCCGAGATTAATATTTTTGAGTTTAGGTAGTTTAAATTATTTTCGGGTGGGTAATTTTTTTTCACGCGAAAATGAAAGTCATTACACTTAATTACTTCAGTTTTTGACATATTGGTAGCAACAGTTCATGGAGGACAAATATTTAAATTCGCGTTGATAGGAAGATATCTGAAATACATATTCTGGACTTTGTCACAACAACCTCTTTGCCTAATAGGCCTTTCAAAAGCTACCGTGACTTCTAGTTACTGTTAAAAGCTAATATTTGAAAAATTTGTTATTTGAGAACACCCGATGGAGAGAAGTGTAGTGGTTTTTCATGTATTGTATTGATATGTGTAATAGTAAACACCAGACATGCTAATATTTTAAACAAATCGGCTGAATCATCGCTACCGATTGCAATATGGATAACGAAAATGTGTTGATGGTTTTTTAGCATGAAAAAGCATACCTTGCCATCTGTTAATCAATGCTTCTTTACATTTTTATCGCTAATATGAAATAGACAAAATGAATTTCATTCATTTGTTCAGTCACTATTATTTATTTCAACTATGTAGATTGTCTAAATGGGCTTGGATTATAGAGTATTTTGAGTTTTGCAGTTCAACTTATTTTCATTTTTCAAATACAGTCAATTCTATAGGAATACTGGAAAATAATTAAAAGCTGCTTAATAAAAATAATAGAAAGGTTCACACTGCATCAGGAATGAACAAAAAAACCGAAAAGTATGGGATGACTTTTCCAAGAGATATCTTTTCAGACTTCTTTTAAATGTCTTGTAAAAAAGTTGTTGTCTTGTATGGCTACTAAAAACTTAAATAAATTGCACTCACTTCTATGGAGTGAGTGTCATAGATTTTTGATAACGATTTGTACAGGATCAACGATAACCTGGTGGTTAAGTCAACTTATGATTCGGTTATTAACGACCCCAAAAACATAAATATGGTAAGCGCAGTATGACCCCAGGCTAGTCAACTATTGTTTGTGAGGTGTCTCTTTGGTATTATCATAAAACTAGAAAACTCTCAATTGAGCCAAGTCCTGTCCTGTCCACTAGCACTAGAGATCCCATTCTCTATTGAAATCCAACTCTGTATCTCGAAAGAGTACCGCGGACAGGACGCGCGGTCGTCTGTGTCTGGACGTCGCGTCGTACCGCCTTGGACCATTCACCATTTGAACGGCGATTGTTGATCTTTTTGAATAGGGTTCGTTGCTGCCGGTCCAGCAAACTTCTTAGGGCGTGCCAAACAAACGAATGCTGAAGGACTTTCACGTGACCCAGTCTTAAGAGTGCCATACACTACAACTCGAACCTAAAGGAATCATCGCGCACATGGCATTTAGGCGTATAGTACCTGGTATTCTCCTCAAAACGATGTAGATACACTGTAACTACATCGTTTTAAGGTGAATACGGGGAATAAACTGCAGCTTATTCTATAATATTTGCGTTCAAGGTTTTAGAAATTCGATCTGGCCAAGATGAGCCCTTTGGGCTTTTGAAGTGTTCGTTATACTGGTAGTTTTCGGTGTTATTATTCGAAACAACTCATTTGAAGATTCACCATGGTGATCTAGGCGTATTGATCTTTTTTTTTTATTAAGTCCATAAGCCTCAGAGAGTACTTCGGAGCGCGTTCCAAATATGCCAGCAATATACAAAAGGTGGTCTGATTCTGTAGAGTAGTAGTAGCTGTTCTGGTGAATACAATTTTATGGGGTGAAAGATAACCTCCAATATTTGGGTCAGTGACCTAGCAAGGCCGGTAACATGGTCGTGCCAGGACATGTTACCATTAATGTCCAGGAACCCCCAGTAGTTTTACGTAAGGTGACTCGAGTATTGAGCGTTCCTCCAACTCCACAGCTAGTAGACTAGCGTGTGATGCTTTTTAAGGGGAGATGTTTGAGTCTTGTTTGCGCTGGATTGAACTCTATTTGTAGGTCTCCATGCAACAATGTTTCCGGGGTAAGGTCTCCCGGCATGGTAATTGTTTGCCTCGTTTCATGAGAAATAATGATGCTGTCATCTGCAAGCCTGTAAATTGGATCAGATTTTATATCCAACAGTTCGTTGATGTACAGAAAGAAAAGGTTTGGAGGTGGAGTCTGGGGAACGCTGGGGTCGGTATCCAAGCAGCATTATGACGTCATATTGCTCACGGTTCAAATTCAACACTATATTGTCAACGTAGAAGTTTTCCGAAGTGCTCTTTTGTTGTACTTCGTCATGGTATACAAATCTAACGCAAATTCAAAACAAAACAATTTTATCCACAACTCGTAGGTCGTATTAACGGACGTCGATAAAGGCTCATTAATCCGCAACATAATTGCGTAATTGAAAAGGAACGTAAAAAAGGTTGAACGAACACAACGTCAATTTAGGTTTCATCACTAAATCTGACGTGGCTTCAATGCCAAATTTATTTAGAAGTCAGATAAATGTTTCTTGGCTATTTGGTCTGTACTGTAAAAACTCTTATGGAATTCAATTTCTAAGGATGTACTTTTCATGGCGGTGAAAGCTAACTTCTCACAAAATTCTCGGCTCAAGCTTATAGTAGGGGTTGGATTACCTTCTGGGAGGTACCTCGTCTAGCGGAGATAGAAAACCTGTCCCAAGGTGTGGGAATGAAGGCGATGAAGGTGGTTTAGAAGAATAACAGATTTTGTATTTAATAGATCTAGCTAGAGATCAGAATGATCTGTGACACAATCTTCGATGACCACATATAAGTAATCTGAATCAACTCTTCATTAATACCTTATTTTTATAAGCAAAATTCAAAATGCATTCTGCTTGATGTTTTCTTGATCATATCCAATTACATTCCACTGACGTTATCTGAAGCCCAAATGCTATTAACAATCCTTTACAAACAGGTTGTCTTGACAAACAAGCATCGTTACTTCAGCGGAAGATAGAGATCTATGGTCTTAAAATATAATACTGAATGAATCGTCTAACCACTAAGATGGAGTAGTCATTCGCCGTATGATATAAACAAATCAGAAAAGCAACGTTCACTGTGTAGCGGTTACATAAATCTGTGTAAGTGCCATTTACATTTTTAGAACTAATCTCTTTCGAGAACATAATGTACATAGCCGAAGACAGAACGTGATATAAAGTCGAATCGCTAACATGCTTAGATTTGACTTCGAATATATCTAACCTCTAGCTATTTCTAAATTTAATCTACTGAATATTGGAAGTCCAACATCCCGATCTATAGCAAAGCGTTTTTTGCCATCTGGTATCCGTAGCAGCACCAATGGATCAAATTTCAAACAAATATGGAAAGTATAGGTTACCAAAGGTGTCCATACATGTGACATGAATCGGATGCGGTTTGAGAAAGTCTTTCTGGGTGTGTTAAATAATGATCTTAATCAATTAACTTAGTTTGAATTATTCAATAGATAATGCACGATGAACTATTGTAAGTAAATGTGTAAAAAATAATTTAGTATTTCCGCATAACATCCTAGAAGGTGGTATTTAATCATCTACCGAGAAATCCATTTGAACAATATCTTCTACAGTTTTATTTCTTCACGATTTTTCGACATCAATATAATTACAGCCTGAACGACAAAGCACAAACAAAAATCACAATGACATATAGAAAGTGATCTTAGATCTTACTAAGTTTTTATACTTTTTTTAATTTACAGGTATGTATCTGGCACTCCGATAACCGGACTTGTGACAGTGGTAAGTATGGGATCCACTGTACCGTTTGCACCAAGCTGTTCACCTTACCTTATCTTGCTTGTCTGTCATATTTTCAAGCGCGCAAATTGCCCGCACATGCATTGCTGTCCAGTTCTCACCTAACACGTGTCCTCCCGAGTATGTGCGCTGTGAGTATGTGCGACAGCCTTGCAGTTTCTGTAAAAACGCATCTGAAAATTGCTTCGGTGTTTGTGCTGGTTTTTTCTATTTACTCTAATTTGAAACTCTTTTGTTTTGGTAATAAATATTGGATTATCGAAAATATCTCTTAATGCTAAAAGTATATTTTTTATTTTATCTATGCACGTCGTAATTATAGTGGCGCAAGGTACAAGGTGTCAAAATCAAAAATGAATTTGTTTTCTATTTGTATATCAAAGGTTCTTATACCGATTTTTTATGAAATTTAGCAGTGTTGTTTATTGCAATAATACGCTAGCTAATGAGCTAGCACTGACTAGAACAGCGTTTCTTGAATCAGGTTCCTGGGAAGCCCAGGGTTCCCTGAAGATCACGTAAGATTCCACGATTCACAAAAGGAACCACACCCGGGAAATAAAAATATATGAAATAACAGAAAGCAGTAACACTCATCGCAGCATCAAAATTGAAACCGTGCGTTAATACCGTTATTTTAAGTTCCGAATTAATTTTAAAATTAGTATTCAAAACAAATAAATATTTTACTAAATAATTGCCATTTAATGAGAACAGGGGTCCCACGAAAAACTTGATCTTTTAAAAGCGTTTCGCTTGTCAAAAAGCGTAGTAGGAACCATTGAATTAGAAGATAATCATGAATTCCAGTGACATCTCGGGCAGTAGTCTCACGAATAATATTGACAAAAAATGCACGCCATTGACCTTTCATCGAAATGGAGATAAGATACGGATAGATATTAAGATACAAAAAAGTATTTTTACCTACTTAATCTTTCTTAACTTTCCTAATTAAATTTAGTTCAGGAATGTGTCTTTGCTATTACGGCCTATCATTAAGTAACTCCCTGTATTTGGAGTATGAACTTTCACACTATTAATTTGGTCCCTACATGAATCATGACGGTAGGTACATATGGTTAATTCCTTATACCAACATATTTCAATATAATTTACTACGTTCCTCCACAGCTATAAACTCATAAATCTCAGCACGGCATCTCGCAGATATAACCTTCACGCTCACCTGTCTTTTTAAAAAAAGTACATCCAATGAATGCTCAATCATCCACCAACGCATTCAAGGCGCGCAGGTAGACGGGCAGACTCCAGACTGTAGTCTAACCCCCGAGATGTATAATGAATGGTTTGAAACTCGCATAATGCATGAATAAAGGTTTTCCATCGATACCGAGGGGAACCTCATCTGATATTACAGTGCTGGTATACCACATTACTGTTTGTGGCTGTGAATTATTTTATTCCAATTCCAATTCTTTATCTGTGTTAAAGAATTCATTACTGTGTTTACACACGTCTAGGTTATATTAACAATGTAAAAATGGTATAGACAATAAACGATCATCACTAAATAGTTACATAGAACCATACATGAAACTATATAACGACCGATCATTCAACATGATACTGTCACCTCCTGAGCAATGAACTTGCTTGCCTCTCATTTCGATGCAGTTGTTCTCCATGTATTGATGAATAGCCGATACAGTGGCTCCTTTGTTCATAGAGAATCAAGAATTCGGAATAATCTACCAAAAAACCTCTCCATATTCTGTGAGCATTGATCAGTTCAGAATTCGTATTAACAAATGCTGTTTTCTATAGCAGTCACGATCACTTGGCATTTGCGCAACCTCTTACAAAGATACAAAGCTTATGGATGGATTTATATTCACAAATGGAACCTGTAACTGCTGCAACAATCGGGGAACAAATCCCCGGCAGCCCGGGCTCGTTCGAAGGGTTAGACGTTCGACCTGGTGTTCGTTGTACTGACAGCTCAGTCGACTTTCACTATGATCAGCCGCTTTTCAGAGTTTGAAGGTCATGGAGGCCCTTTTCAAAGTCAGGTGCGTTTGGTAGACGTATTGCTCTTTTATAGAACTTCCAGAGCACATCCTCACATATGCGATCAGTATTCTGGAGATGGTCTGATCATTGATCCTGATAGAGCAGCAGAGGTTGTTCCGATGGATACAGTTTTCTGGAACGATAAAAAAACCACAGCGTCTGAGATGCCAGCCTATCAAGATCCGTAACATTATCGTGCCAGGACATATTGTTGATGTCTTCGTTGACCTGGCAGCTTGGAAGTTCACAGAATATCAGTGATCAGAGTAAAATCAATCAAAATAATATGACTGATCGATCACTAGTAATTGTACAAAAGTCATTAATCCCATATTTCAAAATTCCATGTTGATAAACATAAATAATTGTGCAGGTGATCCGAATACTTTTCTAAATTTGTTTTTCGTTTCGCAAAATCTACGTCGGTTTGCAGAACTTTAATAGTTTGCGGAATGGCACGTAGCGGTGATAAGAGTAAAAGGCGTGCGAAAAGATTTGTCGTTAATTATACTTTTAAATCAGAAAACGTTGCGAACATGGATGGTTGCACTTAAACTGTTTCCTTAGGAACAGGTGCCGCTCTACATTAATATTTTACTGTTACACTATACTTTATATGCAAAAAATAGAAAGGTTTTATTTTAATATTTGAACGAGGAAACAAAGAGCGTTGGAAATTTTGTATCTCCGCCAAAACGGATTTCCGTTTTTTGTTTATTTCTAAGAAATACTCGATACTTGCACTAAAAACATGGTCTTTGAATGATAATATATTTGGAAGATCCACCGGGTGGCTCAAACCGTCTACCATACGAGTACAGCCAAACCTATGTGATTTTTCATCATAGAATCATACCCTGATTGTATTTTTTTTCTATTTCACAAATCATAATCAGTATATTACTATATCCTGCAATATATGTCTATCTATACTCATTTACTAAATATTATCAATTTTTATGAAATATAAGAAGAAAAAATAAACAATTCTTTGAATGTTGGATTTTTTTTGGGAAATCGCTAGGAATAGCTGTAGATAGATATGTTCCTCTTACATTTCAAATATTCATTTGAATTTCTGAGACCTACTGCATTGAAATATTCCAACAGAACTTTACGGTATACGTTTATTATCTTACTCAATAATTGACTCAGTAATCATGAACGTTTGTTACAAGCTCTTGTTTATAAAGCTGTATTATTTTGATCGCAAATTTTCAATGTCTACCTGTTTGTTTATCAATCTAGCTATTGAAGTTTGTCTGCTGTTTCCATAATTTCGGAACCCTGTATTTCATTAAGAACATTCCTGGAATCATCAGATAAAACATCAGGGTACGTGAAATTGCATTTAATGAATGCCTCCTGTCGAAGAACCGGCTTCTGAATGTAATAAGACAATTTCACGAAAAGAGCCTGAAGAATATATGTCAACAGGCCTCCTCCAGTTTGATGTCTAAATATATCTCTGTCCAGTTGATGCCACAAGAACAGGAATTTTTAAATGTTTTATATACGTGATGGACATACAAACTCAAGAGGGCTGTTATTTAGGCTTAGTTCCAGTTCTTACATGCCTTTTTCACGAATGTTCATTTTTGTAGAATTGTCAACACCGGCCATAGCCAGACTGCTTATAATAAATTAGTTGTCATTATAACACAACTATACGACAACAAATTGTCAAAAAAATTTATTTGCCCCGTGCTCCTTCTGAAGTCTCAGTTTTCTTAGCTAATTTGAATGGAATTAAGTATGATGAAATGCGTCACATACGAGTAGCTATATAATGGCAAAATTTTAGTGAGAATTATGAAAGAGTTTCTTCAAATGAGAGCTATAATCTACATATAAGTTTTCCCGACGGTTTCAGGAAATACTGGCGGAACTGCATATAATATTCTGATGTTCATCGTCCTCATTGATACTCACTACGTGTTTTAAGATAAGTGGGGTCGAAGTGCAGTGATACATCAATATTTTATGGCGATAATAGCAGAGAGGACACTTTTTTCAAACTAAATCGAATAGTAAATAATCATGCTTCGCGATATGTAAACTATAACAAGTAGTTGCATGATTTATTGTTAATGAACAGGTTTGGCGAAAAACTAACTGCTGAATTTCCTACCTGCTCTTGACTCCAGTATTGACTTATATCTTAATAATTTGACCGACTATGTTCACGTCAAGAGAATTAATGTGACCTCACACTTTTCATGATGAACTTATCGTCTGGTTATTTCTCTGGTTCATCTTATATTTTTTTACTGGCCACTAATTAAAACCTCATGTGATAAACTAGATAGCTTTACTAATGTTTCATCGGCCTCGGCAGACAAGATATCAAAAATTAAACCAACATTTTCAGATGATTCCAGGGGAACTGTTGTTTCCAAACAAGACCTTAGTATAAAGTGTTCATATCTAGTATACAGATGATGTGTTTGCATTGTTAATACCGTTGATTAGTATCACTCAAGACCCTGTGATCATTCCATATCAATTTGCGCATGGGAAACGCGTTCGAAGTGAAACCCATAAAAACTGGGAATAATAACTTTGGAAATGCGGTTACTGTCAAGAAAATTATTAACTAAACTGAAATGAAAAAGCGGTGGAAGCATTCCCATGGTTATTATAATGTTTTTATGAACTCATATTGTATTATGGTGTGTTCTATTTGACCGCGATATTGTAGCAGTTATACACTGCAACCGTATAAATATGTCATTGTTCTTCGACATATTAAAATAAGAGAAAATTAAACGACGATGTTGTCGATAACAGTATTTCGTGAATAGTATTTACTTGTGGTATACAAGGAAGTGACGGTGGGAGTGAAGAATTTCAGTGATTAGTAGTAAAAATTATCGATGTAAGCATATGATAATGTTACAGATCTTCTATCTTTCAGAATTATTCAATTATTTTATGTAAGATTGCAATAGACGTATTTTATATACTTGCCAATCACTCTATGTTTGATCGAGGATTTTTGCCGGGGGTAGGGGGTTGAAAGATGGCAAATATATTTTGTCGCCCCAAAACATTAAAAGTGCCTCGCATCATTGAAAACTATTTGAAGAGCAAAACAAACTCTCATATTTACCTCTGTTCACTATTTTTGTCAGACATTCATTTCCGTCCCTGTAAACGCTTTTCTGTCCTCTAGGTCGGACTGCCTGGGGGGTAGGTACAACTATGATAAAGTTTATGCAAATTAATGTGATTGGCTAGAGAGACAACCTTATAAGTTTTAGTAGTTGCCTGCAAATAAAGTCAGGATTGCCATGATAATATCCAACCTCCGCTAGGAGATGGAGCTTGAAGAAGAAGAAGTTGCCTTGATATATTGTTGTAATTTTCCGTATATTTTTGCAATTTTGTAAAATGATTTTGGGCCCAGAACTTAATAGTATATAAAAATTAATATGCATATTCTTCAAAATATTCAATCAAAGATGAAGCATCATAACATTTCGTCACTGGAAAGACAAAGAAGTGGTAAGTCGAAAATGATATTTTGGAGTTATGAGCTCCTGCAGTCATTAGCAGTGGGGAAAATATAACTTCTCATAAAAACTTTCTAAGGTAGTGAAAATTTGAAAATCATTTGCCATACTTTTACAGTGATCGAGGGACATTTTATAGGCGTTGCACTATGATCCTAAAGTTCATGTGCGTCTCCTGTAAAATAGCTAAACTTGAGTTGCACATCTTTGTGTTTCCAACGATGATTTGATATCCTTTCTTTCACCGCATGTGAAAGGTCTCAGTAGCAAATTTCAAGCAATGTCTTAGCAAGTTTACATAAAAACTAACATTTCGAGCATATCTCCTAGACTAAAAAGTGATTCTTTGTGGTGTTGTAGTTCTCCCTCCATTTTCTAATACTTTCCAAGCTTGGGATTTGTACGCTTATATCAAGATTCAGGCACACTAATGGTAAAACCACGTTACACATTCTGACTAATCCAGAAACGAAATATAAATGATCCCGTTACATGAAACTTTTGCTGCTAAATCGATTTAGCGTGGTGTGACATCATACACATGCAATTATTTACTAGTGTAGCTAAAAGTGAGTCACCAGTTGATCATTCAATCATTTACAGGCACTTTATGAGCTGTTTACTGTGGCATGGCGCTATATTGATAAACGTCTAGTATCATACTCGATTAAAATAGATGGCTATTCTGTGCATGCTTTTACAGACGACACAATACCTGATAATATATTTAGTAAATGTTGCTTAGTTCATCAATTCTGCCTTATCTAAGTTTGTCCTGGTATGTTTATAAATAATTGTACAGTATGACTGCCTACAAAAAATGTGCAAGTTGTTTCACGTTATACATGCAAATTAGCTCAGAAATATAGATTTGGATCGCATTTGGAAACTGTTGATATTCCCAAATTAAGTTAAATAAAATATTGAGTGTCTTGGTAACATTTTTTTCATCATTTCAAGATTCTCATGAGTTTTGATAATTTTAGTAAGACAAAAAAATGTGAGCCAAATTTGTTGTCCCCTGAAAGCTACCGTTCTAAGCTCAAGCCTACTCCGCCTGTTGGTAAATCCGCCACTGAGTGTTGACATGTCTCCTAACACAAATGGCAATTCGAATGTACATTTTTTGTCGATTCCTTATCCAGGATCATTTTAATACATATCCAATGTCGTCGTAAAAGAACTTAAAGCAACCTTAGGATATCAATCATGTTTATTTTATGCATAAACATAATATGCTACTAAAAAATCGCATTTTTTGTAGTCTGCTATCGGTGGCGATATTATTTCCATTTTCTTACCCTTTTCACCTCTAAAGAATAAAAATTCACTGTCGCGAGATAAGTTAGTAGGAAACGATTTGGTTGTGATCATCAGAAAATACTCATATTGCTCTCCATACGTGACGATACAATGGAGTTCTGCCTAGTAACCTGATACAGGACGACGAGAGATATCCTATCGCGATGTCGAGATACCAGCATATTTTTCAAGAACTTCATATTCAACCCCCCAGTTTCTGTCGTAGATTTTATTAGTGCCACACGCACCCTTTTAGTAGAGACAAAAGCGTTCATCTCGAAGCGTTGTATCTGGCTGAGATTTTGCTTCCTTCCTTATTTTACTATCTCATTGTGTCTGGGATAAGAGCAATTGATGCTGGTTTTGAAGTAGCTTGGGGGTTATTGAAGTCAAATTATAGAAACGGGATGTATAGGTTGTACGTATATAAAAGCTAGAATAGACTCAAAGTTTCAGTGAACTTTTGCACTGCTGCCATCATCGTTGCCGATATGACATCATAGAAATTTGTTTAATTAGTATGATTGTTATTGCAATACATGGAATAACATACTTTTTCACAAACACTACAGTAAAATTTATAACTCATAAATTGAATGAAAATAATAATAATTATATGCGAGCTTCTCGAATTCAAGCAAATCAGAAGAAAATGGTTTTGTGAAAACTAAAATGACAATGACATTAGGTGCGAACATTATGCGTAATTCGCGAAATCCAACACCAGCTCAGCTTTTTTATGAGATTGAAATTGTTGGAATAATTTTCAATTATTATTATCGTTGTTCAATTTAATTATTAGAAATTTCACCGTTATGTATGTAAAAAATGACGTTCCTTCATAGGGATTCGAATGATTGGAAAAAAAATTGATCTCATATTACAAAGGGTACAAGAGCAAAAGTTATGTCAAAAAAGCCTGACAAAAATATTTTTCACCTGTGTCACCGTCTTTTTTTTTTGTTTTTTGAGAGGAAATTCAATTTCAATGTTTGAGCCTATATTGCATATAAAACGACATACATATATGTCATTTATTTAGCCGATTTTGTCCTTTACCCTTGCACTTTGCCAATTAAAATATTCCTATATCTTCATTTTCTCGATAAGCCTTGCTTTTTTATAACTTTAGGAATCTGCACTTTCTTCATGATTTACCTTATTTCTGTTTTTTTTGTTCATTTTTATTCCTGATCCTCAGTATCAGATTTCACATTTGTTAAAGAAAGATTCAAGAGTTATCTGAATCATTAATACAATAAATTATAATTACTTCATACACACACCCAAAATTTGTTTTTAGTGACGCGTTTCGATTCAATTTGTCTGACGTAGTTTAAAAAATGTAAGCGAAACGGTTCACTTAAACAACTTATATCATCTATAAAGTAGAAATATCACAACTTTATCATAACTCAAATGTGTTATTAATGTATGCTGATCTATCTGTACTATTTTGTTCCATGATTCATAGTGACTTTATCACTGCAACTAGGTTACTACCGCTATTGTACAGTTTTTGAAAATAAGTTCAGTGGCGGCGGAGCAATCCACAGAGAACCAAAAATGAAAAGCTCCCAGACATTGTGAATATTTCAAGTCCTTCGTTAAAAAAAATAGAGTTATTAAAATTAGAATATATTTTGGAGAAGTAGGGAGTACGCAAATGAATTGATGGAATACTTTCCATCGTTAATGTGCTTCTGCTGATCCTGGTAACCGTTTTTACTTGTTAAACTTAGACGAAAGATATTTATATTATTAAATAGAAAATTAATAGAATCCCGATCATCATGTAATTTTTGCTGGTGATTATTATAACAAACAGCTGTAATCCAGGGGGTCAAATATCAACGTAATGCAGGATCAAAATATTTAATGATAATTATAATTTGGAATTGGCTTTAATCTATACAATGATACGGGGTAAAATCATAGTATTAGCTCTAAAAAAACGACCCTTCATTAATCATGAATCCGCGCAAAGGCTATCAATGTGGCTTTTTCCTTAAATGCCTCCAAGATTGCTTATATTATTAATCGAGCGAGAAGTGTAGCAGGTGCTCAGAACTAATTTTAAAACCTAGACTTCATTAAACCAGTTACGTGGTATAATTATTCTATGCTAACAAGAGGTGCAGAATATATCATATACAGGGTTATTAATAGAGTAGAAGTCTTACTACAGAGGATTTATTTATCGTATGGCATATACAAAACACAGAATATCCAAATTTCTAATATCTCTAGATTTGAGCCTGTTGTCTAAGACGCAGAATGAATGGACAGTTGCGGGTTCGCTTGGATTTTTTGGTATTCCCTGGAAAGTACATCTTCTCTTCATAGGTGTGGTGGAGGGATATGAGACAGTACGGGTACCCAGTGAGTTGGGCTAGACTTTAACGTTCCTGAGATGCTTCGCATTGTAAGATTGAGCTCTACGTTCACATTTTTTTGTAGGCGCTGTTAATCCATACTGAGGATTTCCATGTAATACCACATAGCTTTTGAATGATTTTTATTTGTAATTTGAATTTTTGCAGCAGTGTTTGTAAGATATCTTTTATAGCTCAGAGTTTAAGGTTACTCCTAGTATTTTGGATATTTATTATACACATGCTATTATTGGGACATATATTGAGTTATTTGTTGGCTGGCTCATTATTAAGATGGAAACACGAGGTCTCTGTTTTTGTTGAGCTAGATTGGAGCCTCCTTTTGCGTAAGACCCTAGTCAATATGTCCTCAGTGGCTTCTGTGCTCGTGGGTTGAGTGGCTATAACCCTGTCGTCTGCGTACCCAAACTTTTTGATTTAGTCATGTGAGCATCTCTGAAAACTCTTCATAATTTACCATCAATGAATTCCTCAAGGATCTGTATTTCTCCAACGCTCTTCTTGTTGCCATTTACTAGCTCATCTATACATATGTATTATGAATATCCATGTATCTAGATTGCTACAGGTTTAATCAGCTATCGCATTCTGAAGATGAATTGATTATTCTAATAGAGTGAGGTTCAGTTACTGTACCGTGGGCGACACATGCTGGATTAGCGATTTTTGTGCAGTTACGCCGTTGGACATTTCCTGTTAGCAACGACATGGTTCAGGTTTCCGCGGGCATTTGAGTATGCAAATATTGTGCCGAATAGTGCTTTTCATTCATACACTGTGCATTCAGTGGTAAATGCCAGTTCTAAGTGTAATACGATAACTTACATCAACATATATCTATACATTATATATGTACAAAGTAAATTTTAGGGTTATGTATGCGCTATCCTAATATTCATTCCTACTTGACGTCTAAAGTTTTCAGAACAAAATAGTAAAAAAATAAAATGTTAATTAAAAACATAGTGATATAGGGAGGTAATAAAATTCGAAAAATGGCGTTGGTATGAACTGCAACACGACTCCGCCTATCACATGGAAATGCAATGAGCACTATAATAATGCGATATAAAGCGGAATATCAATATCAGGCGAATACCTCAATTTTTTCGACGCAGGTAGAAAACATTCTACCGTCTGTAAATGTTTCAACCCGGTTATTGTCTGTACTTTATAAACGTAGTTGATTGTTCACAGATTTGCATTCCAAACAGATGAACATGTCAGTTTCCTACGCATCTCGATTAATTAATTGCTGTCTCCAGAAGGCAAAAAGCGAATTATGAAACATCAGTCTGCCGTGTATGTATCGAGAGGCGAGAGTGTTTGAGGACAGACAGGCGACAGAGGTGATGTACAGTTATGTCATCTCTCAGGTTTTTGGAAGCAAGGAATTTGTTTTTTTCAGTTCAGTTTTTGATTTCATAGCTAGTGGTGAGCTGAGCTCTAGGAGGCTTTTCTTAAGAGGAATAGTTTAATCTGGTTCAGCTGCTTTCACTACAGATTACTGCATTGGAACTGAATAGGATGCGAAAAGTGCTATTTAGTATCGTGAAAAATGGTTTTAAGTAAGTTGATTCTGTTTTTCATGTGTAGTTGTATCAGTTTATTGAATATTATGATCACATTTTGAGCTACTGATTCACTTGAAGTTTGGAAATTTTGGAAACTTGGAAGCTTTGGGGATTTTGGAGGTTCTATCACATTTTATTTACCAATATTTTTAAAATTAATTCAACGGTCAACAGTTCTGAAATCATATCGAATTTCTTACTATTGAACTGATTCTATTGGGTTAGCGTACTTGACGTCATTTTCTTGTCTGATGGACATACAACAATATTCATTCGGGCCAAAAAGAGTAATAATTGCACCGCTCAATGTGCGAGTTACGAGTATTTTAATGCTATAAATTCATTTACAGACTTGGAAACAGGGAAAATCTTATTATTTATGATTTATCGCGAGTCGCCACAGCAAAAATGCCAACGGATGCTATAGATCCTCCAATCTTTAGACTGCGCGTTAGGCTAGCTGTACCTTGTTTACCTGCATCCTGTCGCTGACCTGCTATAGCCACCTCGCACGTACCAGTGGCGCACAGTGTGGCTTTCCCCCAATTTGGACAATAAAAAATAACTTTTGTATCCCTTATTACAATCATTTAATAGATTGAGGCAACCAGACAGTCTACTTCTATTTTGTGTTGATGAAATTGTGTATCGGGAGCACAAAATAGATGGCCGAAAATCCTGTTTGACTATATTCAATAGCATTATTTAGTGTCAAACTCATTAGCCTTACATTTTTTAAACTTTATGCCGTAATTACACCACATTGAACAGCAAATAGCAGGGTCCATAATTCACAAATAGGTTTATCGATTTACGTAGCTTGCTCCTTATGATCGACAAAAAACAATCACCTCTATTCAGAGGTAACAGGGAATTTAGAATTTTTACGGGCATACGTTTTAGATTCAGATTTAGAATGGTGTATTGTTTATTGGAGAAGATTGAGATACCGTCGAATACAAGCTATTATTCGATTCATTGCTTCATTTAAATCATTATATGTTCAACTGCCGCACCAAATTCTGAGAAGCATTCTCCAGATATCTCTTCAGAAATATCTTGTCTTTATGCAAAATACTAATATAATAACTATTTAAAACTAGGCACGGAGAACCAAAGATAAAAAATAACATTTTTTAGGATAAGCTTAATGGCAGCTACCATTACCGTGAGAACCACTGGCACTGGTATACATTTCAATATACATCCCTAATTTGGAAGTAATATAGAATACTATGAGCATAAATATAAAAAATACGTTTCATATACATGCAGTAGAAATAGATTTTTTTATAATTTATAATGCTACTTATATTAAGCGCCACCTTTCTTAAGGATTGCGCCTCCTTGAGATGTGCCTTTCTGGTAATCATCCCTGCAACAAGTCATACATTATCGTAAAGTTTGCAGGTATTTGTGGATTTGGAAACCACCATTCCCACAGAATTTGATTTTGCGGTCAACCATGGAGCAATATATTTTGAAGAAGTCTTTCTTGACCATTGATTCAAATGAATTGATCTTGGTAAAGAGTCTACATACCACGTGAATTTGATAGTTCTATGAATATTTCCTTCCACAACCGATATGATGTACGACACTGGTTGAACGCGCTATCTTTAAAGCATCGCTCAGTATGTGACATTTACGTTGGAACAAGATGGAACGACAGATAAGTCGTTTTCAGTGGAGATCCTACCTAAATGGTTTTTTGTTCTTACCAGTCAACTCAGAACAAGAATTTTTGGTTACAAGGGTTACAATGTTCCATTGTACAGACTTGCGATTTGATTCTACTGGCAAGTTATCGCTCTATGATGTTGATCGTTCACCCTTGTTATGATGAACTAGACTGTCTTCAACGAACCAAAACTTGATAACATCCGAAACCAGCATATGATTAGCTTTAAGGTTTATACTTGTTTCGGAGAAAACTCAGCGTCAGAACTCAATTAGTCATATGCGTATAAACCTTCTGATGGTGGGGTTGGACTGTTGAAACAGTTGTAGACTGCATACAAGTGTGAATTTTCATGATTTCGTCATATCTTCGTTCCAATAATGATGCACATGATGTTGAAATTAATATTTTTAGAACTGTTTTTGTATCCGGAGTATTAACGGATTCTAGATAAAAACTCAACAGGAACGGGAAGTCAACCAGTTATTTATTTATATCAATAAATAATATAAATTCCTAAGCTATCGACATCTGCCACGAGCTTTTCATCATACATCTTTTTGCTACCGGTAATTGATCTAGTAAGAGGCAAGGCGGGGTTTGGCATTTGCTACGAGCCAGGTGAACATTTTTCTGTATATAAACAAGTGGTTATCGTTTAGTTGTATAAACAGTTTACAAGAGCCGGTTGACACATATCTATCAGTTATGGTCACCAATTGCTATTGTTATTCTACCTTGAAATTATTATTATGTTATTTTCGAGAGTAACAACTACAACTAGACCTACTATATGTTTTTGTTTCACAACAACTACAACTTTCAAATGTAGGTTAGCGATCTTCTTACTTGAGAAAGTCACCAATTATTTTGGTCTACCTTCTATAAAAGTGATGATGCAAAGATATATTCCCAGTTAAAATGCTGTAACTACTGGATCCTATGTTTACTTTGTCTTTTTTCATGTTCCTATTTCTAAATGAGTGCTTTGAATATGTCAAGAGCATATCTATCAATTTTTTGTGGAGGAGAAATGGCATCTAATTTGAATTTTTCAAGATTCGACATATTCTTTATATCCTGTTTTTCATATTGTTCTTCATACACAGCCCTACTGTTGGCCTCCTCGTGTATTCACCCTCTTAGCTACCCACTCTTACTTGATGCCAAATCAAAGACTGAAGTAGAATAAGCTCTTCCCCTTCGTTTGCATCCTCTTTTTTTTGAACGGCTCCAAACTTTTGAGACTGATGGGAGAGTAACTGTTCTATATACATTATATTGCCTAATGCTTAACGATATTTCCTATCCTTCAAAAACCTCGTCGACAAAGCTTCAATCCTATCGGCCTATATTTGTTGCTGAAATACCCGAGGCTTGATAAACAAAACACGTGACTGGGTATTATCGTTCCGATAGAAGCTGGTGGTGTAATAGGAAGTGTATGTCTCAGACAGTATCTCACCAGCTCCAGTCATCAACTTGATAGGCTGGTCACGCGTTCTTATTCCAGAACCACGCTTTACGTAGCTCGGTTGCTATTGCCTGTCAAATGCAGCGATCAGCAGTTAATTGACCTCAGACGCAACAAGTTTCTGTGAAGGCAAGCATTTGTTTTTCGTGCTGCAGCTCGCTGCACCACGCTGGGCGTCCTTCGCATTTGGATTAGTCGGTATTATAGCCCGATGAAGTTATAAAATGTTTACCAGAAAAAGTAGTAGTTTATTTCGCACGCAAGGGGCTGTGGAAGTAATGTAGTACTTTTTTTCACGTTCCATGACATATACTCGTTCATCACTCAAATATCCCCATATCGCTCGTACGGAAATCTGTTAGTCTGTCTGTCTGTTTGTCTGTCTGGCCAGTAAACCGCTTAGGATAATTCTTGGCGAAGTTATCGTTATAGACATTTTTGTTGACGTCTCCGAGGCCTTTGATATTGAGATATAGAATTTATTTTGGCGTTGGTAAAGTAGATTATATAATCCATAAATCCCTGTTTTGTCTGTGGTACTTTGCTGGAGTAAGCCCAAGCGGACGAAAAGTTATTCAATTTATCATATCTTCATCATGATGGCTAGGTCGGCGTCCCAGGAGCTGAATGTTCTCTTCCGCTCCAGGAAATTATTGTCTGGAATAACTACCGCTACTCTACAAGGCCCAGATCAAACCATAGCTGAAATAGTGCTGGCATGTGTGGGGAGACGCTCCGAAACACTTTCTAAAGCTTCGGCACACAATGCAGAAACGAGCAATATGTTTAGTGGATGCACCTGACCATACAAAGGACCTCCATAGCCTAGAAGGAGGGTGGTTGATAGGTTTCTATTCTATAGGTATTATCATGGTAGATGTTTTACTCGTACCATATCGCCAATACTGAACAATAGAGCAAACTTTGGAGTACCCCAACATGCGTGTCCTCACCAGCTTCGAATGCCTCGGATAAGTCTGATCCAGAAGTTGTTCTTTCGAAGAACATCAGCGTTGTGGAATGATCTACCGCTGAGTTTGTTCCCAGATAATTATAATCTACAGCACGTAAAATCCGTGACAAGTTTTCTGCCTGTGCGTGAGACCATCTACAGTTGCGTCTTTTGTGAAATCATACAAACTCTTCTAAAAGTTTGACTATTGATCAGCTAACTACCAAAGAACAGATCCTGCAGACTGAAGGGCATTTAACTTTTAAATCATGATTAGTAAGAACGTTCTCATTGTTGTTTGAGGGTTATTATTTATATTATATATAAGGCCAATGCTGCAGACCTGAGCGAATGGCATCTAATGAATAACATTCATTTCCTGTACTATGAGTCCACTGAGATGCAAGCTGGACAAAAATAAGCGATCCGTTACCAAGCAAGACATCTGCAATATGCAAGCTATTATGCATAATAGGGCTCGGCCTTAGAAGGAGATACAGATAGAGCGATTTATGTTGTTCTATTACCATGTTGCATTTGAATTGGCATGTGCTTGTCTTTTTGCGATTCTAATATGGCATTAAGAGCAGTGCTGTGGCCAAGGTCGGAGGTTTCAATGAGCTTTGTGGAGTACCTACAAAACAAATATACAGGAATGATTCTCTTCTTAAATTTTTCTACGTAACCTTTGCTTCTCGTCGACCGGTAACCATGTATACAGGTATGTGACTCAAAAGAAGGGGAGAAGGAAAATTGTAGAAAAAAAGGTCACAGAGTATTAATGTAGTTATACCGTACTGATTCAAAGCAGATGTAATCATTTTTATGAGATAAAATTACCGAAAATTGAATAGTATTTCCACCATCTAGATTTTGGGAAGTAGAAGCGCGAATTAACCATTTTTAACAATTTTTGATCAAAAACTAATTATACTGTGATACGGGAGAACACCAACGTGATACTTGTCTCATATTGTCGATTAAATTATTGTGTCGTAAAGTACTGCGCCATCGGTTAAATTGAGATTGAACATGTTCATGCCGTACGCCGGCGTCGCTTAACTTTGACAACAACCAGAATATTTCGTGAAACTCCAGAATAGAAAAGCATTGTGTCATCTTGAACCCACTTAACAAGCCACTTGACTAATTCACTGTGAAAGATGTATATTATATCTGGTGAAGGAAAACTGTAGTCCTTCAGTCACCAGAAACATCAGCAATAAATATATTATATGAAGGCAATAAATTACTAATAACTGGCGTATAATATAATTAATTATAGTTATAGAATCTTTGGACTTCTGTTGTAGAGTGTAACTGCACAAAGTGTCAAAAATAAGACTTGTTTTTGTGACGAACCATTTTTTAAATGATTATTAGACTCTCATTAATAATATGATAATAGAAAATTATAAATTACCGATAAACTCACTTTTCATACGCAAATAATCTGTCAAAATAGCAAAATTAAAAATATCGTTCGCCTACTTAGCAATACTATATTGTTCGCCTGGTATTGATTTATTCAGTAATCATGCTGTATTTTACAAGTTTTGTTCCAAAGTGTTTGTTCGCATTCAAACTTCTAAACGTTCAATGATAACGGCATCCATAGCAAATTATTATATATTCCGCATAATTGTTGTTTATATTCTCAAGGCACAGAAAATACGCATAGTAGACATAAATATTCGTCGTATTGTTTGCGAAGGTATTGTATGGTAACAATGGAATGGCAACGCTGTGAGAAAGTGTACCTAAATTCACGCTTGAAGGCATTTCTGGAAGACATGCACTGATCGCTGTTGCCGAATATATTGTTTGCCATATTCAGGTCAATTTACGATTGAAAATTGACTAGGTAATTTGTATCTGCTGTGATATTTAGGGATTTTATTGTATCACATTGGTTGCGCCTTAAAATCTTGATGCATCACCAAGAAGAATTTATTATCGAAGTGAAAACTTGGATTCTTCAAATAGAGCCTTCACTGTCTTTGAAAATAAACTAATAACTATTATTTACAAAACGTAGAATATATATGAATAAACACACAGTATTCTGATTGAAAATACATGGAGAAATTTGAATGTGACATAAGAATTTATAACTATTAGTAATAACAATGCAATCTTACTTTCAATCTCTTCAGTCTTTCGAAGAATTTCTGGAATATTACTACTTTTTAGGCGAAGTGTGTTGTACTATATAATATAGGTACATATGTAACATCCAAAAATCATCCTGCTGATTTATTTTATTCGTAGTTTTTATATAGTGATGAACCATATATAGAGGAAAGTATTGTGATAGAAGAGAAATATTCAACGTATTACTTCCTCCATCAGAACAAAGCGCATGATATGAAAATAGCAAAAGTCAACCGCGGAGGTGTGGCAACTATGTACCGAGGATGGGTTAAGTAATTTGAAAATGCTTTGGTACAAGCTGCAAGTATACGATTATCCTGTTTACGGAAGCGAGTCGTCGTGTAATGCCAAGTAAAGACCAAGATTCGAATGCAAGCAAATAGTCATACTATTAGGCGATAGTAAGGACCATTTCTTGAAAAAGCTGCTTTTCCAAGAGCAGCTCATTAGGGATTGATATTTTCTTTGAGCGGGAGATTCACTACAATGCGACACTTCAGTAATATATTTGACTACTTTTTGCCTTCCCACGTATAATAAGCGAGAGAAGTAGATATTGGTATCGAGAAAATTTTCGAATTTGAAATGATACGTTTTTTGGATGTTTTATGATGTCTAACTTGCAAAAACAGAAGTCATTTAACTCCATGGGTCGGTCTGTCTGATGAAGCTTTTATCTCCGCGAAATTTTATTAACCGCTACATTAATTTTGAAGTTTTGATCGGCCAAAATGTCGGTTAAGTTTGCTTCAAGTGCTCATGCAGGCTACAAAAGGTTTGGTACTGTACCTCCGGTGCAATAGCTAATTGTAAAAACCTTGTCATAAATTGGTTATAATGATTTTGAACCGTTGCATCATCTTTCCAGATTTTTATTAGATGTAATAGCAGGGTCACTTTTACCTATTCAAGTTTGATGAGATTAAGACTTCAGGACATGCTAAGATCATTCAACTTGTAAGATCTCTAATAGTATGATTATGTATTGTGATTGATTTTTAGCATCCCATACACGTTTGCGAAATTTTTACGAAGTTTCATTACTTACTTAATGCATTCTGGAAACTTCTATTCGATTCAATATCCATATGACTACTGGGAGATCTATTTGGCACACATAGTAGCCTTTATCAAATTAGAAAATGGAGGAAATGAAATTTAAAAATTTATTTTTGTACTTTGTTAGAAGCTAAGTTTATTAATCAATAGGTGCATAGTTGGTTCCGATGAACTGCCAAAAAATTACAGACCTAACAGTCCATTAAAATGTACTATGAATCAAAATATATAATATCTATAATAGCGTTATGTTGAATTCACGGAACAACAACGAGTAGATAAGCATATGATGAAATAATTACATAAGAAGCAATAATTTTCTTGAGAAGTTGTTACCTTGACAAGGACACCACTACCACCTGTATTCCCGCAATAAAACTTTTTAATTAGCAGTTTCATTAATAAGTTTGTTATTTTTATCATTCAAGGTAAGGAATATTCTCCAACATTCGTTTCCTGATCAACAATCACTTTCAGAGAGAAAAAATATGTAATTATAACTATACGCTTGATGTCCCTCCAAGTGGAACATAGAAACGCAAATATTTCGTATTTATGCATGTGATATAAAACCGACGAATATGAGTTTTCACTCGAGCACGGTAACTACTGAACTACAATATTATGGAACTAGGTGTACAATAAACCCATATAAAAAAAAATTGTGTGGTTCATATTGATCCTGGAAACGCGTGATATTTTACAATAGCATACATAGTCGCAAAAATTAGAATGTCATGTAGTCCTGCTTTCAATGTTTTTGAAGTAGGTATGTTTGTATAAATGCAAAAAAATATTTCTGAAAACTAGCCCGTTTGAGAGGACGTGGAGGTTTGCTTGTACGCATAATATACATTTGAGTGAAGACCAAAAAAGTTTAAAAGATTTGGCCACAAATTGAATTTAACAAAGCTCTATAATCCATAATTAAGATGTATGAAAACGTGATTATCAGTGAATTGGGCATTTTTTTCTTTTCGATTAATTTTTCAATTACGGTGGGTATACTAATGAGAATTATTTGAAATCACCTCGTTTTTCAAGGATAATCTTTGAGCTCTGCGACATCTCCTGGCGAGTTCTGTAAGCTGCCGTTATACCGTCATGAAGCTTAAAGAATGAATAGGTATTCATTGCTACCTACCCAACGCCAGTCGAAATAATGTTGGCTAGATGTCGCCGGTGAGTTAAATTCAGGGTCACTGGCATCGTTTGCTTATGACCGACACCGCTAGATGCCGCATAGATAGGTGAAACGCTGAGTTGCGCTGAGTACACCAAGAAAATGCATTGTGGTGCAGAACTGTGTAGTCAAAAACTAGTAATCGTAATTTAGAATTAGAAGTCAGACATTTAACCTAATTAAAAAAATTGAATTCGTCTCTGAATTATTGTACGCTCTATTTTTTTATTACTTACTATGAAATTGCGCTAAATATCTGCACCATCACAAAATCTCGATTCCTATTGATATATTGTTTCGGTGCCCGTAAGTTAACTTACTCATAAAATATATTCGAAGGACATTTTAGATTTAGATTGTGATTATTAGGGTTTCCCAGAGGTGTTACTCCATCCAATTAGAGCTGATGCTGGAAGGGGTGCCAATCACGCTAAAACTAAAAAAATTACAAAGCCTTATCCATAATAGATACGAGATATGCATAATTGCAAAAAATATTAAGATATAAGATTCTAGTTGTTTAAAGACAAAGCATATTCACAAGTTATCAGGTCTATGACCCCTGGATACAAGAATATTGGAGAATATCGCGTCAAGTCAATTGTACCGAATCAATTAAACATTCAGTTCAGCTGAAGATGATTGAAGATAGCATATCAATCGAAACGTCGTGATACTTGAAATTCTATAGACAATGGAGGTCCGAAATCAAACTTTTGAAAAATCCACCTTGTCTACAAGTTTCAAACAACAATTGACTACAAATTTGAGTTTCGTATAAACTATCACTGCATCTGCAAAATTCTATAGACAATGGAAGTCCGAAATCAAATTTTTGAAAAATCCACCTTGTCTACAAGTTTCAAACAACAATTGACTACAAATTTGAGTTTCGTATAAACTATCACTGCATCAAGATAACATCATGACTCGCGTTGCAGTGTGATAATGTATGTGGATACTCTTAAAAGGATGGGGTCAAAGGAAATATTTTGGACTCTAAAATGGCTCTAGAACGATTTTCGAGGACTGGGGTCGAAAACAACAGTTTCTCTCGATAGGAGAGCTCTAAGATTGTTGGTGAGACTGATGCCTGTCCACTTGTACCTAAGGAAGTTGATAAAAGACCTAACATACTTTGTGTACATTCAAGACTGTACTGGGTTCCAGTGTTGCTGAACCTGTAGGTGTGAGATGTATAGGACCTAGGCCATACCAATTTTTGCAAAGAAGGCTGGTCTTAGGACCTATCAGGGAGGGAGGTTCGAATAGTTAATATACCTGACAGCATTCTCCTCATTCATTCATTCAATACTGCATCTTGATATAGGTATAATAATAATAAATTACCCATAATCTTTTAAGTACCTACCATTGACCGCAATGTTAATGATGGAAACGTTCCATTGCAGTAAGAATATGTATAATGTTACATGATACTCCTTTAAATTCACGTTGGCTTACTAATAATACTAATGTTTTTTCAGTTACAGGTAAGTTTCATCTTCACCACTCTCATCTACAATCATCCATCAAGGGTGGTAAGTTAACATCATTTTACATCGCCATTAACATACTAATACAATAACATGTGTAGGCATATCTTCCTGAGCTCTTGTCTATACTATGATTTTCATCACAAAAATTAAAATATTTAGTTGGAGGCCATGTCGAAAAATATTTTGCAAACCTTCCGCCAATTGTCGTAATGACAGTGTAAAATGAAATATCATCAACTATGAAACGAACTTTTGATGGAAGGACTCTCAAGGGTCCCATGCCCTTGAGAGTCAACGACTAATACGTGCCTTATATATTTTCCCCTTTTTTCAAAATCATCTCATATACTCGTGATGATTTTCTCCTCCTGATACTAGCTTGTTAAATTTTTGTTGTTGTATAAATACAGGTGATATGAAAAGGGTTAATATAAAAGGTGCTGATTGATAAGCGTTAGAGATTGTAAGGCTTAAACACACTATATGCGAGAGAAATATAGTTATATGTTACAAAGCATTTTTGAGACGTGTTTTGTATACACATCAAGATAATGTATGTGACTAGCTTCTGTTTGTCTTACAGTCTGTCATTTGTCTTTCTCACCATGCGATCTCAGTAACAGCTGTATCGATTTTGATCAGTATAGTACAATTTATTACAGTTGAGCGTTAAGAACACTTTTTGCATCTGAACATTCCACACAAAAAATGGAAATAAGTTTATCATTTCATATTGGAATATCCCTGGATTCAATAGTATATATTGAAGTAAAAGTGCAGCAGTTCTTTCTCCCATATGTTGTCGCACTCATCCATAGACTAACTTTTATTGAGCGGACTGCCCGGTATCTGAAGATAAATACTATGTAGGCGTATTATTATAGCATGTTATTAAGAAAACATCAACTTATTCATGTGGATATATCGTTTAGAAATTTCTATTTCCATAAATAGAGTTTTAACAATAAATCCTGTTGGCGCCACATAATTATGACTATATTATGCAAATAAAAATGTTGATCTTACTCAAAGGTACATCGTCTGATAGTGTAGTATACAAAGAGATTTAGTGCTATAAAATATGCATTCCAGTTATGGGAGATAGTGTGCAGCACACATTCTTGTTCTTCATACTATGGATGAGTGTCCTAAAGAAATATCATGGATGGAGTCCTCTTTACGTTTTGGTATCAGGCATAGAAACAGGAATATAAAATAGTAACATACAAACACTTATCAATTTACATTTTGTTTTATTGATTTCAGATAAATATCATTCATTTTTCTATCTTGTCCGTAAAGTAGCATTCATCAGCAGTTTTAAGTTTTTTTGGTTAAATTCACCTAGCATACATTTTCGATCCAAAACGCAAAAAATCCGAATTTGTTAGACATAGATTAATATTCACACATTTTCCATGGACACACAGAAATGATGAGACGTATTTTCCACAACTCTGTACCAAACATTTTAGGATATATCCGACTGAGTAGATTTTTGATGCATATAAGATATTCACGGGAAATTTTAGCGACCTAACTTTTTTCACAGGTTGTACAGCATTTTAGGGCATACCTATTTAATTATATTAATTTAAAGAGGGCTAATTTGTAACGCTTCGGTTTTAGCAACTACTGCTGCTTTGTTTTTAGCGAGCATAATTAGAAAATTGTAATATAACCTCTCGAAAAATGAGGTCAAGTAGGTTGACTTCGTATTGTAAGGGCGATAAAAGGGTTAATTTTTTTCAATATTTCTATTTTTGCCTTTTATAAAATCGGATTCCAAGCTTTATTTCTATAACGGAAACCATGCTATTTGACGTCATTTTTTAAAACTGCTTTGCTAATAGAGTTTCAGTAAATACGTACTGGATTAGGTAGATTGTAGATGTTCTTACTTGGTGAAACTGGTCCATCATGCAATCATTTCATATACCTACTGGATTGTTTTAAAAATCTTTACAGGTATGCTTTGTCTTTATAAGGCGTATCCATGTTATGTAGCGTATACACCAGAAACATGTCTGATAACGAGATTATCTTGGACTGCAAAGTCGAAGAATTCTTCGCATGCCCGCTCCTATCATTCCATAAGATGTTAATTTGTACTAAAATAATTAATTTATTGCGCTGTTTGTAATACATTAGTGTTGATAGGTACTCAGTACAGGACTCAGATCTAGTGATATCGTGAGATATAATTATAAAGAATTAAAAACTTGATAAATAAATAAGTCTGATTGGAAACAGCATTCACATTCAGTATTGGAGGAAGAATAACTTGCCAAAATCGCGACACCCAGGCCTCTTCTAGTTTTTGGGTTCCTTGAGCATGACTTGTCAAAATGCCAGAGTATTTGTAAACGTTTGTCATCATATAAATAAGATAGGATTTGTTTTGTATTGAGTAACATGATGCCATGCATTTTGAATCTTCTGGACTTTATATAATTGCATCAAATTTGAAGTGGTAGTTGCTAGATTTACATATCGTACTGTGGCTATATTTCAGCTGGCTAGATTAATATCATTTATATTTTTCTTATTTTCTATGTGCTTCAAAGAACTAAACCTTTGTCCTTTGCAAGACCATGCATATATGCTTAGATATCTTATGAGGTTCATTACTACGTACAATCATCTCCACTATACGTCAACGTATAATGCTGAACATCGTACGTAAACAAGTAAAGTGCATTTCATTCTTGTCTCTCGTGGCGATATAGCATGCATGCCCGTATCATTAGCTGTCAAATTTCACTTTCGTAACATGCGCCGTATTTCTCCCCATAGGCATTTTTCCATTTGAAAAAGCAAAAACCAGTCCGACGATTTTTCACCGCACATCAAATAAATTATCTGCGCCGTGTGTCAGAATCCAGTCCTGCGTAAAGTGAGGCTGTGCCGCCGCGCGGACCGGTAAGATTAGGGATGGGCGAGCATAATAATCAAGCAGATAGTTACAGATTTTTCGTATTCGTATATCTATAAAGTTGTATTTCTTTGTTTAGATAGTACCTACGATGAAAGTGTATGGAGTCGAATACTTTTAATAATATATAAGCCACCATTAGCGCTATATTTTGCTACCCCTGTGTCGATACACCGTCATAGTTGTTAAATAGCGACGCTTATTTTTTTATGCACCATATGAAACAAATACTTTTTTAAAACATAAAGGTTAAATAATGGAAAGAATAATAATTAGATCGCCAAATTCACTCTCAAAAGAAAATACGATCAAACATACTTTTTTTATTGCGTATTTTCTAGAATGACTTTTGCATTGATGACGTCATCACTGTTTGAGATATGACGTCATAGACATATTCTCAGTCACTAAACCCTATTTTATTGCATTACATCAAAAAATATATTTTTTTTAGTAACACCACAGTAAAATTTGGCATTTATACATTGGACTAAGGTTAAATTACGCTAGGGGGTTTATGTTGTCTAGCAAAATTTGGAAAAAGTTGAATATTTTTACCTGAAATGGAATCGAGATTGACTGCTAACGTTATGACAAATAATGAGCAGTCACTTTTCAAGCTACCTACGTACTTATTTGAGCCTATTGCTTGATGGAAAAAATCATCTCCATTCAACATATTATCAAAAATATATTTTACTTCTGGGTATGTAAAAAATGACGATGTTTAATGTACTGCAAAAAAATTGGTGTTACTATATGAAACAGATAATGACGTAATAACTTGTCATGTTTCAAATGATTATGACGTTACACAATAAAAAGAAAGATATACTCACATGAACATCTGAAAAGTATATTTTCGAATTCAATACCCATTCTAAAGAAAAATATTTTTTTTGCAACTAACAAGTACTCGTATATCATATTTTTTGTAATTATATAATATTTTTGAACAGAGCTCCGTTTAGTTCAATAAAAAATACGAACCTTTGCGATTATCTCCAAGTAATTCATTTAGTTATTTCCCTTCGCCATATTTGTCAACAACATTTCAACGGTACGCGTGTGTCTGTTTCCGCGCCCGTTATTTTACATGGGATTTAATATTTACCAACCACCTATCAGAATGAATGAGCTGTTAAAAAGTTGGGGTTTTTGACTGTCGTGAGCATCTCATACAATGGTACGTGTTCATGAGATATGAGTGATATGTGAGTTGTGAATAAGCTATATTAACAATGGCGGACGTATATATTCTCAAGTACAGCTACATATTTATAAATATTCTGTTTATCTGACGCAGATAAATGTAAAAAAGAAGTTACATTGGTACAGTTTTGATACTTTTTGATCCTTCTTTTTGAGGTAAAGGAACCAACAGTAGCATCGAAAACAGCGCCAATATTATGAAATGCTTCATTCAACACTAAAGTGTTGTAGGTTATATTTTATCTGTTTTATGCCAAGATTAGGTATGACATACTCAATTTGAAATTTTGGTATTCTTACCTCCAAAACCTTCCCATGTTTGAATTGAAAATAATGACTTAAATTAACTCTATATGATCAAAAATTCAGTATTCCTACTTTAGGATTATTATAGCTTTGCGCATATGGGAAAATATGATATACTTGAATGAAAGAACATATTTTTTATCATAGAATTTATTTTTATGTGTGTAGACGTGTTCGATCGTATTTTTTATTAAATTTGCGGAGTTAATATTAATATTTTCATTTTTATTCATAATTTTCATTAATAGTGACCTTTAAAATAAGGATTGCTATTTAATATAAAATCGACGACGTCATAACTCAAACGATGATGTCACTAGTGCAAAAGTTATTGAAAAATGTATTTAAAAATTGTGTTTGACCTGTGTGAACGCTTTTATTTGGTTTGCCGGACTAAAATCTCATTGAAAATATTTCAACGGTTACAGTGTAGGTATAAATCAGATGCTCAAGGGAGACCACGATCTCCATTGGTGGCAAACATTTTTGTCTTTGCTTTTCTACTTTAGTAATCATTGGATACTCATTTTGTACAGATTCGAGATATTTTAACCCACTTTGACAGCTATTTATATTCATATGTACTAGTTTTCAACCATTTAATTTATGAATTATTTGTGTAGCTATACATATTAATATCTCAATTATGGAACCTAAAGCAACCTAGCTGGTTGTCATTCGTAGCTTATATATTCGTTCGACTCCCATCACAAGCACTACATTGGCAGTGCCAATTCAACCGTGCATGGCGTCGTTAAAATAGCAGAAGTTTCTCGCTTGACGCACTGTTGGCATCGCTATCTCCGAGACGTGCGGCCAGAAACAGGACCGCATTAGGCCAGTCTGTAGGAAAAGTTCTATTCATGATAATCGAACTGAATAATTCCTCTGTCGTCATTTCAACGTAGCTCTAATGAAGATATCAGAGACAAAAATATTCTAATCGTGGGATTTGTTGTTTCGTGAAGTATAGATTACAAGAAATATGACTTGTTTTTTTGGTCTGTAGAATAATGAACAGTAACAAGCATAATATAAAATAATAATAAACAATACTTAATCCCATTCTAAGGAGATCTAGAGATCATTTACCAATAAGTTTGATTGATGCAGGGCCATGGTAATGTCATAGCATTGGTCTTTCAGTTTCAAGCTATAACGATATTCTATATTTTCCATGTTCTATGTTGTATGAAGTTACGGAAGAATGTTTTCAAGTGATCCAAAACATTTCTGTCTATTTTATCTAGAGTTTGATGTACCTATTTCATATATTCAAAAGTATATATTGTAAGTCCTATCCTGTTTGCTATCGTAGGGTCAAGCGAAACATAAAACGCCAAGAGCGGTTGATCGCTAATGAACATTCCTGCGATTCGCTGGCGGTACTCACTTGCATACCATGCGGAATTATTTCTCTGTGACAGCATTGCTTTATCTATACGAACAGCACACGAACAGTGGTAAATCAGTGCCATCTGATACTAGTACGGCTGCCATCTTTGAGAAATATGAATTCATGGTATATTCATTTGAGATATTCTAACTTGCAACAAGGCTTGAATGCAAATAAACTCATAGGACTCAATCCACCTTCATGCAACTTCTTATTAATGCTTTTTGTCAATCTCCTTATTCTCTCTTTTTTTAAATTATTATTAGCTTGGAAAGATTATTCTCTGGTATAAGGCAATAATCTTTCTACGTGACTTCTTGAACCTACATACTTTTCGCATTTTTTTGCGAGGTTTTGATCAAACTAAATAGTTGGATTTTTAATAACATTTGGTAACTGCTGTCTCAGACACTGGTTAGCCATTATAATGTTAACTATTCGTGTTTAGTTACATGAACAAAATTGCGAAACTTTTGTAATTTTTGTTTTTCATTTTCATACTTGTTTTAAATTTTTTTCGTATAATTTCAACCGACCATAAAACGATGAAAGATCATAGTATCTACCAATATTATTGTAGAAGTTGAAATTTTCTGAAATTTTTGAAGGAAAAAAAATTAAGATTCAACTAAATCCACATTTTTTATCACTTTCAAACGACCAGCAATTCCAAAATCTGTTAATAACATACAAATATCTATTTATAGACTGATACATCGTCAATCTAGCGGTCAGCATCATTAACTTTCGGTTGCATACTGCGTGTATACGATAATTTCAGATAAGCAAACAAAACCAGGTCACATTTTGGAGGAAATTTATATTCAACATAAAGCAACATCCTTCCTTCCCGTTTTGCAAAACATTTATCAAATGTTGACAGTTGAGGTTAAAAACGGATGTCGTCGAAAAACGCAAATACAATCGTACGCACCACCATAAATTAACCTTTTAAGGTTATGTTCATATATCACACGGAGGAATATTTATTGTGCTCGTTGATGCTGTACACGAATACGTATACAGACATTTGTTTTTCAAACAAAGATAAGTGAAGCGCTACATGTTATGATGGAAGATGTTAGTACGGTAATTTTGATTCTTTACGTAGGAAAATAATTCGTAGACTTCAATGACTTTTGACACTGTTCATAGCCAAGTAATTATGCAGTTTGTAGATGAAATTCTACTAGAAGCTCTTCCCTGATAGTCCCTTTCTTGATATATTTTATTAATAATTTCGTTTAATATATTCAAAGAGTAAGTAACATATAACATGTTGTTTGAAACTTGTAGACAAGGTGGATTTATCAAAAGTTTGATTTCGGAATTCCATTGTCTATAAAATTTTGAGTATCACGACGTTTCGATTGATGTGGTATCTCCAATCGTCTTCAGGTGAACTGGCTAACACGTTCCTTTCATGCCTATTTATACCCCGTCCGGTGACGTGTCGTTGTGCGCGGTCTGTTCTAATTGGTTCCCGATGCGCGGTATTCCGGTCTGCTGACGTGGCTGTTTGTCGGTCATTGTTTGTTGTCTGGTTCAGTCGTGGTCTATTAATGTTCTTTATGAGTGGCTGCCAGATTGGTTTAATGTTAATGTTAATGTTTATGTTAAACACACAAAATTACTTATCTAAATTTTCTGTTTTTTAATTTCATAATAATTTTTAATCGTAATCGAAATTCCTTTCCCGGGGGCTCAAAAATTTTGAGCTATAATACCACTCCCCCGATTTTTTTATTGTCTCCAGAGTTCAAGTTAAATTAGCAGAACTACGGATATTTTCAAGCGTGAACTTTTTTCATGAACTAGGCTAACAAAGATTTCTCACAGCTCCTCGCAGATGTCGGCAAATATTTGCGGAAAATCGCGTATCTACGATAATCGGTATATTGTGACAGATCGGTAAATAGAAAGGGGCATAAGGCACATCGTTTACTTCGGCGTTTAGATGGGATTGCAAAGGTCAATGTCTGATCAAACAGGGAACTGTTATATTAAGTGGCTAAGTGACTAACGATAATAATGGTATCAAAAATAGTATAGGAGTCTGCGACATTATTGGACAACAACGTTCTTCAATTAGATAGCAATCACGAAGGTATGATTTAAAAATACAAAATGTCATTTTTTTGCAAAAGCGAAATTCCTATCGTCCTCCAGAAGCCCTGTAATATGGAAGTCTATTCAAATTGACCTTAAAACCGCTGCAAATTGTAACCATCCGGGAACCACTCCTCCATTCCATAACGCTGAGGTGTCTACCGAAGAATGATTTTTGAAAGAGCCTCGTTCTCGATGACCTGGTGGAATCTATAGAATGAAAAAAGATCATCCACTTTAATGTAACTTCTGAAACCTACCCTGTATTTGTCTTTTTGATATATTATATTTTCCGTTGGCCGTTAATTGAAACCACATACGTATGAATGAGTGTCTTTACTGATGTTTCAGCTTTTAACGAGACGCTGTTATAGTATGATGCATATATTCGAGAAGAGCACAAAGTTTAACGTTCTCAAACTCTTGGAGCGGTTTTCTTTCAAATGATTGTATTTCATATATTAAGCTCAGCTCAGTAGCAATAGGTAGTTAAAAAAAAATATGAACTGTAGAGATATCAAATTTCAAGCTGATAAAGCTGTCACTGTTCATACAGATTTGCAGGTTTGGCTTTGTAGCTCTCTGACTATATGAAAGAGCGCTCAAGATATCTGAGATCACGATTCTGTATTTAGCGGACTTTGTACCGTCGGCGTCGGCGAGATGATGCTGAGAGTTTTTCTTCAGCAAAATCGTGTAAGGCACGTCAAAAGGTATAGCAGCCAGAAGATCTGAGGTCTGTCGGAGTATCTAATTAGAAGTTCTTCACCGCAATGTAGCAAGCAGTATTTCTTATCTAACTTACCATACATGATATAAGCCTCAACGTAAAATCGTTGTACGTGACGTAACGATCTTTGTTGTTGAAGTTGAGACGTTCCATTTCTGTTAGTAAGAACATGTTTTTAAGCTCATATTTATACTGTTTTCAGCTTCTATTTGGTCGATTTGCTAAACATGCAGAAATACTCTTTGAGAAGTAATTAGTTAATTTAAATTATCTGTTGTGAAGTATTTCTGTAGGCTGCAATTGGGGTTATGGCAATGGTTGACTCTGGAATTTGTCCTCATTCGTTGTGGTGTATGTATTTGCTTCCAACGTATGTACCAAACGCAGGGATCTCTTCTTTATCCTCTGCTGGAGATAAATGAACGTTGGAAATGATATATCTAATCCAATATTATGTCCATGTCGAAACAAAAATGATAAATATTAGTTGTGGAGATGGATATACTCCCAATACTCAAGTTACTTTTCATCAAGCTTCTGGGGGGGTTCAAATCAACAATAACATGTCCTAGCATGACCATATTGCTGGACGTGTTAGGTCGGTGACTCGGCGACTCCCAAAATCCATGTGAATAGACATTTATCGTTCAGATTGTTTATAAAAAAATGCCAGTGAGTAATAGAACTTCGTCCTTCCCACTCTAATTTTCATTGTAAATTCAGTTTCCTTTGTACGGTGCGATTTACATTCTAATTTTGAACTGTCATGTTCTTTTGGACTACCCTAAATTCCGAGGTCTCCGTTACCACAAGGCATAAACTACTGAAAAAACAAACTGCGCCCATTATGTCATAAAGTAGAGGCAAAAAGTTCCTAATGGCTGGGCAGGAATGCTTAAAGCCAGTTCCAGAACTTCGGTATGCTCTATTATGCCTGGCGACCAACCCACTGGCAATGCTTGCGATTCCTCTATACAGTTTCGACCGTACCAGCAATGTCATGTATTCGGTCTGTCACGATATTTTTATGATAATTTCAGAGGGATGTAATTCACTGCCGACTAATGATTTGGATGGAAAAACTGCCGCTCGTATAATGAACCACTTCTTCGTATCGTTATATTCAAGGTTTTGGATGGCCCTAATAACAATAATATAATGCGTTTTGGTTCAGATGAAGCCCAATGTTGAATGTCATTCACATTCTCATTTGTTCATTAAATTTTATTTACTCTCTACAAGCCTACAAAATACAACACTTGTGTTGTCACCTTCCATTCTTAGGCGGTGAACTTTTAGATGGAATGATCCATTGCATTAAGCAACAGATAGTATAAGTATATAAACTCGCATTTTGAAACTCAGAAAAGAACCCTAACACATTTAGCTCCGTAAGCTGTCAATGGGCGTCCCCATAGAGGGCGACACTTAGATGAGTTGATGTTGCTATCACACCCTTGACTGGGTTACGTATATACCACCCGATTGCTCTCTTCAGTTAGACCGCCAGGCTATACTGACGAGTCTAGGCTAAATACGAAACATGCATGTCTATAGCAGGTCTGATGCATCGTGGAGGGCATAACTTAATACCAGAATACGAGCTTGGCCTACTACACGCGCTGTGAAGTTAAGTAAGTCTGACAGAAGTCCAGTCACATGAAATTTAATTATGTAGAGACTAAATACTTCTTACTCGCACTGTGTCGAGTCGTGCAAACAAATATGAATTCAAATACATTGTGACAGGAACCTCGAGGAGAGTTCATCGCTTGCGAGCGGACAGTAAAAGGCACTATGGTACCGCCAGCATCAGAATGCATACTTGCAAAAAAGTTAAAAGTGGTTATTAAAGGCTTCGAAGTCCGAGGCTAAAAGGTACGAGAACCGCGCTGGTGGTATTAAGTACTATGCACCGTGTACGTGGCTATTTAGTATCTAATAATCGCGGTCGTAGCTTTAATGCGTGTTCAACGTCTTTGTAGAAACGGAGAAGTACCAGCGGCGTTGTCACATTGACGCGTTATAATGTTCCTTATTTAATGGATGAATAATAAAATTCTACATCAAAGTTTTAAACAGTAATAATTAAGTGATTCTGGCAAATCTTTTGACAGGTGACGTAACATTGCTTTATCACCATCATATAATTTTTAAATTTTTGGCTTTGGGATCTGCCTTATCCGCACTTTCAGCATAGCATAAGCATAAGACTCAGACTTTGCATTCTAGTCTTTGGTCCTCAGGTATATTTAAAAAAATAATGTGCCAGAACGAAGGGGACCTCCAAAGTATTTTGCTCCCATCTGTTGCTAGTTGTAACAGGATTAATATTTTCATTAATGCAGCTACTCCAAAATTGGACTCAGCTTATCTAGGAATTACCTTTTTTCAAATTGCTAATCATTACTGCATATGATGCTCACCTAGTTAGAGCTCATTGAGAGGTATCTGAAAGCTCCCACACTAGCACACAAGTTGCCTTTGGCTTGCGCAGGTACCATCTGTATCTTGCATAATAATTTCAATCATACCTCCAGACTGCTTGAGCCTTCTTGTCTAGAGACTCAGAGTATTATAGGTTATCATATTTACTAAAACACGTGGCCTTTAAACAACCTCGTTCAGAGGGAAACCCAACAGTAATGATGCTGAACCCGTTCTCTGCTCTATCTTTGACTAGAAATGGGAAAAATGACCCTCTCTTCCCCACTGTATAACGGCACGCCAATCCGATACTTGTGGTACAATCGAAAAGGCAAATCGGATTTCCTCGGCGACTGTCATCTGCATTTCCTTCGGTTTGTTGAATTCCTGCTGTATTCCGAGAATCTAGCAGGCGGTGGCAACCGTGCCTCTTACGGCCGACAGCAGGGGCACCAAGAGATAGTCCGAGATGATAGAATGGCGCGCCGTTCGAACGGCGAAGCCCGAACGTCCGTGACCTTCCTTCCTCCCCTTTCGTCCCAACTCTTCTCCCCTCTCTGCCAGCACACTCCTTCTAGCGCGCGCTCCGGTGTTGTCGCGCCAGAACGGCCTGTTGAGTAATAGGGTAGGGATGAACGATTCGTTTGGAAGAATCGATGTATTGAATCCATTCGAATCTTTTCACGGAATAATCGATTTAATATTAAAAAAACGGAGTCATGTAGATTGACTTGTTACGTACCAGGCTGTAGTGCTCTGCTTGGAAAAATCGTTGTCAGGCATAAGGAAGTTCAACCCTCTGTTACGCATTTTTGTGGCGAGACAGTGATCCAGAAGGCTCTGTTCAATGAAATTATACTGATTTGTTGGAGACAGATCAGGTTTTGTTACGATCATCACGGCAACTATAGGTGCATAATTCGGTTTAGTTGGGTACAATTGCGCAAACTCCGAAGCAGTTCCGTCGTAGTTGCCCATTGATTTCTTACCGATATTTGGATATAACTTCCCCAACATTAAATCATGTATTTGGAAATGACGATGAATCCCCCAAAAATTTGTTTAGATCTAAACATTTTTGTACTTAGAACATTGAAATTTAATAAACGCGTCACATGCAAACATAAAAAAAAATAGATGATTAATTTCCCTTCCAGTTCATATAATTATTGCCGCCAACAAGAATTGATTTTCGAATCTCTACAATTGCCCATCCCCATTGAGGTACTGTTACTCTCAGCGCTGCTCCGACTGCTCATAACAGTAGTAGTGTTAATATTATGCACTAAATGTTTTCATAAATATACTACAAAATAACAAATGTTTCTTGATTCATCTCTGATTATCGAAACAAGTAGTAGTTATGAAATCCATGTACGAGAAAATAATAATTTATGGAAAGTTATCATTACCAAACTCATCTTGCATCTGGATGATACTTGAAACCACATTTGTTTGATAACTCCAATGGAATTATAGTAATCGATTTACAATTCGAAATATAATCTTGATATCCACTTTGTGATAGCAATTTACAAATATATCGATTTCTCAGCGAATATGCGATTATATTGATTAAAGCTTTTACGCTTTTTTACATTTCAATCAAATGGATATTGACATTTAGAACTATATGATACTCTTATGACGTCAGCAACCTCACTGTAAAGAATATATGAAAATGAAATACCTCACCATTCATTCTCTGTGACAATTGGTATTTATAATACATTGAAACAAATGACATGTTCATCAGTTCAATAGCCGGTAGCTATAGTTGTACCTACTCTCACTTTGATCATTGTTAGAGGTAACCCAAATATTAAACCATGACCAACATAAGGATGAGACACCGTTCCTGTACCAGTCAATACGTTGCTGTTAGATTCTTATGTTAATCGATGTCCACCACAAACTTTATAACAAACATAGCGTGAACAACATGTTCTTGGCTGTAAATTCTTGTAGATAGAAATAGTAATTTATTTAGCGGAGAAATCGTTACGCAATACGTCCATTGTTGTTTCACTATGACCAATAAAATAAAAACCACGAAAGGAAAATCCTTGTGGATTGTATATTGTTCCATTACTGCAGGCTGCAGTTTTGAGCACAAGTATAGTACAGTGATTTTACAGAATAGACAATTTCGAAACTTGAAAATCAAATATTAAATATGAATTCTTAAAATATTACGTTTAAGTATAAAATTGAAGTCAGCCGAATTATGTGAACCATTGTAATCTAGGACTATTCATTAACCATTTATTCAGCTTAACTTCGAGATTTTTTGAGCTCATCGCATCTCAACTTAGGATCACAAGTTTAAGTAAATAAATCTCTCCGATAAAATAAACAAATTTAAAAATATCCATCTCAACAACTAGAAATAACCAATTACCTTATCTTCATTCTACATTTTTTCCTTGTCTTTGTCTGGTTCCTGTTTCTATACCTGGAAGGCTTACTAACTAAAACTATGAATCAGGAACTATGTAAAGTCTCACGGACCGCTCTAACAAGCAACAGCTTTTACGAAGCTTTGACAAATGAAACAAACCGTCGACTTTGACAAAAAAAAATCACACTGTCATTTCAATATAACCACAAACTAGATTGAGCTATTTAAATTGTATTGATGGTTTTAGCCTGTATCACTTCAAATCCTTTTGTTAGATATAATTTTCTGCTGTAACATTCAATTCTAATAAAGTATCAACTATATTACGTAAAATCCTTTTACGGTTAACAGTAATAAACATTGATGATTCATCCTTCGGAATGTTAAACATCTAAGTGCATAATTGAAAGGATACAAGGCATCTGGTCTTCATTAATCGAATTTGGCTTGAACCGAACTAAATTTTCTGCGATATCAAATATATTACTGGCAAAACAACTAGTTCGCGGTCGTTCTCATTTTAATACAGTAATTATCTAATGCACATTAAATGGGATTAAAATTCCCATACAAGGTAATAGCAGTTTTAGATCTAATTGACCATTTTGGAACAGTGTTGTTACAAAATCGAACCACCTTTTTCGGAACAAGCTAAATACCAATTAAACAATTAGAACTAATTTCCAAATCGAGGCTTTCACTAAAGCAACGTAGTGACGTGGTTTTTTTATTGTTCAAGATTCAAACTGCATAGGTTTTCCTACTGATTGCACTTTTAATCAGTCCAAATAGATTAATTTATTTGAAATTGGCTAGGTATTTAGGCTTTCTAGGATCTGTTGCATTTTTCCAACCAGTACAGTAATACTCTTTCTACACTGATATTCCAGAAACATCTATATAGTTTCAGTAGGCTTGGGTGCTGTTGTGTCACTCCTAGTAATTTGTTTTTACAAGAGGTGGCACTTCCATTGAATTTCCCCCAAAGCGGGGTTGGCTTACACTGTCATTGTGAAACAACTCGTAGCGTTTGAAAAGTTCCATATAAATCATATATTATTTGTGGATGCTCAATATGGCCAGAATGATCCAATAATGATTTGGACTCCTGAAAGTAATTTGTCAAAATAGGGAATTAAGGAAATTAATGACCACATCGTATTATAAACAAGTGCTTGGTTTGTGGTTTCGCTTGGATACCCGTGACCAACCATTTTAACATTCGTCAGGTGTGCCATGATAGTATTCCGGCATGCAATGAGTTCCTCTAAGCAGTGTCGTAGTAGCCTTCGCGGATGAATACAAGTATATATTTCTTAACTTTTTTTATAAAACGAGAGAGATAAAATTTTATTTATTAATTTCATAGTGAACATGATGTGTATTTCTTAGCTTTTCTTATTACGGGTAACCAAAAAGTTGTTCAGAAGGCCTCTCCTTTTTTGCCAGATTTTATGGCTTGACTATGTTCTACTCATATTTGACGTCTCTGTATTCTTCGCTGACAATTTGATTATTTGTTTGAATATCTTGTTGAGAATTTTCCCAAGTTATGAGATTCCTAATCAAGAAATAATAGTTTAAAAAATGAAAAACTCGCTTTGAGGGCAAACTACAATAAAATGTAAAAAAATATTTAAAATGTTTAGATTTTCTTGTTGATTTTATTGTGAAGAAGCGTTTTTATATTACTTTTACTCTTACAAGTACTTACAAATTAAATATTCGTTTCATTTGATATTGAGCATTCCAAGCATTTTTTCAACAAAAACCATAAAAAACCAAAATCATAATAATTAAAATTTATATATTATTTTTTACTGCGGCTTGTTCTTCAAGTGCGTTTTTAGTTTTTATTGTTTAGTCTTGAAAGAAAACGTAAAAAAATAGTAAGATTGGACTTTTTGGCCATCAAACTGCCGAAAACCCACCTGGAAATTAAATATTTTTGATCAATTTTGAGATTTTTTTTACAATTGTTGTATTGTGATCGGCTCTTAATATATGCGCACATTTTCAAATCAATCGTTCATAGTTCTCACGCCATGGCATCGGAAAGTATGTCTTGTAACCGCAAAACATTTATAATTTGGAGTGTTGAATTGAAATTCATGACACATCACGAAAACCATGTCTCTCATTTCTGCCGTCTGTTTGTTATTTGTCTGTAGAATAAAAACACCCTTCGTTAAGGGGCCCAGACAAGTTTTCTGGACAACTGGGAGAAGCAGACGAGCTAGGCGAAAATCTAAATTTATTTCGTAGTTGGAGAGGACTTTCTATCAACCAGAAACTGTTGACTCAGGAAATCTTCTATTTAGACATAAATGATTCTTTACACATTTGCGTTCAAAATACAAAAATATTTTTTAACTACCAAATACTTGATTACTGCACTTTGAGTGAATGAGCCGATTGATTAATTATGAAAGTGCTGTCAGGGTCTAAAAAATAGCATCAAGTAGCTCGACTCTGTAACTTACTTGCAATGGTATTAGTAGTTGAAAATGTTGAATGGAATTGAGAGCTATTGATTTCAATTTTGAAAATATCAGAGATTATGATAATTTCGAAAATTCTAAAATATTGTGAATTTTTGTAATTATAAAGGATTTCTGTTTTTTCAGTATTGTCGAACTTTTAAACTAGTTCCACAAGATCAACAGTTCCAAATTTCAATCCAAATGCCTTAATGAACATTGACTTAATAAATTCTGACGAACATGTACGTTAAAATTCGCGACAGCTTTCGTTATCTCAATAAAAAGGTCCGTAGATTCAACAAACTCATCATGTTGATGCACGCCGTGCGGTTCGGTAGTATGATGGACGAAATTATTTTCAGCCTACTCATATTATCTGTGGGCTTTGATATAACTACCCCTTTTTTTCTCCTCCAACTACACCACTCCCATTCAAAAAGCTTTCTATAAACAACAGAAGGCGCTCGACAAGTTCTTCAACTATCATAATTTTTAATGTTTACGTAGTTGTTTACATGCTCGTTCTTTTCCAGGTAAGCGTTATCGGTGCATCAAGGGAACGGAGACCAGCGAAAAGGTAAAAAGAAGAGGACGCCAACTGCCGCAGACCCATAACGTTACCACAATAGTTGAGGATAGACCACATGCGCCCCTTTTCGACGGTAAAATTTATCGACCTTCTTTTGAATATCTATTGTGTTTCGGCAACAATGCATTTAATTAAAATATATTATTGAGATTATAGTCCGGTCACAGAGGGAGTTGATCTCACAATGGCTCAAAATACGGGTGTTATAAATGTATTTTGAATTCTAGAGTGTTTCCATGAGGTCTTGTTAAAATGGTAAAAAAGTTTAATATATAACTACACTACTTTATACATTATTTCTGTATTTTCTAGTTATTATAGGCATCTAGATGATCTATAAGAATAGATGCTGAAATGTTATGCTGTTTGAATTTTAGAAATTCAATGTACCTTTCAATATTAGCCAAGCCAGTTCAAATTATGAATTGAACTTTCTTACTATCTGTTGGCTGAACTATATCTGTATGTGTCACAGATTTGGGGTAAAAAATACGATTTTCATCATGTGTTATTTGGTTCTTATACGGTACCCAAATTAGTGTAGGATTAGGTTAAGGTTGCACTGTATGGTTTATTTTTATATTTATGTCATTAAAAATAATGGTTTCCATGTATCTGTGATTCACATATAATATTAATTATTGTTTCATGCTAAAATATTAGTGCAAGTTTCTGTATATAGGTTTAAGGATTTAACCAAAGATGATTTCAGCTGAAGTAGCCGCATACTTAGGTTTCGTACATGCAGTTAGTATGCAGTGGAAGCTGGATGACAACTGAAGAAAAGTACTAAGCTCAAATTGGTCAAGATGCTGCACAGGATTGGGTTGAGCGAGAAGGCGTACCAGGAGCCAGTTCGATCTGAAGGTAGGTTATGTACTAGAAGTTATTTATACATATAATATATGTTTTCTATGAATAATGCCTTCGAATTAGCCTTCGATTTTTGCTTTTAAAGCCAGGATTCTTGACGTGCGTGCTTACCAGTGGTATATTACTATTTTTGAAGAAATACAAACACATTTATAATTTACTATTTTGAATGTACCCACTCATCTTTTGATTATATTAGGCAATGCCGATAGCGATAGTGTTATAATCGACATGATTCATAACTCCATAAGCGACTTGTCATATTAGCTGTTTATTTACAATATTCTGATATTTTGATACGACCTGACGATTCTATCCGGCATACCAGCTCTGTTTCATGTTGCCATCACTGTCTGAGCCTCGTGGATATACTCTCCAGACTGCTGCTTTCCATTTAAAGTCGGTCAATGTCTATACATCGAATGTTGGCACGACCTTTGTTCGTAGTGAATCTATGATTTGGAATTCTGTGATCGTAGTTCATTTCGACCATCCTATCAATAAACTCTCCTTAACTTCCTTGAAGGAGTGACGTTACTTCGGTATTCAGGCTCTGCATTTGTGGCTGCTTAAGTATATAAAAAGCTGATGTATTTCAAATATTAGTATCATTCAAAGAAATATTCACAAGAAATGGCAAAGCTACGCTTGTGGGTGCTCGCCCTCATAGTAACGATGATGGTTACGCTGTGATAAGAGCTTCGCCGCTCTTTCAAGAACCAACGATGGTTCCAAGGCACTCCGCCCCCGTCTTCTCCCACCTCTACAATCTGCGTTTCCACAGCTATCTGGATCGAATGGTCACGACCGGCACGCGATGCGTGATCACATTTTGCTCTGCCGGCGCTCTCTCACCATTATTTTGCTGCAGGTTCCTGCCATACCGACCTGTCATTCCGCCAGTACCGACGCTAAACCGATGTACCGAGAGAATCTCCTTAGGCTAGGCGTACACTTGGATGTTATTATATCCACCATTTCTTTTCTACGCTCACCAGCAGGCATTGTCATTATGTAGTATTTCAATCTTGTCATTATTTTGGAATGAAGCGTTTTTGATAGTTTTTATTCTCACAAGGAAAGGCCGCATCCTGAGTATGTGTATTTAAATAGACAAGTTTAGAGGCATTGAAAGCGACAATGGTGCAAGTGAAAGTAGTTGAAAGGGAACAAAAGTACTAGCAAATTTGCACAAGGTGGCGTGGCGTAATGGGCAAACGTGCTCTTACTGATTACCGGAGTTGTGCGTTGAAATTACGCCATCGCTAGATTTTCCTTTCAGCGTTTTCAGACTGTAAATAAACATCACAAATGTGTTTGGAAAATCGTAAATGTCTGTGATTGTCTGTCTGCTTCATCTTATAATCTGTACTAGCCACTAATAGAAAAAACAGCATTCAATTAACTAAATACCTTTACTAACGTTTCGTATGCCTCGGCTGCAAAATATGAAAAACTAGATTGTGGAATTTAAATGGAATACAAAGTCATAGTAAACATGTTGCATTTGCTACCAAAGATAAAACCATAAGGAAACTTAGAGACCATTGACTAAATCTTTTCCTGAAGCATGCCTAACCAATCTAGGTCACAACAATCATTAAACTTTGTAAAAGCAGATTCTCTCACCTTTCTCTTGAAATTGTTATCTTACTTGCGTAGCATAGAAACTTGATGCAATTCTATTCTATATCCTATCCGTCAGTCAGCCATCATTTGGACGGTTTAGTTATATTATTTTTGGACTATTTGGTTGGACTCTTGAAAGTTTTAGAACACTAATGAAAATTTTCCACACACCCAGCCTATTTATAAATTGATTTTTTTGTATAAACATTAATCAGATAGAATTCTTTCGGATTAAATACGAATGGCAAGCCTATCTGCAGCAGGTGGATTTATATCGTAGTGTGTCGCAGCTCGGTTCGGCATCTTCCAAAGGCCGTATCTGCTGGCATACAGCGCATCGTCTGGCACCGAGCTGACTATCTAGGCACCTATCGGTGCACGACTCCGATCCAGCACAGAACAAAGAACGCCAGAAGACAATGCGAAGGCCGTTTAATGAGAACTCTCCTTACCGCGGTGTCGTGGTCCGAAAAGAAATAAGGAGAAAATTAAACGGTTCTCTCTTCCCGCACTCTGTTGGCTGTCTGACAACAGCCGGCGGCCCTTATTATATGGGCACATGTTGAGATCCTTATTCGAATCACTCCACATCTTCACATATAATTCAGTTCATCATTAACTTGTACCATAACACGGAAGCATTGAAGACATTGCCGCTCCAAATGTAGTGAAGTTTCGGAAAAGATACTTTTAATTTCAATTTGTTGTTGAATAGACTTATAGACGTTTGTATGCGCATCCACCATTATTTAATATTGTGAAGGATAATTAAAAAACACGTCAAAAGTACTGATGATATACCATAAGTTTCGGTTTAAAGTTTGAATATCTGAAAAGAATTAATCATAATCACTTAATATTCTCTAGAGATTGACTAAAAGTGGTGGGAATAATATCTCACTTCAATTGAGATCTTATTCAGTCTTCATGATAATTCATAAATATTTACTGCCTGACTTCATGGATTGCATTGCACCACCAGGGTCTTCAGTTCTATTTGCAAACCTTTTGCGCTAAATATAGATTTGTTCAAATCCTCAGTGGAAAATAAACCAAGATGCAGGATTTGAGGAACACAAAGATTCACATTACGAAAACTCTGAGAGCAGGCCTCGTATTTCAGCAGATACGAGTAGTTTTGCATCAGATGCATCGCGATAACAGCAAATTCCTACCATTACGATCTGCGGCCTTGACGACGTGTTCATTTTGCTTTTACCAAGGACCTACAGCAGAAAGGCCTGCCTTATGGTCGTACGAACATTATAGCCGCATCATCTGCACAACACGAAGTGCCTTTGCAATATCCAACAGGTTTGGATTAACTTCGAAATAAGAAAACCAATTAAAACGTTCTTGTCTTAATTGCCCGTCTAACGCCTCCTTAAACTGTTCGCGTAAGTGGGTTTTAATGGATGTTTTTAAACAGAATACAGATTTTTTATTTGTATAAGATCTATGCTCATTTAGACGCACCAGATCCGGATAAACGCATCACTATTACTCTAGTCATTTTTATCATGCTTTTGGGAGTTATTATGTCGAGGCATGTCATGCCTTATTAGATCCTTTCCGAATTATTTTCCTAAGCTTCTGGACTTATTTTTGAAAATAGCAATCTTTCTAGTGGACGCATCCAACCTTACAAGGAAAGTTTGTCATATCGAAGTGAAGTGGCTGATCTGCTTCTATTCTATAGATTAATTATATGATGGTAAATGTTACTCACTAGTGATGGAGCTTGCAACACCTCGAACGAGCCATACTTCTTCAAGGTTCGAGGGGTTGAAATCAACGATAATATGTCCGGGCATGAACATGTTGTCGGCCTTGTTAGATCGGTCTTCTGAAGCTTCTGCATTCAATCAAAAAAGTGATACGTCTACCGATATCATAGCTCCAAAGGTTAAGAGTTCCACCGAGCTGTTTTGACAAAACCATCGAGAACTATTGATAATTTATTCTACGATCATTTCAGTTCATTTTCAGGCATAATAATTATAATTGTCTAAAACATGATCCATTTATTCAGGACGAATAAATTCTTTTCAAACATCATATTAAACCTGTTAATGTTACATACATGATGCATAGTGTCACTATATAGAACAGTTTCACAGTAATCAAAAAAATATTTATCATTCTCCAACAGCAAATTCATGATAGAGTGTATGTTCTTCCCTGTGCATGAGACCTGCTATAGACATGCATGTTTCGTCTTTGGTTCGTCAGTATAGCCTGATGGTCTAACTGTAGAGGGCAATAGGATGGTATATGCGTAACCTGGTCAAGGGTGTGATAGCAACATCAACACTCATCTTCACTATGGCGTCGCCCATTGGCAACTTACAAAGTCAAAGGTTCTAACACCTGTCAGCTTCTAACGTGAATAAGCTGAGATAACGGTACGTGGTAATAATGTTCATGTAAAACAAAGGATGTCGCTGTAAATCAGTTCATCCTTGTTGACAGATGTCATAAGGGACATCTGTCGCCGCTTCTAAGCAGTCCAGGTGTTAAGGCCTTTGACTTCGTCAGTTGACAATGGGCAGCGCTATAGTGTGCGACGCTTGTTGATTATGATAGAATGTTTGTCAGTTATTTAAATTATTATGGACAATAACGTGATCAAAAAAATATTGAAACATCATCTGAATAAAATTCAAATACGTGTTTAATGGAATATGTTCCAGTAAGTCATAAGCAAGCCATAAGTTTCTAGTGAGTAAGAGGTAGTTGATTTAAAGTATACATGAATTCATCTCATAATGACAATTACTGATTAGTATACCTTGGTCATCCACACCATATACATAAACATCAAACTACATGAATATTTCTATAAAACGTATGAAAAATTGCGACACCTCCCCGTATCTTAATATTTTATGGCTGGAAACGTCCTCAAGTTTGCGTTGAATATGCCAATGATGAGATATACAATCAAAAGGTTTCTCACTGTTGACCTTCAAGTGAATTCTCGCTTCACAAGAATATTCTTGTTATATTGCAGTGTACATGACATTTTTATTAATAAGGCAATAAAGTTCCTGGAAGTTAGTCAATTACATAATAAAAATGTCATCATATTGTGATATGGATAAAGTACATCAGAGCCATACTGTTAATTACCGTTGTGACGAATTCCAATCAACAAGACGGAGTAACGTAAGAAGAATCAAAATGACTTATATAGTTTACCTAGCTGTCGAGACCGTTATTTACAACATATGGCTAATAAACCAACTTTACTGACATTTCGGCTACCTCGCCAGCCTTGTGCAAGGTACAAAATATTAATGAAGCTGAATCTATAAAATTAATATTAACATTAACTGATTATAAACACTAATGTACAAGCGACGCGCATGGTGGCGCTGCCCATTGACAACTCACATAGTCAAGGTCCTAACAACCTTGACTGGATTACGTATACGATTTCCCTTACAACATCTGTCAACAATTCTGAACTGATTTACAGCTACATCCCTTGTTATACGTAACGACGTACCGTTATCTCGGCTTATTCACGTCAGAAGCTAACAGGTGTTAGGACCTTTGACTTCGTGAGTTGCCAATGGGCAGCGCCCTAGTGCGCGACACTTGAAGATAAGTGTTGGTGTTGCTATCACAACCCTTGACTGGGTTACGTATATACCAGCCAATTGCTCTCTACAATTAGACCGCTAGGCTATACTGACGAGTTTAGGTTAAAAACCAAAAATGCATGTCTATAGCAGGTCTGATGCATAGGTAACATAATATATACTTATTAACTGATCAACTGTAACCACTATAGAAATGTTTCTGACTGTTCTTTTTCACTGTAGGGCTCCTTGCTATGGTGTCTTTGTGTAAGGACAAAGGCAAACAAGAGGTTGAGTTTGAATTTCTGTGGTGGCCTCTAAGGGGCAACCACACAAATTTTAGAATTTACATTAGGTTATATAGTGATTTGTAAAAAAACATTTCATAAGTTTTGTTTGAGATTATTTCATTGCAATTGAAGATGTGGGGTGCTAAACTGAAACCTTGACTCTGTTAAGTGAAAGAAATCATATTACTGAGATTGAGATGATAAATTATTGACTCAGATGGAATTTTAATTGCTTCAAAAATTCATTATAGCTTAAGATCTGAGTATTATTTTGACACATGGATTCATTGTTTATATATTATCACACACCTACATTATCCAAGCAAATGATTTCTCAAAAACAGACAACAGTGAATTTATACTACCAATACGTTTTCCATTTGGTGTCACTATATAAATTATATATTTAGCCAGATCAATAGACTCCAAAGAATGTTCAGTATTATTGACGCATTAGTCGTTTAGGAAATCGATTGATTTTTGAGAACTAAGACAATAATTACAGCGAGTTGCTCACTGCGTTATTTTGACACTTCGACACTGTCGGACTAACGTTTTGCGTGACGCAGATTGAATTTATTGAAAACCAAAGCCTCGAACCTGTGAATAAATGTTTTTTTCGGATTTTGGGTTTGATGCATTAAATGACGTCATAACAAAATAACTTACAATAAACACTAATATAATTTATCCTAATGGGGGAGAACTGAAAAAACAAAATAACGTATGCAACGACTAGGTATATGACTCTTAGAAATTCCAAAAATGTTCAGATAGCTTTAATGTAATCAAACAATTTCTAAGAACTGATTTCCAGCTGTTGCCGTGATAGCAATCTAGCTAACCAAACTGTGACACCTGCTGCGACAGGCAGGACTCAAAGACAGAGAAACATCACCATTTATTAATTATCAAATTGCAGCCATTCCTAACTCATGCTGGCTGTATCGGATAATTTTATGCAATAAATAAAAAATCGCAAAGATTACTTTCACGTCTGTAATCAGGAAAACTACTAACGTTTCCAGTGTGCACTCCCCAATCAACTGTTCATACACTGATATGAAAATATTATATAATTTCATATTTGATGCCAGATGCATTCACTTTCTTTGAGCCATTATTGAAACAAAAATTGTATAAATAGGGAGTCAGGTGGATTGATTCAGTTCATCATCCTCGAAAATCTCAGTATTTGCATGATATTCTCAGCTGATTGTTTCATACGCAAAAGTTGTAGCAACTTGGTTTTGATTTTCTTATTTAATTTGTGTTAATAAAAGATGACAGTGTTGGGAATTAATCTCAATTTTTCACTGGAATTCAAAACTGCTGTGTAAAGAAGAAGTGGAAAACTATATTTAATCGATAAATACTGCTTAAACTATACTCTGAAACGGTAAAGAACAATATAATTAGATGGAATTGGGTGGATATATCAAACATTTCACCCATTTCTTACGTATACAATACTAACAAAGTGAAATGAGGGACTTCCAAGTAGCAAAGCCTTAACAAACATTTTTTACAAGTAATTTTTGACAGAACGGTACAACATAACACATAAAACTGAGATTATGGTTGTCTGGATGCAACGCTCCTCGAATTGACAGTGAAGAAGGTGGTAAGACACTCGTCGATGTTTGTAGTTTTTCTGATGGTTCCTGATTCATCCAGCTTCTGTTTTAGTAACTACTACTACAGATTACGGCTTTCAAAGTAAATCATTTATAAATGATCACGAAAAGATCCTTTAGCTCGTAAGAATTGTATCAAGTACGTGTACTCTGATCGGGTTTCAGAACGGTTGTTCCACTCGATGTAAGCTTTGAATATATTGGAAATTAGCGAAATGTTGGATAACCAACAAAATATTTTGGAGATTTCTGAAATTATAATGAGTTTCAGGTGCTCAATATTTTTAATATGTGCTAAAGGATCAATAGTTGTAGTAGAAAAAAACAATCCAAATTTGTATCTCTAAACTGACGCTATATTTTTTATTTCTATGTAGATGTTCATTCTTACATTAACGTTCAAATTGATTGAAATGTCAGATTTATTTTAAGTTTCCAACAGCGAATATGAATGGATTTTCATGTCCTGCTTATTATGGAACATGTAAAAACATAACTTTTCGAGTTACCTTATACTAGTCTCACTTTTTTGCTTGCGCTTTTTGCTCTTTAAATACATTATGCACGCCGCTGGCTTTTTCGGCTACATAATTCTTTCCTCATAGCTAGCCGGCTGTCTTTATTTACAAAGACGTATGTTGTTGCTAGCTGGGAGGCTATTAGAGTTATTCTATTCACTTGATAGATTCGAGTATAATTGATCAACCGTAAAAACTACCGTACAAGGTTATCTACAAGACGTAGGCACATTTATTCATAAACCGGGTATATTTTCATAGGAAAAAGGTTAAAATGATTTTTGTTACTTGACGACCACGTAGTTCCATTCACCAGAGCATTTGTTCAATGAAACTGATTTTTGAATTGCAACTGTGTCAATCATTTTACTAGTTTACTACATCAAGTATGTGGGAGGAGAACTTGGCATGATTACTGAATGAATTTATGAATGGCATGAACCTCGAAGATGATTTTGACATGTTTTGTAATATCATTTGGAAATAGCACGAAGTTACAAGTGGTACTGTCTTTAAGAGAGGAGGAGAGCATTTGAATCACGGAAGTTACAAGTATAGCCAGATCAGAATAGTTTTTCAAGTTTAAGGTTTATTAAAATGTTGGCAGATTTAATGTATTCTGGATAATGATGTATTTAGAAAAAATAATCCTGTATTGATTTACCTCAATAGAATGGCGCCTGAGCTTAGTGCAAGGACTACACAATTCAATATAACTGGATTACGTATATATTGAACTGAAATTTTAATCTTGATTAAACATAAAGTATTACAAATATACCACAAACTAAAGAAGTTTATTAATTGATGCTTTGAAACTACTCATGGTACGTTTCTGTACTACAAAACATTTTGGTCAGTATTTAAACATCTGAGTTGATGATTAATACATAATCTGGAAACGTTCAGTAATAAAAATAATTACAGCAGTATAAAAATGAACATTGAAATAAGAAACATCTCTGCAAGCGTTGTATCTACTTTTGTCTAAATGTAACTAACCTTCTTTATCTTTGAAGCAGTGTATATGACAAATAAATTTAACTGAAGCGCTGTTGGTGTGAATATGTCCTAGTAAGGAGCATAAATGTTTCCTTTTTCGATAATAATTATTATGTAATTTTGCATAATAGCTGTGGGGTATACTCTACCTATTCTGCGGCAACTACTGATTAATAGAGAAAAGGATTTATTGTAGGATCCTTCCACCAAATCCATAAAATGATACTTTTGTGGTAAGTATAGTGCTACTTGAACAGAACTTTACTAATGCTTAATTAAAAATGTTAATTTTTCGCCCTCGGCTTTAAATAATATAATAATCCAACAGCCCGCTACCTTGAATTGAATTAATTAGTAATTACCTCAAAATGGTCGGAAGAAATTCATAATTATACTAGTATAGTGGCTATACCCACATAAGGATGTGAGTAGGGATCATTTGAATTGACCTTTGCTTTAATGCCCACATTGTTTGTGCTTTAGTAGTACTGGTCGTATACGTTTATTAGAAATGCACTTCCAGGTCTGTACATATCTGAGATTTGTCATTAAACAATTATCATTTTTGGAAATTTTAGTACAAAGCCAAGAAAGAAGATGTTACCATATCAAATTCACTAAGCATTACTACATTACCACATTTTTACATACAAAGCTATGAATTTGAATGGGGCAGATCTAGTAGCAAGATTCCGTAGGAAGGAAACAAATTTGGAAGGAATGAACAATAAAATGTCTGCGGTATTATGTGGAGGTTACATTTGAATGATAGTTACTAAATAAATAACGACACGCGACGTGACTGTGGATTTTGTTTTTTTTGTATCAATTGTGAGATTCTAATTAGTAGGTCAAATCCTTCAAAAGTTCTTTGTTGATCTAAAGCAATAAAACATTCGCGTCATATAATGCGTATCAAAAGTTATCGATATTAGATCTATATCAAATGAACCAAAGTACTACAATATGTTGCAAAGTTCACAATTTGAAACTGTTAGGTATGTAAAGTATATTTTTATTAAATACCTATCATTTTCCAGAAATATGTTTGAAGGATAATATTTTCTTCAATTCCAAATATATCACATTTGTTAAATTCAAGAACTTAAGAATTTTGAAAAGTGCCAAGTTGTGACTACGTAATCTCAGTAACCGAGGTAGTGATTTTGATGTAATTAGAGAAAAAATGTGATGCGCACCATTTATCTTGGAATGGAAATCAGTGGGAGAAGGTAGTAATTAACAAGAAAAAACATAGAGTCTTCATTAATTTGAAAACTGTGTATTTGAACACAAAGTTTTACGATTTGAACTCTTTTGTGACGCATTTCGATTTATACTCTTCCGAATATCAGATTCGACTGTGTACAATGGCTATCCAGGTTACTTGTCAACTAGATCCTCTTATGGATACAAGACTAGAGTTTCCAAATCTAGCATTCTATTTATTCTGTCTAGCATTGGTCAATTGAATAAGACAAAATAAAATAGAACAGGGAGTTTCATTTGTGATACTTTGTGTTCAAATACACAATTTTTATTTGAGTGAGGGAAGAGTTTCACCAAGTGAGAGCGTTTACAGTCTACATGATCAAAACCTTCATATATTTTGTTATTGGCTTCTCTTGATTTTGATAATTTTTAGGCGTACCTACCTAGTAAGTGTCTTGAAGGGTCAAGATCTTTGAAAAGTGTTCAACGTCACTTATGTATCCTTCACCGTGATCCTTCTCAAACACTGAATCTTTAGAATGTATTAAGCAATAATTTTTGAATGTTTTCCAAGATTTGGGTCAGTATAAACTTGCTTAAAATCCATTGCTTGAAGCTTGGGCCAAACATATGCAAAATAAAATTTATTTTGTGTACCGCAACTTGATTTTATTGAATAACTTTGCTGTTTTATAGATAACCTCGCGCTTCATAAGCACTGCGCGAGGATAAATGTCTGTTCACATCGACCTTAGAGTATCAATAGAACAGGGACAGATCACCACCCTTCTTCAATGTTTCAGACTGTGGGGGTCATTTGTGAGGTAAGGCGCATCCACCAGACGTATTGCTCGCTTCTGGATTGTGTCGAGAAGGTTCAGGGAGTGCATCTCCAGACATACGTGCAGTATTCCTACGATGGTATGATCTGTGCTTTGTATAGTAGCAGTAGCTGTTCCGCAGAATATAATTTCCTGGAGCGGAAGAGAACTCCCAGCTTTTGGGACTCTGACCTAGCGAGGCCAGCAACATCATCGTATCATGACTTGTTATTGTTGATGTTGATTCTTAGAAGCTTGAAGGCATGGTAGTGGATTGCCCGCTTCCATGCAGGAAATAAGGGTGCTGATATCAGCGAAGCTTTAGATAGGATTAAATCCTATTTCCAACAAATCATTGATGTACAGCAGGAAAAGCGAAATAATGAAGCCATATAGTCTGGTGGTCTATGCAATTTCAAATTATATACCTTGATCTAAACATTAAGACCTGTAATTAACTTCATTCGGGAAAGGAAAGCACTTGTAAACCTCTCGCTCTTGTAGACTGGCGGTGAGAAATACTTCTCGCGCTTCCCCCGTATGAGATGTAAAATGGCATTGGGCTTGCGCTTATTGACAGTAAAAAGCTGCTTGGCCCCAGGATCCGTCCGAACCTTTAGCGATATGAGGATTTCTCTCCATCAAGCCGTCATAAATTGCAAAAGGCTTCGTGCAAACCGTTCTTATATTAAGCTTAATTTATTAATTTGCGGAATCGTAAAATGCGATATTTAAATGGAGGATTGCACGAGCCGGTTGGTGATTTAAATCGTGTTGAAGATATTTCATCCGACAGAGCGCTGTTTTGTGTGCTCTCGCTGTGCGAGAGAAAACTTGTAATTAGTCCGACTGGTATCTGAATATTTTTCATCCTGTGCCACCATTAAATCAATAACGCGTTGATATAACTTATTGATATGGTTGCCTACAGAGATATTACAGACTGCAGAATTGTGTAGCTTACACAATAACACAAGTGCACCCTATCGAAGGAAAAACTGTTATGACCTCCTCTAGTGGCAATCGCTTCAAACAAACTGATTTTTCAGTACGATATCGACAAAGGTACTTTTGATGGTTGCTGGGTTCCCATCAGTTGATCTTGTGGAAGAACAGAACAGAATGTGGGAGATAACTAACAATGGAACATGGACTAAAATAAAAGACTTATTCCACATGTTTGAAAACGATTTGGCATTGAAGCAGTGCAAGTACAGTACTATACGGCACAGGCTTGACAGCCAATAATATGAAAGAGATAAACTGCTAATCATCTACTCGTGTGTGGTGGAACGCTCAGCACCTACTGGAAATTTTGTCATACATATAAGCGGAGGCGAATCGGTAGACACTCAATCGATATTGAGATATCTGGTGCTATAACTATACTATACTAAACTATAAAGCTTGATAACTTACTGAGATTTGTACATAAACAAGAAGGATATATACGAAGTATGTTAGGGGAAACGGCAAATACCGTTGATCTGAACTTTAACGCGACGCTACCCACCATGAAGGAATACAGCAAGCATATCTGTAGTGGGATACAACTCCACAACCGGTGTGTTTTATCGAGTATTTCAAATTGTTGTAGAGTCTTACAGCTTGGGCAAGAAAGGCTGATGGAACAGTTCTATGGAGATGTCTTGCCTGATAATAGCTACAAAAGCTTTCTTCTTGTTGATGTACGTTTTCCGATCTCCCTGACCTTGCCAATCATTCTGACAATTTTTGATGCATGATGCTTGTTTTTATTATTAGTTGCAAGATACGACACTGGTTACATCGAAGAATGTGACCTAGATAAGAGATTTTTCGACATTTTAATGTCGTTAAGAGTTCTCGAATAGTCTTAGCGCTTCGCCCTTATCAAAATTTCTTCACTTGTTCGTTTTGTAACCTTTGGTATCCGTAGCATTCTTCTGTGTATCCACAAAAACTTTACCATACCTAAATAAAGATGATTATTATACACTTTGCAAACAAACTGCCTACATTTTCATAGATATAACTTACCTGGCAAGATATACTATGACGGAGTTTTGGTGACGCTTGATTTTCTCGAACCTTATTATGATATTGCCTTCTACGAAACCCTTCACATTGTACAGCAGTTCATCGAGCTAATAATCATCTCCTAAGGCTGTATATAATCATAACAGACATTATTGTAGCCAGAATTCAATGTTTATCATTCAAAATAATTCAGCTACGCATCAAAATAGTACCTATAAGGTCCGCCTAATAAAGTTTTTCTCAAAAATGTTTTTAATTGCTATCCACTAAGAGCATCGGGTGCCACCTCACCTGTTGGGTTGCGGCTAGCTAGAAAAAAACATGGCTTACCTATGATCTACAAGATAAACTTCAGGTAGAACAACAAATCGATATGGGTACTAACCACATGGCGGCACGGTGGTACCAACGGCCCATCCTCATGAATATGCGTCGTGCTGCGACATTGTTTTAGTGGGTACCACAAGACCTCGCCCAGCATCTCGAATGTTTTCCTCTCGCATCTGCGCTAGCCGCTTACCTGTACAGGTACTGCCCGCGACGTCAGTACTGTTGCGCAGATACATCTAGGAGGCCGCGGATCGAGACGGCGTTTCAAACTTTCATCGTAACATCTGCGTTTTTGTTTTCTGGCACCATCTCATGCTTTGCCGGTACTGCATTGCAAAGTCCGTATTGGTACTGTTGGAACGGTGAATGTTCACATGATACAACTGCCAATTGCATATCGTGGGTGTAGAGTGACATTTGATGTGACGTTTCATGACTGGCTTTGGGCTTAGATGGCTTTAAAGGTAAATAAAGTAGTACTAGAACGAACGTATCTTTTAAGATTGCCAGATGTGAGATGGATTCACTGTACCTCTAAAAAACAGACTTCGACTAAATTTAATTGAAGTATTGTCGCAAAATTGCCTAACTATGTACAGACATATGCAATAGACATGTCGATGTACTCATATACATACAGAAACAAGCGTGCTACCCGACAGATTCGGGAGAATTTTTTGCATATTTTAACTAGGATCGCAGAAATCTGTGATTGTAGTTTATACTTTTTCTTTCAGAACCCCTTTTGTTCATTCAAATCGAGCCACCCTGGTAAAGACGATGTGATTTACAAACTGCTTTAAATCGTTCATGCTGCGTTTAAGCAATGTCAACTGACATGAAAATATGAAACCTTTCGCCTGTTAATGCTAAATATAATGAACAATCATTTCGCAGATATAAATTTTCATAGAAGCTGTAATTTTCTAGCGTTTTTCGAAGTTTCGTTAGTGAAAAATTGTTCGATTACGGTTTGTAAAACAGCACTTTGCTGGTTTTCAATTAACTACAATTACAAGTAATACGATTGTCTTAACAGTTTCCGAACTATAACTATAACTAAAACAATGGCATGTATTATTTTTATCATTTACAAGAGAAGAGAGAATCTAATAAACAAGAGACAACCACAGGGTTAGTTCCAGAAGGTGCATCAAGAGTGCTGGTAGTTTTTGTTAAATTTAATAACAAAATCAGTTTTTCTTTCCGCTCTATTATATGGGCTACTTGGTACCATTGATCAAAGTTTCATATATTATTTCTTCTAGACGTTCCTCACTGTACTTTCACTATATGGAGGTAAACAACGAATTATCCGTAATATTACCCATATAACAATAAACTTAATAGAAAGAAAATTAGTATCGGAAACAAAGCACCTATTGAAAGTGGGTCACATCACCTTTCAAGTAGGTGGTACGGGCATAGTAGAAAAAGTACTAGCGGTGCTGCTGGTTTTAAAATATAATACATAAATGTAGGTGTACGAATTTGGTTATGCATCCTACACAGAAAAAGAAGCTTTTTGGTTTGAATTATTGCCGACTCCAGAATGAACGTTTTTTTTAAAAGGTGTTCAATGCCATCTGAAAATAAACGTGTATATATTTCTCATTTATATGGCCACAATGAAGGAACACTGTATTAGATGGATCTGGTTTACAGCAGGTTCAATACCTTGTGAAATACACATCTTGGTAGCACTATTTCAGCCTTCCATGTTTTTGAGAATTTTTGAATTTCACAATGTTTTAATTGATGTGGTGTCTTCAAGTGTCTTCAGGCGAACCTTCACCTCTCTGATTCTTTTCACCCGAAGGCGATTGAAGATGTCTCAGTTGAAATGTTGTGAAACGCAAAAAGTATCAAAAAAAGGGTTGACCGAAGCGGGGTTACAGAAACATCCATATCGTCTACCAATTTCAAACAACAAATTGTGTTGAGTGTAGTGAACTAATTGCGCTCCATGCATGTTTTGATCCTTGAAAAACCTTTGGGGAAGAGCAAATCACATTTTCGGAGGGGTCAAGATTACTGAAAACTGCTAAATTATGGTTTTTGTTTAACAATCTAGTCCAAAAATTTTGAGCTTTGAAATGATATAGTGCGATCATCCTTGAGTATAATAACTTTACATGGTGCTCAGTATTTTTGTGTGTGCAGGGGTTGAAAATGCTTGAGAAATACAGAGTTAGTCCACCTGACTATTTTTCAAATCATTAACTAAAAAGTCAAGCATTTGAATCTGTTTTGGCTTTGTTGAATACCAAATATTAATAATTTTATAATTTATGTTAAGGCCTTGAGGACCTTGTGCGGTATTAGAGCTTTATAGGAAATTGATAGGCGGATTTGAACATAAAAGGATGAACCCGGGTCTGCTGTAAACCTACTTTATGATCATCTCAACAGGAAACTACATAACATCTGTTTTATAATATTCAAATATTTAACAATAGCTTCGCTAGAAATCTCCCTAGAATTTTACACTGAAGGTCGACATTTTCCTTATTGTTAACAATTAACATAACGTCAATCTTATCGTATCGGACCGTAAGTCACTTTCTTGTCATTGTCGTACCATAACCTTTTTTGCAGGGAAATCAGATGATACATATACAGGACAAGTTCAAATTTATTTAAAATCAAATATTGAAATGGATGAACTAAGCCGGATATGTCATAATCAACACTTGGTAAACATATCTTAGAAACGGAACACAAAAAGAAAGCATATTCATACACTGCAAAGAAATATGTCAATTTGAAAAGAAAGGTCAAGAATCTTCATTTATAAAGCTGCATTTAGCTGGCCTTGCTCTATCTGTAACAAAGCAAACGTTCTTAGATTTCGCAATTCTTGAAACCATCGGATACATTCATAATGATAATAAAATATTATATATCAAGCACATAAACTTACCACTTTAAAATGAAATAAACGAGAGAAGCGTTCATTTTCAGGAGTATACGATCATGATAATATCACCTGAGTGTCTATTGGCGCGCCTAAACATTTGTGTCGTCATTTTCGCTTCCTAGATGGTTCACAATTCATGGCCAATGCTGCGCAAAAGCACCAACATACAGATAAACAGACTGATAGATAAGTCAGCAAACACTGACAAACAGACCGGCAGATCAACTGACAGACAGACCGACAGATATACTGAGAGACGGACAGACCGCTGTCGTGGTACGAGTCAACAGATAAATGTACCTATCAAATCTAAAATGAATTACCTAACGTAAATATTAGCTGCAACGTGGCATCTCACGACGTAATATTGCTTCACAACAAACGAGAAGGAATCCATATTTAACAAATTTTGACTCCACTTTCAAGTAAATACTATAACGGATAGTTATATATTATATTTAATTAGTAGTGGTCCTGTCGCATAGTGTAATTTAACATCATACTAACACATGCAACATGTGCTAAATGCGCCTCGTGTGGTGTCACTGTTGGCTACGAACAATATGTAGACGTATGTACGTACCTTATCAGACATTGTAAAAGTTAATGACTTCAAAAACGCGTAACGTGAATTCTAAGTACTTTTCACATGCTAGGAATAATTCACTATTGCGGAATTCTTGGAAGCGTTTATTCAACTGTAAGCTTTTTTTGGTTACTTGGAGTATAGGATGTGCTAGGATTTGAATCTTATACAGTGAAAATGTTACATGCTCAGAATAAATCTGTCACGTTCGTAGGAATTTCGTAGAGAGCAAAATACATTATAAATTTTTCACAGTCATGTCAAAAAGTTATTGGAGTTGATTTTGTACGGGTTATATATAGCTTAAAAAGATATTTTGAAACGCATTTTACTGTATCAGACAACTTAAACTCAAACTGTCGATAGTGTTTAAAATAAATATCCATGTATTAACTAATTAATTCTTAGCAGGATCTAAGGTCTTGTTTTATATGTTTCCAAATTTAATCTTTCGTAACTCGGCTCATGAAGCAAGCATTATTCTGATTATACTCTCATTCAGCGGAATGTTGCTCTCAGGTACATCAGACGAATATTATTCGAATTATTATAATCTCATCCTATGAATACAGACCTGTAATTATAATTGTCAAATAAAAAAAAACGTTGGTAGCGGGATTAGATCCCACATATCCGGAATTGCGGGTCATCGTCTCAAGTCATTCTACTTAACTATTGTAGTGTAACCACAACGGGCCACAACAGCTTCAGACCTTGCAAGGGGCTGGGCCAAAAAAAACTTTTAGGCCCTGATCTGGTGCTAGTTGCAGCTGCGCATAGAATCAGAAGGGTAACCGAGCCCCCCCACCTCAGAGAGTCATATCTCTCTGAGGTGGAGAAGTATCTCTGGGTATCTGTGGTAGGCGCGAGGACTTATCTTGGGTCTGCTGCTGAGGAAGGACGAATCTGTTTCCCCCTGACTGGAGACATTTGAGACTTTTAGTGAATTCTGAAGAGGCCACGACACCTTTAGACGCCATCTTAATGTAGTAGGAGTAGTAGAGTATTACAGGAAGACTATAATGTTAGCTAGAGTTCTGCAACCAGAAGCTGCAAGATGGGTGGGGCCCGGGGCTGTACTCGACTTTGCATACAAGTTGGGTCTTGGGTAGAAGCATGCATAGAAGGATAGATGGCCTCATTGGGTTTCCTATGCACTGCTGATTCTAATCATCGAAATGCCTCTTCCCCTTCGCTCAAACTGCAGTAAGAGAATCTATTCCTTCATAATGTCTAACTCATGAATGAGATTTCATTGCTGGGATGTTTGAGAGTACATGGTGCTATGAAGCGCATCTAATAAAAGCTTAAACCGAGAGGTAAAAAAGGTAGTTTTGAAGTGTGAGAAGAACCGGAGAGAGAAAACGCTGAATTTTAAATTTCGTTGAATTCACAGTACATAAATCCTTTCCAAGGGAATTTGGCTCCAGAATGGGACACTAATAGACAGTTTTCATAGGATTTCGAGAAAAATCACCCAAGTGGCCCACCGATCGCCATAAAAGAAGAAGAAGCTTCCCTATCTCACTGAATATCTAAGAGATGCGGATCGGCGTCTCAGCGCGCCTAAAAGGATAGTACGGTCAATTGTCATACCAACAAAAATACTTTATGTTTAGGGAGTCCTATTGGTGTGATAATCAGAAAAGTGATATAAAAACGTTTTGCCCAAAAATTATGGACTTTATACACGTGCAGTTCGGCGCATATGAGAGCAATTTTGTAGCATTGATTGTACCAATCAAAAACCTAGTATTTAAAGGTAAACCTTTCATTTGAGGAGGTTAGCAAGTGCTAAGTTTTGCTAACTTGCAGTTTTGATAGATCGGCGTCTAATTTAATTGTACTTGAAATGGAGCATTCACAGATACTCATAAAAACGATTCCCTTGGACAAATAAGCAGCTCTGTAGTTGAACTATTTGAGCAATATTTGTATGCTAAGTGCTAGCGAAGTAATATATCTGTTCAGTTCACTTTCAAACAAAAATTACAACTCTTACTGTTATTTCAAATCACAATATAAATTTTAAGTGTTGCCCTCTATGTGGTCGTTGATTGGCAACTGATGAAGTCAAAACTCCTAACAATGGGCGTTCCCATAGAGGGCGACACTTGGAGATGAGTTGATGTTGATATCACACCCCTGATTGGGTGACGTATTACCACCTGATTGCTCTATACAATTAGACCGACAGGCTATACTGACGAGTCTAGGCTAAAGATGAAACATGCATGTCTATAGCAGGTCTGATGCATAGTGGAGAGCATACACACAATATGAATTAGCATTTTTCAACTATTTGATTCTATAATATCGGTTGAAATTATCGTATAATCATAATAACCGCTCTATCGACTCTGAAGCCCATGCCTTGATCCCCTGGCAGGTTAATAATGGAGTAATTAGGACTAGCAAAAGCTTCCCCAAAATAATTTTGTTTCTATTTCTTTTCTAAACCCAGTCACGCATTTTTTGGGAGACTCAAACATTTCAGTAATCACTTTGGCTTGTTTTGGCGATAACTTAGGGAAATAATTAAAATGAATAATTGATCTGGCGTACTATGACTGTTCTATATAATGTCTGCCTACATAACGTTACAATGTTTTCTTGTTTGGCAGTTGTTCCCGTATAATGTAACGATTTGGCGGATTGATGTAAACCAGATAGTATTGTTTTTGATGGCAGATCTATATTAAACAGGAGAGGAAAAAACGTTGAGTTGTGTCGCTGACAAGAACGTGTTTTATATTGTTTAAGCAAATATACGACATGGCCAGTCGGACGAGCGTCAACTAAAAAAATAAACGCAAGGTAGAGAGCGTTAAGTGCGTTTGATGCGGCTGTATGAAAAAACTTCGGGAATGTTGTTTGTCCACTGCATTCCTCCTTGTTGTGTACTCTTCCAACTAACATTATATCCTAGTACTTAGAATAGGACAGAATACATACTATTTTTCAACGAGGATAGCCACTTATGAAGTAAGATCATGGCCAAGAACAGCATACAAACAAACTACAACAACATATGTTTAAGAAATCGTTTCTAACGTTATGGTTGGCATTAGATTTGAACATCCGAAAACAGTAATATAAAAACAGAACACTGTTGTCCTGGAGGTAATTAATTAGAATAATGTCAGTGTCAGTTGCATTAAAAAATGTCTCTTCTGTATTTGGTACAAAGGCTGTGTGGAAATAAGTCATTTGAGTCTTGTGTAATATCAATTTTTTTCAAAAAGTTCCCTTCTCGTATAATATTGCTTGAACAGGTTTACTTATTTCAAGAACGTAAGGAAAAATGGACATTCCATGTGTTGTTGGTCATGTAGCTTGATGGCGCTAATTCGTCTACTTAACGAGATGACTTTCAGTTAGTTTAGTTTTATAAGTAAAGGAATGTGTCCAAAACGTCATTTTCAAACAATTCTAAAGCCATTTAAGAAAAGTCACGTTTTTCGGGAAGTTTGACTGTTTGTAAAAAGTACCTGAAGAGTTTATATTTAAAACTGTTCCACATATTAAAGACCCCAAAGAATACGCTCTATAAGAATGTTTGTTCTTAGATATATTAGAACAGGAGTAACTAACTTTGTGTAAGTAATAGAAGTCCATAGATGCCCATTTGTTTTTTGCTTGTTCCAAAATTCATTACTGATTCTGGAATAAGCGATATTTCTGAAAGCAGCCATCGCTGGATGTTTCTTTGGTCTAAAATTAGTGTCTTATCTTCCAAACTAATGCATTTCCTTCCGCCTTGCTGAGTACCATGATAAAAGTTCAATAAAACATCACCAAAAGCTATTTAGTTATCTTTTCTAAAGGTTTATGGTATGAGGCACCATCTTTCCTGCATAACCAATTAGTATTCCTCAAAATTGAGATGCCCAGACGCACAAAACATGCTTTTATACTCGGAAACAGCGAAGTGTTAGTAACTAGAATCAGTTATTCTACAGCCCCTCCATAAATGCTACCAATCTCTGCTAGATTCGATAATTGTTTTTTCGACTATCATTTTTTCAAGAAGCTAATGATATATAAATATCTGAGCATTAAAATTGCAAAATTTCGTTTCTCGATTCGCACAAAGAATTTGATGGTGGAAAACAATTTATAGGAATCCAATTTCTTTATCTGTTAGCCATTATTTTTGGGACCTAGAAATGCTAATTTTTGATTAGTTATTTTGATTAAAATCACTGAGCGTCTCTGACTGTTAAAATTCCAGAACAAACCTTTCATATATTTTATTCAGTATTACTCTTTGGTGATGATTCCTTGTTACTTGAATGATAAATCTATTAATACTTCCCCTCCGATGTGTGTTCTACTTTCCTTTGCAGCTTACCAGATATACCTGATCGGTTGAATACTTGATTTTTAATCATCCTTAACCCATTTTGTCCATAATAAGCCGGATGTAAGACTCAATTTCAACTGCCTTACACCTCAATATTCAGTAAAAAACTTATATACCACGAAATAGTAGTAATAATACAAAATATATTTATTTACGAAGTTTAACTGATTTAATGAGTATCAATATACAAAATATTCGCACTCTATCCGAAACACTTCTTTGGTGCAAACTAACTCTAGACCGGTCAGTGGGGATGCACGGCTTACCTGATATTCGGGATGGAAACAATTGATAGCGATACTGTCCATCAAAGGTGGTTGGGGCACTTACCTTTTATTATGAGGGATTATTAATGTTATCTAACAATAAGGTTTCGGTACCTGGTTTGATTTGGTGCCACAGGTGCAATGCCTTTATACAGGGGTTACAGCGAGTTATCCTTAGATGTAGTCAGATGTACCATAGATCCATTACGGCTTTTACCATATCACAGTGAATATCAAGATGATGCTTACATTTCCACAGTGTTATTACTACAGATCCAAGGACGTGATTCTCAATTTATGCAGGTTTTTATATATTGTCTAACAGCAACATCAATAAACGATATTAATTATAGATATACGGCAAACTGATGAATTTTAAACAATACCCTTGATCAAAGTTGCCTGATATCGCCTCGCTCGCTTCCGCCTTTGATGATACTGTCGTTACTTGTAAAATAGCTGGTGATAGTGAATCGGGGAGAAAATGTTCAAAGAAAATATTGTGAAACATTTTTGCGCTGAAATAGATGCATTTTTGAAATCATTCGAATGTTTTTACATAGGTGCTGTGTAGTGCTGCAAGTCATGTCCTTAGTATTATTATTATAGGCAGATTAAAGTAAGCCCTGTACAAAATGTCGTGTGATTGACCTTTACATAGATATTGTGAGTAAATATTATATTTGATTACAGACTCCGTATGCTTTTCAGTCAACTTTATCACGATGTTTGTACTTCTACTTTTCTTGGTTCCCAGTGTACTTGATCTGAAATTGTTGTTCCAACAAATTATAATAAATCATGTAGAGATCCTATTGCGTATTACTAATATTATTAACATTTATTACTATTACGACAATTTAGGTTGTAAACAAATTGAGAGATATTTAGTTGCACTGCTTCCAAAAATGACCAAAAATTATAACATCTAATTTTTTTCATTCTGACATGCTTAACGTACCTAATTGTTTCTTGAAACAGCCTACTAAAATTTTTTTTGGCAATGACTTTTTACCAAATTTTTGTTGAAGAGCCTTCTAAAAATGAGTAAAATCACGTTCGACGCCGTCATTTTTTTCTGTTATGTATAATTTAGATGCAGTATATCTTATAGATGCTTATAGCTCGGTAAAAAAATAATGTATAGGCTTCTCTTTCAGATGCCTAACCAAGATTCGAGATGTTTACAAGTTACAAAGTTCAAAAAAATCACTGCCCACTGTTGGAGCGTCTGACTAGACTGTATAGATGTGGGTTCAATCCCCAATGACGACAAATTTATAAATTTCAGTATAAAAGCCTGCATGAAAATCACCAATAGCGTATTTGTAATTGATAAAACTTGGTATCTTGAGAACGTATGAATTATCAACTAATGTCCAATCCAATTAAGCCATAGTCACCGCCATATAGAGAAACGTTACATCAAACTTTATGGACCTTTATATATCCTACATAGCACGTGTGGTCCGCGTTGTGTAAAAGGAAAAAATGAAACAATATATTGAGGCAGTTTTTAAAGATGTCAAATTTATTTGAAATATGTTCCATTCACGGCCGATATTTCTTATTGTAATTCATCATTTATTTTCGCAACTGAATTGATTAGGTAAGATCATTGTTTAAACCGCTTGGGGCTGAAAATTGAAATAAATGAGAAATGGTTATATTCGCTCTCGAGTAATTTAACTGGCATTCTGATTTATCAAAAGTATGAGTGAATAGATATAATTACATAGGCACATGTGTTATAATAGATGCTTATTATGGAACACAAAAGTTATCTTCAACTTTCATGAAAATAGCTTCACTAGGATTTGAAGAGTATCGGAAAAATTATTTGTTGCAAAATATCGTTTGCAACAAATAACAAAATGAATTTTCGGTCAACTTGAGTTATAATGCTCGCCTTGATATATCGTTCATATGAAAAATCCTGTTTGTTGAACAAAATAATGCCCTTCATAATTTGTTTAATAAATAACTATCATTAATTTCACTAATTGCATTGCTGCATATCAAAGCATTGGCCCCTGGATTCTCCACATCCCAGCGATTGCTCTACAACCGAAAGCAGTATAAATTATTATCGATATGTCGTCGATCCATTTCTTTAAATAAATATTGACCAGTTGAGGCATCGCCAAAAAACGTTAACATACAAAGTTTAAAAATGATCTACTTTCATGTGTAATTACAAAAATTCATCAATCATGTCTTCGACATTGTAAAGCTATCAAAAATGCAACATTCCATGATATAACATAAAACGTATTAATCAAGATTGTTTTCCAGTCGCTTTGCAAGCAGCTTTCACTTTGTTCGATCGAGAGATTTCACTTACAAGGATCTAGATCAAAAGTGTCTCCCACATTTTAGCGCGTATGTTTACAACGGGGTTTACAATAACATACAAGTTCCATACAGAATTTATTTTGTCAAAAGTATATTCATTTAAATAGAATGGTAGATATTATTTAATGATATAATCATTGATCATATAAGAATTCGTAGGAAATACCGAGTCTTTCTGTATTATTTCTGACATGCTCACTTTTTTTAATTTATATTTAATAGTTTTAGGACGTGGGCGTGGTAAAAAACACTATGTTTGTGAAATATTTATAGTATATATATTTTAAAATTATTCATCATATGTTTCCAATGGTTGCTCATTTCAGGAATCCTTTTGAGCTACAGAGAAGTTTTATATGTGCGCATTAATATGAAGTGTGAAGTAGTTGTAAATATCATATTTCGAAATCCATCTCGCTTATCAACGTTGAACTGTCACCGATCTAATACGTGTACACAATAATCTGGATCTTTGATACTGTGATAAAATGTTAAACTGAACACACTGCTCAGGTTTACATTTGGAAACGTATTGTGGTATCATCGATATAAAATTTGTTGACCTCAAACGAAATATTTCTTTGAAGGTCCACTCATATTGCGCAGGAGCTTAATGAGAGCGTGAGAATTTGTTCCGATATGAAAATAGTTATTATACGAGTATGCTGTGTCGCATGTCGTGACTATTTAACAGTTTTGAGATATGTAAGCATGGATTTTCCACGTGGAGTCACGCAACATGCTACTTTGTCTTTATCTTAGTGCAAATCAGAGTTGTATGGTTGGGCTCGTTGAAAACAGTTTGATACAACAACAAACATTGCTAATCAAAGAAAATTTGATATTCTTTCTTCTCTTCATACCAATACCTACAAAATACTTGGCATCTCATTTATCCTATTTTTTGGAAATATGCACTGCGCATACTGCTAAAGCGTGGTTGCCATTTGTTTACCACAATGTAGATTTTGGGGGAATTGGGGACATGTAAGCCCCATATATTTTGCAGAGTTGTGTACTAAAAGTTATATCAGTCAGTTTTTTGCACAGGAATATTTTTGGTTATCCCTGTGCTGTGCGCCTACAGCTGGCACAATATCTTGGACGATTTGCCTACCAATTAATTTGACATTCATCCTCTCGCAGTGCTTCTGGAGTGCGATAGGGTTTTTGCCTCTGCGAGAGGCTATCTATTAAAAAAGGTTCAGTTTTATCAAGAAGTGATCCACTAAAATGTTTCTATATAGTGATAGAAGACCATTAGTAGCATAGCAAAGTGTGTTATAGTTTGTTTATATGATGATTTGCTGTTCATTTTAATGCACTTACTTCTTCTTTTTCAAAATCCATCTCCTTAGCGGAGGTTGGAGATTATCATGGCAATCCTGACTTTGTTTGCAGCTGGTCTAAACAATTGATTTGGCGTCATTCCAAACCAATCGCTCAAATTTTTCAGCCAAGAGGTTCTTCATCTTCTTTGGCTTCTCTTGTCCTTGATTTTCCCTTCCATAATGTTTTGTAGCAGTACATATTGGGAACTCCTTGAGCCCCCATGACCAAGGTATTCTATTTTTTTTCTTTTGAGGGTGTTAATTATTTCTTCCTGCTTTTGTATTCTCTGTCGTAGTTCCACATTTGAGACCCTATCAGCCCAAGAGATCCTCAGCATTCTCCGATAACACCGTCTTAAGAAAGCCTCCAGCCTATCCATTTCCGCTTTCTTAAGCGTCCAAGCCTCGGAACCATATAGCAGCGTCGAAAAAACAACACCTCAATCGTACTTACTGCTAAAGTGATAAACGCTTAATGTTGGAACCCAACTAAGAGCTCTTTAGCTCGAATATGGACAAATCAGATCCATTAGAAAGCATCGATAATGAATTGGTATGATCTATTATTGCAACTAAGATAATTGCTTGTAGGAGGTACCTACTATAGAATTGCATTCTGTCCCGTTAAGGCAAAGGCTGTCTTCGGTCGAGGCAGCCATAAACTCCTATCATTTGTATCTAATTAATCTAGGCCATATAGAGCCGAGTTAAGTTGTAGAACACGAAAGCCAAATTGTTACAAACTGCTGCAGCAGATGTAGTATTTTGTGGTAGTAAGTAGGAAGTGCACCCACAACACGAGTGGAAAAAACTAACGAGCGGTGCCTAAAATTGAGAAAGCGTTGTGAAATTTGAAGACCACGTCAAACCCACAGTGCGTTGCTCGTAAGAAAAAAATGAACATCTGCGTAGCCACCCACGATAACAACTAACAGGTTGACCGATGATATGCTTTCTTCGGTCCCAGATACACATAAAACATTAGATTTAGGATGGACATTTTACGTTTTCGTCGTATGGCACTTGAGGCACGTGGACATTAGACACCAATGCAGTGTTGCCGTATTTCTTGGTTATGTCAGGGAAGTTGTCAAAACTGCGACATTAATTGCTATGTGCTACACATAGCAGTTATATTCGCACATACGCTTCGAAAGTTTGTTTAAGGACGTTTAAACAGTATGATGAAGAAAGAAACATCAATATCGCATAGTACTATTATCAACCAAAATTAGAAGCTTAATAGAATAACAGTTTATCCTATATCCCTAATTAAAATTACAGAACTTCTTCAACAAATGCTCATGTCACATACCAATCATATGACACAGCACTTCATTTAGCATCAACAATGATCAGTTGCCTTTTGAATGCAATGCAGTTTGAATGGCAATGAAAAGATGAATGAAATAGCAATTAAATGAAGTACATATATGTACATATATTTAGTTAATGTTAAAACGTATTGTACAACAATTATGTCATAACAATGTGAATTGCGGAAAAGTTGTCTTTTGAATATTAATGTGTATAAGATGATGGAGTCTTCAATGTATTGGACATTGCGGATGCATACATTTTTCCTGATTTTGATGAAAGCGTCTCAAATCGTGACCCGATGATCTGGATCTCGAAATGAAAGGAGAGTGTATCTATGAATTAAATGTACTACTTCCAACCAAAAGCGAGCAAATTATTGCGGAGTACATTTTCGAATTTGAGATACGTTCTTCGATTATTTTTGTATTTATTTTTCTGAATTTAATTTAACTCATTACGTTGCGTGCTCTACGTATGGTCGTAAGGTACCAAGTCAAGGAGTGGTTGAGAACCTAACTCAAAGAACGATGGGATTTGGTTGGAAAGTATTTTTCTCAGGACCATGCCTAGAACTTGTTGAAAGGATACTCAATGACCACATGACCAAATTTGGACTTTACGGTAGATATTCCAACTGCAGACAAAATGGGAAGAGAACAGTCGGAGTTTTATGTTCTCTGTGAGTACTCCCGCCTTCCCCCATTGCCCCAGTTACAGGAATCTGGACCTATGCGCCTATGGCTGTGGCATATGTTCTCATCTAACTTTCTGTATTGACGACGTCACAGTAAAAACTCGGCAACACTGTTGATAAGGACTGTTTCGGCTGTGTAGGCTGTAGGCTGGCCACGCTGTAGGTGCTTAGAACGACTAGAGAAATTCAAACCGCCTACTGAACTTTGAGGTTGTCGCTTGTTGCGTCACATTTGTAAACACCAGTTCCCGCGTGTTTCAGCCACGGCCACGAGATACCTTTTAATCATCACCAAAAGCTAGTTTTTCGTTTTGAAAGAAACATTGTTTTCAGTTAAACACTGACAAAATAAAAATCTTGCTGCAAAGTGAATCGTTTCAGACGTAATTTCGTCAACTAAGTCGTCATGAGTATGAAACATAAATTCTCAAATCTATTTCTCTATCAAGACAGTAATTTCTATGCTGGCTGATAAATGTGTCGATCACTTGTGGTTATTTTTTATTAGAAATTATACATGAAAGTCAGTGTCTTAAGTGATTAATCTATGTTTGGTGGTCTGATTATGATTTAACTGATGGATACATTTTATTTTATCTTTTTACTGCAATAAATAGGAAACAAATAGCACAATAGTTTTTCCAACTATATTTTTAGGTAGTGTTGAAAAATTGTATAGAAAATTATCTGTCATTTGTGTTGAATTTTGAAGCTTTCCAATCACAAGGTTTATCTTGATAAAAACATTTATCAAGACGGTTCTTGCTGAGCTGGTACTCATAAAATTGTGCCCAAAAGGTTTTCGTTCCAATAGTTGTTGACCAGCAGATGAAAATGTGACGCGTGAGTTTAAAACAACTCTCATAATATCCTACGATAAGGGTATATTTATGTTTTGTACCCCTTGTAAAAGAACAAGACAAAATGAGTCACGACATTCGAACATGATGTCGGCGTTCTTCGTATCCTAGCCTGACCGTAATGAAATAAAATAAAATAACCTCATAGGAATGTTAGAACATACGGCATAGACTCGAGACTTGCACGACTGGTTTTTGCCTCTCTTTCTATGGCGAGATGCTGCGGTACACATCGTTGTACCGCAGCGTTGCCAAATCTGACTACAGATACAAAAATAGTAAAATACGTAGGCAATCTTTGGTGTTATCTATTACCGATTCCAGGTATTAAAAACAAACATATTTGTTTTAATGAATCAAGCTAAATCAACTGCTCTCTAAAGGTTATTTGTAAGAATAGTCCGAATTAAAAACTCGTTACACCATGTTAGATATTCTACATTCGCAAGCTTAGAGACTAAACAATTGAAATGGATTTACTAAACAATTGAAATGGATTTCAAAAGTTACTGGAAGAGATTTGAAGGAACCACTTTCTGTCTTCTCTGGTAAAATGCATTACATCGATGAAAATGATTTTTCCATTGCAACGTATGGAATAGAATAGGTTCTAACTTTTCTTATGGATTTTACTAGGAAACTAGACCTAGTTAGGATGCGCCCTTTGGGCTTCTTCGGTATTTAATGTATTGTTAGCTGAACTTGATGCTATTATACGAAACAACTCGGTAGAACTTAACCATGATAGTATCTATAGAATAAGGATAGATCAGCCAGCCTCCTTCCAGGTTCCAGATTGTGTAGGTTCTTTGTTAATTAATGCGCATCCAATAGATGTATTGCTCGTTTCTGGATTCTATCCAATGAGTGCTTTGGAGTATATCCACACCCATGTGAGCAGAACGCTAGTTATGTTCTGAGCTGAGCCTCGTAGCTAGCCAATTGCTGTTCTGGTGAATACAATTTTCTAGAGCGGAATGTAACCCCCAGCATCATGACACTGAGGCCAGCAATATGATTGTGCTCGACATGTTACTTCTAATGTTAATTCCTTGAAGCTTGATGAAGCATGACTCAGGTATTCGGCGTCCCTAAATCTACACGGCTGGCAGAACAACATGTCATGTAATGTTCTTTGTCAGGGTTGTTGTCTGAGATTTCTGTGTGTTGAACTGCAATACATTTTATTCATTCCATCTACAAGGATTACAAAACCAAAGCTTCGCTGTGATGTAACATAAATATTGGACTAACAATAAAACGACGTCATGAATTCTGGCAACCCTGTACTCAGGCAGCACCGTTGGAGAGTGAACGGCTCGCGCCAGAACGTGTGATGAATACGTAGCAAGGTCGAAAAGTTTCCGGCCGAAACGGTCAGCGGTGCCACCATTTTTGTTTTTGATGAATGTTAATGAGCTTCATTACACCGTGCACACATATGTTAAAAGTCATCAGGTAATGTTGATCGATCTGCTACAATATGGTTCAGATCCTTGCCGTGTGTTAATGTAATCTTGGATTAAGGTGGCATCTGGCGTGCAAATTTGTGCCCTATACCAGCAATTATTTTAAGAGGACTGGGAAGTGTGTCAACGTGAGAATGCTCTCCTCCAACTCAATTCAGCAATTCTCTACGCATCAAGAACTGGCTAGCAAGAGATACCGATCCTAATCCTTTGAATATTAATCAGTGTCAAATTTGTATCAACAAACTCTCCTCAACTTCTTTATATCACTCGCGGTATGAATTCCGGTATTTAGGATTTACCTCCATGGCTGCTTAGGATTAAAAAAATAGGGATGCATCAGAACAGGTGAACATCAACAATAACATGTTCTGTTGCCGGCCTTGCTGGGTCACAATCTAAAAAGCAGGGGTTAGTTCATCTCAGACAGTTCTGCGATGTAATTCTCTCCTCGCCATAGTCTTTCGCCCCATATGGCAAAGTGATAATTCATTGTGTACGTGGTAATGACGACACGCATTACGCTGTCCTATTAAAGCAACTTCAGTCTGCCCCCACAGTACTGGTAACCTTGGAGTTATTCGCAATAACCCGAAGATATGTTAGCCTAAGTGCTACAGTTTGAAAAAGCATAAGAGATATACGTAGATGTTGTAGTAAGATACTTTGTATGAGTTCTATCCTAACTGTAGGAGTTTAAACGCCGTAGGGAGGATCCGTAATCATCATTTTCTTAATTTTGGCTGAAAATGAAGCGTTCAGCCAATGTTATCGAATCAAATTGTATTATACGTCTAAAGAAGGATATTTATTACAATTTTATACGAGTAACTCTAATGATATATACTGATTTCTAAACATTCTAATTCAGTTTAAGATTATGTTGGCTACAGATGTCAGCAGCTCTAACAAAACTATAAGGATGTGATGTTCTCGATCCTTAGTCCATCTTCAGACTAGGACCAGGAGTCTTCCACCACTTAGTCATATGACGGCTTGCCAACACTATAAGCGGTGCATGCCGAGCAGAGCTTAGATTTGCATTAGATGCCTACAGCAATAACTTCAGAGTATGGCCTTCACGAAACTAACAGAGAATGCAACCATACAAACGCGTTCTTGTCTATATTGTTTATGCGACATTAATTTTCTTCTCTATGCCCTGCAGAAAGGCATCCCAAGAACAGTTTACATCAGAGGTACCAAGTTTTAAAAGGCTGTTAGAAAAAATGCAGCGTTCTTACATGCATTTGAGGGCGTAGTTGAATTTTGGTGGGTTAATTTGTTCCGATTTTGTTTTAGCAAATATTACAACAGATTACTCCATTTTATCCTAATAAGGTCCATAAGTGATATCACAAAGTGGTATTTAGCCTTTAAAAAAAGCCGTGACGCAGGTTAGCTCTGTTTTTCACGTGCTGTCAATTTATTGTTTTTACCGTAGTTTAAAACTATTGGTCAATTTGAATTCAGTCTTGTAAACAAAAAAGATGTTTTTCTAATGTAATTCCAGAAGACACATTTCCAAAATCTGATTTAAACCCTTATGCCAACGTACTTGGCGCCAATTGCTCGACGTACGAATGAACAAAACATTATTGATTAAAATTAAATTCAATGCAAATACACTGATGGTTTACGACCTCATTCTGCTGCTCTTCGAAGCATAGTTGTAGCACCCGGACTAATCCTTCTAGTGTAAAGCGTAGGTGGAACTGACTGTTACAATAGATTTTTGCGCGAGATGTGAGGTGTTGCGTATCTACTCATTATATTTCTTGTTTAATGCATTTAAGTTCATTCATGATATTTTAATTAAGGCGCTTGGCATGTGTTGCTATATGGAAATCGCTCGTTTTCCATTAATGGAGTGCGGAAGAAAACAGCTCCTCCTATGGAAAAAGATAGATTTTTCTTTGTGCTACGGGTAAAAAAATTAATTATAGTCGAAACGCCTAAAGCGCGCTGTGAAGATAGTGCTAAATCCCTACAATAGTACGCGTTGTCAGCATCAAATTATACGCAGACATTTTCATGGGTGGAAATTCCCATTTCGTCGGTTGAAAAATGCTTAATTCAATACTACCCTGTGGGTGTTTTCAGTGCCTACAATGTTCTCAAATTATTAGGTTGAAGCCGACTTATATTATATTTTCACCTTGAGCAGCAGAATCGTCTGAAATGATCGTTTTTGTCGTGTTTATGTAAGTGGGCCTTAAGGCTGTATTCGAAAGGTACCGCAATTACAGGGATATTTCCAGCGCCATGAATATTAGTATTCATTTCAATACTCGGTCGAATAAACTATCCCACATAAGTAAAAACACTAAGATATGCAAGATATGTTCACAAACGTTGTATTAAAAAATATAGTATAACAGTTGTATTTTATACTGGACAGCCGATGGCGAAGTGTAAATACCGGAGTATCACTGCTAAAATTATAGAGAGTTTTTTATTTTTGATTTCCATGCTACTCGGCATAGCGAGGTTACTACTATGGCAAGCGTTAAAAACATTTATAGTTTTCGAAAACTAGTGCACTGATAACGAATCAATTTCCATATAAATTTCAATATCCTTATAGCTACCTTAATGTTCTGGAAGTAACGATCATTTTTGGCTATCATTGAAAATATATTGAAGCTTCATATCATTCGCAGAGATTTTGTCTTCTATGACAGTTAATAAATACCTTTCATTCGCATATGGAAAAACTAGTTTTGTTCAGCCCATCAGGTGGCATTGAACAAAGTTGAGTAGTTTATGTATGAGGTATTAATCTTTTTACATGGCGCTAGTTCGTGTATTATTGGTCTGCAACACAAAAGGTAACGTTTAAAGAATACTTTTTGCCGAGGTCTTTATCATGAAATATTAGGGAAACCATTGAAGCTTCCTATATATGTACTTCATTTGCTTTGAAGGCTTTAATCTCTTGTAAATTGGTGTGGTCTACCACAAGGTTAGGCAGATACACCCTCGTTTTTCTATTTTTCTGTGCTTTGCGTGCGGCCAAGTAGCCGCATTGTTGTTTTTTAAAATGTGCGTGGACGCTAAGCAACCTATAGATTGTTCATTCAGGCTAAAGACTAGTGTCTGGGATTTTTTCTAGTAAAGGATAAGAAACAAGTAACAACTGATGATTTACTTAACATGATAGTCGTATTGCACCGATTTCCTCTTGAAAATGAAGAAAATTCTAAACGACAGTTACTGCAGTTGTAAAAAAGTGTGGGGAACGTTAAATGTGTCTATTTCTGACATGAGTTCGTGCCTGCGATTTTAGTGTAATAACAACAGATAACAAGCAAATAATTGAAGCTTTATGTTACTAGTCATACTTGTCATAGTTGTTCTCATCATAAATAATTTTAACGAACACATGAAGAAACCTGTCAGATTTCTTTCAGCATTACTGGCAATCACGCTGCTGTTTCTGCTTCTGTTTGTATGACTGTACATATTACCGCCGATGGCATTATCCGCAATTATATATTTGCCGCAATTACGCGACAATGCACCGGACAATGGGCTCTTTTCTAAATTCTTCGTTTTTAGTCGGCGGCCGCCATTACGTGGGGATTCCGCGCGTTTTTCCGCAGGAATCCACCCGAAAGAAACACAATGCGAACGGTGTCATGTCGTCAGAGCCATTGCCGACTGAGATATATTGTCGAGCCATAAGCGAATTCGCCAAATTGGAACTGGAGCGAAACAATACGGTTATATGGCAATGGAGCTTTTCGCCATCATAGTAAACCTATACACTAAAAGACAGGTTGTGTTGTACAGTAACTATACCAAACTTCACCGTAATAAGAAGGTTCCATTATTATATAAAAACGAAGAAAAAGTTGTGAGGCCTGGACACCGATCCATCCAGTCGCTGTTTCCCAGCGTTTGCACCCCACACCCTGATGTATAGTGCGTTCTGCGTAGACGGAGGGCATCGACGGTGTCGCTATTTTCATGCTTCCTGATAATTTCTTGTCCACGCACCGGCATGTGGTATGTTTTCACAGCGTCTTCCTCATCTTCAGCAATCAATGATTATAAGTAGCAAACTGCCATTGTAACAAAGCTGGTTAGGAAGCTGGCTGACGGGCTTCTGATACTTGGTCCAATGCTCCTTCTTCTAGGCAATGCTCAGCTCGGAACGATCCGAGAGCTGAAGAAAGATATCTTTTTTTGCTGATGGTCGACGAGGAGGACTATGCTATTAGGCTTATTAGCTTAATATCTTGCGTATGCCTGAGAAATCCGTCATCCCTAATTATTCTTCTCCTTCTTCAAGCGCCTTCTCCGGGTCGAAGTTGGCGACCATCATGGCTCTTAACTTTGGAAGCGGCTACTTTAAAAAGTTGGTTCGGAGTTCATCCGAACCACTCACCAAATCATGGCTTATCGGTATATTTTCTAGAGCAAAGAGCAGCGTATTCCTTATCCCACCTAAGGATGACTATAACTAACAGACTAACAGTGTGGTCTGGCCAAAGCCCGTGAAGCTGCCTGAGTTGCTACCGATACTTGGTCCTTAGTGAAGGTTATTTACTATGCTCATATTACCAATTGATGCACGGTTTTTCGCTGCTGAATAGATCTGAGCGCCAGTGCAAATGAGACCAATTTTTGTCTAAATCTTGAACTGCTTATGGTAGTAGGATCTGAATACATTCTGTTTTTGGGCCAGCAAGAATCTCTGGATACGTTTATCGAAAGGTTCCTGCTGATACTTGACGCAGAAAACAAGGATGTCATGCTGAAACTAGGCTGAGTTCGGCCGCGCGCACGTTGTAAGGCAGACGAAAACTAGTCATATTCTACATTGTCTAGATGGTGAAACTCTGATTATTGTATGCAGTCTTTAACACCTGCATTGATTCGTACTGACACAAGAAATGAAACTGGATGTCTCAAGATCCAAACCGCACTCACAGTTTGGAAGGCTGATGAAAAATGGTTCCGAAGAACGTTCCTTACTGAAATGCGTAGGTTCATTTCAAACAAAATACGGTTATTATCTTATCATTCGGTCTTATTATTCCAATACGGTTTTTGTTAGCTAATTAAGCAATTCATATACCCGAAGAGCTCAACTATAAAAAGGTTGTACCGATTCTTCGAAGCATTTCTTCTAAACGAGAACAATTAAAAGACCTCCACATCCAATTTTGGCACTTGGTACTGCGCATATTCAATACATTTATTCATTTAAGAAATAGCCAGACAACCACCCGCTGATATGTGGATCATCAATATGCACCACGAGTTTTGGGGATTAGATCAGGCAGAAAAAGGATATCTGATTCAAAATACAGCACAATCGTATTGTGGGAATATTCATGTTAGTTTTTGTTTATTCTTCTTGCAATCAATGTCAAATTCTTGTCTGTAGAGTACAATGTAACGACAATATTCTCAGCGTGGTGTGGCCGTTACCTTAAGTAAAGTATTTATCCGAGTATTCAAAGTTTAAATATAATTTTCATTAGAAAGAATTTGGAAATGAAGAGCAATAATGGAACAAACTTATTAAACTACTGTATTGTCATCGGTCCTTGATAAGTGAGCAACATTTAAAATTAATCTGGTGTTTTGGAGTAGGTGAAAATGGCATTAAAAACATACATACATACATGTGTAGCTAATTTAAAGCGTGTTACAATAGTGCAACAATTTCGTTTTGTTCAAAATTTTAATGCAGTTCAAAACCTGATGAGCATTCATCATTAGCAATTATTATATATAACTATGATATAATACTTTTAAAATATGTTGCAACATGCATACTCGTCACTTCATATGTATATATTGTAGAAAGATAACAATTATATTACGGTTCGCGACTTTGACCCCGTAGATATTATGAACATTGCACGCCTACATAGCACGTTACGCATATAGTGTATACGAGGCTTAAGAATGTGAAATTTCGATTCTGACCAAACGTGGCCTACAATTTGCACTGTACATCTGAATAAATATCAGCGGTTCGGACAGGCTAAGGACTTAATAAGAAAAAAAGGCCATATATTTAATATCGACTGTAAGCGCATTTTCGGCTCTCTTTGTCCTGATGAACTTTGCTTTTTATGCGAGGCCGGCATTGCGAGAGCTAATCAACGCCAACCAATAAACTTGCTTTAAGCAGGTATAATTATTGTAGGAAACGTGGCAGCCGCAGCGCCGGCCGTGTCAAGATTTCGCAACAGATGCGGACTGAGCGGCTCTTATTTATTTGATTTGGAGAAAAGCTGGATAATGAACCCCTGATGTTCAGAACTACTGCTGTATAAGCCAGATTACACCTAGAATATGCATTACTATCGAAAACAAGATTTTATGACTAGGTAAAAACTATTTATGCTTCAACTGACCATGCGGCTTCTACTTTACATTTAGACAAAAGTGTTGTCGTGTTGCTTAACGCTTTACTTTGTATGCAACGGAATCTGTTCCGGAATAAAGATTTGTACTGTACTTGTCAGAACAGAAGTGAAACAAATTGGTCCACTATAGAAAAAATTACACCTTAAAATGCAATACAACTTTATGAAAAATAATTTAAATCGTTTAAACTTGCTTAAACATGTGGTGTCAAACATTTAAGATGATAGAATGTCTTTCACGAAACAAAAACATGAGTTTTACCTCATGCGTCTATAGTAAAAATAGTTAAAAGCGAGATCGAATATAATCGTATTTCTTCATAAGCAGATTCTCCTTGATAAATAATTACTTGCTTTCTCCGCAAGGTGGAGTCTGATACATAATTCGCATTTAGATATCCGAAAAAGAAGACCCAGTGAACCAACTGGGTAGTTCAGTTGGTTAGAGAGTCCGACCGGCAATCAGAAGATGCGTGGATCGAATCCCGCACTGGGTCTTCTTTTCCGGATTTCAAAATGCGAATTATGTATCAGATTCTCCTTGTGTAATCTGTGAAATGCATGTCAGACAATTTGAAACTGCCTATAAGGCGGAATTTGCTCTCAAGTATCTTGTGAATAATCAGGTATCTGTTTCATAGATTAAACAAGAAACCTGAAGATAGTTTGACGGTAAAATATACCGTCGTATTGGGAACATTCAATTTTGTTTTATATGATTAATCGGTATACTATATTTAGCCCATTTAATTTTGATTAAATTTTTCTATTTTCATTAGTAACGCGGAAGTGTTAGCGAGGTTTGCCTGAAACATTATTCCAACTCATTTTGTGGAAAACCAGTATCAAATATACAAAAGATATTTGGTGAAGGTATGATCCATTTTTTAGGTTGTTTCCAACAAAGAGTACAGTGTGATATAGTTGTATATGAATATTTGCAGCCATAGGATCTCTCTCGATTATATTTGAGACATTTTTTTTTGGATAGACACTTTGATTGGGGTGAAAACTGGTGTAGCGAGACCATTTTCATATGCGGATTAATCAGAAAGTTTTCCTTGTATTGATGTTTCCACGGATTTATTGATGAGGTATAGTGGTTTAATTGGTAGAGCTGAACACTGTTGTTTCTTAAAATAAAAACAGAACAAGAATTCGCCTGTCAAGTTACCCCAGAGCTACTGCGTACTGATGTATAGATGGATATTTATATCCTTTTAATTGCCAAAATTATCTCTGAACCAGTTTACATTACGCCACACAACAACGGGCATACAATAGTATCCAACAGACTCAGAAATAAAACCCGAGCGGACATATTATTGAAGATGTATATCTTTTTGTTTGTTCAACAGTACAAACAAACCGACTTGACGGTTAACTCGACGAAAATTAAGGTAAATGTACAGAACTGGATTCTTTGGGCCCGGCGATAATCTCGTTGTCTGCCCAGGAATTTTTAATTAACTCTGCTTCGAAATGAGACAACACTGCGGACGCATAGCACTTATTTTAAAAGCTGTACGATATTAAGTATTAAAATACCTGTTAAAGAATACAGTGAAAATGTTCCGAGCTTTAAAAGGTGCATGCCACCATTAACGCTTTTAGAGGACGTGGAATAACGTTTGATAATTTTTTTATGGGTTTGGATGTATAACGAGTGAAGGATACCCCAGAAAATATCAAAAGTATAATAATTCAATTGAAAACGTAGTAATGGATTATCATGGTGTTTTTTCAGAAATTTGATCAATCCATAAGATCAAAAGGTGCTTAGTTTAATAGTGCCGAATCACACGATCTTGATGAACACTATCTGTAGGAACTATCCATAGTCATTATTTCTAATTCTTGACAATATTTTTTATCAGAAAAAATAAACAAAATATGAAAAGATAAAATCCCTTTTTTCAAATAAAGGCCAATTTTTTTAATAATTTGATCTATGACGCCTACCCTTTGGCTTTCTAAACGATTCCTGTAAAAATAAGTCCAGCGAAGTTTCCCATGCTCTAATAAACATTCATTCTAAGTATAAGAAAAGATAAATATTTTTGTTGTTTGAAACTTGTAGACAAGGTGGATTCATGAAAAGTTTGATTTCGGACTTCCATTGTCTATAAAATTTTGAGTATCACGACGTTTCGATTGATGTGCTATCTTCAATCGTCTTCAGGTGAACTGGCGAACACGTTCCTTTCATGCCTATTTATACCCCGTCCGGTGACGTGTCGTTGTGCGCGGTCTGTTCTGATTGGCTCCCGATGCGCGGTATTCCGGTCTGCTGACGTGGCTGTTTATCGGTCATTGTTTGTTGTCTGGTCCAGTTGTAGTCTATTGATCTTTTTTATGAGTGGCTGCCAGATTGGTTTAATGTCTACGCTGGGTTTGCTGTACACTTTGCTGTTGTTGGTGATGAATGCCGCCTCCTTGAATTTCCTTCGATACCAATGCGGTTCCTTGGCAATAACCTTAGCGTCGTTCCAAGCTATTTTATGGTGCTCCGTCCATGCGTGGTCAGCTATTCCAGATTTTCCTGTCTCTGCTCGATGGGTGTTGAGACGATGTTCTTTGATTCTTACTTCCAGTGTCCTTTTTGTTTCTCCGACATAGATTTTACCACATTGACATGGTATCTGGTAGATGTAGTCCTTTGTCTCTTGAGATTCATTCCTGGGCTTAGTTTTTGTTAGGATACTTCTGAGGGTGGCAGTCCTAGAGAATCTCGTTTGGATCTTGTATCGCTGACCTATTCTTTTGATTCCATCTGATGTTCCTTTGACGTAAGGCAGAATGAGTAAATGCTGCGATTCTCCGTGTTTAATTCTTATAAATATTCTAATAAATATTTTTATTGGAAACTTAAAAGTCCTTACATGTCCGATAATGATACTATTTATCATTTTATTAATTGATGTACAGGTAAACAACTCATCTAGTCCGAAAATTAATGATAACTGGGAAACCGGTCAGTTTGAATCGATATATCAATTAAGTAGCTGTCTTGAGATACATTGCTTGCATTTTTCTTACCTTAGACGATTGTCATTTGTCTAGAGTACAATTAAACGGGCAAGGTAGTAACTAAAACAATTGATACAACGTCAAACGTAACCTTTGTCTCGTTCGCTCAGTAATAAATCATCTTCTTGTATTGTTATCTCGTCAATATGTTGATTAATAGTTTGGATGACGACGATATAATGAGTATAATGGAACCTTTTTTAATGTTAATTTGGTATGCAAAGCCATATTGAAAACGTACATGTAAATGGAAGCATATGAAATTGAAATTTGGAAAACGACTTTCTTGACATTATGGCCGATATGTGGTTCTACTTAATTCATTCTAATATATGGAATTGGTAAGAACCTTAAATTTTGTTCATGCTAGTTAAAATTTTAGTTCATTCAAATATGCGTATTTCATTTTGTTTGACCATTACTCGGAAATTTACAATAGTGGTCATAAGCATACAAAAAGGTGATTTTGAAGGATGGAGCTAACAGGGTTAAACTATCTTGTTTCCACATACCTAAGCAGCCTTAGAAAAGGTGTCGCAGACATTAATAGATATGGCTTTGACAAAAAATTAAAACACTATTTCAAAACCCTTATACAGACTTGAAAATAATTGGAACTGAATTCAGATACAAATTTTGTATTTGATTACAATTTTTGTTTCAATTTTGGCAGCCTTTCACTACGTGAGGGCGTCCACGATCGACCTGGAATTGAGTTACTTGGTGGTCTAGATGTTGATACACTTCTAACTAAATTTACTTTGGATTTATTTCTACAACTACCGAGTCCGTCTACTTGACTCCTTTTTTGCTTGAGTCTTATGAACATGCATTCCTGCAAGTAATTCTTCATTAGTATATTATAATCAAGGACCACGTCAAGCCTCATCACTCTAGCAGTAACTTTTAATCACCTGCTGGTGGAAGATTGAAGCAAACTCTCGTAGCAAAACTAATTCGAAAATATTTGGACCGCACGGCCCCCGATGGTCGGTCACTGTTCTAACTGCTGTCCCTCTCACCTGGAGGTGGCTCCGTTTTTCGGTCTGGGGTCTCTTGATTTACAGCCTCGTTATTAATATTATTTCGAGTGGAAAACGTCTTGACGTCTTTGAAGGATGGTCTATCGGCTATCGCACTGCATCTAATCTAGGACCTCAGGTAGAAACGAATGACGGCGTATTTTTTGGATATGAGTGCCGTTAAAGCATTTTTAATTTGTAGTTATATTCTGTTTGATAGATTATTCGGGACAGGATTCCAGATGGGTTTGAAAACATATGGCACTAAGACAAAAACGTATATCCTAGCTTAGTTAACGTCGACAGAGTGGCATTGATTTGGATTAATTAACTCAAAAATGAAAAGGAGCTAGGCGTTTAAATAGAATAGTACCTATTTATTTAGTAATTTCCAGCCTAAATGAAATAAACCGCATCTGCAACTTGTGCGGCACTTTAAATCGGTGAAATCGTTTTTAAAAGGTGACGAAATCATTCCACCATTTTTTTCATATTTTCTTATCTCGAACATAGATTTAAATCACATATAACCACTAAAACAACTTACCTAATATTTCCGCTATAAAGACCCATTTCGTTTGGACAAAACATCGCGTATTTGAACCTTAACTGTCGCCTTGCCACCTCAACCAACAAAAATAATAACCACAAGGCGCTTTTTTACCCATTAAGATTTACTACGACCCCATGTTCCATTATAAATTCTGCACCAGACATGTTAACACGTCGTGGCAACTATAACAATGCCTATAAATGTGTCTGGTAGAGTTAGGCGGGTACCTAGGGTTTCTTTCCTAACGCATCGTCGTAGTCGCTCAGATTATTGTTGGGATACCTTTGGAGATGCGGGCAAAACTAGGTGCGCATTAGCAGTGACCGATCAATTTTCATTAAGGGGAGGCAGCCGATAACCTGTGACATTTCCTAAACCTCGGTACTGTTTTCCATCGGCAGATTTCAATGTTATCAAATTGGGGCATAAACGCCCCAGACGGTTAACTAAATATATCTAACTTCTCGTACACAATATATTATAAAGAAAAGCAAGCAACTAAAAATGAGTAGTAAAATTCATCCACTAAATACATCTTAACCTAACCTCAACCTGCTTTCTGATTAATTTCAAACGTGAGGAGACAATGGAGGAATAGCCTCCTCTCCGTATGTATAACATTGCCGCTGTTGCCATGTTGCTAGTGCAGAAAAAGCCAGCTACCGCGGTGATCAGTCATAAATACAAAAAGATAGTTGGATGTTACTAGAAATAAGACCATACTCAGTTGAAAATAGGTTCATTTCGGACATAAAAAATAATATAGAAAAACATTTATTTTCTTTCAAAAACTCATGTGGAGTCTGAGCCTTCCTTACCTCCTCTGACGGCCGCCACTGATGCGGATGCAAGAGAGGGGTGATACCGACGATAATTGGCCAATATCAATTCTTTACCAACATAGACTTCAAATAAATAGACATTTATTTAGCACACGAGCTAAATTTCAAATTCAGATGTTCTTTTGATGTCTGTCTCATTTCAAGATACGTCTGCCCAGGTTCGTCGAGAGAGACTCCGGGCACGATGGTATCTCTAGAATCCGGAGCCAGGGTAAATCTGGATTTCAGTTCCCCCTGAAGATCTGGAGTGTAAAGAGAAGCGAACCCCACTGGATATTATACGTAACAATGTGAAAGGTCAACATTTTTGATCATTTCCGGGTCCCCCTCAGACGAACGCTCATCCCCTACCTGAGCCTAGGGGAACATCCCTTTCTCTTGCAAAGTTTGCGCATGCATCTATATAGGTCTCCCTGTATCCTTATCTTTATGTATGTTCGTATGTTTGTCTTATAGACCATCGTCCAACTGAGGCGTGTTGGATGATTTGATTTGGCAGAATGGTATTTGAATAAAATTGGTTACCTCCGAGCAGAAAAATTTTGTTTCGATGCCTGGAAGAATTTGGCCTACCTAAAATGATCAATCTTGGAACCTACAGGCTTAGTGCTTTGATCATAAATCTTGATAATTTTTTTGGAAATTTGGTGTAGTGGTGGATTAAGGAGAGAAAAAGAGGTATAATAAATAATTATAGTTATACCTCAATAGGGTGTAGCCTACAAAATTTCACAAACAACACTCAACCTACTATCTTCCGAGTAATCTGGATCTGGATGTATTTAATGTTTGAAACATCGAATATGTAATATAAATGAATGTATGCTTTAAATTTTTGATTTTATAGATAGGGATTTCATAATGTGTATAATACTTCTATGAAGTACACCAAAGAAATAAACGTGTTGTTTGTTACAAAAAAAACAGCTGCATTTTCATGTGCCGAGGTCTGAAGGCAACGTTCCATTACAGAGTCCATTACACTTTTTCTCTTGGGCATATGTACCGAAGAGAGTGCGCTATACATCACCGTATAATGACAATATCATAATGCGAATCATACCAGGTAATTTAAGAGCGGCCAAGTCGCTCCACCAGATCTGAAGAGGTGAAAGGAGATTGGCTGCATTGCTGCTGAACCAAATTAGTTTTCGAGAAATAAAGGTTGGTGTAGGCCTGAAGGAAATTGCGTTCAACCCGCCTGATTCGAGATATTATATGAGTTCAGGCGGTAAAGGATGGACATAATCAAATTCATCATTCTTGCAGGTTACGTCTACATATCATGAAATAAATAAACAAGCTGACTAAATTTTACTTCACATTTATAAACGACGAAATTATTTTGATCGCAAAATTTTTCGAAATCGACATGATATTTTAATTGTATGTCGTTAAGGTATATGTCACTAATTTCCTATTTGTCGGTTCGCATGTCTGTCAATTTCTGTGTATCTGTCAGGAATTTCATCACTAAATTTTCTCAGTTACTGCTGCATGGATTTTTAGTTTTGTTGGATTGTTGAAGTTACGATGTAGAATCATAGCAAGTGAGATTATTTGTTTTCAGGAATCTATCAATTAGTGGCACAGTAGCTAGAAGAAAAATATCAAATCATGTTCAAGCTTCATTTCTGTGCGTTTGTCCTCCAAGTTTCTGATCATTTTTGGGGGGTCGTCAAAAACGCATGATGTGTTGAAAATCAATATTAGGAAGTGGTAAAATCAATTTTTTGAGGGTTCCATATCTTTAAAATGTACTGAAATTTATTTATGGATGTTTATCGAATTAAGGACTTTATATTATTTGAGTTCAATACGTTTTAAAGGTCAGCTCATGTTCCTGCTGTAATTCTTGCCATCAGGTGGTCCCAGAAATCTCTACATTTACAATTTGGTGTAGTAGAGAGTAATGTGATGTGGGTACAATGTAGATAGGGTTTCTTGGTTTCAAAAAATCCGTACAATAACGTATACATTATCGGTGAAAATCAAATATATCGTTTTCCGATTTTCGTATCCTTAAGAGCAGTCGAAATCATTTTTTTCAGGAATCAAGATTTTAAGCGAATATCGTCGATGCGGTTAAATAAAAAAAAAAAATAAAAAAAAATAAACTATTTTCTTTTCTCAAGTGCTTGAGTTTAGACGTGCTTAGTAATATTTTAGGACCCTAAATATTATCAAAAAAATTAATTCTTGAAATCAAAAACAAAAAAATGCTAGCACAATAAATATACCTTATCAAGCTCAAAATTTTCAGTTATGTGATTAATATATTAAAGCCTCTCAATAATCTCTCACTTGAGGATAAGAGCTGGAATGTAAATTTGAGAATATATAGTGAGTATAACTATTTCTACAATTTCTTAGATCATATCATTGAGGCATTAATTTAATATCATTTTAGCTATACCGAAAAATAAAAAAACTGTAGTGGTGGGTCAAATAACAACTGAATAAAATGGAATTAAATCATGGACTCATTGTTATGACATTTATGTAAATGTGCTTGAGACTCAATTAGAGAAAAAATAAAAGATATATCTGTCCATTTTTTAGGATACAATACATGAAAGAGAAGTCTTATTGTGTTTGGCTTTTAACATAGCCACTCGTGAAACTCTTCGCTCTAGATGCAAAATTTTGATAAAAATTGCTTGTGACATCACAATAGCGTATAAACCATGAAATTTGAATACTGTAATTTGGACAGAGATTGTAAATTGAGAATTAAGCAAATCGGGATGATAGGAGATGTTTGCTGCTATAGACTGTATCTTTCATCTGAATTCTGATTTCAATTTATGAAACAGTCATTACTTATTCGTTCCTGATTTACTTGGTTCCATTTATATCATTGATTATGTAAATGGCATAACGCTTCAGCAGACAAAAATTGAATGGTTGTTTAACAAGTTAGTGAAAAGCAAAAAGTACATAATAATATGTAATTTTCAAGCTGGGTAGGGAAGACTAAAGGTATATAGTTACTTGATACATGAGAAATTACTTCCTGATTCCATGTTGAATGTTTATAATTGATATGAAGCTTAAAATATCATACTTGTATTTGATTTGGTTATACGAATTTCATATATTTTTATATTCAGCTATGAAGAACTATTTTTTGGATAGACTTGGCTCAGACAACCTTAGTTGAACATTTACGAGCATCGTTATAAAATTTAATGTAAATTTCAATAAATATTCAGTCATCTGTTGCAATGTTGATGATAATTATTATTACCATGTTAAACTCAGGTGTTGTAGAGTGGAGCTCCGAAAACATTTTTATAGCTTTTCACAAAGCTTTATAGGCTGAATGTAAGGCGCCTACTATCCAGGAGCAAAATCTGAAATCTAGTAAAATTTTCAGGAATATCACTCCAAATGTGCGAATTCAAAACGTGTCTTATCAAAACATGATTATCAAACTAAGAGAATGTCTCACAGTTCAAGTGGTTTACATCGATAACAAAAATAGTTTTCTTCAAGACATACGTAACTGAAGCTCACCCTATAGAAAAATAATTAAATCCCGCCTTTTTTTCGGTATTTACTGGAAGAAAAGGAAACAATTTCTACCTTTTACCTGCCTCATTGTCCATTTAAACCCCCGTTGTGACCGTAAGGGTCCATTATTCATTAGAAAAAAGCAAGCAAGCCATGAAAAACAAAATGTAAATCCTGTGGAACAAAGCATGGCCCATGGGAAAATAACAAAAATGATGCCGCCCCATAGATCGTCTGTCAGTTGTTAATTACAGATTGGTGGTTGGCTAATGGTGGTGCAAGTCAGGAATCGGCACCACAATATGGCATTAGGTGGTATCTGGTGCGTTAGATGGGTGGAAAATGTTAGGCTTTGATTTCGGGTCATAAATATAATTTATTGCTCTCATTTATATGAAAAAGTTTGACTCCTCATATAGTCCCATTATAACAAGGATAGCGCATTTCAAGGTCAAAGTGAAGAAAACTAAACAGCTCCACAAACATTTCGTTATCATACTGCCTACAATATAATCTATGTATTTTCAAGTTCAAAATGAAAACACCCGCTAAAGTGGAGACAGTCATAGCAAAGTCAATTTAAGGTCGTAAGCCCGTAAAGGCAGATAGCACTTCAGGACAATTTTGGAGCGGATATGTTTCAGTTCTAAGACCTTCTTCCTGTACCATTTCAACTTGAATAACATTGAACCTAATCTAAATATATAATAGATATGATAGTCCTTGTAACTTTTCTCATTTGGAACTTGGAATCACGTTGACCATGACGTATTAGTGGGGCTGTGCTACTATGACAATCAAACTTTTTGAATGTACTTATATTCATAGCTAAAAATGGTTACTATGCAAAAGCGCCTGCCTTATATCAATGTTTTGATATTTTAATATTGAATCTTGTGAACTCCAAAAACAGAAAGATGTATAGTTTTTACTGTAAATTAAATTAAATACTGTCTTCTCTGGTATCATAACTAACTATATACATATAATAACTATAACCTATTTAATTAGGTTAACAATGAACATGCGGCTCAGATTATATTCTTTTTCAAATTCGCGAATAATGCAGGTCATCTGGGGTAATTATTTCGGTCAAATCGGCCAGTAATCTTTTCTTTTAAGCCAAGGATGCTTCAAGGTGCGTGGGAACTGCAAAGCTGCTTGTAGCACGTACAATATGAGTTTCCATTCCCATTCATTGTACCTCTTAAATTATTCCTCTGTAACCAGTTATCACGCAACTTGGAAATACTAGTAATATATGCTGTTAATTTCAGACAAATTATTTTTCGAAATTGAAACGCCTCTCTGATATTTTGTTGTTTAAAAATAAGTTAAGTCACTCCCTGTTTCTTCCTAGGCATTCAAACTAGTCACATAGAAACAACTCTTTGTTTTTCCGGTCAATAGAAGAGAGCCAATATATATCTATCTGCATGTGACAAAATATAGTTTTATGTATTTTAAATACACATTATTGTTATTATTCTAAATAAGAAGATATTTTCAATCTTCAGTAAACTTAATTGGTAGCTCAAAATCAATGTTCTGTAACATAGCGAAAGCTTTATATAATCTTAGTAAATATTGTCATAACGAGATTCGTGTAAAGATGCTTCGTGTCTAGTTAAAATATATATGAATCCAAATTTGTATAATATAAATCACTTCAGCTGCTAAAACGATATTTATTATCTATGTTTGATTGCTTTGATTGACATAATGAAGTTTTCAGTCCCGAATCCCTCTTAGGGAGATCTATTAAGGTATATATCTTGTATATACAGATTACAACAATTCCAACATGTGCTCTCGAAAATACCCCGATTCCCGAATCAATTGACGTATATTGTTGACAAACAAAAATCAGTGGTTTCCTTGAATCCAGCTGATTTATACGATGGTATGGCGCCATTTTATGACCATGCGCCATCAATATTAATCAGTAAAGACTTTCAATGGTTGTATACTAATTCGCGGATTGATCTCCGTTCTCGTGTACGCGTCTGCCCATTAGATCTACTTGCTTCTCCATATTTGGCGTGCCCCGCAAGGCCGGAACAATCTGGTGATTATTTCCAATTACATTGCGATTTAAATTTGAGATCAGACTAATATATGGCGGTTGCCTGTCAAGCTGTAGTTGTAGTATTTATATTAATTTTTTATTTATATATGCAAACCTAGAGATAAAAATAGAGCAATTCCTAACCCAGTTTTTGATGCTTTTGGGATAATCATAAGAGCAGAGGATTTTTCATTAGTTGGCAGACGTTCCGGTATTTATTTTATGTCTTCTTCTTTACTACTTCTTTACAAAAAAAACTAGAAATCTGGAGAAATGAATCTAGTTATAAACATATCGACAGTTCAACTTCAAAAAAATATAACCTAATAAAAGGAACATCCGAAAAATAGAAACAATGATAAAATGTAATTTTCTATAGATGACCTCTTCCGAAAGCTTATCGTGCTCCAGAAGGAGGTCCGAGAGGATAAATGTCAAAAAATCAACACATATCAATTAAACATACAAAACATTATAAAGAAACAATAGTAAGCAAATTTGACTGCAAACCATACAGCATACAGCAATGATCTAGTGTACATATTAACCCATGAAAAAATACACGAAACATTTACTCAAACTAAAATTTAATCTATTCATGACTACACCACATATATAGATATAATCTAATTACAATTGTCTATTTTCATGATTTAATACGCCAGCAAGTACACCAGCAGAATATACTTGAAATTTTATTTTAGCAGATATATTTTTTTCATTGTTATGTATGTTGGCTATGGTTGGAAAACTCGGCTTGTCAATTTTTATTAAATATATACCTACATTATCGTAAATGAGTGGTAATTTGAGAAACAACTAATATACACATATGGTTGTAACGTTCTCAAACCACTAATTTATTTCAAGTAATAACCCAACAACTTCGACTTAAGACTCATCACAGCTCGATGTTCCAGTATATACAAAATCTCCCATCTCGGAAATTCCATAACCAAAAAGATCTAGACGATAAACGTTAACAGTTTTCTACTATCGGCCGCCGAGCTATACTGACAACTCTAGGTAATGGACGAAACATTTATGTCTATAGCTGGTCAGATCTATAGTGGAGAATATAATATACACTCACCCTTTATTTCTTTATTCATCGATTACAAAACATGACTTATTCGCAAGTAATATGGACGAAGAGGTTTGTTCCCCCAAACCAGTTTCAACCTATGATGAAAAAGTATGTAAAACAGACACAAAAGTTGTACAACAACATCGATATCCGTTTCCCAGGTCGAAACATCCTAATTTCTGTGTTGAGGAGCCGACACGTCGAAGAAACGCTAATGTCTGCCCGTCCTTCCGATAACAGCGATAAGAGATATACACGGCTAATGGACCAATCATGTAAAAATGATTGCTTGCCATTTAAATATTTGAACGGGAATTTCACAGATTCAGATATAAAACCGACATATCGACCAACAGACTGGTTATATATGTGGCTTTTAGTTGTTGATCTATCAATCACCATAAAATTGGTTGACAGTTCATGTTTGTATAGACGGTCCTGTTTTGCTGATATCTCTCCGTGACTTTTGATAGAGCTTACCATGAAATAAATAATCATTGGTCGTTGTTGTACAGGTAGAATTTGACAGTAATTATAGTTATTCAGTCTCTATGATACGTTAGATATTTTACGTGCGTTCACAACCTAAGAATGATAGTGCATATTAATTAAAAGCGATTAATACCTCTTTACTCTTGAACATATATACAGTAGTGTACCTCGTACACTGAGCACTGGAAAAAACATTGAACTGGTCTTGCTGTAAATTCTATCAACAATAATTGACTGAACTGTTTCGAAGTTATTAACAAAAATACTCCTTGCTTCTAAATCCAGGTGATTATCGAACAAAAAATTACATCAAATGACGTGACTGTGGAAGCAAAAATTACATCCAATGTAAATTGAACGTTTTTTTTTTAAATATATCAGATCAGTACAAACATCTATGATTTTTTTCTATTCTAATGAAGTTTAGAGATTTTTCAAACATTTTGAGCACCTAGATTAGTTTCTGATGGAGGGTAATCTAGTCATGAAAATTGGTGCAGCGTTACTGAGACTACGTAGTGCCAATGAGCAACGGAAATCAGTGACGTAGATTAAAAAAAAACGTATATCCCTAATGAGGTGGTTTTCAAGATCACAGTACTTGAACGTGAGAATCAATAGTGGGGGAAAAGGGGGCGGGCAGTGTGAAAGATATAGAGAAATGAGGGAATAAATCGAGAAAAAAAGTTAAACCTCATTATAAAATCAAATAATTATATGAGAGCAACAGAATTAAACTACTTAACATAACCTTTTTAAGCAATTTATTTTTTAGAAAGCTTTTTGTTTCAAACCAACTGCTCTGGAGGCTACTACAATTTATTTTGAATGGTGAATTGACTAAAATAAAAATCAAAACCATTAACTCGCATGGTAAGCTGTTTCATTAATACCATTCAATCATCTCGCATCGACCGGGAGCAAAAACTGGGTTATTTTTGTTATATCGTTACGAAACTATACTAAACGTATAATTCCCTAAACTCTAAATTATACCTCAGCTAACCTTCGAAACTATTCAGATTCTACTGACCTTCCCTTCCCTCCCCCTGATGCCCCAACACTCACCGGAGAACTACCTATTACATCCTAGATCAGAGATAAAATGGAAGAACAAGAAATTAAATGTTAGCAATTAACCGACATCGTTTTCGAAGATGGATTTTTTTAGGAGCAGGTTTGGGTTCTGACAGTTGGAATGTGACGTTGACGACCACATAGTGAGTGGTAGGAACCGAATGGTTTTTGTGAAATTGTGAGAATATTGGTCATAATGATGCCATTTTCATTCAAAAGGGGTGGAACTACTTCTTTCACAGTTTTTGTTTAAAATAGGGTGTCCTTTTCTATTATTTTCATTTACCATCCGTCTCTCACATGCGATGTCTGTGTCAAATTTTGATTTTTCGAAACACCTACAATTGGCAGGTATATGCGTGTAGTTTAGACGTAGTAGGAATATATTAGTGTCTTAGTAAAATAAATACATGTGTGTCAAATACACACGAGTGTAAAAACAAGCTTAGCTTACCTACAACTAGGCTGTTGATTACGAAATGGTTAGCTTGATAGATTGGTAAGGTTGACGACCACTGCTCTGAGCCATCTAGTTACTTGCATATCATGTGTGCGTTGATCGGAGTGAGGCAATGTCCGCGAAAAAAAGACGCGAAGATTGAACCTAGTACTACTGTCGAATATTGGTTAGTCACCATAGGTAGCTTAGAGGTCACAGTGTTTTACCTTGCTTGGACATAATTTTAATTGCTTATGAATTATGTAAAACATATTAACGTATGTAGCTCCACATACTACAATATGTATATGGAACAGTTCCCGCGCAAAACCAGTAAGCATTTTCTTATCTGAAACGCAGATTGGGATTTCTGTTGCTTTGTTTATTCTCACGAGCACGTAGCATGTGAAATTGCTAGAGTTATTTGATTACACGTTAGATATTTTGTGAAACTGAACTGTGTGGCGTATCAAGGAAATGTGCGCCTATTCAGCTCATGGATTCTGTGATTCTCTGTTCTTGACATCCCATAATACAGGATTGTCTTTATGGCTTACATATAGTCATTTATGGTCATGTCATTATTAGGTTCCTTTGAAAGCAAATTGCAAAGAGGCCTGAAACACTGGTTGCTCTCAACATCTCGGAAGCAATCTTACTATTTCTGTAAAAACAAAATCTTCTTCAAATATTGAAATATCAGATACACTATACTACATACTTTCCAATATATGTAGACATCGCCTGCTATAGACTTCTATGATTCAAGTCTAACCTAGACACTCATCAGTACAGCTTGGCTGTTGGTTTTTGATGTTATTCTTCTTCTCAATGTTGGATATCCAAAGTCCAATAAATTCTGACGGATATTCAAAAAACCTACCAAATTCCCGTTAGCTTGCATTCAACTGTTTTTCTTGTATGATTCGTTTACATTATGAATACATACGAAATTTCATGATCTATCAGTACAATCGGTATGTCAGGATGTGAATAAACATGATCAAAATCACGATTGTGGTGTGGAGACAAACCTGACAGCAATTGCTTCTATTAAAACATCTGGTCAACTTTTTACGCTGCAATATATCCCGTCCATGTATAATTGATTTGAAAATATATATTTTGGTGATTATATCTGCACGGTTTGATATATGTGGCAGGTGTTTTTGTGAGGTTTGCGCCAGACCAGTTATTTAGAAACACGTTTGTTGGTTACTAACTTGTTAACGCTGCGAGAGTGAAGAGGGTCTCCAAATATCGATCTTCAATAACAGAAAAAATTGATAGAACTGGCATTGATGAAAACGTGGAAACATGATTGATGGATTTGTTTCAGCTTTTAATGCAACTAACTGATCAGATTATATGTATGGTGTATAGGTGATAAGAAAGTGTTATTTCATAGCCCAGTGCAAGTAAATACTCCATTGTTCAGTATGATACTAAAGCTTCAAGGGCAAAATATGCCATTTTATTTTTCATCTTTTATATTTAAGGAAAGAAAAGGATTTTTGGAGGTACCCATAATAATGCCTTTGGCTTGCCGTTATTTTTTACCAAATTTTACGAATCACAAGGTCTAGGCAATAGGTGTGAAAATTATGAATTTTCTAGATTCGATCAATAAGGCCTGATTTTCTATTATATGGGTTATGAATTTGCATTAAAATTTATAAAAAAAATTATATCTCGGTGATAAGTCCACAACAATTTTATACAAATATATCATTTTCAAACCCCATAATAATTTTATATATTTTTTTGCTTCAGAATATGTAATAAACTTTCAACCTTGTATAAAGCTTACCTAAAAGTACCAATGAAAGTTGCAAGTCTGTGTAATAAATAGTTTTTACGTGATATCGATTCTACGGTTTGGTGTACCTATAAATGGAATAACTATCATCACCACACCATATCATTCACTTTAATGAATTTATATTATATCAGCCATTTCAAAATGTTACCTGAAATAGAATGGAGTTTAATTAAATATTGTATGTCTTTTTGATAAATTCTTGATATAACCAATAACAGTGCATACAATTCTATACTGTTGGTACATTCTGCAAGAGATTAGGCACCTGTCATCGCTAATAAGTTGATAGATTGATCGGTAATAACATTTTCATCCCCTGGATGTTGGTATGCTATTCAGATCAGTTGATTATTTGATATAATTGATAATAATATAAAATTAGTGACGTTCTCTTGAATTGAACTTCGGTCAACACAAATTCAAATCAATTTTGAATTATAGTGTTCTAATATGCAACTTATTCAAAGCACTTGTCAAGAATCCTTGATTTTTTTGATATACAAAGCATTGCACCTGTCTATCCATTGTCAAAGATATGCTTCATATTGAATACAATGATTAGGGCATGATGGTCAGTGAATATATGCCATATGATGATATGTTTTTATGAAGTGCAAAAAAATTTTATATTAGACTTTGAGCCTTGTAATTGGAGCTACGTGTAAGCTAATATATAAATAAACTTATTCATTAATTTGTCAAGCAAGCACTTTATTTGAATGTATTTTTTTCTTTCATATAACTAATGGGTGCATTACATTAAAAGATTAATGTTGAAAACCGTGTTATACATGAAAGCAGTACCACGTTACTAGTCCGTCCCTGCATATCCCACCTGTACTCTGGTCAGGTAAACTAAGCTCTTCGTTTCTCTATGTTTCAGCAGTATGGGTACGCCGCCAGTCAGTCGTTCGCATGTTGTCGCGCGGTACGGCCTTCGAGACGACGCTGAAGACCCCGCGAGCAGTACCGCCGCTGCCATCATGGTGGTTCCGAGAAGTGCGACTACGGAGATGTGACCCGCCCCCGGGGGCGGCTGTGCGAGATGCTGCTCAGGTGGTACTACGCTAGAATGGTGCTGCTGACGATGGCACTGGGGGTGGCCGGCGGGGGTGGAGGCAAAGGACACCGCAGGCAGTACTCGTCCGTTGGCGGTGGTACCTCCGCCATGGTGCACCAGCTGCATAGGGCCCGGCTGATCACTGCTCAGCAGCAACAGGAAAAGGAGAACGAATTTTTGAATAAGGGGAAGAGTAAGTGTGCTAGTGATGTGATTTGGTAGTATTAGGTGTTTGTGTAGCTTGCGGATATGGGGTGGATATATGTAAAATGTCAGAGTGATGGTAAGACATAATTATTATGAAGAACATTAATAAAGTGGCTCACATTTCATTCAAAAGATATTTGATTCAGGTAAAGATTTTAGTGCCAAACAGAAGCTTGCATTGCCGTCATCCTTTGCTATTCGATAGTGCGAGACAAGTCAAATACTTCAGCATTATTGTTTTTACGCCGTACGCTTCATATAACAGCCTCCTTGTCGATATATGATATCACAGTTTCCTTCCATCCTCATACTGTTTCATAAATAGTTTTTTTGCCTTCTTCCCCTCTTCTTCGATGAAGTCCATGTTCCTCCATTAGCAAATGGATTTGAAAACCTTCAAATAAGCCCGTTGATGCTTCGACCGTTTTGCCTCAGAAATTATACTTTGAATCAACTACTGTTCCGGTTTATTAATGGTCCGAACTTCCAGTAGTTGTTCACACTTGGATAAATCAGGTATACATGCATTTCAAATCTTGTTGACATCTAACGAATTAAAACTGTTGAAGCATAACTCAATTACATTTACTAAAGTTAAAAGGATTAATTTTTTCCGTACCAATACCTTATATCATTTTCTGTAAGATAAATTACTGACATGGCCACTATTTTTCTGTCAGCTAAAAGGTTTTCGCTTTTGTTTTCGATGCATATTCTCATGCCACTGGATATCGTATCCCCAGCGTGAGATCCGTCCGAGTAGAAGACTGTCAGGTGGGATTCTATCTCACCTCTCATCCATTCTTTTCTAGCAGGACTGATCAGTGACTATCCTTTACCTAGGCCAAAATGCTCTGTGAGGCTATTTCAATTCTCCGTCTTTTGGTGTGCTATGAATATCGCGTTTCGTGATACCCACAAACCCTCATCTTGCATTCTACGGTAAGCCGCTTTCTGCTTTATATTCTTCTCATAGCAGCTGCTATCCTAAATGATACCAGCTCTTGAATATTGACCAGCATGCGGAAAACGCTAGTCTTCTCCACTCTAAGCTACCAGATCAACCATCTATACTGTATTCTTGCCTTATTCACCATCATCTCTGACAGCCAATGCAAGGATCCTTGATTAAGTCTGAAGGCTCTACCGATTAAATGGTGCAGGTACCATATGGTATCAATCAACTTTTTTCCAAAGATAATCAAGATATATTGGATAAATTCAAGGCCTGATTCATAGTAATAATTTTAGAATTAGTCTTACATTAGGAACATCTTGCTTGTCGACAAAATAAATTTGAATATAAAAAATTGCGGTAGTACTGGAGTTTACGTATCTCAAGTGCCACACATGTAGCAACCATTACAAAATTACACCTCTCATGACGCTGACCGGAAATCTCACACCATTCAGTCAGGAATGTATGACCTTCTTTGCTTGATGATCGACTTCAACCGAAGAATAACAGCATAACACCTATAATGGCAGCGCAAGATAGTAATTTAAGAAATAGTTTTGAGGAACCATACAAGGTGGACTATTGATGTGATTAAAAAATGTGTAAACACGATGGACTGAATGTAGACTTAAGGAAATGTCAGAAACACTTCAAAATATTGTAAATATGAACTAATGATCAATAAAAATATTTAAAAATCTCGCGAAGAAACGTATTTAAAAAAATGTTTTTGCTTCATGTTTCTCCATTCCTTGAAGTGATGATTACCAAAACCATATCAGTATGTAGTATTACGTCTTATTTTTCTCTATACTGTGTACTTTGCAAAAAAGGTCATCAGGCCAAGCGAAAGTCAGTAAAGTTTCTTTAATCAGATATGCTTTCTGTTATCTACATATCAGCTATGTCTTTTGAAGTTGCCTATTCTAATACTGTTTGTTTTACTCGGATATTTCTGCAGTTGTTACTCTAATTTCTTGTTAAATACGCTAACTATGAATCTCGTGAAAGTGCGAGCATGTCTAGTCCTTATCAAGTCCGATTTCCTGTTGGAATCGGAAATATTACTTTTGCATATAGCCACCTCATATACCGATACAAACAGTTAATGATTTAGGTTATTATTGTGATAAAAAATTTATACAAATATAAATTATTACAATCAGATAGATACACAACAAATAGCATACCAAACAACGTGTCGTAGAAGATAAAACAGTTATTTATTTGTGATAGTCATATCTGTGTACAGAACGATAAGCTTTTAAAGCTGTCAAAATGATCTGGAAGAATGCCTGAACGTGTACGTCTTATCAGTATTTCGGGTATATGTAAACAGTGTGACATTGATATAAGAAAAATAGCTCGCACCTATACTTAATATTTTGGGAAATATGGACAAAATAAAATACTGTTCAGCAAAGACGCAATTCAGTCAATCTGTAATACATATTATATTATTATGATGTCACTTTATTCAGATTATAAAGAGAAGGAGAAAGAAATAGGGAAAGAATGATGAAAAAGAGGATATGTTCCATAGATTTCGAAATGTTCCATGTGAATTGCTGTTTATTAACCTAGGAATATTACAGTTGACGGTTACAGATACCGAAAAAGTGTAGAAGGATTTATTCATTGGGTTGATCAATCATAACTCAATTAAATTAATATCAAGTATATATTATAAATTTATTGGTTGAATTGTACTTGTATTTTCTTAAACAGGTATTACGATGTACAGCTTTGTAGCTGGCTTGTAATTCGTTGCATCCTCTCATCTTAAACATCAAATTACAGTATCCGATAGGAAATACAAAAAGTCTAATTATTGATTTGTGCATTGTTCATGTATATATACCTACGAGTTGACTGACAACGATTAAAGAAATTAATGAAAATAGCTATCTTTAAAAACCAATTGGACTTTTCTCATGGCAAAAAACTAACTACTTTTATAAAGAAGACTCAAATTTTAAAAGTCGATAAGCTTTAAGAACTCTATCAAGAGAAGACTATTTTCCAAGTTGCGTGTACAAATTCTGGTGTTCCACGGTGATTTCCACACCATTTGAACTACACTGCCTTACGTAATGACGGAGTATTGCTGTTTCTTACCTCTACAGCCCACAGTCTCCCAGACAGCCGGGTTCTAGATATTCAAAGGAGTGCCCTATCACATTTCTTCTCCACTCCTCGTTTTGAAGAAAACGTTAAAAGCGAAAGACTCGATGCAGTGCGAGGCGGTTTAGAGATGAGAGTCACGTATGTGAATGTCGAATAAATCGAAATTGTGTTATTCCAGATATGACTGTTGACTATTGATTTCCCTGCTGGTATGATTGTCAGCAACATGACTTAGTGGAAGATATCTCACCATTAATTATTTCAATATTTGATATATCTGGAAGACTTTGGTTTTTGGAAGCATATCGTGTAACTAAACCACATTTTAATTCGATTTCGTGAAAAAAAATCATGTGTTAATCAATATTTAAAAAAAGAGTATATTTGACATAAAATTACGCAAAATAAAAAAAATAAAAGTTTGTATTTCTTATTTTTTTCATTTTAACTTCCTTATTAGTGTACTTTTTCATGCTCCAGTTCAGACTGTTACCTTGATCTGCTTCATCAAAAGCATTCTGATACGTATACTTAAGATAACATTGCCTATGTTTTGGGTTACACAGGTTTGATGTTTTTTTATTAAATACATGTTGAACAATAATTTGATATCTTTATCCTTGTAGAAGGAGACAGTTGGTAAAAATGATATTAGATATAAAGTTATGTAAAGGATACATTATTTCTTGTTTTAGGTAAACAGATATTTTAATATCAATCTTGTTGCAGTGGAGTACCTAGGAAGACTAATACTGCATCAAATAGTTCAATTTACACTACACTAGTTACTCCCAAATGCAAAGAGGTTGAAACTAGCTAGAATAAGATCCCTGTGTAAACTACATTTACAACTTAGCAAAGTAATGATGGTTTATCCTACAATTTATATTGATTTGTTTCAGTGGATAGTAAATCATCCTGAAATCATTTCATTATATTCCATTTATATGATCGAAAACTTATGTCAAACTATGAATCTCTACCTAAGATCAGTACATTTTCATGAAGTTGCTTTTTGAATCTGCTGGAAAATCTGTTGAATCTTCTTGTAGATCGCAAGTGATTTATCACAAGACATACACAGAATACATGAAGACGTTTTCTATGATAATTAGGTATAGTGCTTTCCTTATTTTTTGTGTCCAAAATATATATTTGTCGATGCGTGAAGAATCCTGTGTAATTAGTAATTAAGGGTACCATATAAGAACCTCATACGAAATCCAATTTCAAAAATTAATAATCATGCACTGCACAAGAAAAAGGTATGACCAACAGTTTTATAATGTAGTGATTTTGGTTAATAATGGCGTTTAATAGCTTCCCATATCAAGATCTCGGTATCGTCTCCGTATAAAAGACGTTTAATTACTGTGGGGTATCCAAGGCCACAGGTATTGTAGTCTTTGACAGGTGAATATCAAAAGGTGTTCTCAATAGAAGCATCCATCGGCGCCAAATGGAATGTTCTCTGCTGAGATGTTGTGAAGCCGACAAAGGGGTCTTTCTTGAAATAAGCCTGGGATACTCCATACGTGAATAATATAAGCAAGAAGATATACGTATGAAATTACGGAGTATGAAACTTGTAGACAAGGTGGATTTATCAAAAGTTTGATTTCGGACTTCCATTGTCTATAAAATTTTGAGTATCACGACGTTTCGATTGATGTACTATCTTCAATCGTCTTCAGGTGAACTGAAGAGGATTGAAGATAGTACATCACTCGAAACGTCGTGATACTTAAAATTTCATAGCAAGTCTTTACGATATTTCCGTGGAAAGAATGAAATGACAGATTAACTCTGTGGCTAGGTTCGGAGTCATCAAAATAAAACGTCGGAAATGGCTATCATTATCGTTTTTATTTGTTGTTCTTCTTTATTTTTTAAGTTGTCAGGTTTCAGGAATCGCCACTTTTCAAACATATAGTATTAATCATTATTTTACTACATTTTTTCATAAAAGAATCAATTTTCCTAGTGTACTCTGTTTGGAGCTCATCAAATTCTCCAGCAAATATTACTCAACATTTTTATCAGTTGTCCATGATTTTTTGACTTAAAAATGTTGGTGAGCTTGTGGTTGTACATGCATTCAATACATTTTTTAATGTTTATACATCTATTGTTTTTATTTTATGATCGATTTTACTAGAAAAATTACATTTTTTATACCGATGCACGGTAGTCTTATGTTAATTGAATAGATCTAGCAAAATTATTTGCAGGACTGCGTCTACAAGTAATCGTGGGAACATTGTGGTCTAATTACCCTATTTAACAGTATAGATTCAGTAGAAATAAGTTTCAACTAAATCATTATGATGTTTTTCAATTGAAGGAGGAATGACTACACAAGCGTGTAATTTTCAGTAAAATTTGAGTTAATGCAATATCAATTTATTAAACCACTGTTTCAAAGTACAACCACAGGATGGGTGTCAAAGGTTACGTACACATAAAATATTGATGAATTTTATATGTTCACGTGTATCTTCGATTATAGTGCATAACTCGACGTTCTTCCCTAGTAGATTATTCTATGGTTCTACTTAATAGATGATTTCATGAGATAACCTCTTGTAACGCATTGTTAACGTATGATAATTAGAAAAATATGTGGAACCGCACATTTAAATAACAAATTTATAGGGGCTATGTCCACGTGTCTCCAAAAAACTGATTGTGGTAACGTATGGTCTGATTTTTGAATAATAACCGGGTGTTTATGTAACTATTCTTTGTTTTTTGTTTCGCCTGTTTTCCATTTCAGCATTGTATAGGCGCCGCTGTGGTTTTATGGTATAATAAATCTTTAGTGGTCGTTTTAAAGTGCAGAAACGGAAAAATGTTGGTAAGTCCTCTTGGGTCCTCCGTATCTGAGATGGAATCAGTATACATACATTATTTTTGAAATGTTTATAGCTGGTATGCAGTTAAATAATTATTTTTACGTCATATTTCAAATTCTTTTAATCCTTCGTAGGATAGAGGTACTATGGGATTCTTGATAACAGGTATTCCATGTAACCTGATTAGGGTTAGCTATGGTACTGAGGTTTGAAAAATGATATGAAGGTATGGGAACTTGGAAACTGGTGGACGTATAGGATTTGGTAGGTGATCAAGATGCTCCTACAAAAGAATTTAATTGCACCTATAATATATTATACAATACTGTATCCTAAAATAGAAATTTTCTAAATTTTATCCCTCTCATCTTTATTATTCTCAAAATAGCTGTCAAGGTAGCCTGAAAGTCAGTGAAGTTCGTTTCGTAGTCATATATGATTTAAACAATCGATCACGGCATATGCAATGAAACAAATCAATTTCATTTTCTGTTAGTCATAGGTATTTTCTACATATTCATAAATAATGTGTTTCATTCATGATACTAGCCTTTTAAGAGAATCTAAGGTGACCAGAAACTGTTAAATATTCAAATTCCTATTATGCAAGTCATTTGGTGAAGCATTGGGCTCGACCATTAGGTTAAGGTAAACGATATAAGCCAACTTAACCGCAAAAACAATCCTCTATATAAACATTTACACACGATGTCTTCTCAACGTCTCGAGACTGCATAAAAAATTGTACCGTTAAGTATACAGTGGTCAATTTAAGATCCACCGCCGGCAATCAGTCTGAAATTTGGACGATTAATAACTGAGAGGGGATAATGGTCGTGCCGAACTCGTCATCTGGAACTTTCGAATTTAGAGGGTGCTTGAGTTGACTATGTTAGCGCTCAAAGACAGTTTAACTTAAAATGAGATCCTAAATGCTTTTTTCACTTAGATATACAAACAAGATGTAGCCTATTTGTGTAATGATTATGGGGAATTCATTATGTTGGAATCATAATTTCGATATTAATCTTGCAAAAATATGGCACAGGGTTCAATGAAAAAAAAATTCCATAATAATAGTTGATTAACAGTTAGTTTGTATTTATCATTTAGAGACTAACGCAGCTCATTTGCTTTGTTTAGAGGTGAGATATTCTCTTCTCGATGAATCCTTTTTTTCATGAAATGTAGACGCTTGAATCCGAGCTGCCCATTGAAAATTGACTATAGAGAACATGTGAAAAGTAATTAAAATTTGTAAAAAGTATTAACTTTGATGCCAGAACACCGTAATATATCACGTTCGACTGAGTTATAGATCATTTCATTTCGTACAGTAGGTTTTTTGAATTTTCTCATGTTTAGATGTCGTATAGTGAACTTGACGAGATTTAACTTCCATTTAAACAAAGCCTAGTTGAAAAGAACCTAGAGCAGCATTTGAATATATTTTAGTCACGAATTTTTGAGTGATAGATATTTTTAAGCGCTCATCATAGATTTGCTTAGCATGAGTAAAATTTGAATTTGGAAAAGTAAGTATTTTAAAGACAAAACTGGTTTTGATGAAGTAGTTAATCTTGGACCACTTGTCGTTAAATTCCATCAAAGCTTCATGAAGTACTTCTTGGTTTAGTCCTTAGTCATTACTCCAAGATGAAGTGAATATTTCTCAACTTAACCTCTTACCATGTTTCTATTACCGGTATCTGAATGCTTATCTTCGAAAATCTTTAGATTTGAATTTCAACTTTTGAAAGCAAGCCAAACAATGTAAAAATAGAAGGCGCTGGCCCTCATACCAACAAACGAAAGTATCATAAACCAGGCACTTGTCTCACTGGAATCCTGAGTACTGGCCATTCGCTAATCGTCGATCGGTGTTGACCCGAATTCGAGCGGTGAACGGCAATGTAGAGGTGATCTTGTAACGGCTTGCACTTCACCAGGAGCTTGGATATAGCCCAGGAGACATAGATGTCGAACGATAGTTCTAGATCGCTGTAGGAGTGATTTGGATCATTCTTATAAAAAAGCCTGGTACGCCTAAGATAAAAGAAAGAAAGAAAGAATATTTGATCGTTCTGCATGCCGCAATAAATTCAACTGATCAAAGATTTAACACCAGAAAAAGCATTCTATGTTGTGGGGTGTCTTTAGAACGGCCATGAGTGGAAGGCTTGAAGACTGTCAACGTTATCCGTTGACCAACACCGATTCATTATTTACCAAAATTAAAGCAAGACAAACAAAAATTATGTAATTAATTACAATATTTTATGCTTGTTTTATGTGGCATGTTTTCACTTGAAAGGGCGCCAACGATGATTCGCCTAGGGCTCCGTATTTTCTGGAGCCGGCGATGTGTGGTATTTGTTTTCAATAGCTCTTTGAATCAAAAATACATTATTTCGTGACTAGTTAGTTAGCTGTACTCTTTTTAAAGGGACAAAACCTTTTATAAGCACAAAAAATATGTCTTCACAACATAGTCAGGTACCTTAAATCTAGATTTTGAAACTCAAAAACTGAATTCAGCCTACTTTGTATTATTAAGAAGGAAATGTTGTCCTTTTTTAAATGATTCATTTAGACGTTAAAAGCACCATACTTGTTCGATCAAAAACACAAATTATGACTGTAATCGTAATTGTTTTCATTCTTAGAGTTAGTTTAATGCTCATTCATATTTTATTGAGAGCATCTCGATACCATCACTATGTCAGAATAAATCATTATAGTGGAAATAAAAAAATGCAGTTGCATTGGGAATCGAATGAACGACAAATTCACAACAAACTTATTTCTATAGGGGCTCATGTGGATACATGAAGATATTACCGATAAGTAGACATTTTTGTCATTCCATTTCAACCCATTATGATCGTGCTATATTGCACTTACTTCCATCGAAATTTTTCTGTAATTATTGATGAGGGCAATTAAAGGAGCAAACAGAACAAAGTCTTCCTTTGAGACGCGTTCACCGCAAGAGATCTTCAGCGATTGAAGATGGCAGGGGAATAATTAGCGGGATACATGGTTTCGTTATCTTCGGTATCTACCGAAGTAGCCGAGAGCTGCTGAAATCTTCATTAACTGAAGCGGATAGAAAGACTGATGAAGTACTTAGTGGTCCGTCAGACAATATCAGATATGATCAAACGGCCTTTCTTTTTGTGATATCAAAATTTATCAAATAGAGAAAATCCATTTCACTTCATACGCAATGTAATTGGAAATATTTTCGATTTAGCGGTAATAGTTCTTTTGAACATTTAATAATGTCTACTTCATAATTATGTACATCATTTTTGACATCTATTAGTTTCTCTGTCTGTTGGTCGCTCTGTCGCCGTTTTTGTTCCTATATTATTTGGAAAAAATGCAGTACGTTCTGGTTATGTTGTTTTCGAATAAACAAAAAATGCCCAATGCACCAATGTCCAAAGTTTCGGTTTCAAGACATCCAGACCAGTTTTGTATATAGATATTTCTTTTGAAGTGGTTCAACATTTTATTATCGTTATGGATAATGTGTGGCATGTCACGAACATTCCTAAAGAAATAACATTTTTGAATGGTTTCATGTTACCTTAAGGCTTGTTTAATTTTTAGGCGTCTTAAAATGGTGCATATGTCTTTTTATTTATGCGAGACAACTCTTGAGTCATTTTATTTAACTCTACGCATCTTGGACATTATAAGTTGAAAGTCCTGTTTGCAATTCTGGGCAGAGTAAAATTCAGTATTTAGTTATTTGTATGTTTTCAAGCCATGTTTTTATTGACAGGGATATTAATCGTTGCGTCAGGAAGACATTTCTTGTCCGGATTGATATCAATGATATGTTTTAACAGTCATACATAAATTTTATTATTTTCTTAGAAAACATACAGCTGAGGTTTGACATTTGTCTTAGGAACTGCCTGTTTCACAGCGTTTTGATTGAAGTGGTATCTTCAATGGTCTTCAGCAGAAATCAAACGACGGAAGTTTGGAGTAGTATCATTGAAACATATAAATCGTGGGCCTAATCACAACGAATAGGCCTATTGGAATTTTCCTTTCATTAGTTTCTCTATAGAGGCCGTGCTTCCAATATGTATTCTCTACGTCGAAACCGTTAATTAATTAGTATACTTCGCCATTACGTTGGATTTTTTGTACCAAAATTATTTAGTCTTGGCAAACACATTGAAAGGAATAATATATTTTCACCTTGGACACTGCTTGCGGATGTTCAGAACGCGTTCCTTAAATATTTGAAAAAGCAAAAGACACGAGCAACGTTAATGTTTATAGTGGGGCTTTCTTGGTACAATCTCGAGACGAACACGTTATATGTATAACCCATAATGGCGAAAAGTTAAGTAAATATCGGTAAAAACCGAATGCCAGGTGTGTCAATAGAAGATAATGTATGTCGCGTATTTAGTCTTTTGCGAATGTAGTGTATGTATATTATCATTGAAGTAAGACGCAATACGGGCGATGTGTTAGAAGGTCTAACTGGATCTGCCCAATCTTGTTGCAAGAGAAAATTTACCATATATACACCCAAGCTACTATTTTTTATCAACCACGAAAGTAAATTTTATACTAAAGTCCCGTGTTTGTCATAGAAAAGTTGGAAGTTGCTAAAATAAATATTAAATAGATTATTCAAAGGAAAGTCGAGTAATTGGGGACCTGCTTATAGTACCATATGAAACTTTGTAATCGAAATACTAAGCTAATCATCGAACTTGCTTTCCTTAGCGATAAAGGTTGCTACTGGTAGGAAGCGGATGGAGGAGAGGAGGGGCATGATGATCTGAAATCAACTCTAGTATTAACGAACGATGTTCTGGAAATAATAATGTTTATCCTCTCAAAATAATGGTCCTCAAAAACGTACAATTAGTTTTTGAACGTAGAAGTTTAGGTATTGCGAAAATGATTTTATTAATTATCAAATCAAACTTTGGAAACCTGTTTTTTTACGTTAATCATTCGTAATTAAATCATGACTTTCTATCGGTAAGTTTTTGACATATTTAGCGCTAAAGAATTATCATTGGCTGTTTACGTCTTTAATTGGCCCATTTCAATTTTAACCTTTATATTTCAGATACCACTCTCAAGTTCTTGATGCCTTTGTTATATCCCGCTTCCTCCCATTTATTTTACATATTTTCATGTTCCCTGGTTTTGTTCCCTATTCACTCCAGTTTGCCTCAAAGATGCATATATGGCGTCATTCATACCTCTCTGCTTAAAATTAGTTCGCTTTGTTTCGTTTCTGTAGTTAGTAAAAAGGAGTACCATCCTAACGAAAGCTAGGCAACTTAAAACCCAAGTATTTCTTTACAAAATAAATAACTTGTCTTATTAAATATTCTAATATGTAAAACTGGATCACATTTCTCTAACCAAACTCGAATCCAATCTAGAATGATCAAGTTACATAAAATCTACTTGATAATCATACAGACAGTTTAAAAATGGTAATTAATGCAGCAAGACTTTCATCAGTCGAGGGTAATCTGAGAAACTCAATGGGGTGTAAAATCAGATCTGCGAAGATCGGAAAAGGCAAGTTTTGTTTTTTGTGGTATTGTGTTACGTAATTTTTCCTTCGGTTTTGCTCTTCTACAGTTCGGATGCGGGCACTATCTACACGCAATCTTGATCGACTAGTGAAGCAGAAGTTTCTAGACAAGATGAGGGAAAGTGGATGTCAGCCATAATCTCTCAGCTAGAGTTCGCGAATATCTTGCATTGGTTTCTTTTGCTGTCAGTCAAAATTAAATTTTTATTAGCAGTGACATGCTTTTTCAGAAAAGTAAAAGTCAAGCAACACTTGATCTTTGTAGTCAATATGAGTTTATGAGACTTTTGGTGGGCCAAGCCTAGAAAGGTCCTCAGTAATGACATTTTGATCAACTTATAATATTGAGATTACGATTAAAAAACGAATCCATACATCATGCAATCCTCGGAACTATAAATCAGTTTGCGCTAGGACCCTCGCATGGTGTGTGGCAAGAATCATATTGGAGTCATCTGTATTGATGTTGTTGGATGGAAAGGCAAATGTATCGGCCACAATGAATATTCTACGCTTGGAAATATGTCCGCAATCCATTTGCAAAGCTCCACGGCGAGACCGTATGATGGAAGTTTGTTTAGCAGAACTACATGCTACAGATGATGAAAAGCCTTGACATGATCAAAAGCAAAGACATGATCCTTTCTAAATGACACAAGAAGCTTAAACTGCATCTACAATTGATGTACTCTGTCGGAGTTGAGATTGTCTCTTCAAAAAAAATGAGATTTAAATGTTATTTAGAGGATTTTTGTCTAAGTTAACCCAACTTATTAATGATAAATTCAAGCTTTGGCCATTCGTTGTAATATTTTTTGCTTTATAGTGTGAGTAATTTAAAAACAGCATTAACGTGATTTCTCAGGAATAATAATTCTTTTATTTTCATATTGTTATGAATATGCAAAAAATGATACAATGCCATTGGTTTTCATAAGCATATTTTTATAGTTTTCCGAACCCGAAGTTAATTGTGTGCGTAGTTTTTAATGTGTTAATGTTTTTATGTGTATATATTCTACACCCGACCTTAATTCCAACGCCATTGCGTTGGGAAAAAATCTAATTTGAGAAATTACGTTTTTTTGAGGTATCATAATTATATATATACAGTATACATTACACTAACCCATTTCTTAAAATTGAATAATTTGAGAGCTCAGAGGATACCATCATATTTCAATTCTACCAAAACATCGATTTTCTGATTCCAGCGCCCCCAAATGGTTTTTGAACCTGGACTAAACTAAACTCAATTTATCATGCTTTCCAGATATTATTGAAATTTATATTTTTGGGTTTCTAGAATCCGCAATAATTTTAGGACATAGTCGAAAATTTCCTTCGGTCCTTTGTATGCCTATTTTCAAAATGCGTGAGAAGTTACGAATTAATTTTTTGTATAACTATGTTCTATCGCGAATAAAGCGAAGCCACACCATAATTCCTTCTCAAGAACCTGCGCCAACCCCAACCATCCAAGATGTATTCGCAAGCATTTCCAAACCGCTGCCACGAGTCAAAAATCTACCTGGATAGTGCACCTGAACGTCATAAATTTTTTATCTTTCACGCATCACAAGCTACTCCATTGTACCTATTGTGTTTGAGTTCGCTGGGCCTTTTCAGAATATCGGACCCTCTAAGGAATTCGTACCTTCCACTCAGCGGGAGAAGGATTCTCGAAATGTATCCGATAACTAGATTTCTGATTTGGTAATATTCAATTGGTATTGCATTTGGTCGCATGGAGAAATAATATTTTAATTGAATCCTATATCTTATCATATGATATTAAATAGAATGACGTCCGGGATTTGAAGCCGTATCTAACTATATGTTCAGGCACAGCGCCAGCATTCAAGCCGAAACACCTTCAGAATTTACTATATGACTGAGTTGGTAGTTTTTCAGAAAAAGCAGTGATAATTATACAGTTATAATTTTTTTCAGAGTCTTTATAAAAGATATAAACTGACAAGAATCATGTATAATATGTGAATGAATCAATAATTAATTATAGTTTAATAAACGACCCTTAATAGAAAACTGTTAATTGTATTGTAAAGAAAGCGTGGAGTACTTATTATCAAGTGATTTTTTTTCTATTTTCAAAAGAAGAGTAAGTACTTCAATATAGTAAAAAGCAACCCACGATAAATTCAACTGGAACTCACTAATTAAAAGTTATTTTTCACTTCTTAGTGTGGTTTGTTATTGAGGTACGTTTATTTCTCTGAACTGAAAAAATAACTTTTAGAATTTTATCTAAAATTATGCAATTCAAATTATTTTCAATTTTTTTACATTTTTTTGATTTCAAAATAAAAGATAATAAAATAAATGAATTGTTCTAAAAAGTTGTTATCGTAGTGTTGTGCAAATTTTCAATCAGATGTCTTGATGTTCATTGAAATTAAGTTGGAAGATTTCGTTACATACATACATACAGATGAAGCTTAAAGAAGCATATTTAATTATATGTGTATATATTAAACATTGAAACAACTTACCAACCATACTTCGAATTGATAGTCACAGAATTCGCAGGTGGTCTTCTATCTAATCAAACCGCAACAATCTCAGGCTCCCGGTAGACATATGGTGTCAACCATGAAAAAATTACTAAATTGAATAGTACAGCGTAAAGCGCTGGTGCTAAGAGAAAACATCCAGCTACAATTCGTTTCACTTGTCGTTAAAACTGCCGTTGCGGCATGCAAAATCATAATTTCTATAATAACTATCGCAAGAATGATCCATTGTCCGTATTTTTCAAGAATATTTCCATGAAGGCGTTTAAGGAACGCATCGATTGTTCACAAACGCTGAAGCCATGTAAAAATGAATAACGAAAATGTGCTTTGTTTGGCAAAAGTTTTCTGTTAATATAGTTGTTAAAACAAGTTGTCCGGCTTTCAGAACAAAAATACGTGCTAATAGTTTGTGGTGTAGTACAAAAGCCCTGTTTTGCATATGTTCGCAGATGTTCGTTTGTTTCGAAGAAGTGACCGATGTTTTGCTTGGGTTGCTAGACAGTTTTAAACATGAGACTGGAAAATGAAGTTGATCTGCACGTATCTTAACATTTGTTATGGTGCGCGGTGTGACAAAATATTTTGCTTATGAATCGTTTTTCTACTTGCTTATCTTATTTAAAGTATAATAAATCCATTTGGGTCTGAAAGGTTAGTCTAGGATGATTGCAGCTTATTATTAGAATAATACAAAATTGATCCACAAGTCTGTAATCGGTTTCCAGTTTCTCTTGTTCAACCTATGTACATCCAAATCACTGGGTTATGTATCTTAATTTATTAGAACGCACATTTCGGTTGAGTATGACAAGTACGGAATTCAATTTAGGCAAGAAATATTATTTTATTATCGGGAATTCCTGCAGGGAATTGAATTCGGTTAAACAAGGCTGCATCGCAATGAAAACTAATATAATTAATAGATATTGTCTCCTTCTTTTACTAGGAAATTTAAAGTTGCACTATTGGTCGTAGGCTTTCTTTTTGTGTAAGACTCTCACGAGACTGAAAATGGAAGATTTCGAGCGGATGAGCGAGGGTTATAATATTACTTGATATTAGCTGTACTTGTCGTTCTGCCTTGTATGTACTCAAACCTGGATAGCCATAAACGAGTTGTAAAAATTTTAACAACAAACTTTGCTATTACATTATGGATGTAGACAGCTTTTATCTGTGTGTGCATAGCATTTAAAATTATGATACCGTTGCTCTCATAATGTCTGTCTAATCTAGATTTCTGTATACTTACGATTCTAAAACACTTCACTCAACGTACTTGAGGTCCTGTTTACCAACAAATCGTTGCGACACAGATATTTCTGTTAAAATATAGTTCGTTTATGGAATTTATGTCATTGACATCCTGTTAAACACTGAGGAAGTTGTTAGCTTTGCTCAAGGTGCCTTAGCAATTCTACTCTATCAGGCACTCCGGTGGTCGCAGTGTGCCTAAATGCCTAAATGCTAACAAACAATTTAGCTCCAATCAAATTTCATCTCTTGATTCACAATCACTGTGTGTAGACTTTTGTTATATTTCAAACATAAGCAAGATAAGTTCGAAATGGTAGGTTTTTACGCGTCATTTGCTGTCTCAGTCACTAATCTATGTTGCATGTAAGATCGGTTTGGTGTTCTGTCAGACTTTTGCCTTTCATGTTATCGTGTGATCCTTCACCACTGTATATATTTTGATAAAACTTTGATAGGAACATGATCATCATGTGTCGTAGAAAATGTTGGTTCATTTTTCAAAGGTATGGAACAATCTTAACCTGGTTTATTATGCTTTTTTATTTCGAGACGTCATCTGAGTATTTTGGCGGTTCAGTCCTTTTCAATGGGTGCTCAACCTATTTTCTATTAGATTTGAAATAAGTCAGGTGCAAAAAGTCGCTGCTATTCGATTAATAAAAAACACATACAAGCAAATTGGCAGCGTTGGGTATTCAAAACTACTCTACAGGAAGATTTATACAGAAAATGTATTTAATTCAATGTCCATGTCAACAAGACGCCAATATTACCACGAAGCTTAACAGACTGGCTAGAGTGAACAAAGAAACTCACAAGGTCAATGTAACTTACCAAAGAAAATCAGCTCAGTAAGTTTTATCATTTATTCTAAATATTCAAATGTGCCCATCAAGTCAAGTCTTCTCACATACGCGACTTCAAGGAATATTCCACGAATTTCATAAACATGCTTCGACCTCGAAATGTTATACACCTTGCTGAGGAAAAGAGACGAAGAAGAAAAGTTAATTTATAGCTACACATTTCTTGCCGTGTATCAAAAATATTGAGCACGTTGATAAGTACAAAGGCATATTAAAATTAAACAGTGACTTGCATGGTTGCGTTGATTGGTTCTTTTGTTATGGAATAAATGGACCAAGCTGGAATGCCTTACAGAGCTGGACTCGTCGAGTTTGATGTGTGGTAGGTAACTGTGTAAGTTTTTAAAGAAACCTACCAGGCTTTGTTTTCATACTCCGGTTGGTTTCTGTAATCTGACACTCGTAATATATGCAATATAATATTCGGTTTTTCGTGACAAGTTGCGCTGCGTTGCCAAACATCATGCAGAATTATGTTTCAAGAAAATCTCACTTTCCATCAAAATGCTTATATACAACGTTGTTTTGTCTGACTTGTCAATTCCTGGTATTTAAAAATAGACAGTCAGCTGTGTCTTCATCGTACTCATCGATCCCTTCTGAACTGACACTGCTGGAATAATTTCTATTTTGCTGCCCTTGGAACTTAAATCTAGACCCACGATGTTTAAAAAAGTAAACAAGTCAACAGTCACTCGCTCGGCTGCACATAATAAATAATTCTTTTAACAAGTGGTCGGTTGGTCAAAACATACAAAGCACAAAACAAACGATGTTATGGCTACACATGAAATGCAACAGATATTTTGACGCTGGTGTTACAGCATGTTCTACTTTGATCTGATGATGGGAACAACCAAATAATATTGTGGAAATTACTTGCAGTAATGAATACACCCTGATTGTATTAGAAATAACTAATAATATATGAAGCAATTTTCGCTTACTCTAAAGGACGTATCCACTATCATTGCGCGAAAATAACATTTCAAGAATGAAAACTTATACTTCTGAAGATCAAGCAGATGCGTATTATCGCAGAAGCATGGGTTTCAGGCGCAAGGTTTGGGGGATGTGAATTGTGAATGTAGTGGATTCAGTGAAAAGGTTTTTTGATCTTCATTGTTTTCGAGGGAGGAGCAGGGGGGTTATATCTACAAGTAGGGCGCACAATACGGAATTTGCCCTGGAGGACACAGTACTTATACACAGCATGAGTGGCGCATCACTTTAAAGGGCTTCGGGTGGTAATGGGGGTTGATCATTCATCTCACTTCTTTTGCTTGTTGAATAAAACCATATATGTGATGTTAAGTACAGAAGTTCAATTTGAAGCAACCACATGTGTGGCTCAGGCAAATAACCTTTGTCAACTATTTATGAGATTTATTGGAATATAATAATTAGAATAATAATGAACAAAAATGTAAAATCTGATATTGGGTATGTCAAGCTAAAATTCAAAAACTGTCTGATTTAACACAAGAACAAAAGTCTACTCCGATCAATTAGAATCCGTGGATATATAAATACAGGAAAGGGAGTTTAAATCACCATTTTGGAGTGAGAAAAATAAAAAATAAATCTTGTTCAGGATACGTGTTCCCCTACGCGGCATTACCTTTCAGTTTTCAATGAAACGCAACAAAAATGACGAAAGTGAGAACGTACCCTACAAGACTCCCTCATGTATCATCTCGACACCGTAGTACGGTGGCCGAGCGGCTAAGGAGCCAGCACGGATTTCTGGAGACACGGGTTCACATACCGTCTGGTCCAAAAATTCTTCTGGATTTTTCTCACTCCAAATGTTTCTATGAATCAAGAATGCTTCATGGTTCTAACGTAACAGATTACACCTTTTATCGGTATATATTGGACCAGCTGCAAGCTGCACTAAGAAATTCCGTGGCCCAAAGCAGTGGGACTACACAGGAACATATTTTCGCCTTCTGCGATTTGATGATCAAACCGAAACTCTAATTTGTATCAAATCCGAACCTTCCGGTGGACATTGAATTTCAATAAGACCGTACCGAGAATTCGTCAGTTGAAATAATCTGTCGACTCCCATCACGAGCCGGCAGTGCGTGTGCCACTCTGACCGTATGGCGTATAGTATATGAACGAACAACGACTGGTCCGCCCACGTGTTCGAACCCGCGCTCTCGGCCTGCCGGTATATCCCGCTCAGCAAGCGGAATGTCATCGGGCTAATTGAGTTCACTATTCGGTTTTACGCTGACTTCGATCTAGGAATGAATTACGAGATGGCCATGTTGCCAGATCACTAAATGCATAACAAATACAGTGGAAAGTGAGTTGGTTAGATCTCCTTTACTGTGTGACTTTAGTCACTAGTAGTATGCTTCAAACACGGCAGGGTGGTTTAGATCGATCATTCCGAACTCATCTAATATTTCGCATTAGGATTCATATTTCTAAGTGGTTTAAACTTCACTAAACCTTTCAAATGAATGGAAAAATTGGATCAAGTAAGTTAACTTGCTCGTTCGGATGAACTGAGGTTTGAAAATGTTGAATCCTAGGTTTTGGGTTATCTCTTGATAACTGTTAATAAGTAACAAGGAAAACATCGAAAATTAAGGTTGGGAAAGCCAATAGAATTTGAAAAATATGAAAGATGTTAGGTTAGATGATGGGGGTTGTCTGGTCAAGCAGTTTAGCTTTTTTAGCATGTGGAAGTTAAACTACCTAAGTCTTCTTATCATGAAACTTAATTAGTTTATGAGCATTTAGCTGAACTCAATATAAAAGTCTCCGAATTATAGATGGGATAAGTATTATCAGACAGACCTTCAGAAAAATTGATAAATATGATTCAAAATTCATTACAAATCAATTCAAACACTTTGTTATGGTTGTACAAAAACATCGTCATTCTATGCAATGAATTTATTATCTTCGGTTTATTTCAGAACCATTCGGGAATAATAATTTCAGTGTTCAGCCTTTTTTTTACTGCAGATGGATCATCTGTATTCTAAACAAAGTCCTGATGCAAAGATATAATTTTTTTCCTGCGAAGGCAGCCGAAACGCTAGTGAAGTGATTTAATTTAGCGGTCAGTACTGATATAAATCTGAACAAAATAAATTCATCTCTGGTGACCTAGATAATTACGTTTCCAATGTTAATAAAAGTTATTAAAAATATTGGTTGTTCAGTTCAGTTCACTCGATTAAATCAAAACACCAATCTAGCTTATATGTTTGTGTAACTTTCAATTCAATTCAGGATAATCAAAGCCTCATTAGGTTAGAAATTATGAACATGTTTCAAAATTATTAGTTTTTTGGCACACAGATGTTCCATTGTTTCGTGTCTTAATCAAAGCTAACAAGCACGATATAATTGTTTCGGGTAAAAATGAATACAGCATCGCACTTGCGTTAGGTTATATAAAGATATTACTAAGCTATTAATCAGAATGCTATAAATATTCATATTTTCTATCATGCTTATGTATCCAATCACAAGCATACCAAGTATGGTAACAGAAAATGTTGGTACTTAAGCTCCCCCGAACTACGGTTAACACCGTATGGTATTATGAATTCAGTATTGAAAGAGATCAACCTTTAGACAACAATGGCATAACAAATGCTATATCTATAGAGAATAAATGAACTATTCTTAGTGGAATAGAAGGACATCAAGCAAGTCAACCATAGAGGAAAGCACAGCTGTCCTTTTTGAATAAAAAATGTTACATCTACCAGCCATTTTCTTGGCAAAAGTGTAATATATTGAACATCTGTGAGATGTTTTGCAGTTTTTCATCAAATCTTTCTTGATTGTGATATGATGTAGAATAAATATGGTGATGAAATGAATGAAAGATTTTTTTAGATGCACAAAAAATTTTATACAATCAGTGTTTATCGAGACCAAAACTTATCTTTGTGACTTTTGGTTAGGATTTTGTGTTTCTGGAAAGGTTCCTAGGGTGTATTTTCTATTTTACCAAGTTGGTTCAGTTTGGGACAGGATATGGGTTATAGAAATTTTGTACTATTTTATAATCTGGATACCAGAATAAACAAATATTTTCATAATAATTAATCGGGTACAGGTGGTTAAATAGAGAAAAAAATTAAAAGTCCACAATAATCAATGGAACTAGATCTTATGCTCGGGACCAAGTGGGTTAAAGTTCGTTAAGGATAAATACTATAATGATATTGCAGATAAGAACAGACAATATTTCGCCACATGATGAGTTATGAACCCTTAAAAAGTAGATGCAATTTGAGTGTTTGCAGAAAGATAATTATAAACACTGGAAGTAAGCGGAATCTATTTCGTACACGTATGGTGTCATTAAGAAGACAAACAACAAGTAATACAGGCCTCACGACTGATTGCAAATGTAATACCACATTCCAAGAACTATTTGTCTCTAACTGTCTATTGTTAATAGTTAACAGTCATATTTCGTGTCACTGTTATTTGATATACGATTTGCTGGAATTTCTTCCCAGGAATGGTGAAGTAACTATTTATTTTTTAATTTCCCAGAGTTGCAAGTATTGGGTGTAAATGTTATGAACACGTTCTTCGTAAGTGAATGGTAAATAAATCATCATTTATGTACATTGCATTTGTGGTAATTAGAACATTCTCAGATGACTATTCCATGGCAACGCAATCCGAGTAATAAAATAAATGGTTTTTTGAAGAAAGCTTGTTTGTAGTTACTCGTGGAGAAAGCTAAGCTAGGTGACGAACTCCTGATCCTTGATCCGCTTCTCCACCTTACAGACGATTTTCATATTGGCAGGAACTAAGAATTCAATATCGAACTCTTCTTTCTTCATAATACAACTCTTCCTTTCTATTCCATTGTTGACAGAGATTGTTTCGGGTATCTTTTATAACGCATGAACTAAAGCTTAATTGTCTTCATCTGCTATTAATCACTGCGTGTTCATATATCAGCCTTCCATACTATACTTATAGTAATTTTGCGTAGGAGCTTAAATGCAATATGCATATTTTGCTAATAATTATCCACCTATGTTTGCTCACGAACATTGAAGTGTACTTACACTGGCCACCGGCAGCTCAGTGCCAGTGACGGATTCAGGGTTAGGGGGTGAGGGGATTGCCTCCCAAGATGGCAAATTCGGTACGAGAACAATTTTAAGCGAAATTTTGCTTAACATTCAAAATATATACCGTATGTTATAACATATGAATAAAAAAGATAAGAATGAATACGTAGCTCAATGTGAAAGAGTCTGTCCGGCAACCGGGAGTTATGTAGTTCGAATCCTGCCGTGGGCCACGTTTTCTAAATTGGAAATTCTGTATTGTTTCCAACTTGCGTATTAGCAATAGCAATACATATTCTGCTTTTCAGGCCACTCTTTCTTATTGAATTTGTGCAGACATAAAAATATAAAAGTAAACCAGCTTATGAGGCAGGCCGTTGGCCAAGGTTTCACTCTCTGATCAAACTGTTTCTCGAAATAACTATATTGCTGAATTAGTTGATAGTCTTTTATTGTATGCAACGCAACTCCACTGTTTCTGCTATCTGAAAATATTATTCATTGGTAGTAATAGTCCAGTCGACACATAATAATGATATTATTGAAGGGATCATTACTCGAGGCCTCTCTTATCAAACTTAATTAATCAATTAATCTTAATAACATGTCTTGAAATGGCCACTCTAGGTCAACGTTTCAGAAATTGTGGCTGGTGCATTTCTCTGATGTTAAAAATGACCTCTACAGTCCCGAAAATCCAAGAAAAGTGAGCGAGTTCGATCGAGTTGTTTTGAATAACTACGTAGAGTAACATCAGAACATTGCTCAATCGGCTAATCCCCAAGAGATCAAAATTCCGACACCTTGATATTAAGAGGAACCGAAAAAAGAATTAATCTCTGATTCTTTGCCTTAATTTCGAATAATTTTAGATAATTTGGTAAATATGTTTTTAAATAATATATTTTTGGTTTTCTACAAAACGCTCTAACAATGCTGAAGTTTATTATCGAAAAACTATTTCACAAATAATCTGCACTACTAAAAACACAGTTTTGCATAACTATACCTGTTATTGATACTGTTGGATGCCAGCTTAGGATACATTAGGATGTGCAATTACATTGGAACAGTAACGCTAAATCGTCTGGAAAATTCTTAGCATAGATTCAGTCAGTTGCAGCTGAAAATAGCAGAGGTAGTATTGATTACATCAGAGAAGTATACTTTTTTCAACAAAATATTCGAATCAAAGGTCACATGGCTCGTAAATGCTCAATTGTTACTCACTTCGGGTTTATTCAGACCCTGCTCGACTAAACTATCATTGGTAATAAATATTCTAATCAGTTACGTAGTATACGAGTGCTGTATTTGTTTCTGCGAATCGCGTGGGTTTGGTATAGAGGCGTTTTCGTCAGGAGTAATGTTATTATATATTTTTTCAACGGTTAATTATTTTTAACATTTATGGCGATTTATAATGTATTTGGATATCCGATCATATAATACGTCAGGTTTTCCAATTCATCGCGCTACCTGCCTACATGTATACAAACGGTTTATATATGGAAATTATCAATCTCGAAATGTTATAATTTTCAAGGAAGTAGTTGTTCCTTCATTATAATTATTCACAGTGATGATAAAAATATCGTTTATTAGCTCAAATTTGATCAGGTGAATGTTATTCGCATTTCCATTAATATAAATAAACGTTACAGAAACAAGAAGCATTGAAATCAGAAATCTAGAATTACAAATAAAATATTTTTACTTTCTAGTCTAGAGGTGAGAAAATTTGATGTTGGCAGGGGTGCAGAGGATATGTCATAACATCTCTGTGCCACTACGCACATTTTTTCCATTTATAAAAATCACAGTTTTTTGCATAAGTAAATTTTGTATACATAATATTATCTGAATTCAGGTTATACAAGTTGCTATACGCCCAAGCTTCACTTGCGAGTTCACATGTCAGCGACTGTAAAGGCAATGCAGGCTACATAATAATCGCGGATTGTAAAACAAAAACGAAAATAATGGCATTCCTAGTAGGATCGCTTACTTGACACGCATAATAGGAGCATTTTACCTGCGTCGTGTACGGTATAAGTGCATACACAGGTAAGGAAAGCTGTCCAGAGAGGACCATAAATGATACAGGACCGTAATGTGCTCGGAGTGTGAAGTTATGAAGTAGCTGATCACATCGACTTTAATGCTGATGTTTCAGATTTGTGGACGACGTAGGAATCTCGAAAGTATTATGTAGGACTTCAATTGTGTTTCATGACCTTTCGATCAATATGGGGTTTAGTTTTCTTGAGGACAATTGAAGATTCCATTAAAAATAAAACGTCTTGAAACATGAATTCGAATGGACAATGGAAGTCCGAGAGTGAGATGAGAAACTAACAAGTTTGGTACATTTTTCTTGAAATCAAACATGATTGAAATGTGTCGTTTCGTTTGACCAATCAGCTTTTTCCAATGTACCATATATTGAAAAAGTGAAGTTTTGAAATTAAATTGAAACATCGAAATTATTGGCAATTATGAAATATTTTAACACGTAGTGATGCATTTACGTTAATGATAAATCTACGTGAAAGTTATGTATTACTACATCAGAAGGATAATGTTGCACCTACTTTTAGGAAAAAATGCAACAACCATATCTGTGATCTCAAGGTATCGACATAAAGTACCCGTCGTATAAAATCCATGAACAAACTATAACGGAGCATGTATCACCATTTGTAAAATATGAGAATATTTTACTAGTTTTCAGTTTGAATCATACCCAATTAGTTGTTGATTGTAATTTTAAGACAATGAACTGGAGGTCATGTTGAATAATGAAACTTTGTTTATGTATTAGCATATTAAAATAAGCTGAAATACAAAATGTCCAACGCTTTGCTTGTTTGTCTTAAAAACACTTCATGGTCCAAAATTCTAATAATCCAATCCAATTCAAAATGCAAAAATCAAATTTGGTATTCTATTTTTTCAAAATGTCTCTACAAAATCACAGTCTCGTGATCTCATTGACGGTTTGACTCACGACAGCTTTTAACTTATCGAGATAGTGGTGATCTAAAAGATCAATTAGATTCTGTGAATAAGTTTTTGAGCAGTGGAATTTTAATTTAATAGAATAAAAGGATATAGGTACAAAAGATACAATCCGGCTCTAGGTGGATTGCAGATTCTCTTACTCTTAAGCATACCGCTGTCGATCCATTTGCTTGTTATACTTTGTGTCACATTAGTTCAAGAGCCTTAAAAATAAAAAATTGGAACAATGTTGAGTCAAGCCTGCCAAGGCGTAAACTTAGCATTTTCTGTCTAAAACTCCCTTCCGCTGCCAATGAAAATCCGTAGCTAGTCCGCCCCTGTGCAGGGTGGCCGCCACTCGGTATCCCGTTATAAACGAGTCTTGGGATGGCGCCGCTCAAGAAATACCTCGACGTACCCGTTCGGCTGTAGAAGGAGCTGGCAATCTCACTTTCAAGAGCAAGACTTGTTCCATTGTCGTTCGAGGTATCAGAAAAAAATAAATCTTACGTGTATTTCTACGAAACACTAGAGTCGCTGCGGCGGGATGCTGTATAAGAAGAACGATCTGCGCCTATGATTTTTATTGCACACGAGTCAAAAGACTGATCACGTTTTTTTTTGCGATCGTACAGAAATGCTTCTAGTTGAAATGTCAGTGGTGGTTCACGATGAGGAGATCCTCAGCAAATTTATGGAAATAAAATTAGACACACATTTACTATTTTTTGTATCATTTGTTGTGAGGCTGTATTATAATGGTAGAAGAGGTCTTTTGAGAGGTGATTATGAACTATTAGGTAATACGACTCACTATGTCAATAATTTTTGATAGAATAGAAATTATCACTGAAATTATGTTGGAAACTGTCTTACTTGTTACCAACGCATGCGAAAAATACAGTTTTGTCCAGAACTGAAAAAACACCCAGTGACGAAATTGTTGTTTTTATAATATTATATTTAATTTAAGTTATACCATTAAAATGAGATCGTCACTATTAAAACTCTGTACTTCAACCAAAAATTGACCTGTTAATCTAACTGTATAATTTTCTTTTGTTTCAGTATGCATCGGAACTAAGGGACGTATGTCAGTCCCATCGAACAGAGAGCGCCACTACAGAAACCTGAAAGACAGATACACGAATTGCACCTACGTGGATGGGAACCTGGAACTCACCTGGCTGCAAGATGACAACCTGGACCTTAGTTTCCTCCAGTACATCCGCGAGGTCACCGGCTATGTTCTCATCTCGCATGTGGACATCAAGCGAATCGCTTTGCCCAAACTGCAGATCATCCGTGGTAGGACGTTGTTCAAAATGAGTGTCCGTAACGAGGAGTTTTCCCTATTGGTCACACTGTCCAAAATGTTCACGTTGGAGCTTCCTGCTTTGAGGGACATACTCAAAGGAAACGTCGGGCTGTTTAACAACTACAACCTCTGCCACATAAGGACGATCAACTGGAAAGAAATCATATCAGACCCGCACGGTGTGAATATATATGAGTACAACTTCACCTCTCCTGAAAGAGAATGTCCTCCCTGCCACAAAGACTGCAAGTATGGCTGTTGGGGTGAAGGAGAACACAACTGCCAGGTCTTCTCCAAGGAGCTGTGTAGCCCGCAGTGTGACCAAGGGAGGTGCTTCGGTCCGAATCCTCGCGAGTGCTGCCATCTTTTCTGTGCTGGGGGTTGTACGGGCCCCAAGCAGAGTGACTGTATAGCGTGTAAGGATTTCTATGATGACGGTGTGTGCACTTTGGAGTGTCCTCCGATGCAGATCTACAATCCAACGACATACTCGTGGGAAGTTAATCCCAACGGAAAATACGCGTACGGTGCCACGTGTGTGAAAAGGTGTCCTGAGCATCTTTTGAAAGACAACGGTGCTTGTGTGCGGACATGTCCTATAAACAAGAGAGCTGTGGACGGTGAGTGTGTGCCCTGCGATGGGCCGTGTCCCAAGACGTGTACCGGAGAGGGGGTGATACATTCTGGAAATATTGAGAGTTTTAGAGGATGTACGGTACTCGAAGGAAATATCGACATCTTGGAGAACAGCTTGGTTGGATACACCTTTTTTTATCCCAATTATACCTTTGGCGAGAAGTTTGGGCCTTTACACCCAGACAGATTAGAGGTGTTCAGTACTCTTAAGGAGATAACGGGCTACTTGAATATTCAAGCAACCCATAAAGACTTCAAGAACCTATCATACTTCCGGAACTTAGAAGTAATTGGAGGTAGAGCCTTGTACGAATACTCTTCGTCATTGTACATAGTCAAAACGACATTAGAAACGTTGAACCTGCGTTCTTTGAAGCGGATCAACATGGGCACTGTTGCAATTTTGGAAAACAAAAATTTATGCCTAGCAGATGGGGTGAACTGGCGGCTGATCAGGAAGAGTCACGAGCATCATCTGATGTTAGCAAATAACAGTGATGCACGGAGCTGTGAAGCCAGGGGATTGGTGTGCGATCCACAATGCAGCAAAGATGGATGCTGGGGATCTGGACCTGAACAATGTCTTTCATGTACCAACTTCAGGCTTAGTAATACTTGCTTGCAGAACTGCAGCGTACTACCTGGGTGAGTTCTAATAGTATTTTGATTTTCTTCATTTAATTTAATCAATATATAGGTGGTTCCTGAAATAACTCTAAAACGAAAATATAATATAAGCATTTTCTTAAAAATATTCGCATCAGTAAATTAAATACTGAAAATTCATGTCTTAATGATAGTGAAGAAACCATTAAAAAACGTATGTTTCAGTGATCCTCTTATTAAACTGGTTAACTAACAGTGTCCTGCCGCAATGCCAGTAGCAAAGGGCAGTTGTAGTCTAGTTATAGAAAGGAAGCATTTCGACATTTCTTTACTAAAATATTCTTCTATAGCTAATCCAGATATCACATATTTTAAAAATCAAGTGGGTGGTTCTCTTTTAATATAACCATCATTGCACTGAAGGCCAGAATACAGTGTGGCTCAGGACCGATGCCTTTGGTCTCAGCGACCTTCTTTGCCAGTCAGTTGTTGCCTTTGGAAATTGAGAGTCCTTTTACTCAACCAACTGATCAACATATTATATATAATTCATGTATTCGTTGCATTCCAGAATATATCGTGCAGACAACAACGAATGCAAGCCATGCCATTCCCAATGTGGTTTGGGATGTCACGGGCCAGGAGCTGAGAATTGCACCACCTGCAAAACACTCAGAGACGGGAACAGATGTGTTTCGGAGTGCGCCAAACATCAGTACGTTGAAAATGGGCTCTGCAAGCGGTGCCATGCCAACTGCGTTGAAGAAGGTAATCTCTTTTTATTCATCCTCTCCGACTTGTAATGTCAATTGTAATCAATTTTCATCAACTGAGGCCTTCCTAAATATTGTTCCCTTTTTATAGATTATATGGAGTATTTCAGTAACTCAATATTTTTGATATGGTGTAGTGTAAAAAAATTAAATGATTCAGCAATATTTTTGTGTAAATAGTTTGTGTAATAGTAGAATAATTGTAGACACAAAGGTAACCGTCAATTATTCTCTTTTCTCTTCAACAGGTTGTACAGGTCCAAACGATACGGTGGGCCAGGGTGGTTGCAATTCATGCGAACTTGCCATACTGAATGGAACCAACTATGTTTGTCTCCACAAAAACGATTCGTGTCCAGAGGGATACTATTTCGAATATATAGGACCACAGTTACACGAAGAATCCAGTTTAAGACTGCTGTCGGGAAAGGCTATATGCAAGAAGTGTCATCCAAGGTAATTAAAACAGTCATAGCTTATAGTAAGATATATTAGTTAGCTGAAATACGACCCCTAACCCTTACTGGGCATTAGCAGAGGCCAAGTCAACATGCCCTAGATGCTTGGGCGTATAACGAATTTGCGAAAGTATGGCTGGAGAGAGACGACTGCAGGCACTCCAAGAGGTTCATAGCAGGCCTCAACAACCCTAGGGAGCTATGGCTATTGAACCGGAAGAGGGATTCACTCCACTTGTTAGCAGAGATCCTCACAGGTCACTGCAGATTGAACAGGCACCTGACACTCATAGGAGTGGTCAAAGACCCAATCTGTCTGAAGTGCTGGGAGGAGGACGAGACCTCGGTACACTTCCTGGGTGAGTGTGCCGTATACAGTGGCCTTAGTGCTGAGGTGTTCGACAGAGTTTGACAGGGAAGAGTGCTACTTAGCGAATGGTTGCACATCATGACCTTCAGTAAAAGGTCTGGATGATTCTACACTAGGGAGTTACCATGTCTGCCATAGTTCTACTGATGGTTTTCGGGTTCTTCGTGGTCGGTAAAGAGGGCCAAAAGTGGCCTACCTGCCAGGCTTTGCCTCCCCATTACTACTACTATTACTAGCTGAGATACGAATATCAGCACAGAGATATATAGATGCGTGGGTTAGGTTTTTTTATATAGGAAACGTTGGTATAAAATTCAGAGTAGCATGTACATTTTTACATTATGTCGAATATAAATTAATTCTCACGTTCTGCAGTTCTATTATTTGCAGATTTATGTTCTCAAAATAACATTAAAATATTTTCCTCAAGCCCATTCACATCCAATAGTCCTGTCAGGATTCAAGGAATCCTTCAGTATATTCCTTGTGTGAGATATTTCCGAAAAATAAAATCTGGTATCGTTAAATCGGAAGTACATGCTATAAAAGTGCCAACTGATTTCTGAAGCTGTGGAATTTCTTGATAAAAAATTATCAGAAAATCGATATTGTAGCTAAGGTGGCTGCTAAACTGTTTACTAGGGCAGGGCATGCACATGTTTGGATGGTGTCCCAAAATCTTTTATCGACTATCGAATAATCTGTAAGGCAACAATGAAAAAGTGCATTTCGATAAAAAAATTAAAGTATAGCTCCAATCCCATTTCGATTACCATGAGGAATGGTGATGTCGTACATTCTTAAGCAAGCCGCTTCGACCAGCGTTTCTACGAGCGACGAACATCCCATCAGAGGCGCGAGTCAATTTTCTGTCACGTCTATTGCGCGAACTGGACGAAGGAAAAAACTAGTTCGACTGGTCAGAGCATTCACTTGTATTATTTTGGCTAGTTTTGTAAAGGGTGTATGTTAAGATACATATTGCGGCCGCGAAGGCTTGTACGGATTTAGGAATTCGCCATAAAATACTGAAAAAACCGAACGAAAAAAATCCCATGTATCGAATCTTGTACGTGATACGACACCGTTACATTTTCAATGTCACACAGTATAGCAAGAAGAGGACCATAACTGCATCGATAAAAGCGAACTCATGTTCCCTAAATAATTTATGTCTTCTGTTCTTCCAGATGCAAGAGTTGTTCGGGGTACGGCTTTCATGTATCCAGCTGCACGTGTATGCACTACAAGAAAGGAGAACAGTGTGAAGACGAGTGCTCGGAGAACTACTATCCGGATCTGGATTCCAATGAATGTCTGGCTTGCGACACCCAGGTAATTCAAACTGTCATATATCTAAAAAACTAAAATTATGTGACTGGAGCTCATTACAGATTGCAACAGCTTTATTCGAATGAACTGGTAACTCGCGAGGATACAATTTGATAATTTAATTGATAGCAACAAACAACGTATTTGCTGTCTATTGTCGGCCACTGAGATATTTTGATGAGTCTGGATAATAGACGAAACATTGATGTCTATAGCATGTCATATGTGTAATGAAGGGTATACACATTAAATTGATTGATTTTTGACGAAAACGGCGACGAAATGTTTCAGCACATGTTCCTTTCTTTGTTAATATAAAGGGGCCGAAGGGGGGTCAAAAATTATATGCGAAAATCTATATTACGGTTAAAATGAAGTCTTTACCGCAACTATAAACATTGCCAAAAAGCGATGTCTATTGCTAGAATGAGACTCCCAATTGCGTTTCTAAAAAATATATTTTTCACCCAAGATTTTCAATATATGTATAGCAATTACAAAGATTGCTTATCAGATTTAGAAAAACAAGGAGGAACTAACTGCCAGTTTACTACCTTTGTATGATCTAAAAATCATTATCACATTTTCCCTTTTCCAGTTGCTATGGCTTTCAGCTACAGAATTATTTGAAGTAGGGACAATTTTTGTGCAGAGATGTTTCTGCTCCTTGTCTGGCAAATAAATAATAAAATATAGAAAACATATGTTTGAGAAAAAAAAAACTTGCAGGATTTTTTGTTTATCTACAAAACATAAAAGACATGCTTTTTCTAGTGTCGAGGATGCACAGGACCAGGACCAAAGAACTGCCTTACATGTTTGAATTTCAAGCTCTATGATGACGAAGACAACGGTAGCAATAGTTCCTACACTTGTGTGGCCAGCTGTCCACCAGAGGTTCCAAATAAGGTCTTTCCAGATGATGGAGATGCACACTGCTCAAATAGATCACCATCTGCTCTGATAAGTGCAAGGTAAGAACATTAATACTATAACAATCGCTAGCAGTCTAAGATATATATTGTTCTGATTTTTTTTAAACTTTGTGATCTTGTAGAAAACTTGCATTTTCTATCAGAGCAACATAGTCAATTTATTTAAGTATCTTTTGGGATGGCAGCAGATCGAAATAAAATCAAAATAATTACTAGGAAAATAGCGCTAAATTGTGTTTCCACCGGTATATGTAACGCTTTCTTTACTTTTCAGATCGTACGACATGCTGATCATTGTAGGAGTTGTAATCAGCGGTGTCTTTATAACAGTAGTCTTCCTCGGCATCTTCTGTTACTACCAGAAGAAAGAGAAGATCAAAGAAAACGCAATGAAAATGACTATGGCCCTTACAGGTCTCGAGGACAACGAACCACTGCGACCAAGCAACGTGGCGCCTAATGTAGCCAAACTTAGGATAATCAAAGAGACTGAAGTACGCAAAGGAAGCATCCTGGGGTACGGAGCCTTTGGTTCTGTGTACAAAGGCGTTTGGGTTCTAGAGGGTGAGAATTCGGCGAAGATCCCTGTTGCTATTAAGGTTCTCAGGGACGATACTGGAGCGAACAGCAGCAAAGAGTTCCTGGACGAAGCTTATATTATGGCAACTGTTGACCATCCAAACTTATTGCAGCTGCTGGCAGTTTGCATGACCTCACAGATGATGCTCATCACACAGCTCATGCCGCTTGGTTGTCTTCTAGATTTTGTCAGGAACAACAGGGACAGGATTGGGTCTAAAGCGTTGCTCAACTGGTCGACGCAGATAGCTAGAGGTATGGCATACCTGGAAGAAAAACGCTTGGTGCATCGAGATCTTGCTGCAAGGAACGTTTTAGTACAAACCCCCGCTTGCGTGAAGATCACCGACTTTGGCCTAGCCAAGCTTCTCGACATTAATGAAGATGAGTACAAAGCACCTGGAGGCAAAATGCCGATCAAATGGCTGGCCCTCGAGTGCATCCAACATCGCATTTTCACCCACAAATCGGACGTTTGGGCCTTTGGTGTGACAGTATGGGAGCTTCTGACGTTCGGCGGAAGACCTTACGACAACGTAGCCGCTCGAGATGTACCTGAACTGCTGGAGAAGGGCGAAAGACTGCCTCAGCCGTCTATAGCTAGTATAGAAGTTTACATGATCATGATCAAATGCTGGATGCTGGACGCGGAAAGCAGACCATGTTTCAAGGAGCTGGAAGATGATTTTTCAAAAATGGCACAGGATCCTGGACGGTATTTGGCCATACCTGGGGACAAGTTCATGAGGCTGACCAATTTCACTGCACCTCAGGTGAGAAAACAATTCACTGTATTTGACACTGTGCGAGAGACTTGAATTTAGGAGTAATTTTTGACTTAACAGTAAGGTGAAAAAAAATCAAAGCTTGATTTACTCATATTTCAAGTGTAGATTCGCTTAGTAATAAGCATTTTTAGTATGGTACAGAAGGATATTTCTCTGGGAGGAGGATATCATCTTGATTCAGCATTCAACAATTAATCAAGTTATGATTGAATGATCATCAGACATCTTAATCATAGTTGTATTGTCTGGAAATACCTGATATTTTCACTTAATTTTAGGATTACCTTTGCTCGCCTCCCCCCTATTATATTTACCAGGTTTTTCATATTTCATTTTTTACCTTTTACAGAACGATAGAGAAATGGTACGCAGCCTCGCATCGGCCATGGACAACTCGGAGTGCACGATTTCAGAAACCGATGACCACATGCACCCCAAGTCAAGAGCTCCTCTACATGGCGGCATGCTGCTATCCTCCCCCTCTCCCTCCTCGAATAGCTACTGGCCCAACACCCAGATGACTTCAGACGGTAGCGCGTCTCAGTATCAGAACCACCTGAATCAAAAGTTGCTGCGGTATGCTCAGAACAAGGGCTTCGACCCCAGCATACATTCCAACCAATCGGAAAGCTCCAGCATTCGGTACTGCGGTGATTCGGTGAAAATGAAGGACGATTTGGGTTCGGATGAATACGATTCAGCTAGATCTCAAGCACAAGTCGGTACACTGAAGTTGGAACTTCCGGTAGACGAGGACGATTATCTCATGCCTTCTCCACAGCAAACACAGGGGCCATCGGCATACGTAGACTTGATCGATTCGAAGAACTCTGAGAGTAGGAAATCGTTCCCGGACTTTTACGAAAATAACATAGATAACCCCGAGTACCTAATGAACAACGATGCTCCAACGCAAACTGTTGGTTTACCGACTGTGGCTGAGTTTGTCAATGCGACTGCGAGCACGACTGTGACCACCCCTAGCTTTAAACCTTACTTGCCACAGAAAAGCTCGGAAGAGGAGTCTGATCACGAGTACTATAATGATTTCGATAGGTTACAAAGGGAATTGCAACCGTTGCACAAAAATAGGAATGGGGCGGTGGTTTGAGGTTAATGTACATTTTTTATATAATTGAATGGCCTTTTGTACTTTCGTTGTGGAGACAAGGCTGTGTAGAGGTCGTTTAACCAGGGATACTGCTGAGCTAACAAAGTATATTTTAGGGTATTTTTGAAGAATCTATGTACAAAATCATTGAAACAACAATTTTTAGATACGATCATGTCGATGATTGCAAGTGATTGATCGGATTGATCGAATGCTGTAAATGATCTTCCAATAATGATACCGTGGATTCTTATCATTGAAACTAAAACAACAAAATAATTCAGTATTAAGCAAGGTGTTCAGGTTTGCATGGATACAGTGTCATTGTTACGCCTTAACGAGATTTAAGAAACATGTTTATCAAATATTCATCTCCCACAGAATGAATAGATTTCGAAAGTATTATATATTTTGCACGTTGTTACCTCTCAACCTTTAAGGAGGTAGTTTCGTGAGAAATATTCTTGTAATGTCCAATTAAATCAGATATTGCTATTATCTATTCACAAAAATACAATTAATTCAAGACACAACCCAGTGAGTATGGACTGCAAAGTTCAGTAGATGCTCTTAACTTGGTGAAACTCTTCCATCATGAAGATATAAAATCATACATTGGATGCAGTTTAGTTGTGAATAGGGTAGAGTAGATGTAGACTGAACATTTTATCACTCCTAAATATATTTCTATTTGATGGAGTATAAGAGCTCTAAGCGGAATTTTATTCTATCTGGTATTTGAAGAAATTTTCATTAGCACAGAAATGTTGAAAAAGTGTCACTTTTTTAAAGTCAATAAGTTCTACTGGCCACTAACAGCAGATATACATGATATAAAGAAGTACGTGATTGCGCTGCTGTCAATGCCACTTCGCCAGTACAAGAATCCAAAAAATGTCTTTAAGCGCACTGTATCTTATAGTATTTTGAAATAACCTGCGCCTTTAATAACTACAAGTACTAACAGGGTCCAAATGCGTTAGCTTAGAAGTACACCGGGTCCAGATACTTAACTAGATTGTAAGTAAAATTTGTACTGTCAAAATTATGACAATAACTCAGTGTGCCATGGCATGGCAACATCTTTGTACATAATTTTTGGAAAAATTTATATTGTTTTGTATATACGAGTATAATTTTAGACTAATATGCTTCTTGGGTGAGGATAGTGAAGTAATTCCTAGGACGTTCTTGCCCAAACTGTCTGTGATAAAGTTAATGATGTAGCTTACCTTTTGTGTATAGATGGAGGAAATAGGCTTATGCAAGGTGTCATTGAATAACTGATAGGTTTGTAGCTTATATATTTATATGAACCATGAATGAAGCATAGTGAAATTTGTAGGCGTAATCCGAAATCCAAGAAAAAATGTATACAGTTACAGTTGGAAAATAATTAATAATAATAATTTTTTTTTATTTTCGTTACACATAAGCAGTCTGGTTATGATCCAAAATCAATCATAATATAGTTTTGCTCACATCTGGCGATTTGAATTTTACGATGCTACAAAAGGAATACTTGTTATTTCTTTCAATTAAAAACGTCGAATATCCATAAAGCATTTGAAGACGAAAAAAATTCAATATGATGATGCCAGGTACACCAGCTATCAACATTTTGAATTCGATTGCAGATGCTCAAAACATATTTGGTTAACCAATAGTTTTGCAAGAGGGTGCGTATTTTAAGCGATATTTACGATTAAATTTGCAAAAAATATTCAAAATATTGAAGCATTTTATATTTTATTTATTGTAATTCAGGGCCATTTTTTCATTTCACTTGAATGTTCTTAACATTTGCTGTATGCTAGTTTGAGGTGGTTCAGAATAATGTAGACGTTTTGTCAAATTATGGAATAATTTTGGTAAGAGCCTTGGTTCATTTTAGATCTGTGAAAATTTTACTCACCCCGTAAATATAAAATCTGGCATGTGTTTATTAGTTTTTGTAATCACCTGAATCTTATTGGTTTTCCGTTCTGATACGCTACAATCAACCAAACATTCAGGACACCTTGTAGGACTCTTTTTTTGTTAAGTGGAAGTTACATTCTTTTAGATTTTATTTTATTACAGTCTTAAGGTTTTAATCTCAAATGATATCTCATTGTACGTAATTTTATTTATGGATTTGTAGTTGATCTTTCTTCTGAAACGATTTACTTATTTTTTGTTACTAGCACTAAACATGTGCCATTTTGTAAAACAAGGAGTACCTTCACAAATGTATATCAATCTTCCATGTTAGTTTCGGAATTTTTTAATAAATCGTATTAATAAATTGTGTTTTGTTAATTATTGACACCCACCCAATCGCGGCGAGAGTTTGTTCTAGTCTGCTACAAATTGAATGACGTAAATATAAGTTCAAATGTATCAGTGTTATCGGTAACTGCTTTGTTATACATCTCACGAGTTTTCGGATCAGGAGCATCTAAAAATGATTAAAATAATTATAGATTACAGGAAGAAAATAAAAAGGTATGATTCGGATGAAACAGATTATAAAAGTTTCTATATAGTATTCTATTGCAACCTGTGATAAGGATTGAATGATTGGAAAATATATAAAGAATGAATCTATTGTTGGGGATTGAACCCAGATGTTCTGCATTCTAGAGATATACCTCATTTTGGAAGCGTGGCCAACATTCGAAAATAGCGTTGGAATGTTCCTCTTTCACACTTCGGAAAATGTGGTCATTGGACCAACTATTTTTTTTGGGGTGTATTCGACTAAAGATGGTATCCTTTTCAGCCACCCAAATTTAACCTGTCCACAAGTTACCAGCTGTTTCCGCGTTTGGCCCTAAAATGATGAATTAGACAATCCATGGTTGTCTCGTTGATTGACCTTTTCTCGTCCTGGTCGTTAATTAAAACCACATGTAACTAATAGTGAAGTTAACTTACATATGTGGTATTAATTGAAGGCATGGACAACTAGAGAACCCACAGTACTATATATTGTCTCAACAAATTCGACTCAAATGTTATAAGACATTGCCACTAGAGGTCTTACCAAAATTCAAGCTGTTTATTAAGTTAGTAAGGTGGATACAGGAATTGTGCAAGGGGAAGCAATTTGAAAATATTGGTGTGTATAGCTTTCAATAACTTTAAAGGCTGTGATACGGAGACGCGAGAAGCGTATCCACTTTTTGACAATTGAATAGTTCCTGTTTAGTCTCCACTATACACGTGGTCTGTTATAGACACGCATATTGTCTTTAGCTTTGGCTCGTCAGTATGTACGTCGGCGACCTGAATGTAGAGCCAATCCATTATCATTCACTTACTTTTGATATGTATGTATATTTTAGCTATCTGGTTAAATCAGTAAACCAATTTGACGGCTAGCCAGTTCATCAAATGCCTAGGCCTTACCACGTGGATTATTGAGAGCCCTTTGGAGATGGAAAAAGCAGCTGGAATATTCAAATGTAGTTAATTTTTTCCGCTATAGCGCTAGAAGCTACCAAAATAAACAAATGTGTCAGCAGCTCAAAGAGCGAATAATGTTTTCGTTCTTTTGCATTGTTTTTAAGTGGTTTAAGAGTGTTATATAGCAAAAAATAGTAGGAAAGCATGGACTACAGGTTTTCATCAAATATTTGAGTCCTAACTACCTAACTGAATATGAACAAGAACATTAAAGTTAGTAGGCTAGTTGTTCTTTAGCCACTTATTAAATGTGAGCATGCGACATTATGTCCAACCTAACTGCTCTCTACTGTCATTCCGCCAGGCTAGACTTTCGAGCCTAGAGTGAAAATGATATCTGGTTCATTAGGGGGACGCCAATGGGCAACGCCACTTATGACATTTGGAGAAAAATGTGAAAATTTATTAAATGTAAAACAAAACACTGCTTTGACGAACATTTATTTTGGAAAAATTTAATATACGGTAACATATTCTACATCTATACGAACTCGAACACAATAATAAACTACTGCCGCTAAAACATTTAGATAAAGTTACAAACCATCGCGCAACTCAATTTAAAACACGGTGTGCTTTAGGGTGGATAGAATAAAGAAATGGACAAGAAAGAACAACTATAAGATAAACTACAAGGGTTGAGATCATATTTTGTGATTAAGAATCACTCTTATGTAATTTAGACCATGTACTGTAACAGTTGACGTGAAATATAACAAACATTCAGTCAATAATAATTTCAGGAGTTTTTCCTTATTTTGTAATGAACCCCATACGTTACATCACAAATGATAATTCACTAGTATTGAGATTTGACAAATATGAATGTAAATTGATTCAAATGAAATAATACTTAAATAAGATATATAAAAATGATTTATTCCTTGTATACTCGGGAATAACTGAGGTAAGCAGAATACAGAAATGAGAGTAGAAGCCAAAATTGAAGTAATGATAAAACCAATATTGATATGTGTTTCTAACAGTTCCAATAAAGATGAATGAGGTAGGGTTTAAAACAGACCAATAGATGAATGGTTTTCAGTATTCCTCAAAGTGGTGAAATATATATATTTCTAATAGAAATACGTGTTGGAAGGGAACAAGCTTCTGTCATAATCATTTTTGATGGGATCATTTAGATAGAGATGTGCAACGAAAATCGAAAATTACTCTACATAGCCAGCTCGAGGGCGGTTTGTTATGAGACAGCCACACAAGTGTCTTTTTAATGAATGGTTTTCTAGAGCAGTTTTCTGCAAAAGCATACATATTTATTTCTTATAGATAGTCTCACGCAAATGCAGTTAGCCTAACGTGCTTCATAAGTGGTGTGAGAGAATAAATGTTCATTCACATTGAAATTAAAGCGCCCATCGGGGATGAAGTTCTCGGTAGATGATTACACAATGACGGTGTTTTGGACAACACCGGAAGAAGCCCGCTCGAGGCGCTGTTAGTTCACATCTATCATGATAATATCTACAAAATAGAGACAGATCAGCCATCCCTATACGATGTTCTAGACTGATGAGGTCCTTTGTAAGGTCGGGTACATCCATTAGACGTGTGGACGTAAGAATTGGAGTGAACACAATGAAACTTGAAAGCAAATAAGACGAAAAGCCTTGCACATGTTAAACAATTTTTTGTTAACTGGAACTGACTCATTTTACTCAACGAGTGTGATTTTGTGGGCAATAACGTCAGCGTGATCATTGTTGCTTTTTTTATCATACTTCTCTGAGTATGGTGGAACATCAACAAAAGTTATATACCTAAGATGATAATAACACATATCCTTATGATTAATTTGTAACTTTTGAATATCACACTCAAGTTCCTGTAATAGAGACGGTTTCATAAATACTCCTATAAACTATATGACAATTCAACATCCAATAGCTCTACGGATATCTTATAAAAATCTTTCAAAAATATTCCAGCCTGTCATGTTCAATATAAAAATTAGCTATTTCCATGCTCTTTCTTAGCTACTAGTGGTTCTTATTACTAAAGCTCAGGACGGATCTGAGCTTCTTTCTAATTTTCGGTGAGGTCCACTTGCTGGAGTTTCCGTGTTGATGCATGCTGCTTGGAGAAACGCCTTCATCCACATCATCTGCCTCAGTTTTGATCTCCATTTTCTGTGGAAGTTACAAGATCACATTTGCACTACTTGATAAAGGAAAAATGAGTATCATTACACAACTTTATCGCGAAAAATTTCAAATTCGAAATATTCTGTTTTCTTAGCGTTTCATGGCATATAGCACGGAAAACTATGGCAGCCATTTCCGTCAGTCTGTCTGTCTATCTATCTGTAATCTATCCGGAAAGTACTATTCAAATTATTATGACATTTGAAAAGTAGGTTATTGATATGACAAAGACGAAACAGTTTTCAAGCTTTCTAAAATCGGTTCAGTGGCGACAGAGTAACGGTCAAAAAATGAAAAAAAGACAAAATGTAAACACTTCGTTCAAGGGCGTTTTCGAGTCCTCTCATCGTTTTTAACTCTTTTTCAGGGAGGTGGTTATTAAAAATTGGGTGGAAAAAATGTTGGTGTAACACATTCTATCATCTATAAAATGCGTCAACCTACTTGACGGCATCTTTTATGCAATTTCAGGGTGAAAAATGAGAAAATTTGGTATGTAATTTTCAGAAAAAAATTTGATATTATTTTCATACAATTTTGGAAATTGTTCTATACTGATATACTAGTAAGATAAACAAAAGAGGGTTGATATGTCGCCATCACGACAGTAATTTTTATAGAGGGCTTATTGTTGTTGTTATAGGTCAATTAATTTTAAACATAATTGGGATGGAATAACGTCAGTTGTCAGATTTTCTGATTATAACTTCACCTGTACTATGAGCCTCAAGAACTGCTGCTGAATCTCCAGTGAATGAGTTATCTCTTTCAGTTTCTTCTTAGTCTTTCCTAATTCTGTGATCACATAGTCTTCACCGCTATCCATCACCATGTCAAGACCTAAAACAGTCGATAAAATGTGAGGTTCACCAATTAGAAAAAAAATCATTATAATTACTCAGCAGAATACAAACTATATTTTCATTGTCGTTACTTGCTAATTGTTTACGAGTGATAGCGGAGTGTAGGTATGTAGTCTCAGCAATGACCAGAGGATTACATGACTGAAAGGTTAACAAACGAGTAACGCTATTTTTTATGAACTAAAAGCCAAAAATAGTTGGTAGTTGGTAGATCATAACGATATAGTACGATATTACACAACAAAACACTCAAAACTTTAAAAGCATTCAGGAACACCGTGAGGAATGCAGACACAAATTCTATGGAACAGATGTCTGTCCAAGAGACAATTCCTGAAACCGCAGTAATTTTGTATTGTGATCTGAAAAATATTAGCCGTCTGTAAAATGCGAATTGTTGCGCTCTCTAAATGCATTACGATTTTAAACAGTGCATGATTACGTACATTTAGATTGATGAAACATTTTTGTTTACTATATGCTTGATCAATGTTGTTCATTCAGTTGTTGCTTCAGAATGTTTTTAATAATGTACAGAAAACTGATGACCGCATAGAAACGCTGGAGAAGGCTTATGGAGATGAAAAACATCCATATAAAGTCTTGAAGGCATTGTTACCGAGGTATAGTGTGCTAGAGGTGATTTAAAAAATTAATCGAAATACGACTCTTATATCGGTAGAAGGGTAAAATTATGCTTCCAAATTAATTGTAACGTTGATGTAACATAACATCAAAATTAGTTTAGTACATATCACTACGAAGCAGAACAAAAAAGGAATAGCCACAGAAGCACAGTACAATTAATAATTCATTATATTTTGCACTAGCCGCTATTGAAACCAGATACGAGGCAGCCGAAACGTTAGTAAATATATTCATTCACATGTATGTGGTTTTAATTAGTGGCTAACGGAAAATATACTGATTCAGAAAGGAAACCACATGATAAGTTTTAGCAATTACAATGTACAATTAATAATAATTAATCCATTAAAAGCTCCTACCATTACTACGCCACAGAATTTTGCAAACTTGTGAACAACACGGTCCTGAAATAAAAATGTGACCTTTAGGTGATAGGTGCAAAGCCAGTCAATCATTTTAGGTACATATTTGCATTACACTACATAACTGATTGCTAGTGCTCATACGACAAAGGTAGCATGGCTGCGGTCAAAGTGATAAAATATTCCATAGCTCATTTTCAGAAATTCTGCGAATACCTACCCTATGTTGGAAGAAACACATATGTATTTTCATATACCTCTCGTGAAAAATAATATATATGAGAACTTTCCGTATTCACGCTAATTTCGATCATATTGAAGTATATTCCAATGATTTCCAAACAGGTTAACTTTGAACCTCGTGCGTATCAAGCTCCATTAATACTCGGGGGCAGTTATAAAGATTGAAAAGTTGCTATGTTAACATATCATTCTGATTTAGGAGATAAAATATTCAAAACAACAGGACCATTATTCTACTTTTCTTTAATTTCAATTTTGAGTAAGGAGGTACTGGATACTGAAAGAGGAGCTCAATAGTTACGCCACAGTACAGCTTAATGTCCTACTGCCTTTAAATAAATAAAAATGTGACCTTTACGGTATGGTGTATTGGATATTTGATATGCAGCTTCACACTGTCCAGCGCCTTATATCGTAAAATGGAACTACTATTTTCCACTTCTTACCGTCATCGGAGAAGGGATTTCCGAACCATTTTCTGAGAATAGAGTCTATAAAACCTAGCTTTGCCTTTGCGTCGTTAGGATATTCTATTATTTCTATCTTGTCTACTCTCTCCAAGAGAAATTGGGGTAATTTTCGTTCCAATTCAGTGTGTAGTATAACCTGGAAAGAGAAAGAATTCAATAGTGCAAGCTATTCAATTTCCAGTCCAATTGAGCAGTAAAGGGCGCAATACAGATACATTTTGCAAAAAAAACTTTACAATATACGGATATTCTGAATATTTAGATAAAGTGATAACTAAAATATGAATTTTGAGAGGTCAAGCATGACCGCGATTCTTGGCGGAACCAGGCTTCTTATAGGAAAAGTTGAACGTGTTATAGGAAATTTAGATATCTATACTATATATCTATATATATTCGTATGAAGCATTTCTTAGCATATACTCCACAGTTTTAATAAAAGAAGAAAATATTTTATTATATAAAAAATAATCACACTAAGCGTTCGACTGCTGATATTAGTTGCGGAGTGCTGTGAATTTTTGTAGAAAAATTCCTTATACTATAAAATCAAAATATAGATACTACTGAAGGTCTGGAAGGCAGAATGCGAGTCATCAGAATTTGAAGGGCTATGCATGCTTCTAACGTTTTTTGACAGAAACCAGACTATTAATTAAAAGTTGAATTTAATTGCAATATAAAGATCTACAACTTTTTTTAAGAATAATGTTTCACTAAAAACTGTTGTATCCAGTTATTTTTTTTTTGCTATTTTTTTCCACATTTGATCCTTTGGGAGCTTGTCACCGTTCAATCGAATATATTTTATTCTATTTATTACTTTTCTTTACGCTTTCGGCTATTCATATACTGATAAGAATTTTTTTGAACTTGATGTCTAAAAAAGGTTTGGCACTACTACTGCCGATACGAAAGAAAACTAATGAAAATGGTTTATCAGAATGAATAAAATTGAATGAATATAATTTCAACTCTTTGTTTCTTCCATCACAATCCACATCTTACCTGCATCGCCAATCTCTTCAGCTGAGCATTCCTCCTGACTGACTCAATATCGCCAACAGCAAGACCGATGAGCAAATTCATGAGCAGGATGGGCATCAATACCATGAACAGGCCAAGTACGAAGAACGCCGGAAGCGGGAAAGGGAGGAATGCCCTCTCTTCTTCGTTTGTCATGTAGAAAGGCTTTACGTAGGTGCCTAGGAAGTCTATCTCACCCAACATCATCGAGAAGGTGCGTATCAGCGACATGGGGATAGTTTTGAAGGAAAGGTGTTCACCCTTGTGAAATCGAAAACATTTTATGAGATAGTAGCGATTATGCAAATTGTCTTACTTTATCGTTAGCTGTTGACTATCTGCTATATAAGTAAGTATTCCTTCCTATCGAGATAAAATTGTAAAATAATGTCATCTATTTGTAACGCGTCTGTCCTTTGAAGCATTGCTAAGCTGTCGAAGATGACTTTTTAAAAAGTGAACCTAGATTACATGTTAACTCAGATCCCGTCATGAATATAAAGTTAGTATTCAATTTATCATGTTAAACAATTGTTCTAATGAATCAATCACTATCTATGCGTCATAAGGGAAATTGTCTTTTGTTGACTGCATTTGCACTAGGGCTGAGGAAAACCACTAGGAAACCTCAACCATCGGCGTCAAAATGCCCTCAAAATATGTCATGATATCATACAACATTCTATTTTCATATACTTTTATATTTAAATTCAGTAAGTTCAAAACATCAGGCCTGGTATCGTAGATACTTGCTGAACTCTGTTTCCTAAATATGTAGTAAATGATCTTCTGAACTCATGTTTCATAGATACACGACCAGAAGTTCCCATATATTTCTGAGTATATTTCAATTTAGGCTGAATTACTATAAAATATCTCTGATAAACTCCTAAAATATATTAAAATAAAGAAATAGCTCAAGGAGTAGAATATCTGATGAAATAAAATGTCATAACTGACATCAATTATCAGTACATCTTGACAACGAAGGTGGAGATTTCCTTTGACTCTAGTGCAAACGCAGTCTCCAAAAACAAACAGAGAGGACAAAATAATTTATTAGAAAAATAGCTAGACAGTTTAAATAGAATGCTAGAAGAGAGGAATTTGGTTTTGTATTAATAATAGTACTTGGTTGATAAGTAACCTGGGCTAAACCCTTGAGAACAGTTAGTTTAAAAATCAGACAATTCTTCAAGATAAAACTAAAACGGGTCATAAAAAACAGACTTAAATTGTCGAATCCTATCAATAATTTTTATCTCCATCCAATGATGGAAGAGTAAGGGTACCTGCAATCTACAAAATGATGCTTTTATATTTCTCTGTACTCCTGATAAGCACTGAAAGAATATTCGAAGAGTAACTATTGAATATTTCTAGAGATTTCAATTGATTTGTAGAATACTATAATATTGCAAATCTTATTTTTTAAACATACAATTAAATTAGAGTAATATAATAGAATTCAGTTCAGTGTAACTCACCCTTGACAAAAGAATATAAAAAGCAAGTCCAAATGCGATGATAAGTATCGAAAACACCATCAACACCTTAATCAGGGTCTGCAGGATCTCCAAGAACATCACCACGTAAATTCCTACTTGGTCGAACCGCTGCAACAGCAACAGTAAGTTGAACCAGCTCAGGAAAACTGTCAGAGAAGCGCAGCTGAACTGAGAATCATACATCGTACTTCCGAAGATCGGCGCCACCATGACCAATGCTGAGGCGTACAGAAGCCATGTGACCAGGTTTATTGGATCCATGAAGTACATGATCTTCTGCTGGTAGATTTGGACCACCTCCCGTAAGCAATTGACTGCTAGGTAGAATATAATGGCTAAACCACAAACGTACATCGCGTGGCTCACTTCGACGTTTAGGATATTTTCTTTGCTAACGGCTATGTAGTCCTAAATTAAAGAAATAGTGTCAAGTAGGCTGACTATGTATTCGACGAGCAATGGTGGTGGCTTGGAAATCATTGACAAATTAACAGTTTGAAAACATCAGATGTCGGTAAAGTTGGAGTCCACCATCTCCAATATTTCGAAGTGATGATAGATCAGGGTTTTAAGGTAAATATGAATGAACATTTGTCATCTTGTAGCGTTTCTGTAATGAGGTAGGCTTTCTCCCTTGGTGAGAAGTTATCTATAAAAGCATCATGCTATCCCGTAGCAAATTGAAGTGGAGGTACCGTGACAGTACAAGCATCCAGTCCACCTTGCCATTTTTCGTGCCCTTCGAGCTGAACTCAAAAAACTGGTACTGGACAAATCAGAACACTCAAAATATTTATTAGAAACCTGAGCGTAAGATTCTTCAGTCTGTAGTTATAGTGGTCAAGTACGTTTTCCACAATATTTTTATAAGTAATATGACAAGGACTTTAATAAGCTTAATAACTCTGTTCTTTTGAGAATAACGAATTTATGTTGGGAAACGTTATGAAGTCTTTCTTCTTTTGTTCGGAATCTGAAAATCGAAAAGCTCTTGCCATTGCCTTCTGTGTCGTTAGTAATTGATTATATATTCGTTTTCAGTATCTCCACTCTTTCAGGAATGACATTTACCAATGTTCGAAAATGTCATAGAAGCGCATTAATTTAATTCTGTATGACCACATGGAAATCAAATTTTGGAAAGCCAGTTGCTTTTTTGTCGTCAATTGTTCGGTACAACTTTTGTTTGTGTTATCGCTTCTTATTGATGAGAAATTGGGTTCTGAGGCATCTTTTATTAAAATCCAATTGATGTCCTGTAAGTTCTGCCACTAACTGCATCATAGGTTATCTTTTTAAAGGGAAATCAGGAACAGGCATTAGTAGTAACAGTGATATATCCATGTTCCGACAAAATATTATTTAGAAAAAAATAGTTTTGGACTGAAAACTAGGTATATTGACTGTATAAACCAACCAAAGTTATATTCAATGAAACTGATAGCGCAACAAGACGAATGGTATCTATGGTATAATAACTTACCTCATGAGATAAGTTGGTGATATTCAAAGAACTGATAGGCTTTTGATGTTCCATCAGTTGAGCGGCAAAACATGTAATGAACGCTAAAAATACACTGTAAATTGTGACATTAAGTAAATGTATATATTTTCCGTAAGAGTTCCATTTCATTTGTAGATACTTTTGGCTCAAGGGATGTGCCAACAGCTCTACCCTACCATGTGTAACCATAGCCTGGAACAGATAGGACAACTTAGCTTAGTTAGTAGTATTTTTTTAATATAATAATAATTCGTTTTGAGATATTTCTAGATATTGACGGTACTCTGCTTCACTCGCTTGTGTCCATTTGATCCACTTATTTATTTTTCTCTCAAAAAAGTGTTATTTTCATTGATCTTAACCTCTTTCTACACGATTATCAGAGCTGTGTTTGGGTAAGTATACTTACGTTAAGTGCTGGTAGTGGTTCTGGCTTTTTAATAGATTTACCGTCATCTTCTGCATATAGTGATGGACACTGTAGGCTATCAAAGCTGTATTTGATCTACAAATAATAATGTTATTCCGTAAAATTATTGCACAACACATATAGCAAGGTAAGTATTTTATATTTTTTGTGCTTCCATTGAACACTCGAATAGAATCACTAAAATCCTATTATTTATATCTCATTAATTAAAGTATAATTTGATATCTGTATTAATCCATTGCTGAAGCTTACCGAGAGAACGGAAAATGGTACTCAGATAATACGGTAGCTTATAGGGACACTGCATAATACACATATTTTTAGAATTGTTCGAAACATATTGCCAAAATGAATGACGCATCTTTAAGCAAAATGTTTGGACATGGATCGAGACAAAAACACCTTCAAACTTACATAGAAGGATTTGGAGTCCTTTTTGCAGTTAGCCTTTGTGATGCATTTATCCTGAACAGCTTCAAATACTTTCGGCATTGAAGCTATTAGCGCTAAGGTTACGCACGGGTGTTTACTTGACTTCAGCATCATGACTTCTTGAGCTCTGGAAATACATAATTCGGATTGTTTTGGGTTTCTCACCATAGATTTCTCATAAGCATTTATTACTCATGCTCTTATATATGTGGAAGATTTCATCGATCTTAATTTTTCACTGAAGCTTCTGAGAATTTTAGGTAGTTGGTATTTTGCGCAGTGTGAGAAACATCACTTTACGTAACTTGAATTTATTATCACTGCAAATGAGTGTGAAAATGAGCTATTGACGAAATTTATATGTATAAAAAGTACAATAAGATAGACTCCACATATATTACAGTGTCGTTGAAATTACTACAAAGGTATTTGTGCTATTTGAAGTGTCAACTTCCTAAGCTATTATGTTTCGCTGAATCCATATTATACCAGAATAAACTTGACTGTCTGGGCAGTATTTGATTTCATACAAATGGACCTAAGTATCTACGTACCCTAAATAGAAATGTTGAGATGAATACCTTTATTATGCCTACCGCTAAGATCCAGATAAAATTTTCCAACAGTATTTTTGCTATTTGGCAATTATCAATCATACAGGTATAGAGTGAAATTCTGGATTATATCGGTGATTATCAAATTATCAGAAGAATAAGGTGTCTCGAAATACGTGGCTAAAGCCTCAGATTCGTATACAAGATACAAGTCACTATAAAAATGTTCAAAAAATTTTCCAATCCACGAGCTGTGAGTTTCCGCCTTTTGCTCAAGTTTAATCAGTTTGCACACAGCATTCAGTTTTCTCAATTCTCAAATTCTCAAACTACAGTAAGTAAATGTTTTCATTTCTGTGCAAAATTAGTCAGTGAAAAATGAATCGCCCATAGGTATATATGTGTTCAACATATGCTTCTAGTCAGTTTTTTATCCTTAATCCAAATTTGTTGGGTAAATCATATGCTAAAGCTACAGCGAGGTAAGCGACCTTCTTTCAGATAAATCTTGAGTTAAAAGCATTTGTTTATTTTTTTTCTATTCGATTGTTGATGTTTATTATAGAGGTTAAAACAGTACAGTTCAACTGCAACTGAAATTGCCAGAGCAAAAATATGATGAGAATATATCACGTAAGCCGTAAGCAAAACACTACCTGTCTTCGTGTGTGACCATGGCCAATGCAGCTTCTGGGAACTTGTAGTAGATAGCATAATCTATTGCTGTCATACCACTTTCATTGTAAAGAAGCTTGCATCCGACCGTGAGAAGTAGAGCAATAGCGTTCGGTTGATTTTCCATTGTAGCCAAGTGTAGAGCAGTATTCTGAATAATAAATAATAATAAACCTAATATACATACAAAAATTGCTGCTGCATAGGCAACCACAAACACTACACAGTTTTAACATACCCCAAAACACTCTTTCGAAAAAAAAACGACACGTGTCTCGTCAACCATGTTAGCATGGACAGAGGAAGATTAAAATTTAAGATTAAATAAAAATGTATTCTTGCCATGAAGATGGTAACGTAGTTAGCGAAACACGTATCGGTTATTTTAGAATAGTCGTTCGGCAAGTGGTGAAACTATGTAGTGTTTAAGAGCAGAGATAGATACTTTTCTATTTTGCTCTTTTGTTGTCGTTTAGCAACATTTGTTTATATTTTATTTGGCAGCCTTAGATTAGATTTTCTATTGTTATGGAACATATTCGCGGAATTTGATTGATGTTTCAATATGTATTTATTTGCCCGAAACATATACCAGGACTCAAGAGACACTAAATTAAATGCATAAGAATATACATTAGAAGTGCTAATGTGGTAGTAGCAGAAATTCGAAGTAGTTTGGTCGTAACAAGCCCTTATTTATAATGCTCACAAGAGTTAATGTAAGATAAGACGCTAGCTTGTTTTGGATTAGGTTCGAAATTGATCAGAATATTGTGAAATACAAAAACAAATAGGTATGAAGATATTGAAGATTTCTTAATATTTTTGAGCCCCTAAAAGTTTTTTAATTACGCCAGTAATTGATGGGACATCGAAAACCAAAGAGGGAGGTGATGATTGTTTTTCATCTTTAGAAGATCTTTATGGATAATATTCATCGGACTGCAGCGACCTTAAAAACGAGGTGAAGAACAGCTGATCGGAAAAAGAATGGGTAAACAGTTGAAAAATGAATGAGTTATCCAGGTAAAGCGCATGACGACTGCTCCTAATTTGATTTTCCGATCTTGCATATGGCATCATAACGAACAAATACTCACCCCATCTTTATCAGTCTGATCCAGCAGATGTGAATGTACAGAGAGCAGCAGTTCAATAGTCTGAGTATAGCCATTCATGGCAGCCAGGTGCAGTGGATTTCGACCATTATGGTCACGATGAAGCAGCGCTCCCCGGTTAAGGAGGAGCTGCACGACCCTGGTGTGTCCCTGTTGTGAAGATATGTGCAAGGGGGTCAGACCTTCTCCGTCACCCTCGTTAATTATGAAGGTACCTTTTTCCGAGTCCAGCAACTGCTTCACGGTATTGTAACGCCCATACCTGTAGCAAAAAGATGAATATAAAAACAAGGACTCAGTGAATATGTTGAAAATCGGACCACATGGTAAAAAGGGAGTATGTCAAGGAATCTATCTTCATAGCTTCAGGGATTCATTTATAGATAACTTCGCGCAAAGGCAGATAGCGTATCGCGCTTCATAAGCACAGCGCGAGGATAAATGTCTATTCATTATTTAAAATGCTGTAGATTGTAACCATGGGGAACAAAGTCCCCGGTAGCGCATTTGACAACGCCGAGGAATCCGAAAAGAACGACTCTTGTTTGAGGCGTTGTAAGTTCGACCTGGTGAGGATGAGCCCGATGAGCTCTTCCAGTATTTGCTGTACTGGCGAATTCTGGAGTTAATATGCGAGACAGTATGATAGAACATCTGCCATGATTATATCTATAGATTAGGGGCAGATCAGCCACCCTCTTCGATGTTCCATACTGTGGAGGTCATTCGTGAGGTACGGTGCACCCACTATACGCATTGCTCGCTTCTGGATTGTGTCTAGAAGCTTCAGGGAGTGCTTTGGAGCGCATCCCCACACATGCTAGCAGTACTCCAGCGATGTTCTGATCTGGGCCTTGTATAGTAACAGTAGCTGTTTCGGAGAATATAATTTCCTGGAGCGGAACAGAAGCCCCAGCTTCTAGGACGTCAATTTAGCGAGGCCAGCAACATAATCGTGCCATAACATATTATTGTTGACGTTAATTCCCAGAAGCTTGTTGTTGGGGGCTTGCTGCATTATCTCACATAAGACAGACATTTTTGTGTTTCTGTGTTGATGACTTATTATATACCTCATTTTCAATTCAACAATGTATGTGCACTATTATGTTTTCAATCATCTCATGATTAATAACCTATAATATGGAAGTAAGTAAGTATCATAAACACAGTTGATGTATTAATATCAATGTCATTGTAATTTTAAGGATTAATTTGATTTTTTGTCATTTTGTAGTTTGGGAATTTCTCCCAGGTACGTAAAATCCATATTATATCATAACGACAAAATATAAAAAATAGAACCACCATATTTATAAATATTTTATAGGTTAGGCAGCAGGTACACTATTCATTTTTTCTGACCAAGGCATCCACTTTGCAATGAAATACTCAAAAATATATTGCTTTGACCGAAAAGGTTTCTCTGTCAAGTAAACTACCTAAAACCCTACAAATACTTTAATAGTGCAATCATTTTCGACATCACCTGGAGTATGAAGATGATTGGCATAGAAATTGCACTATTGTTGTTTGTCAGTTCGGTTAAATGCTCCTTTCAGCTTGACATTTATTTTTGTAATACGTATTGCTCAAAACTTCACCTACATCTTGTTCGTGTCTATCTATTCCACTTATTGTTACAGATTACCTCATCAAATGTCTAAATTAAGCACGAAAAACTATGCTAATCATACTTTGTAGTATAAGTCAATATTTTAAAAGGCATGTCTTGTCGACTTTCATATCAATTCTTATTCTTACCTAGCAGCAAAGTGCAAGGGACTCTCATTGTTATTGTTCTTCAGGTTTATACAAGCTCCCAATTTTATCAGATTCTCTATACTTCTAATGTGACCCTCCCTGCTGGCATAGTGTAACGGTGAGCAGCCTGTGATGTCTTTTTCATTCAAAAGTTGCAGGAGACTTTCCTTTGATTTTGCCTAAGGTGGTTGAAAACAACATTAATTATTTTCCTAAAAATGCTCAAGTGAGTTTCAAGTAGCGAAGAAATAATCAGAAACCTTTTTTTATAGATGCATTCAATTTTTTAAAGCTTCCTTCAAACTTCACTCATTTAGTAGGTAGTGTGTATTTTTATAGAACTTTTTATGATAATCTTGTACTTCTGAAACGTGGCAGAGACAGAATAGGCAGTATGCAATAATTGAACAGACTAGTTGTGTTTCCTAACTTAGCTCACATAATTATACTGATTAATAGCAGTGCAGGGCTTCGTGTAGTGTTTTTCCTCTCATTTGTCAAGAGCTGTGTCAGAAATGAACAGATATTTGTTTACTCAAAACTTTTTGCTAATTATATCCCCTGTTTACATAACCTGAAATGTTCTAGAATAAAATACGTGGAATATCGAACAAAACTTCGTTATAAATTAAACACAATCATCAGATGTGAAACTCAATTTCTCACACCTGGAGCTTCCCAAAGAAAAGGTTACCCACGTAGAAATGTCGCTTTCAGTTGAATCGTACGGGGCTAATTGAGGCTAATGAGACTTCAGGGTCTCAGAACAATTCAGTGGTAAACAGCGCCGCGTTGGCGGTATTCGTCTACACAGTGCGTGCAATTGTTGTGTAAGATCCTATATGTAATGGTGATTAGCTATTTAATGTGGATATTAATTAATCAAGTTTGGACTGATATGCATGATGCTTGTAGTTCCCGAAGGAAGACCAATCATTGTTGTGCTTGGCCTTGTTCGGTACAATGAAAAACCTTTTCTTGATTCTACTTCTCACGCTCAAGCAGAAATTGCATTTTTAGTTGCTTAGCTCGAAAACAGTATAAAGTTTGTAAAAACTGAGTTGCGTATATTTATTTGATCAAGGAAATCCATGAAATTTACACTGGAATTAATCTAATCGTGATAACTTGGCGTTCCATTACAATGAGCTACATTGCCACATTTCAACATAATAAGGAATAAAGATAATTGAAAAATAAAAAGAAGCTTTGACATTATGTATCAAGTATGGTTTTGAAGATCAAAACCAGATTCTTCATGATACATATTTATATCAAAATATCTACTTGAGTTTGGTTCGTACCTAAGGAAACAACCTGTATTGAATATTGACACCCTATTGCACGAATTAATATAAAATATCAAAGATAACAAAAATATATTATTTCTCCTTTTTTCACATAAACATATGAAATAATGGGACCTTATAAAATTTTAAATAACTGCAATTGGCATTTTTACTTCAAATCGTATTCGCCAAAAACTTAGATTTCAAATGCTTCGAATATCTCCGTCTAACTGGTCCTCTTTTATTATCCGTTTTGCCCTGTATCACGAGTGGAGGAATTCGATATTTTTCATAACGCATTACATGTCCGAAGTACTATTTTTTTATCACAAATGAGATTTCTCTTTTATTGGACTGAATATCTAGGATATTGCATTATATATAACATTATTAGTGCTTCACTACAAGTTCAGACTTACATTTTTTTTCTACGAAGTCAGATTGCTGCTATCACTAACGTGCATTTGCAAAGCTCAATTTGCCGATGGATGTAAAGTAATTAAAACGTGGCTGAAACTCAAAAAAGCTGCTACTAAAATCTTTACCTTACTTACTTCTGCAGCAAATTGTTCAAGCCTACCGCCATTCATGACGACAAGATGCAAGACGTTCCTCCTGTTCACGTCCTTAATGTTGATATCCGCCCCCAACCTGATCAGTGTGTGGACCGTCCTCCAACCTATTACCAATAATATGATCAATATTTCATAATAAATTATATGAAACATTCAGCAGCACAATTTGCAGTAAAATTCATACAGTACTGTATAATCAATGTGTGAGAAAAGGACATAAGATGAAACAAAAGCGTTAGAATGAACTCTCCAACCTTCCAAAGGGTGAAAACGCTGTCCTTCGCGTTATAGTCTAGAAAAATCAGTATTTCAAACAGGCTCGTGCTAAGAATTTTCTTGTGGAAAGTGTTCAGATAACATAATTTTCCGAAATTTCGGGAGGACACCCTCAGGCACTTCCCCTAGGTACGTGCCTGATTTCAAATCCGTCACACGACAATTATTAGGAGTAACAAAGTCGTCAAGAAATTGACCACTATTTCTGGCCTCCATGATTGAATCTACTGACCTCCTCGAAGTGCTGCGAGTAGCATAGGCGACCTCCTTTCTTTATCCATAGCGTTAATATCAGCGCCCTCTGCCACCAGAAATTCCACGATTTCGGGATGGTCGAACATCGCGGCGCAATGAAGTGGCGTCATCTTTTGGACATCGCACGAGGTGAGGCAGGCAATTTTTTCTTCAGGTTGCATCTCGAACATCAGTTTCACTATTTCCGTCGCACCCTGGGCACAAGCTAAATGAACAGGCGTTGAAAGGTCTTGTTGTTGGATTGATATTTTAGCACCAGATCTGAAAAGTTCAGTGAAAGGTCAGTGAAGTCAAATGAGTCAGCATTTGTGAATGTGTAAACGATAGTGAGCGGAAGATTAAATATAAGTTGGGATGAAAAGAAGATAGAAAATATTGTCTGATTACCGAGGTGCAGTAGCTCAGCGGCTATGGCGTCAGCACTGAATGCTGGCATGGGTTCAAGTCCCTTCCACACCAGTTTTTTACTCACTTAAATGTGTTTCCGTTATCTTCTCTCTTTCGACTGCTTCCTACGTGTTGATAATATATGACATCACATCGGGGATAGATGGTCGCTTGAATGACCACCCAGTTGTGTGCGCAGTTGGAGTGAGAGTTATCAAAACGGTGAATGGCATGAAAAAGAATGTACCTTATAAGGCACCTAGTGACTACGATTAAGGTGCTAGCAGGGGCTGGAAATACGGATGCGATACCTGTTCACATTAGAAATTGTTTACATTTTCATTACTCGACTGTGTATCTTTAACCTTCCTTATTCAGAATTTGACATTAAGTAAGATTTATTATTCTGGTACTTCTGTATGCAAACAACTTTATTTTCAGAAAAATATTAAGATGTCATTCAAGGGATTTGATTCTGGCTTCTTATCACTAATATTGCACGTATGGTACACCAAACAGTTGTAGTTTCACGTAATAGCTAACCAGTTAAACTGAATATCTTAATATCAAGGCAACAAGGGCTATTTGAAACTTTATTTGATTTTGAAAACTTCGGTGCTAAATTATTGACAGCAGTGATGACTGTAACTTAACTAAAGCTGAATATGTGCAAATTTATTGCTCTATAATCTTCAAGGGTTCCATTAGCTCTCCATAACACTCTATTGCAATGATGAAGTGGCGTTACCTGATACATAGTTCAACAGCCTTATAGTCTCCACCATGTACGGCCGAATGCAGAGGCACGTTCCCTTCAGCGTCATAGAATGAGATCATCTCTTCTCTGGTGCACCCTCTCGCCTCTCCCCATTGAAGAAATACTTCCAGTGTTTTCGAAGACGCATTCTTTGCTGCCTCGTGGATGGGATAGTAGCCGTTATTGCAAGGTTTTCTAGGACATGCTCCGAACTCTGAAATCTGAAACAAGGAAGGGTGTCGAATAAAGTAATTGTGCAGGTTAATAAATTACAATAAGACACATGATATATATTTAATCGAAACATTGGAGATCCAAAGGCGAAACGTCGGACAAGCTCATGTTATGTTATGTCATGTTGCATTGTAGTAAGCGAAGAGACTGTCCTTTGAACTCAATTTGTATCCATAACTGCTATGAGTGTCCATATATATATATATATATATATATATATATATATATATATATATATATAATTTATAATTGGCATCTTGAGGTGCATTCAGGTTAAATGCGGACCCTTAGAAGTGAATCATCTGTCTTCTGTCAAGCTTTCGGAAATGTTTATTTCCATTCTCAAGACAAAAACATTAGAACCCTTTAAAGAGACAAGCAACCATAAAAAACATGCGAAGAAAACTCCACTTAACTGAAACGATTGAAGTACATCATAGTTAAAAATATATATTAATATGAATAAAATTACGGAAACTTTCTTGAAATTTTTAAAAAAATATGTACAGTTAGTCTATTTTGATCATGAAAGGACATTTTTTGTAAAGTAACAGGAACAGGAACAATATGGTGAATAGACTTTGCTTATTCACCATTTCTGTTGGAAATATACAATAAATAAATAAATAAATAAACTTGATTGTCTTTTATTTCTGAGTACGAACATAATATTCTTTGCACGTGAAATAAGTTTCAGTAAATGATACTACGAGTTTAAAGAGGCGCAACACAACGTAGTGCACGTGTGCACCAATTGTAACTTTAAATATATCCCACCACGTTAGAGAATGAGGTCCATCTGTAATAGTACAGAAGGGAAATACGCATCCTACCATACCCTGTCCAACTATATTGCCTCGTAGTAAAATATCAACTAATATTTCAGTTTTCTTGCTAGTAATGCAGCTAATGTTGGCTGCTATCCAATTTAGCGAGTGCTATTTGTTTTCCTTGCACTTGTATATGGGTTTGTCAGACTTGGCTCGCTTTGAAACATCTTATTCATATTGGGATTGCGAAACGTGTTCAGTCATAATAATTATATATCATGACATTATTAATACTGCTGGGCGAATACTACCACGCGTTACGTAAAACATTGAGTTTCAGAATGTATACGTACTTATAATGAAGCATCTCAATAATCGGTTGCGCCATCTATCACTCAATTTGGTGAAGGCTCCCACAAAATGTTACACTGTACAAGGGTATCCATAAGAATGTCTCACCTACTGCTCGCCCAAAACAGGGCCGTTCAGAATTTCACTGAATTTGCGCAGTCATTTCAGCTGTATACAAAAATTCGAATTCAAAATTCGGAATCTTTAATGAGATATTCCATCAACTGTTGTTTGAAACTTGTAGACAAGGTGGATTTATGAAAAGTTTGATTTCGGATTTCCATTGTCTATAAAATTTTGAGTATCACGACGTTTCACAGTTCACCTGAAGACGATTGAAGATAGCACATCAATCGAAACGTCGTGATACTCAAAATTTTATAGACAATGGGAGTCCGAAATCAAAACTTTTCATATTCCATCAACATGAAATAGACTCCAAACTAATTTTGAACTGCTACGGCAGTTCCAGCATTCAATCAGAATTTATTTTGCTGAATCAGTTTAATAATTTCACTTACATATCATCTTTTTTGTTTTTAATTAAAATTATATGAATATCCACATTGATCACGTCGATTTTTGATGCTCTTACTAGGTGGAACCCTTCCATCAAGATAAAATTGTGTGACTTAAGCAGGAGGTTTCATATATAATACTAGTCTTCTTAGTCGCGTTTGAATTTTATTTGTGATTTAAATATTAAATTGAAACCTGCCACAAAGAACAGCCTATATTTGTGAAAACCTGTGTCTAAATTACACAATTTTATCTTGATCCGCATAGATTGTGGAACATGACTTCCATTTTGTGGATACTTAAAAAAAGTTATAGTGGATAGTTGGAGAAAAACAAGATAAAAGTATAATTGTAATATGTATATTTTAGGGTGAGTGAACTTTTTCAATTATCTATGCCTCGATTCTGGGTTTTTATACATTAGAATGATCAATCGAAATTCTCAATCGGTTTTAAATCATTTCAATACTTCAAGTAATTCTGAATAAACATCTGAGCTTCATAAAATTCTGTTGAAATGAAGGTTATAAATTGTATGCCCAAAAGCAATCAGCATTCTCAATTCATAAAGTGATAAGCATTGTGCAAGAACTATAAAGAGCTCCAATCACATTTAGATCGGTATTTATGTATCCTGCAATTATCAGTGATATTTTTTGATACTTCGCGTTTTTCAATGTGCGTCAAAATCAGTACGAGTATCAAATGGCGATAGATGAATTTGAGATTTATATCCATGTATTAACTGTTCTTTACTTTAACTTTCTTGCCTGTTAACTAAAGCTACATAAACAAGCCTTTTTACACTTCATATTTTGTAGAAAAGATGCTTAAGCAGCAGGAACGTTAGTATAGCTTGTTCAGATGTTATATGTTTTTATTTACGGCCAGGAGATGGAATCAGCGAGTAAACCACAGAATATGTCTCAGCAGATACGTTTATAAATGCTATCGAGAGTTTTAGATATTGATGTGATATCCAATCAACCTGTAGTAATACCCGTATTTTGTAATTTACCAACTGCTCTTGCAAGTGCTTCCTTCGTCCTAAAGACATTTTTATTTTGGAAATGAAATACCAAAGAGGCACAAAGCAATCCGTATATACAGAATACGTAGATGATATGTAGCGTACAGTCGCTGAAAGAGAATTCAGTATCTGATATGCATATCACGTAACGTCCATGAATCGAAATAAATTTCGAATATATCAATTTGGTGAAGATGGTTATAAGTTATAAGGCTTAGATAGCTTCGCTACCACATCGCTGTTCAATAATATATAATATAGTGTAATAAAGTGAATTCGGAAAAGACAGACCGGACAGAGACAGACCGGAAATAGACAGACCAGACAGAGACAGAAGAGACAGAAAGAGATCAGACAAAGTCAGACCAGGCAGAGATAGACCACACAGGCAGACTAGACAGAGGTGGACCTGACAAAGGCAGACCGGACAGAGACAGGATATACAGCCAGACGGAGACAGACCAGAGAGACACAAACCAGACAAAGACGACCACACAGAGATAGACCAGACAGAGACAGACCGGACAAAAATAGACCGAACAGAGACAAACCGAACAGTTTAATTTATTCAGCCTCAAAGTTATACCAGTCTCACAGACTGCACGTTATCAATTCCACTCCAGACATGCACATTACCAGTTAAGGGTGGAAAACATGTAAGACTGTACAGATTATCCCTCGCTGTATGATGACTTCATTATCAGGAAATATTGTTATACGGAAATGTTACTCACCAAGAGTCTAGCACACTGTTCGTGGTCGTAAATGGCGGCGATATGGAGTGCTGTTCTGCCATGCTCTCCTCCCAGCTGGATGTCAATCTTATCCTTATGCTTGCTCAGTGTTTCAAGTACCGATACCTTGTTCAGTTCCGTTGCCAAGTGGATAGGAGCCTGCTTCTTTTCATTGAGAATGTTCGTCACGGCACCTCTGTAAGGAAGAGCAGCCAGGATAGTCATTTTATGTACATAAAGGTTCAAATACATTCTCGATATTTCAATCTTTTTTCAAAATGCTGTTTAAGCGACACACATGTGAAAAGTAAACAGCAAATAATATATCTTTGATTTACTTCGTATTTAAATGAAATATTACATAAATGACGTATTGGTACGGTATGATGGTAGTTTCATTGTTTGATAGAAATTATTTTGTCTCTTGCCAGCCTATGCTGGCTTCAATTTATATTAGTTATGTTGAAACATGAATGGTAGACCCTTACCTGGAAAGCATGTACAAAAATGTTGTATCAGTTTGTTGATTACAGACAGAATGGTTATCATATAAGTCTGCAGTTGGTTGGATTGGTGTATAATTTTTTGCTACCGACTGAACATTGCACTGCGTCATTTAAATACCAGGCTTGCGTTTCTTCCTTTATTAACATCTATTTAGTTACTAAATATAAGTAAGTTAGTGCTGGGATGAAATAAAATCGAAAAAATTTTGAAAGCTGTCGTTTAATTTAACAAGAGTTCGAGTAAATTTAGAGCCATAGTACGACTTTCTATACCATGACAGCAATGTTATATTACGAGTGTAGTAAACAATACACTACAATGACAATCGTTCAGAAAACTTTGTATTCAATACAGTCGGCATTAGAACTTCCCACACGTAACTCCCATTTCGCTTCCCAACACATCATTCGCCATGTAATACCAACTAGATGCGAGCATCGCCAGAAGAAATAAACAAGCTGTATGTTTGCGATTTGCAACAGCCTTGACTTGTTGATTTTTCGGTGAATGTTGCAGCTAGTTTTAAAATTAGCGGGGGGAGAGAGAGAGAGGTAGAGAATGTGTTGTATTCTCACGGTAGATAAAAACAGCTCTCTATTCCCTTTATTCCCACTGTCATCTTGTTGAATGGTTGACACATTTTACAGTTACAAATTTTTATATTTATCCTCAAATAGAGCTCTCATTGAGAGTTAGGTACAATTTAGAAACACTAGCTGCTATAATCATAAAAAGTTATCTTTCAAAAATTTCTCAAACTGATCTTCTATAATATTTATAGTTTAGTACGCTATAACTGAGGTCATATTTGTGTCTGATTGAGATTCTTCTTTAATTTAGAGTACCTTTTCGCGAGCAAGATACTTTGAAAGTATGGTAGCATCATATTTGACTAGTGTTCGTATGCAGATAAACAAAAGCAACACTACCCTTTGGTACTCAAGAATTGACTTTTTTTAACTGCGAGCAATTGCATTATGTATATACATCTCGTTGCTATACGAGGTTATAGAGGAATATTGACCTTTTGGACATAACTCGAAGATCAGGAAAAAATGTAATTAAATAGGTTTCCTGGGCCTATCTTGAGAGTTTTCTCATATAGTATATTCCCAAATATGTCGAGTAACGACAAAACTTTCCTAATCACGTTTTTCTTCTTCCGTCTATTTCCTCCACATGGTGAACTGAAACTGCCTTTTAAAAGTTACGAATATGCATTTTGTTTTACCCCAAATAGCTGTATGTGTAAGAGAGGGTTAATTTACTTGCTAGAAATCTCTGAAAAATGATAGCATATCGGAAGTCTTTGACTTTGTATCGACATCTTTTATTCAGTAGTCGATACCGAGCAACGTTCGGGCTTACCGCGATTTCATAGGATACGTCATGTCAGCTATCCATTTATTTATAAACCTCTATGGATGCAAAAAAGACTCGAACATGTGATTTTTCTCACAAACCAAATAAAAAATAAAAAATTGCAAACAGAAAAATTCCAAAACCAACAGTCAGTGTGAAAAATGTTATTCTTAGTTTTAACATATTAGCCACCAAGAAAGATTGGGTAGAAGGTTTCTTGTAAGCTATGCAGATGGGTCATACTCTTAAAGAAATAGGATAAAGTTGGGTGGGAACCTGGCAGGAGTGTTCAATATCTAGTAAAGCTTGCGGTAGGTGTGTGTTCCGAACATAGGTAGATAATGCAAAATATTCATCTTACAAGCCGATAATAAAAAAATAAACAAGTAAAAAAAGGGGGAAACAATGAGAAAGTAATTTTATTTTACGTCTGAAAATTATACTGCGCTTGTTTTCTGGATCTACTTTTATTGCCCGCTAATCTGGTGGAAAAGTAAATCAAAGACGAGAAGGTAAACAAATTGTATATGCTAAGACAGAACTGAAGAGGCAGTTGCATACTAACTGACTAGCAGTGAGAATTCTAATAGAGTTTCTTACTGGAATAAATACTGTTGCTCAAAACTACGTAATAGACAAACATCAACAAAAAAAAATCTGTTTGATCGTGATTCTGCCACAGTTAACTGCAAGCGTTAACCATTTGAAATAAATGTAATTTTCAACTTAAAGCGACGTCATTGCCCTTGCAATGCTTACTCCATCCCTTCTAATAATTACTTGCACATATTTTGCTGAATCGCATCGTTAACTCTCAAGCATCTGAAAGGTTCTTTATTTCCAATTCATCTACCACCGAAAACATTTCATTCGTAGAAATTCAGCGCATTACTCTCCGGGGTATATCATAGTGTGGTAAATACAGTAAAATTCAGAGTACAAGCTGACTAAAGCAATATTCCTAAATTGGAGTTAACTGATATAATTCGAAACTCTCGATAGTCTTGAAAGGTTTCACTATAAGCCTCCACATCCAAATTGGTCTCGTAATGCAATAAACTAAGCAGCCGAACTAAGGTTGCGGTCATGTACGAGAGACATAAAGGAAACGAAAAGGTGGAAGAAGTTGTATGCAAAGGTGAGTCCAATAAATTAACAGAGCTCCTCTCTGGGACAACCAAGTTACAAATTGGCCAGTCCATAGACGAGTTGGCTTGCAGCCCATCGATAATGATTGAAATGCTTGAAGAGCCAACCAAGTAAAAAGATCCATCCGTGCAACGGACAATTGAAAAGCCCACGAGGCTCATTCTCACCGAGCCGAATTACCAACGCCTAAAGCGAGCTTCCAAAAGTAATTCTTTTGGAGAATCTCGGCCTGGACATTTATTATCTGCTAGTTACAGTGGTCAATGTGGATAAACAGCAATCCTTCACAGCGCTTCTGGAGCGTGCGGTGTTATCTATAACATGAAGAATCGATATCAAAGATGTAATCCATGTTATAAATAAATTATTGGATCTGAATGCTCGTTATTTCTTACAAAAATCACACAAAAATTGTTGAATCTCTGATTAGATTATCTCTGGATGAAGTCAAAGCAAGGCTTATTGACCCAGTTCTGAGTGAGTCTACTTGATGCTATTTTCCTATTATCTTCTAATATGACTGGTTCATGTTAGTGTCTGTCCTTGCAAAGAGCAATGTCCTAGATTTTAAGTGTTTATTTCCAACAGTGTCAGGAACTTTATCGTTATTTCACGATTCACTTGATAGGTGTAATCGATGAGTCCCAGCTGGTTGCTTTATACTCTTAGATCTACAAGGAACGAAAAAAAGATCATGAGGGAATCAAGTCAACGATATATAAAGACATATCTAATTATCGTATGCCAATAAATATCATATTAACCTTAATGCGAGATTTGAATTTAGGCAATTTCCGAATTTAAGGTAATACTTTTTTCTCCAGATTCCCTTAGTTTGTTTTCAGATCCCGATTGCGGGAGAATGTATTGCTGCCTTTGAATCGAACTGCTGTATGTCTCGTTTTATATGATAGGACAGGTAGCGCTGTGCTTTTTGTGTGGCAGTGCAATATGTTACTTGTTTTGGATTTATCATTAATACAAATGCAATATCGGTATCATTGTTTTCATAATAGTTCATACTAAGTTTCTCTTTGAATACAAAGCTGTTATTTTGATAGCAGTCAGAAATATCATATTATAATTTCAGAATGTATTTTTTTAATTCTGAGAGACAACTACAGGATAAATTTCAGAAGTTACGCTAATATCTCATTGTGTTAAATTACGAGACCCTGCCTGTTGAACTGTCTGGCGACCTGCCTATTGACCTGTCTATAGACCTGTTTGCATCTCTGTTAATATGTCTTGTCCAGTTACACCTTTTTAAATTTAAATAAAGTACGCTTCGTTACGCAAAATTGCTGATTTTTGCTGACAAAGTGTGATGGTGAACATTACAGGAAATAACAAACGCCGAGGACACCTCTACCGCCATATGTTAATCGAACGGTATGCCACTCGAATGCAGACTAGCAAAAAAGAGCAAAAAAAGCAAGTTCAACTTAAGGATAAGGCTTTCAAGCTCAGATTTCGTTATACCAAGGAATAATTTCTAGAAGTGCATCAAATTAAGCGGCTACTTTTTTTTTCTGTATAACCGAGAAGTCTCAAGTACAGTTAAGTATGAAGAAAAATAGTCTGCCTCTACTCATGCGACTCTGACTTGCTGTGTGCACATCAAAAATGAAGATAAAATATTTCGACGTAATTTATCTCCTACTGGATTCATGATAACACCAGGTAACAGATTTATTTGAGAAATACGTAAATCTACCAGGCTAAACTTGCTGTTATGAACTTGGTGAATAGTTTCTCAAGCTGGCAAAAATATTTACGTAGAATTATTCAAAGCGCAATTTCGAAAGTTACAATGAAATATTTACTGTGGGCCGTCTCCTCAGGGAAAATAACGGCCTCGGTAAATACATATATAATATTCTGGAAATAGTAGTGGCACAGTCGAGCAGCTCATGTGAGGAACTATGAACTGAATTGAGTTTAATATGGTTGGTTGGTAGATAAGAAATACGGAAAATGGATATGCTAAATGTCAGGTTGGGACTGTATTAACTGAATCAATTGGCAAATTGTAAGTAGGTCACAAAAATATTGATCTCTAATTGATTATAAAATTTCATATGGCAGCAACACATTACCCTTGCCTAGACAGAATTTCAGCCAAGAGACTACAAAAAATTCAAAATCCATTTTATCGTTTAATATGTAATCTTGAAAATCAATGATCTATTAATTTGCTTTTTTTGAATTATATAAGGATTATCATAACTAAATTTCACGGGGAAGTTATATAAGAGGAACTGAAGTTTTGCAGTGATGGATAGCGACACAACTAACGGTTGGGAAACTTTCAAGCTCCTGCGGATTATAAATGGACCTATCATTATAATTGCTCATCTTTATAAAATGAAAAATGGATGCACCTTGCTGTGGACAATACTTATAATGTCAGAATATGGATTTTTGCACATATATCACGTACATGGTTCGTTTTATCTTACCACGCCTTAGGCGAGGCGAGGGCAAATACGGAATACTACTGATTTTCAGGCAGATTTAAAGATTATAAAGGAGTATTTGGTGTAAGAAGTGTTCCTCGTTCTGTAGACAAATAGAAACACCATTTGCGAACACCTTTCAAGTGAATATATAACTTGGATCGCTTTTATTAATTTGCATTTAGAATGGTTCTTCGGGAAACATTAATATCCAGTTACCTACCTCTGTAGCAGGAAGTCGACAGCGTCCAAGGACTCGTGCTCCACTGCAACATGCAAGGGTGTATTTCCAGCATTGTCTTGATTATTTAGATCTGTAAAAGCAAAATTGGAGACAGATTAATGTTATGGCGGGTCTTTTTAAATTTTCTAATTTCAAATTTATTTATTAATCCAAGTGATCCATACAGGAATTGGATACGTCAGGACAAAGTAATATGTTCATATAATAATTGATATAGTAAAATTTCAAAATATAGACAAAAGCAATATACAAAATAAATAATATAAATGATGCCTTCTATGAACATTTGCAGCTATGAAGATATTTCGGTACATAGTAAAAGGCACCATCAATTTGGAAGCTTTTGAGAGGATTCTTAAATTTTGATTCTTCTAGAGATCTTATAGACATTGTTTTTTTAAAGACTAATTTACGTGACTCTCCAAAAATTTCATATTGAAAATCAATCTAATTAATCGTTTTTGTGTTATCAATGTTTGCTAATGTTCGAATATATAAATAGTCTTTCAGCTGTAACAAAGTATGATAACTTCTACTTATTTTTTTACTTCGTTCAGAGCGCGACAAACCAATAAGGTCAGAGTTAACCTTGACAAAGAAACCATCATCAATTTTTCTGTTAGAATTCAGCACAGAACTGCATAACAATTGTTTTAATGGCATTCACGATTGAAAAGTCATTTTTGCACCAAACCGTAAATTCAGCAGCAACTATATTCATTCTATGATTAGGTTCTTCCATAGTGTCAGCTTCAATAGCTATAGTGTCATCTGCATTATTGAAGGTACTGATATCTATAGATAATATCTTATCGTACCAAAAACAAGGAATATAAAGTGGTCGAAGTTGATCACGGTAGGAGTTCTACATCTGATTTAGTAGAATGGTCAATCAGTGTGTTTACCACATATCCAGGGCTGGTGTACGTTGTAATTTAACCACCGTACTAACTAATAAGATAGATACATAACGTGACTATAGATCTTCTTATTCTAAGAATATTCAAATTTTACTTCATAAACTATGTGATAATAATCAGAGCTTAGTTTTTCAGTTGACGAACGATTCGATTCCATATTTACACTTCCAGTGTTCTGTAATAATGACCTGATGATGATATTCAACAAGTTGAACTAAGTACCTCTTGGAATATTAGACGGTAACTGTGTGAATACAGGAGAAGGAGATCAAAGGCATAATTTTGGATTGAGGAAAACCCGGGAATACTGGCGTGGACCGAACTCGTCAGCACGGACTTTTGGATACACAGATTCGAGCCCCGCCCGCATTTGACTTTTTTATTAATTTTCTTGTTCCAAAATTGTGTTGATCTTCCTCTTGTGCTCACTATTAAGTTAACTGAAATATATTTTGGGCTGGGCTACTAGTGAAACTAACACTGAAAAATTGCATATTGCTCGCATGTATGGAGATGCGCTCCAAAGCACTCCCCGGAGCTCCCGGACTAAACGTGAAATGTAAAAATTTTAATAAATTTTTTATCGAAAACTTGTCATCCATTATGTATGAACGCAATACTACGATTTCAGTAACGAAGTTCGACCGCTGTTTTCCTCTTGGAGTTGGATCACGGAAACGCTGCACCGTAAATGAGCTGTTGACAGTGATTTTATTCTATCTTACTAACCCATATAATCAAGCAGCCCCTGTCTCCGAGACAGAACTTCAAAGTGAAATAAAGAACTTTATAATGGTTGTGGAAATTGTTTGAAGAGATTCCAAGGGTTTGCTACTCAGTGTTACACAGAAAGTAGGTGGTGTATTTAAAGTTAGAAGCAACAGGAGCAAACAATTCAAAGAGTATATTGAGAAGGAACCTCCATCATTCGTCTGACTGCAAATTATAAGATCGTTGATCGCTGCCGTGAATAACTTTTCAAATTAACTAAATTATCAGACTGAGTAGTTACCTCCACCCTGTTCCAAAATGAACTGTAAAATGTTTATTCGGTTTCTCGCAGCAGCCTGATGAGCTGGCGTCCTTCCTCGACTGTCCTTGATCGAAAGACGAGTTGTGTCCTGGTAGTACAGCCGCTGGAATTGCTCCAAATTACCACTTTCTGCAGCCTGCAACAGGAAAGAATGACATAGTGACAGCCCTGATTTGAATTGTTGGTTGCATCTTTTTTGTAGACAAACATTACCTGAAGATTCAAGTACTCGTATTTTCAGTTTGTAAATTTAAAAAATGTAAAACAATCACATCAAGTCATCTAATTTACTTGTTTATATAAAAAGGTAAATCTTGCGACAAGCTTTTGTATCATATAAATTGTGTAATGACGTTATGAGTTGATAGTAAAAGTTCTAAAGGAAAAAATTATTTCTTGTTAGTGCACTTAAGTGAAAGCTTGTTTTTAAAAAAGTTCTCCACTTTCAATTCATTTTTCACTCTTTGGGTCCCAGCAAGTCCTTTCATTTGAAACCCATACTGTAGGAACGCAAAAAAAACTTATTCCGCCATCTTGGGTGTCCCGCCATGATGGATTCAGAATGACGTCATACTGATAACCATGCATTGTCATCCAAACTAAACGTGTATACAAAATTTCAGCCCAATCGGTTGAAGGTATCTGCTTCAAAATTGAGTTGCAAGATTCCACCCGAACAAACATTGTTGAATACATACATACATACATACATTGCAAGTTGAATAAAAGCTTGTAATATAACTTTATGCTGCTTATTTCTAGTTAATACATACGTTTTTTTGATACGTATACAGGTACTGTAAGTTTATCTCGAATGTGAATAGGGTTTTGGTTTTTATGGAAAATTTCTGTTTTGAATGAATCTACATTTCACTGATCTCTTTTTTGTTAATGAGCTATAAAAACAAAAAATGAAAACCATATTTATGAATCTTTGGTCGTGCTGGCGTAGCGCTGTATAAAAATTCAAGCGTTGTTTTTATGCTATTGTCTTTACATTTTCTACAAGCATACAACAGACTGTAATACTCTGCCACTCTGGTGACATGTCGTGAATTAAAATAGAACTAAAATATAGAGCCGCCGCACTGCCTTATAATATCTTTCTGAGAATCTACATTCAGAACAGATTTCCTTATCGATCACAAAAAAGAGTCTAACTAAATGGTATTTCTGCAAGGTTAAAAGATGGAGAATATCAACGGGGCTGAGCTTACATTGAGATACTAGAATTATTCTGGAAAATTGGTTCCAGGATATTCGTTAGAAACGCAAGAGAAAATAATGAAAAAGGAATCCATGTTATCGTGCCACATAGTTATTGAATGATATTTTTATAAATTATCTTTTATTGTTAGTGGAAGCACGTCACATTTTAGAAATAAAAGTTGATAAAAGCAGACTGTGGATGCTCGAACTTGGTGAAGCTTTCCAATCATTAAGATTCATGTGACTAAATTGAGCAATTTAAACACAAGTTTTCACAAATAAAATTCGTTTTTTGTGACGATTTAATCTCTAAATCATCGTTGGGTATCCTTCATAAACTGTCATTTCTGACAATCTCACGATGATTTCAATATTGAATCGGAACGCATCACAACAAAGCGCAAGACATAAACAAGGTAGTAGCCATTTTGTTGTATGGTCAATTCCATCAAAATTGTGAGGTTGATTATGTAGGTGTCTCATGTTTATTATTATTTAAAGGCATGTATATAGAATTTGGAGATACAAAAACTTACTCTCAAAGTTAAAAAAAATCATTTTTGGTTCTTTTACACGTAATCGACCAACTTCGGCCCTCAAAAAATTGCATGCTTGAAAGATTCTTATAATTTTGCCTGTCTAGTGGTAAATGCTTCATCCATTTTGTGCTCACCTGGGGAACGCTATGCTTTTAGCTTAATGATAATTTTTAACTTCTTTTGAAATTTGTACATTTGAGGCGGTGCAATTAGCAATAAATCTTCAAATCCCAACATCAATCTTTACCGTGCAAAAATGTTTTAGTTAATTATTCAGTTTAAAATTATATGAATAAAAAATATGCTACCTGGTGTTTACATTTTACATAATATATTACCCAAATATAACCCCACACAAAATGTGAAAAACTGAACATGTATCTTTACTTTTATTCATATCAATTTTCAAGGGGATTTCATTCAAGGTCTAGCTTCGATGTACCAGAAAAGATTATTTTTGAACTGAAAACTGGTATCCTTGCAGAATGGACAATACTGAGTCAATCTACTTGACTTCCTTATTTCCAGGTAACTGAACTGAAACTTGGTGACATTCGGTACATAGAAGTCATACAAGTCATATCATGCGCGACCCCCTTTGTGAGGCTTATAACGTGATAAAAACCCAAAATTCAGAAATTTACACGTACAATAATTATGCATTTAGCTGTCAAAGTATTTAGGGTTTTTCATTCATTTTGATGGTAGTGCGTTTCAAATAACCTCCTTGCTTAGTCATGGTAACAACAGAAGCCAAATAGAAATGTTGTGAAGAAAACCTTTCCACCTTATTCAAGCAAATTGCAGTTAGAAACATTCCTAAGATAGTGTATTCTTTAACGTTCATTCTCAAAACTGCTAATATGTATCTATTAACATTTAGGTCTTATCCGATTATATGCAAAATGCTATTTTGTTTCTTAAATAAATATATGACAGACATGTAACAATAGCGAAGATTATGCAACATCTTTTCATTTAATTTGAATGGTAAAATTAAAAATCCAGAACATAATAATCATATAAACTAATATAAGTTGCTGTTGTTAGTAGAAATCCACTCTAATACTTTTCAAATCACTGAAACAAATGTTACAGGGGGCATATGCATGAACACTGGTAGAAATATTTATAATATATGAAATAATAATGAGTTATAATTTAAGAACGATACTGGAAACAGCTAATCAATTTCAATGGTATAATTCCATAATTAAATTATTGCGGAAGTCATTTCCCATTAATCATATAAGGTTTCAGTCAACGGCGAGGGTAATTAAACAAATACACATAAATGTATGTTCTTTTCAGTATTCATGTGACCTGCTATAAACATACATGTTTCATCTTTAGCCTAGATTTAAGGGCATGATAGCAACATTTATACAAGTGTCGCGCAAAGTGGCGCTGCTCAATTACTTTCGCTTGGACCTTTGACTTTGTATACTTTACGCAACATTTAGAGAGGTGAATTTTCTTATTACATCCTTACCTAGATTATATAGCGGTTAAGGAGTATCGTAGAGATGATTATAACGACAACAGACAGACATACAGATCGACAGAATCGAGTAAACGACAAGGTTTTTGATTCTGTAAATGTCTTGGAACAATAAAAAATAGTTTTTTAATTCCAAACTTTTTCGCCATTACTCTACTTTGTCCTCCTCGTGGTGTGAAAAGTAAAGCCGATGTATTTGCAGTTAAGCATAGGGACAAGAAATCTGAAGATTTCCTGGTTCCTCCAAATGAAGGTAAATTTTACGAAGTTCTTAAGTGGTGAATACGGTTTGAAACCAGTTCATTTCAGTAAGAGTAGGAGATCATACATACCGCATGCCCACGATATCGATTCGAATGGTTTCATGACCGTTCGACAAATGGTATAAAAATATGCTGTTGGAACGTCCTCAGATAATGGATATATATGAGGATCCATCAATAGATGTTTGCCTATGTCTAAAACTGCTGAAGGAATATGGAATTACTATTATGTACTAGCATCTATCAAAAGGCACCATACTAAATTTCGGATTGATTAAAAATAGCTTTGTAATTCCTGATTCGAGCAATGTCGATCCTTAGTCCTTTTTTGGATTTTTTGATTTTTGGACGGAAAAATATGCGAAGGAATGAATGGTTTCATGTGGCTTTTTTTTGTTCTCCGACAAAAAGACATGATTTGGAGTAAAAACATATATCTCAAACGCAGAGGTTATTGCCGAGACAGAAGCATGATGTGCACAGTTTGAAGAATCATATTTTTTGTAGTGATCAATAGCAAAACGTTCGGGAAAACTGTATAAAAAGGCGAATATGTTGAAACATACATAAATAATTTGTGAAAACATGTTTTTTTTCTAACCTGGATACTTACTATTCGACCCTCGTATACGGTTGTAGTCGAAGATACATCCAATGGTAATATTGAACAGAGAATTTATACAGCTTCATTATCATCTTTTATCAGCAGTGATTTACCGTCAAATGAACTGGCATTGTTATGGTAAAAATAAAGTAAATAATACGCACAGTGATAGTGCATGGATATCGGACTATAAAGATGCAAGTTTCTTTCCACCAACCAGTGTTAGTGACGGTTAATTAAATTTCTGATCCTATTGGCAACATACAAAACTTAGTGTTGAGGTGCAAACTGACTCGAGATACCGAGCCAGATACATTACAAGTAGACACTAATACTAACAACGATATACATGGTCTTTTGAAGCTTTGAAATTCTGTAAATATATGGTTATTGAAGAACCCACATTGAGTAGTAACTATGAGTTTGATAAATGATGGACCTGTATTTACTTCAGAAGAATACCAGAAAATAGTTTCCAAGTGCTTAAGATCCAGCGACTATATACTAAAGTGTTCCTGTTTAGAAGACTTAGGAGATACTGGAGGCTTTCTAGGTAAATACTATCGTCTAAAGATTAACGTACTGTACAAAAATGAAGATAGGCTACTCAGTTTCTTCATCAAAACTCTCCCCAAGGGTGCCAAGACCCACATCAAGATGGCAGAGATATCCTTTAAGAAAGAACAGTTCATGTACGAGTGTTTTTTTCCGAAGCTGGAAGGCGTTAGTTTCTTAACGTTCAAGCCTAAGTTCTATCACTGCAAGTTGAATGAAGCCATAGTTCTAGAGGATCTCTCTGAGAGAGGCTACCGAATTGCTGACACAAGAAGGTTTTTAGATTACGATATTGTATGCAGTACTTTGAAACAGATAGCCAGATTGCACGCATGTACAATTGTTTTGGAAGAAAATAAAAGCAAGGAACTGAAAAGGACATTCAGGTAGGGAGTATAACGTTGCGCGTTCAGTCAATCAAAAAGTTCAAGATGGTTCTAATGAGGTACTTCTGTAGCTTATCGAGTTGGATTTGAAACCAAAAGTATGTGTATTTCTTTTTAGTGCAATTTGAGACAACTATCGAAGTCTTGACTCAGGTTGTGGAAAATTTTATAAAAGTAGAGATTAGAAAAATATTTATGATATATAACATTACGAAGCACCTCCAAAGCCCGGAAAATCGAATTAAACTAGCACATATCTGCCTCTTCAATAGCTTCAACTATGTCACATGTTTGACTGATAGCTGCTATCGGCTAATTTTGTGAGGCTATACAGAAAAATGGTATCCTTACGACGAGAAAAGTTTTGATTCAATCTACTTGACTCTATTTTTTATCGATTCTCAAGTTGATCACTTCATTATTGACCACCTGTATAAGCACCTTTTGTGCAATAATATCATTATCGTCATAATTATTTGTATTTTAGGCTGGACGAGGAATATGAAGAATATCTGTACGACGTGACCTTGACGAAAACTGGGCCAACGGCTGATCTGTTCGACATTTGCATAACAACACTTGCCCAAATAGCAGTTCAATTTCCTGAGATCCCAAAGAATATGTCGATGAGCGAATTTCAAAAAAGGATCGACCAGGCCGCCAAGAGAATGTACGTGGATACAAAGAAATCGGCAAAGTATAGAAACGTCATTTGCCAGGGTGATATGTGGATTCCGAATATTATGTTCAAGAAAGATCAAAGTGGGGTAGAATGTTACTTGGTGGATTATCAGCTTGTTAGGTATTGTCCACTAATGACCGAACTGTCATTTTTCATCTACATATGCACCAGACAGCAACTAAGGAGAAAACATATGAAGGAGTTCCTTGGAATGTATTATCAAGAATTTTCTGAGGTGTTGAAGAGCTGTGAAATTGAAGTGAACGATGTGTATACTTATGATGAATTTGTGAATAGCTATTACGAGATAAGACCTACAACTATATGCAAAGCTCTGAGCTATTTGCAGATTGGGTTGTTGCCTCCTGAAAGGCTGAGTCTTTTGAGAAACAACTCTGAGGAGTTTGAGCATGTGTTGAAAGTAGACAGAGTTGAGTTCTATAATAAGTATGAGATTTTTAAGGATGATGTATTTAAAAACACATTTCATGAACTTTTTGAAGATTTGTATGATTGTTTCGAAAATAAAGATTTGTGAATGGAAACTTCCCCGAAGTTTCAAGAATATTTCATAAAACGAGCATCACTCATCTTTAGATTCAAATTCACTACAAAAGTAGAGACAGTTGTCAGAAATATTTCTTCGGCTTGTAACACACAGATATTTACATCAATACATCAAAGATAAAGTTTCTGCTCAATAATTCGATCTCAGACCAAAGATTCTCAAAAAGGTTTTGTAAATGTTTAAACAAAGAGGTTTTTCTGAAGAATAAATTCATATGAATTGTCAAACATGGAGCTCAGCATATATCAACAGTTGTGATTTTGTCGCTTTTTGGTTAGCACCTAAATGGAATGATTACCGTGTGGGCATTATCGAGTTAGACTAACTGACTACATTTTTTGAGCTACAAGCAAACAAGAAGGAAATTCGACGAATCAATTCATTCAATGTTCAATATTATAAATGTAGCAGATTATCCTATAGCCCCACAAATACATTATCCTGCCGTACTTCAACCTGCGCAGTATCAACAGTTTCTGATATAACCATATGTACAGTCGAGTTCATTTTACGGGTATGAAACATTCTTAATGAAAAATTATTACCGTTGTATCAGTCAGAAGGTATGCCTCTAATTAAATACTCCACTGAATTGATCCATAACGTCGAGTCTTTCGTGTTAGGTGCACTCCCTCCAAAGCCATTCTTTTTTCGCAGTTCGAGCTGTAGCTAGAGCTTGGATCAAAAAATATGTTCAACCGTGGTTACTGACACCAGAACAGGCATACTGACATACTATAGGAAACTACCATGTAGTTTTCTGAATTCCTAAATTAAATAAGAACATGGGTTTCTATCTCACAAATTAGCGAGTGAATAAATAATTGTCATAATTTCTATGTATTGAAACTCAGCAGCATACATACCGTAAATACCAGCTTTATTTCCTCTTGTGTAAGCTTTCTTTGACTGAACAACACTTTTGTCCACTCCTTGTAGGCCCTTATAGAGCCATTCATGGCCATTGATCTTCTCAATTTTAAACCCAGGTTGAAGAATACTTTACGCGGTCCACAAGTAATGATTTTGTACTGATTTTTGTGAAATATGCACTGGTTTATTCAGAAGGTCATCCAGAACTTTGCGTTCATTATATGATAATTTGTATTATTACTATAATCATATAACGGGAATAAATACGCTACAATTAGGTGAATGAAAATAAGTGAAAACAAAATTCTTGCTGGACAAGTGAATTTTTACCTATTATGGCAACAATTGTTTTAGGAGTTCCTACTCACAGAAATCATTTTAGGGTGGATATAATCATACTTTCATGTGTTATACAGGATAAATACAATACAATTCTGGATTTTACTTTTCACGAGAATTGGCGGGGAAGCATATTTAAGCACAACCTACTTGAGGCCATTTTTTTAGCTTCAATTTGTCTCTCTAACCACACGTAGCAGTTATGATGTTTTGTAATTTTTATAACAGCTTTAATCCCTTAATTTTTTATGATATTATAAAAGAATTAATAATTTCAGACCTAGAGATAGCCCAATGCGATGGATTCGAGGGCAAAGATCCCACAAACCGTCACATAATGGCAAATAGTAGTAGAAAAATGTATAAATAGTTAGTTTAGCATATCTGAAAGAAATGTGAACTTCTCGCTTGAAGAAAGTAGCAGACTGCAAAGCGCGAAGAGAAGAAATGAGGTACATGCATTTTTGTGACAGCAAATGCAGTGATTATTTGGCCTATACGTGGAAATATATAATAGAACTCTTTTGAGAATTATTTTGAATATTTATTCTATCTCAGGAATACCTGACACGCCTTTTACATACTGTCAAGATTTGGATTTGCCTGACTCTCTTCAGTTCTCAGTATGATGAGAATATTCTGTCAAATTTTTAACTGTTCAGTTCACCTGAAGACGATTGGAGATAGCACATCAATCGAAACGTCGTGATACTCAAAATTTTATAGACAATGGAAGTCCGAAATCAAACTTTTGATGAATCCACCTTGTCAACAAGTTTCAAACAACTATTGTAAGCTTCCTTACTGCTGCTAAGTTTTAGAGTTCATTTTTAAACAACCTGAACGCCTACGTTTTGGTTCCACGCTGCATTTTATATGACGCTATAGCGTGTTTGACTAGTCTATCGTAGAAGTCCAGCGACTATAGTTTCTAAAGAAATGTTGCGATTTTACTCATCGTAGGCACCACAAACTTCTCTGCCAAAAAACGAGATAACAGTCCTTCTCAAAATATTACATAATTCATTAATAATCTGTCACGAACAACGAAGAATGAGATGTGACTGAAATTAATTTTTGCATATTTGTGAAGTAATTGATCAGTTAGAATCTTATAGAGATATTTTGAAGAATTCAAAAATTTTGTTCTTGAAATAATTGTCATTAGCTACTATTACTAGTGTATTTGCCAGCCATCTTGATGTGATGAAATTATGTTGTTTTGGACTGGTAACAGTTGTATTGTATGCAAAAAACAATCAAATCCTACTTACATATACTGGGCCTGCCAAACATAACAAGTATTCAATACATGAGTTTCTCTACAAATATTAATAAAATCTGAAGTAGTAGAACGGTGAAATGTTACGTTTACTATTTTGGTTGAAAACTATCAAAAAATGTTCTGAAGATATGCCAAGGCTTTGTTTGGTTTTACTGCTCGTAAGAGATAAAGATTAGCTTACGAAGGGAGCCACCTATTCTTTTGGAGAATGTTTTTTTTTAAACAGTATATCTGCTGACATGCTAGGAAATACAGAGTCGGTCTACATGATTCAATGTTGTTGTTGAAGGGTTCGGGTAGGAAGTTACAGTCAACATGCTCAACTAATCCTTGTCTTGAATAACACAGTACTCAAATTTCGTAAAGGATCGAATATCCTCAAACTAAAAGGGACAACAAAAAACATGTTTAATTATTTATACACATCAATTATATCACAATGGCAATTGATCAAGCCTTAAGTTGTATTTTGCAAGTCTTTTGAGCAAATTTAAATAATTATAATCGGTATGCAGAAGTAAGCTTCTCTCTTTCTATTTCAAAGAGCTGAAGTACTTTACATGTGAGGGTGATATAAAATAACTGTCATAATGATAACGACTAACTCTATAATTCTACAAAACTGAAATGATATTTTCTTATCATGATGCCAAGTTCTGAGTACCATCCAAATTGATGAGAGTGGATAGGTAATAACAAGGGTAGTGAATAGCTATAATTGCATTGCATAAACCCTCTCAGGACACTGTATCGTAGATTTTCCTGATGAGGTTGACAAGAGAACAAAATGAGTCTGTCTAGAATAGCATCAGTTGACAGGTTGATAATATACGAGAAAAGCTGCCTTGAAAGGCCTTTGACCTTGGGATAAGATAAATAGCGTACTTACATTTAATAGAATAAAATGGCTTTTGTTCTCAAGGGTGCATAAGTTTGATGGAGTGCTTGTATGAACAGTGTTTCAAGTAGATCGATTCAGCACTTCTTGTTTACTTAAGCCTTAAGCGCTTATTATAGATGCTAATTTTATTTTATAAACTGCATGAAATAACCAACATTTGTACTGTTATTTTATAGAGTACAGAGAATCAGTGGTGATTGGTCAGTAGTTTTGAATCAGGCTTCAGCATTATTCTTAATCAGTTTTATTATGCGACTCATTATTAAACGAACGGATATAATAGTATTAAATAATATTTAAATATAATAAACTTGAGTAATATTTATGAAAATCATAGTTTATCGTTTGAGGGACCAAGGTACATTAGGAAAAGATGTAAGTGAATACTTTTCTTATGAAAATTGAAGACACAACCTAAAACAAGATTAGGTTTAGTTTGAAGAGCAAGACTATAGCAACTCAATCTCTTTGTCAAGTTGTTTCGTTAAGCAAATATACTTTTTAAAAAAACCATGGCATTTCAATGAGAAAAAGAAAAAAATCACTAATTTTACTTAAAGTTTGCAAACTATAAAACGTACTTCATAGAGGGTAGAGAGCTCGTCGCTATGATTATACCTATTATTAGGAAATCTGGAGTTACTGCAGATAACAATTTGAAAACGCACAATGGTTTGTCATCTAACTAATCTATATGGAAACATTTGCTGTTACATATTTTAATGTCGATGAATTATTGCCACGAACGACAAAGTTAAAAGTACCAGCCAGAGTACTTTGATAATTGGCTTATTCAATAAAGTGATTAACAATATAGCTAACAATGATGGTGTAATTGATAAAACATTTTGAAGAAACAAAACATGCAGGAAGAATATTCCAAGAAAGATGTTTTTTCCAAAAATTTAGCCAAAACCATTCATTGATTTAATGTAGATAAAAAGCTGTGTAACTATCACACAGTTTCGCAAATAAAACTCTATCTTTTGGTGACGCGTTTCGATTAAAAAAAATCGAAATGCGTGACTAAAAGAGAGAGTTTTATTTGTGAATCTGTGTGAAAATTACACAACTTTTTATCTACATGATGGAAGAGTTTCACCAAGTAAGAGCATCTACAGTCTTCATTGATTTAAGTTCTAAAACTTACCACCAAAACGTCAGAAAAAAAATTAACATATGTGGTTTCAGTTAAAGAGCTTTAAAGTTTCTGAATTAAAGTAAAGTATTTATGATTAGTTTGGTTATATGACAGTTAGTAATATAATAATGAGTAGCAAAATGTATGAATCACATAGCATAATTTCACAAAAACCTTTTATGATCATGCACTTGATTGCGATAATAACGATGTACACATAATAATACCCGCGCGGCTTGTTTCCGCTGTGAAGTTTAACCACTGAACGAGGATTTGCGGCAGACTGGCCTGAAGAAGAACCAGCTGTTAACCCTGGCAGATGCGAGGTTCAGAGTTGCGCTACGCCGAATCTGGACAGTGCGCTGTAACTCCGGGTAACAACAGCGAAAGACAAACTGCGTGATGTAGTTATCAAGTTCATTAACGTTGCAGTTTCTGCTCATGTCAGGAGACATACCATCGAAGAGAAAATGAAGTCGAGTAGATTGACTTGGAGGGATACCGTTTTCTGCTAGACATCATCAGTTTCCGATACTATGCTGTGATATTATGAGATCCCATCATAAGTACCATCTCTGTAGGAAGGGTGACAATTATAATTCCAGTATGGATCCTTATACTGCAGCATGAAAATCAATTGTTTTGATATAACCAAGCCACCCTCTGAGAATTCTCGATCTAGACATGCTTTTTCTTCCGATGCTTCGTTTTCCCTAGATCTTGCGATGCATAATTAATTGTAAAAGCTGGTTTGAAGTATCTGTCCTTTGGTAGCATTGTCATTTCTCAAAATAATGATAGTATCTAATCTACATTACAGGTTGGAAGAAAATTAACTTTTATACCAGTTGTTACGTTTTCCAGTGCTTTCTCAATGATTTCTTCCCAGTAGGCATCAAGCAATGACAGTCGTAAGGCGCAGCCTTGCTGGATCCCTGTATGTTTTCCACATGTTGGTAATATGGTCTATTTATTGTTCTGCTGTGTCTGGAATCCACGTCTACATATTTGAATAGAGGTTTAATGCTTTATTATAACCTAGAAAGCATATGCACTCTGTTTTACAACAAAAAATATTTACGTTAGTAGTTTGAATGCAAAATATTAGTTCCCAGTCCGTTTCGAAAGCCGAACTGCATCAATCTTATATCTGCTCCTAATTTCCTTTATATTCTGCAATGGATGGTTTTGAAGAACATTTGAAGGATGTGGTACATCAAACTTATGGTACGGTGATTAGTGCATTGCGTTGGTCTTTTTATGGATATCAATAAAAGTCGGAAGTAACCATTACTTTCAAAGTTATTTCAGTTGTGCATATCGCGTTGAATAGATTTACCATGAAGACATTGTTGTCCCTGAGCAGCTTCACATTTGATCGGGACCTGTATCGATTCCCGATATCAATTTCCTTTGTAATTTTTCTTGTTGGTCTCGTTGCATACGATATTGAATTCCTAACGTTGAACATAAAAGCTCTCCAGAATCATTACTTCTCATCGAAGTCTAGTGTCTACAATACTTTGTCCTTTTTCACATACCAGCATATTGTCTTCCTTCAGTAATTTCTATGACCTTTATGTGCGCGTTGAAGATTATCCCACTGCGTTTGTAAGTTCTCAATTTATACACAACCCCTTTATAAAAGCTTTCTTTAGATTTCAGTAGATATTTTTGTTTATGTTTGCTTTCGTACCCTCTCCTCCATCAAATGAAGTATCTCATTTGTAATCAACTCCTTTTTTCCGTCTAATGCTAATGTCTAAATTTGCTTTAAGGACCCCAAAGTAAATCCAAGGTATTTAATGCTCCATTAAGTTCGTTTTTTCGATTTCTGAATAACACAGTTTCAATTATTAACAGTGAATCTCGTTGCTCTTTGGGCTCTTTCAGTTCTAGTTCCACTTGTGCAATTAGGGGGTTATGGTTTGAGGATATATCTGCACTCCATCTGATATTTGATTCTTGTTCAGTATCTTGTGGTGACGCACACGTATATAAACGTCCATTCAGTAGTTTGACAATTGTTTTTGTGATCACCTTATGACTTTTTGGCTTGAATTAGATTGACCTTTCACCCCCCCCCCCCATCGTAACTTGACGTAATTAGAAGTAGGGAAACGATTTTGCTTTTCTTTAGTCTTTTCAGGCTCCGTACATTGAAGAACAAATGCTAGCGGGTTCGATAATCATGTACTCCTTGATAACGTATTGATTGAATATGGAATTATTCATTCTACCTGTTTTTACGTTGATTTTTACTAAAAAAATCTGCATTTGTTGACAAAATATGGGACCTGCTGAATAAAAGAATCCCGCATCTTGATTAACAAGTCACTCATTGAATACTTATCAATTGGGCCGACTATTATTATCTAGTTGCAGTTCTGTTCAACGTAATGTGTCACAAAAAAAAACAAAAATTGATGAAAAGTGTCTAAGCTATTCATTTTAATATCCTATCATTTTGATTTATTATTCGCTGATCAAATACCCAATTATAACGTCAACTTTTACAGTATCCTGTTGAATTTTCTATAAGCTCTGTTTAAAAGTACTGATCGATGCTGATTGAAGAAATAACTGTATCAACGTTCCGGATGCCTCTATAGACTTTATCTAAGTACAAAACATTGGAAAAAAGCTTTTGATATTATCATAATGTAATAACTGAAAGTGGCTACAGATGCAGACGAAGCATTAGTAAAGTCGTTTCCTCAGTCACATGTAGTTTGAAATAGCGGCCAAGTATAAGAAAAACATCAGGGAGGCCACTGCATGATAATTTTCAGTTGTTACATTAATGAACTTATATCTTATTTACTTTAGGGTACTGTAACTGCCCATCTTTCACTGTATCTTGAGCTCGCTTTGTTGTACTCAAAGATATTATTCAAGTGTCGTGAAAACTCAATGAATAAATAACGTCACCACTTAAGTTCATTAATCCCCGTTATCGTTTTTTATGTACACAAGAAAAAGGTTATTGGCGCGTGGTTGGTGGTGTATAATGCTGCTGGTTCTTCGAAATGCAGCCAAAAGATATTTGGTTGACCCACAATTGTTGAACTATGCAAAAAAATACAAAAGCGGCCAATAACTTCACGGCATCTTAGAAACATTAAGAACCAGGCATTTCGGCAAATTGACAAATTCTAAAACTTTTCGTTGAGTGTGCGATATCACGCTAAGTGCCTAACTGAACAGAGATGTGAAGGCCCTTCACCATAATTATCTATCCTTGAGAAGCGCTGCAAGTGAACTGGAAGATTTCAGGCGCCTTAGCACGTTCGATCGGCATCAATCAATTTACTTCAATGTTCCAAATAACAAAAGACATCGAGTTATTCACGGCGTAAATAGTGAAGCAGAGTTCTGTATTAATTTGCCGCGCATCCAACCAAATTCTTTTTCCATGTCGGGTGCATTTCAGAAAGATGAACAGAAAAATCTGCGCCGTTGGCTATTGTAAGGATCGAATTCCAACGTCTATTCCAATTTCTATTTTCCTTCCGTTCCACTAATAATTCAGTCGCGCTATCGGAATTATTCCAATTATCCGCCAAATACGTAGTGGGATTAGTTTGTAATGCAGTATGTCACTAATTCTGTCTCTGAATCATTCTGTCATTTATAATGAAGCTGCTCCAGTGGAAAAGGACGATTTGGTTGTAGTGGGAAAGACGAGCAGCCCGTCCCAATGCTATTAAATCTTTAGTGGCATCCAATGGACTGTGGACGAGGTTGGACAACTTGATGCTAAAAGCTGGAGATGGATGAACATGAACATTGAGAAAAGTTTGCATCTCAAGTTCTCAGTCCTGCACACAGTCCAGTCTAAGACACTGGGAAGATGTATACTGTAGAGTTTGGAGCAGCGCCTCCATGCAAGAGGTGTAATGGTCATAGTCAAGCAAGAAAATCAGTCGTTCTTACAGCGGGTATCTCTGACACGTGTTTTCCATCCCCCACTCTACCACTTTTGCGTTGAAATCACTTGCTACAATTACATTATCTCCCAGCTCTCTGACTACGTGTTCCAAAGTGTTCAATTTTTTACACTTCGAAACGTTCATTAGTAGACAAGTAATAACTAACAACAGTCCTCGATCTTGATCCAAACAAAACCGTCACCGCGGCCAAACTTTTGATCAGCCACTGTGCGGCCTCGGGTCCAGATGGCTGCCGTATTTGTTTCATCAGTGTACCAGCCTCTGCCCAGAGCAGTGTGCTGGTACTGCTCGTCATCGATGACTATATCAGCTTCATGCTCGTAAGCTGTATGAGACAACAGATCTTGGGCCATCCTGCAGCGTATGGTACTTCCTTAGTGTTGATCCTACCAGACCTTTTGATAAAGGACATGATATCAGACCACCCTGCTGAGTAGATCTATTCCCTATCAAACTCCGTTGTACACACGGCATACTCTCCTAGGAAGTGGGATGAGATCTCGTCTTCTTCCCAGCACTTAAGCCAGCGACTGATCACTTCCCAGGATAGTGCCTCCAACGCATCCTTATCGCATATTGGCATCTGGGTATGAAAGTATCTGATACCAGCAGTAGATCATACCAACTATGCTAGAAAATATGTATCTATGTAAGACGGGTTCCTCTAGGATGAAGGGAAACATTCATCCATCACAACAAATTCTCTGTGACGGAAAAGAAAAATGTGATGCATACTTTTAAAAGTGTTGTAAATCGTATGAAAGGAGTTTATCTATGGAAGGCACAGCTGATGAAAAGCCTTGCATATAATATCAAGTTCAAGTTCAATAAACGTAAATTTTCCTCATGCGTAAAGGAATTTACCCCAATCGAATATCAATTTTCTGAAATTATAAAAGGCTGGGGTGCATCTAAACGTTCTATATAATTATAAAGTGAATGTATGTCAGCTTTTAGAGCATGCACGTGGAGGTGCTGTTAGTTCAATTTTCTACACGAATCATGCCGTAATTATTACTTTGGAATAAATTTTAAACTAAAAGCGGGATAGCTTAATTGGCGATGCTATCGTTTTAATCGATGAAATCAAACTGGCGATGTTATAACGCATCTAACTGCTCTACCTCAAATAATTGGTTGTTCAGCTAAATAATACCAAATGAGACTTAATATGTTCAGATAGATGAACAGATACGGAGTTATTTATGTAGATTGGAACAATGGATATGGTCCAAAAGATGTGGATAGTTTATTGCAAAGGAAACACTTAGTTTCCTTTACGTACCTATGTAGATATATTTGGGAGGTCTCGATGAGGTACTAAGCCGGTTTCCAGGAGTTTCCAAAATGAGTAAAAAATATCGCATTGATAAACCAAGCATATTTATTCCAGTTATGTCATTAATAAGAATGAACAATTCGTTAATATGATGAACAAGTATTGCGATGTACACTTAAACGAAGATGGCGCTATGTACAGTGCAGAAGTACTACTAGATACTAATGGAACAGTTTGCAATGAAACCTGTTGAATTTAATTTTATACTCTGTAATTGAAACTTAAACAATAAGGTAAAATATAAATTGAGAAGGGGCGCGATGAAATTTCTTGACGTACAAAGGTTTCACGTTATATAAATTTTGGAAACAGTGGGAGAACCATTTTCCGGAACACGTGAAAATAAAACTATTTACACACTAAATAACAATGAATAATTCCCAAAGCAAGCCTTTTTACATGTTGCTGACCATTTTACTGCGTATTATAATATTTTGAGAATAATAATGAGGAATCTATATTCTTCTTCTGTATAGCGCCCAGGTTGCTAACCAATTTCAAATGTCATAATAAAATTAAATTTTTAGGATCTCTCAGTGGCGAATATTGAACTGAAACCCCCAGGCAGCAATCAGAATCATAACTGAAGGGTAATAACAAGAAATGTCACTTAGATATTGCCGCTTTATAGATTGAAAACAGAATGTTTAAGAGAGCATAATAAAAAAAATTGAATTCTGACAGTACAATATTCCGCGTAAGGTCCTTTTCAGTATCTATTTTAATATTTAAATAACGAAGAGTGGGTTTTTTATTCTAATTTTTGTAAGCACATAAGCGGATTATGGGTTTTCTATGTTCATCCTAAGAAAATTTAAAAGTAATTTACTCCTCCTAGTATTTGAATGAAATCTAAAATAGGGTAGCATATGCGTAGTATAACATCTATATTGAAAAATAATACTTAAGGAAATCTAGACATACTTACATTAACTTTTATATAATCTTGTTCAAAGTGCGATGTCCTGAATAACTGCTTGAGTATGTCCAGCATTTTGCACATTGCGTACTTGACTATTTGGGGCAACTGTGATCGTGATCAAAATTGGCACTCAATTCTGTTTACCTGGTTTATCTCAAAACCATACCACATATGACTGCAATTATTACTAATCGCAACAATTACAGATAAGAGAGAAAATTTTATGTGCCTCTATAGATTTGTCATATCAGATTCATTCTGTTGAAAGCACAACATTGCACAACTTTGAGCAATTTTTGACCGTAAGTATGTAATATGCATAATAATTGGCGATAATTAACTCACTTGCATGAATAAATTGATTTATACCTTTAGAGACGTAGGCATACTTACTACAGATACAAACATACAGATAAACTCTTGTAATGATCAGATTTCGCCCTAGCACAACATTTCATAGAGCTCAATAATTTATACAGCCTTGATTCCATTTTCAGATTCTTCTTAGGAAAATCTAATATAGGCTTTGAATAACACATAAGACATAATCGGAATATTTCAAGATTCTCCATTATACGTCAGTCGAATTTTCAGGTTATATTAAATAATACAGTGTGGGTAAAGCGCATGGAGAGAATGGAATGACCAAGGCGACGAAGCTGATTTTGCCTTGGCTTATGTGGTGGAAAGCCAATACTGTCTCAGTATTACATCTCTTGACTGTGTTGTCAAATCGCTTTATGCTCGCCAAAGAGAACTACTCATCTTGCCATTGAGACTTTTTTGCAATGTGGATGTTCAGCTGAGAATTGTACAAGGTTTAAGGCAGTTAGATTGATGGAACATGTAACTAGACAACTTGCTCAAAAAAATCTACTGGCATATTGCTTTAATAAGCTGCATACTTGATGAGGTACGGTACATGTGGGTATGCTTTATATACTAACCTATGTAATGTAATAGTCTCTGAAGGTGTGAAGCTTTTGAAATATTTCTTTAAATTAAGGAAATTTCGAGTCCAAGCTAGCAATATCTTGCTCATAATACAGTTCGCAAGCACATTCTTGTAACAGCTAAATTTGTTGGCATTAGCGGATCTATGTCTCTTTGAAGCTCTAAAATTTTGTGTTAAATATCCACCTCTGCGTAGAACTAAAACTGTGAAAATGATTGTACCTAGTATTTTGTTTTACCATTATCGTCATCTGACAACGCGTTTGCACTAGGAACTCGGCAAAGGGGACTGCGACAAGCACGGAAAGGTGCCACAACGAGATCCATTTGTCGAAATATTTAAGTATGCGTGACAAAGGATACATGAAAAAACGCATAGATACAATATTTTTCTCAAATTGGATGCATTTTACAGAAAATCGTCCGACTTTTTGTATTATTATTTTTATATGAAAAATTTGACAACAAATTAGTAATCGATAACCTCGAGCACAGAAAGTATCCTATTCACATCATTTTGTTCAAATTATCAAAATATTGCTTTAGCCTGTAACCGCCATTTGATATCTGCCATTTTGCAAATGTACAATTTTATATTAGAATCTTAAAAAACGATCTCAGAAACACAAAGATACAAAATTTTGTTCAAATCGGGTGTATTTTTCGGAAAATCGCCCGCCATTTTGTGCCCAAACCATCTGTTTTGAGACAATTTGGCACCAGATTTGTGCTGAACGACCTCAAGAACCGAATGATACAAATTCTCAAAATCCTATGTATTCTTCGAAATAGTTGGTCAGACTGACCACCATTTTGTATCTGTAATTTTGTGAATAAATAAATTTTGAAATTTTATTCGTATAGATTGGAGGTGATCTTATTTGGTGAAACTCTACTATCATTCAGATTCAGTATAACTCCCTTATTTTTTAAACTTTAGTGTTGAACACATTTTTTTCATCCGAGTTAATTTTTTCAAAAAGATTACATTTTTCAGAAAAGCATCCGCCATTTTGTATCCAATATTTCGTCTAATTTGACGCTACCTTCAAACGCAACGATTGTCAAAACGCCTGCATACTATCTACATCAAACTGAACACTGAGGCAAATGTACATAAATCAAGCAGAATTGTTCAGAAATTCACCTACAAAAATTAATAATAACTCACCCTGAGTATCCGGAACGGGCTTTGCGATATTAGGCAAAGCTCATGGTCCGGTTTGTCTCTGGAAGCACTTTTCTCCTGGTTCCTCTCAACGCCAGATAGCATGCTCTGGAATTCGGTGCGATTGACCTTCATGCCCATATTCCAGTTGCGAAGAGACGAGACCAGCCATGCCTGCATCAACATGTTTGATGTTAGAGCAATTGTGTTCTTAGCATTACGGGGAGATGAGATAACGGTCAAATGGAGTTATCGATTTCCGGACCCACGTAACGACGAATGTAGATTGGTATCTGATGAATTCCTCCTTTTTTGATACAGGATGTTACGTATAGAGTGTTGCCTTTATCATTAGTTATTGAAACATACTTTGTAAGAATCTGGAATTCGTTGAGCAGTAGTATCAGATTTTAACAGGTGATGACTTAGGTGCGGCCCAAAAACAGGTCTTATATATAGTAGAGGTACTCAACATGATACAACGTACTCTCCATTGGTTAGACTTTCTAAGATCCCCTATTTGGCTCCCCTACTATTACGGATTGACTTAGTAGCAGTTAATCACCTAAGTGTCGCCCTCTATGGGGAAGCCTATTGATCTTCTTACGAAGTCAACGGTCTTAACACCCATAGAGGGCGACACTTAGGTGAGTTGATGTTGCTATCACACCCTTGACTGGGTTACGTAAATACCACCCGAGTGCTCTCTACACTTGGACCGCCAGGCTATACTGACGAGTCTAGGCTAAAGACGAAACATGCATGTCTATAGCAGGTCTGATGCATTGTGGAGCTTGCAGAACAAATGAATGTCTTATAAACAAGGTGACGATATTAAAAAATGTCATTCTGCCCGGAAAAAGTCGGTTAAGGTAACCAGTACATTCATAAAGTTCCTTATGTATCATATGTGGCTTTATTTAACGGCCAGGGTGACTAATCAAAGAGAGACCTATAGGACAGGTTAAAGAAGTTAAACTAATTAATGAAATACTTTGCATAGGCCTAACGCCAATAATGCCAATATATCAGTGGAATCACCCTGTACCTGCTGTATCTCAAATTACACATTTAACCATATGGTCCCCTAATACACTTAATCTGATAGGTCATATCTCGCATACCATGGCTTATTGTCAGCGTTTAGGTTTACGCTATTATGTAGCAATTATATTATAATGGCAAAACAAATAAAGGAAGACGTAGCAATTATATAGTATAAAATTGGATGAAGGCTATATTTTGTTGTGAAAATTATTTATAAGTTAGGTTTCCTACACCGTAGCTTGTAATTAGGTTAACTCCTGATAGATGTCGTGAAACTGGTCGGTTACGTTAGTCAATTTATGTTGAGGATAAATCCAGGACCACTATTGGTAGCGTAGTTAAAAGAAGATAAACAATTTTGAAAGGACGGCTTAAGAATCTACTTCTGTCTGTTGCCAGCCTCTGTTGAATCTTTGTCTTTCTCACACAGTAGATTATCACTCAGTTTGCTCGAGCAAGGTCCAAGGAAGAATTTATATAAATAAAGATGAACAATGATTTATCTAGATTAGTTTATGATTTGTTCTTGAATCCCAAATGGGAAGATCTCGTGTCGTTTCCTTGGTATGACACTTATGCGTCTTTTCTCATAACACAGGGAGCTTTGTGTTTCTGATAAGACGATGTCCCTTATTTTAAATTTATTAGCAATGAAAATACATCACCTCTACTCTAGCCTTCCATAATATTTCATACTACATACTAATTTGAAAACAAAACCGGAAATTCCAATGCCTTTATGATTTCAAAATTTTCCTATTTTCAACCCGATTTAACCGATACCGCCACGTTGTTTACCATGTACTTTTTCATTTAATTTCTCACAATGTGAAGTCTCAACAGTAATTCAAATTTGATTCTTGTTCCCCACACCTTTGTTCATCCTACTGATGTAGGATTATTTTATGAATCAAAATAAACCTGCCTGGTGGATTGTTTCATTCACTAACTCTTTTGAAAGTAGAGGCTTTCTGTCACGTACTACAAATCTCTGTTGACTCCTACCTTTCGAAGTAGCACTGTATATTTTATCTTGCATGGATAATTCAACTTACATAATCGCTTCTGTCCGCTCTATCGATTATTAGCGATCACTGAAAGCTCCATGAGTTACATGATATCTACGTAATTGGTTGCATAATATCACATTTATTGCCAATCAGTGCTACTTAATGGCTTTTCCATCCACGTGGGTCATCGGAATTAGTATATGGGGCATAAATTAAAACATAACACGGAATAGTAACAGCTCAGCGACTTTCTATAAAATTCTCGAGTAATATGAAGGGATAAAGGCATTATTACACTGCTTACATATGTGTAGGGAAATCCCTGAAGCTTTTGGTCTGACTTCAGTAACAAACAACATGTCCATTAGATTTGTCAGACTTAGAGAATTGGATGATCTGTCCATATTCTATAGATTTCACCGTTGGAAATATCTTGAATAACAGAGACACAGAGATACATGAGTAAAATAAACATCAGAGAAAAACCCAACCTCGCCACTAAGTCGGATTTCCACAATACCTCGAAGAAGTCTCTGCTGAAAGTAATTCTCACACATTTATACTCGATTTGAGTAATAGTTCATTTCAGAGTGACTTTAGAGATTATTCAATACAGAAAGATCTAAGAGACCATTTATTTATAGATATGTTGATAAATCACATTAATTTCTCATCTAAACCTATACATAGAAATACATACTTCAAGCAGTGTTATTTTTTAACTTTATTTCAAATTTGGTGGAGGAGCCATCAAATATACGTTCACGCACTCAGGATTAGTGGGTGTGCTCAGATAACATACGTAGCCTTGTCTAAAATTTCAATGTATAGTTGAACTACACTTGATAATAACTTCGCAAACGTTCCCAATAAATTGATTCTTATATAATCATTCATCTGAGAGCGCAACTGCCACAAGTGGGCACGAATATGACTTGGAGCTTTTGTGTTAGGCTCTGCCCCTCAATGCTATGTGCAGTATTTGTAAACAATTTGTGGAATCTCAAAGAGGTTTGATGCCTTACTTATTCCATAGCCCTGGAAAAAATTCTGGTTCGTAAATATAGTAACTAGTTATCAAATATACGTGTTCGTATTATTAGTGATTCAGAACGTGTTATCTGCTTTCATCATCCTAGTTTTTGATGTTCAAGACAACGATAAATAGTTCATTTGAAAGATAGTCGTGCTGTAATACTTCAAATAGGTTGAAACATTGCAATTCCAGGAATATAGTTAAGATGAAATGTCAAGGTGACAAGCAAATACATGCAGAGACCGCTCATTATGAGAGTTATGAATATTCGTTAATTTCTTATCATATTACCTATATCTCTATTGATATCTACATTTTCCTAGATTCAAAGATTACGAAAAGAATACATCTCATGAATTTTTCCCAATTTTCCTGAAAGTGCATACTACACTCTACATAACCCCTTCACCATATATTGACAATAATTTGATAACGTTATTAAACATGTTGAAATTAGGAAGTTTCGACTTCAGTCACAGGCACCATAATTGTACAGTACTCAATGTAGCATTCGTGATGACACTCACCAATAGCTCGTTTTCACTCTTCTCCACATGTGTTCCTTTTCGTAGATCTACATCCTCTACATTTTGCTTTTCTGGATCCTCTACGAATGGCATTACGTTAATTATGGGTGTGGAAGGGGTTACGGTTACGCCACTGCCGATCGTACCAGTCACAGCCCATTCTCGGAAGTTTCTCAGGAAGGTCTCCAGACGAGACATAGTTCATTAAAGAGACGTCTGAAAATAGAACCAAAAGTAATATGACTCACATTTGAAAACGAGAAAACAGCAAAAATCAGTCTTTGAAATACGTCATGTTTTTTACTATAGTTTGCCTTTCAAAGACAAATTTTTAATTTGATTCCTTCTTTCTTTTGAATTTTGGACCTTCTCCAACATTTAAAAATATATATTTTCTGATACTTGCCACCATACTAGTATTTATCTATAAAAATGAATCCTATATTCATAATATCCATACAAAAATGAGACAAAAGGTTAATTATTATATAATATGAAATCGGATGTCCTTATTTTTGCTAAAATAGATACAATAGACTATCAAAAATATCATCATCCAGAATTTTGCGAGGCCAAATGCCATATTTTACTGGGCTATCTTGAATCCGTCTCAGCCGATTCTAGTAATATTTTAGTCACAAATATTGTCAAACTTCTTCAGGACCCTCGGTACATCGATATTTAGGTATTACTTTACATTTTATCTAAGAGGGCAATTCTCTTCTGCTGAGCCTATCTGATTGTTAATGGTATTTTTGCAGCAAATTTTTGTCTTAACATTTCAGTCTAGTTGTATATAAGTTTAGTTGGAGTCAGTTGTAAAATATATCTAATTCCGGGGCGTTACAGGGTCTACGTTTTGCTGAAGAAACGGTTGGTGCCTTCAAAAATGAAATAAACGAACGTCCAGAACATGAGAGAACATTTGTTCCAAATGGTTTTCGTGGATGTATTTTGTACTATATTTAGTTTCCCCATCCGCATCACCCTAGCAGAGCTCAAACTCGCCTCTCTTATTGTATTTCACCAAATGGACATAGCTTTAAAAGTTAACGGTACCTGTAGCCCCCATCTAAGCGCTTTCTCTATAACTTTGACCCTTAATATAACATTAATTTTCATGATGTCTAATGGGCTAATTTACTAAACCGAGCAAAACTTAGAGTTTTTGACACAACAAATAACAAACTATTATTATTAATTGCTTGAAATTAATTTCTGTATGTTACTCATAATTACTACCAGGAGTACAAAGAAGAGTGTAGGAAATTTAATATCAATTATAAGTTTTAATTGCTGTGAATATATCTGAATATAAGATAAATTATATTACAATTCTCTTCACATTAGAATGATGCCGTGTATGAAGTTTGATGTGGAAGCACAGCCAATAAAACTTGTGAAGTACATAAGAAGTAGATACCAAGTTGCATTAACATTTTATTCTCAATACCTAAATTAAGCTTGTAGCGTCCTAAAGAGAGGAGGAACTATCTGAGAAACTAAAACTGGAAACAATAAATGTATTACATAGAAAAAATGGCAGATTAATATTGTACTTTTGGACGAAGCTGGTTTTCAGATGATATTTCAGACATGCTAAGTATTGGAATGGTTACAAGTTTTGAGTATAGTAATATTCCTATATAAAAGTTACTGATTTATCGGTATCATTCAAAGATGTGAAGGTATATTACAGGTTAAGAAATTGCAGTATATTCGAAATGCTTGAGAGATGGTTGAGTTGAGGTTTGGAACAGAAACTAGCCTAGCTTCTATAAAGAATGGAAGCAAACGGAAGCACCTGCCCCAGTCAGCGTCAATTTCAAATTCTTAAGATAGCGTGAAAGCTATATAATTGCATTTTGAGACGAATTAAATCACATAGGCTTGGAATATTGGATAGATGAGCTATTTCTTGCGCTCTTCAAATAAGTTAAAGTAGTTGTACTGGAGGGCCCAGCAACGTGGAATGTTTCAGCTCTTTATTTCCTGCTATTGGAAAGCACAAGTTAGTTATTTCTTAGGGGGGGGGGCATACTTTGAGACCCCTGGTCTGTATTCAAATGCCATAGCAATCTTTTGAGAGAAGGGGAATGGGTGCCCATAAAAAGGTCAATAGGGTGCATCGGTTTCCCTTAACGTTGTATTAATAAGTAGAGGAATTGGTACAAATATGGGACACAAAATAGCGAAAAGCGCTATCCATTAGCTGGATATTTTATTGTCTCCCCTCTGTCATGCAATTGATTTCACAGGACAGAATCAGTCTGCTGGTAAATGTTATGCAGCAAGATACTATAGATTAAGAAGTATACTTATATTTTTCTTGGTAAGTAGCATTAACCGTTTTTTGAGCTGCGTAATTGTTGTTTTTTTAACAAATATTGTGATGTTGCCCAAAGCTTGTAACTAAAATGTCTGAAGGAATATACAGGGATTGCATTAGGGGATTAAAACTGCCCCTTATGTAGAATTACTTTGCACTTTGATTACCTTTTCTGCTCTTCAAATCATCGGCAATCCGAAATTTTCTACCTCCTGTAGGTCGTGTCTTTTATCTCCCCCTCCCCTACCCGTCCCGAAATACTTGTCTATCCAATTTTCTGCCCAGATCGAAAAAAACACAAATCCCTGGCTGGTGGAATCCTTACCTATTCTCAAATCCCCCAAAATGCCTACGGTTATTCTTCGGCTGCTACAGAAAATAGTTTAACGCGGTTTTAATCTTCTCCTGAAGATGCTAACGTAGTTATGGAAACACGTGGCAGACTCCCTTCAAAATAAGTTTGGCAAATGGTAAAACAATAAAATATAACTTGATATGCTGAAAGCTTACCTTTTCCTATTCCAAACGAGAATCCTTCGGGATACATTCGGTGCACAGGAACATTGCAGAGCACAAAAACAAAAGCGTAACGTAATCAGCCGGCACCGCGATGACGAGTGTTGTTGCGATCCCACTACAGCACTCAGAGCAATCTTACGATCAATTGCTATCGTCAGCTGTCAACGCGCACTGTTGTGTAAATATTCATCGAGGATATTAGAAGATTGGTTTTTGGCATGTCAGATGTTACAGACTGGTTAGCCTAATGGACGAGAAAATTGAGTCCCTTGTGATTCAACCATTGAGGTTTTAATTGCATGAATGGGAAAAAGATCAGCATGTATATTTCTATACGGGTTCTGTATAAAAAAAACATAATGGCCTTACTGGTTAGAAAACTAATTGATAGTAGGGCAGAAGCTTAAACAACTAACTACTTTTAATAACTGCGCTAAATGGCGGGGAAGTATTGTAACTGCGAACCTTTTTGATGCTTCATAAGTATCATGAAAAACCATCTCACTCATTTTTGTCCGTCGATCTGTATTGCTTCCAGTAATCCTTGGCCGCTTCATAACGAAAAAAGTACTTTTTGGATTTAGATTAAATTTTGACTCTATAATACTAGTATGGCAAGATAAGCTTGCTAGTTGTAATAAATTACTATCGAGTATCACATACTTAACACTTTTCTAAATTATGTGTTACGAAAGCACCGTGTCAATCGAAATTAATTGTACGTCCTGTTTAAAGTGTCATTACGAAGCCCTGACTTTGAAACCAGTTTTTGCGTATAAACTTATATTTAGAATAACGTACATTGCCTTAACAGTTAGGTATTTATCGGTAATGAGAATATATTATGTAGGGGATGAAGAAGCAAGCAGCAACTATTAGCGTTATCAACGTTGTTATTACGAAGATTTTCAATTTATTTCTGTAAATAGCTCTGATAAATGGTGACTCGGTCGGATGTGGCAGGAAGGTCGCCGATGTCTGACGAACTCTGAAAAATAGTAATATAGTCAGCTGAGTTTCATTATTATGACGTATTATGACGTATACGGACACGTCTGCTGGAATATAGGTTTAGCATAAATGTAAATGGAATTGATAGAATAATCGCAATTTTGACATCCCATAATACTCAATAATAGGCACTGTTCAGTTTCAGAACATTATATTTCTCTACCCCTGTCATACCATTAAAGTATACATTTTGAAAATTGCAATCATAGGGGCAGCAAAAACGATAAAAAACTTTGTTGAGTGGCCATATATGGTATCGTGAATCAAAGGGAATAGTACAGAATGACCTAAATGCTTTACATTGAATAAATGACCGAAAGGGGAAAGAGGCAAATCGATCAATTCTCTATTCTGTATCCGCGCCAGTTTTCAAAACGAACTCCTTTTGTATAGCACTGGATCCTTCTTACATTTTCAGGTTGCAGAATACGAGGTTCATGAATAAATTTAATTATTGTGTTACTGTTTATTCAAACTGTCTGTCTGCCGGTCTTTCGGTCTGTCGGTCTGTCGGCTAACGCCTTGTTAGTAACCGCTGTATTGATTTTCATGAAATTTGGAGAACTAGTGATGTGGCATATTAAATAATGCCGCTAGATCCTTGAAAATCTGGCGATAGAGTAATTACCAATGTAGTCCCGTAACTTTTTTGAAAGTTCAATATTCTTTGAGCTTCCTATTACTTTTAGGCTTCGTGAAAGGATGTTTCGGTGGCTCATGTATTTTAAAATTTACCGAATATTTTTATGACAAATGTACTACATTTCATTTTTGTATAGCCAATTAGTATATGATTTCGGAAATATTAGCCCTAATCCTGATTATCCTGGTTAGTCTCCGTATAATCGTATATTGAATTGATTGAATTATGAGAAAAATATAAAATTAATGATCCTTCATTCGAATGTATAGCGATCAACGATGGACGCAAAGGATGTCAGCTATCTACTATTTTAATACAGTAAGATATGATAATGTGTTACTTCATAGCCGGACATTGATATTTTATATTTTTATTTCAACCTGCTGGAAACGGTATCGCCACCCACTATAGAATGATCTAAAACTATGGACTCTACTGAGTTGATCCACTTGATTCCATTCTTTGTTCATTCAAATCAATGCAGCGGTCACTGAGATCACGCGATGTCAAAAAAGCCAACAGCCGACAGTCTGACAGTAATGAATGACATAGTTTTTCGTATCGCACTGATCTGATGACAAGAAACCGTAAACTTATATTATCAAAGCTTCGCTATCCACTTCGATAAGTATGCAATAAGTCTGCAACTTATTGGTTTTCCGTATGCGAGAAACTAGACGCTTACATGTTTATGATTAGCTTATATTTATACTAACATACATGTCCTTAAGCATTAAGTATCTTCTTAACAGTGTATCCAGGTAGCGAGTACAGAGCAGCGGCGATAAAAGTGACACCAAACACTATCAAAAGACAGCAGATCATCTTCCATTTATAAAACCGGCAAACAAGCAGCTTCAGTGACTTTAAGGGATTCTTGATCCACAGGAACGACGTATCGGGACGGCTAAAAGTAATTTTCAATCACCACGATTGACTTGTGCCAATCTGACGTTGCCAACGCTAAATAAGATGACGTGACGTTATTCGCACTTTTTCTTACAGACCATTAAAACCACATCAATGTTCACTGAGTATGCATCAAGAAAAGATGTAAAGGAGGTTGTCTAAAGGTACGCATGATCTAATCTATGAGTTTTTCTCTTTTGTGTTTTTTTTTCTGCATCTCAAATGGGAGTAGTTATTTGAAGTCTCTATTTTTCATATGTCTCTAATAAGGATGGAGATGTGGAATTTTTGGGGTGGCCAAACGTTGTCTCTCATTTTTAATTTATGAACATTACAAATACCACTGTATTCAAATATTTCACAACAAACTAGCAGCTTTGTATTATATTTATACTGATCGCTAATTAATACCACATGTGCACAAATAAAATGGTTCCGTTAGCTTTAGCCACTTCATCCTTACATGCTTTGTACGTCCTGATGAATAGTTTTCTCTATTAAGAGTACGTACTTTTCCTTTGTGTACATTTTATGGTATACGCATCACGAAAATACAAGTGACTCATCTCTTTCTGTCTGTCGGCTTGTTGGCGCTTTTTGGTATCACGTAATCATAGTATAACTGCTGCGATTCAATAGCTATGATTTACAAAAATCGGTGCATTAGCGGCAGAATAAATAAAAAAAGCCATCACAACTCTGCCAAGCCTACTTTTGCTTTTAGATATTTTGATTACCTTCGAGCGTGGCCAAAAAACTATTATTCGAACGACAAAAACTGAAAATTGACCTAGAGTCGTTTTTGTTTATTTTGTACCAGCATTGTCGGTGCCTGATGGTGTTCTTAGAATAGGATACAAATAGCAGACCCTAAGCTATGTCACTTTAATCGCACTATAAAGGTATTTGTACCCACCCATTTTAGTTGTCCATATAACTTGATGTTAATCTCAGTGGGTGATGAGAAAATCGATAAGTCAAGAATAACTCGCAATTAGTAAACATCATTTGCTGAATAGAAGCCGTAGAGAAAAACCGTTAAATTACATCTTGGGAGCAGAGAGTTGACACCGACGGAAACGTTTCTTAAATGATGTTATAATTGTACCTGGTGCAGTACATATTTTAGCGTCAGCTAAAACGTACTACAAGGACCGATATTCCCCATCCAGTGAAAATAGCACCCGAAAAGCGTAATTGCATATAAGCAATTTTTTCGTCTCATGTTTGTTTGAACGGAGTCAATGATTAGTTCAACCAACCTTTGTTGTTGCAAAAACCAGCTAAAAATAGAAGAATATGTTATTAAACATATAAATGGCATGTAAACATACGTAATTTTAACAGGGTACCAATCCTCACTAAGTATTTGGAAAATTAGTACATTCGCTAATAGTAGAGTTGATTTTCAATCCCCTTTTCTATCTTGGCAGCAGCACTTTATAATAAATGAGGGTTGCTATTTAGACGATATTTGGATGAAGATTATATTAGAATGTATCTCGGAATATTCTTTTAAGGCATATTCAGGTAATATGGAAGATCACCTTTGTGTCAGTTTCGACTTACATATTTTATAATACTAATACTGTGCACCTTACTTTGGGGGTGGAAGGGCTTGAGGCTCTCGTCTCCCCAAACCGGCTGGATCTAACAATGCTTCTTCTAACGTGAGTATCTCCAATTCTGCTTCTACTTTTCCCTGAAACAATATATGGAGAAATAGTAAAGTACATAGTATACTTTGAAGCCATATAAGTTATATGAAATCGGTTATTGCCAAAAATCGGATGGCAGCTATGCTTTAATAATTGGGTTGCACTGTAGCTACTGCTTGGTGCGTTATTTTATAATTACACTTTTTTTCGGACAGAATGGAGAGGCCGTATTTGTAGCGCTTACTGGTAAACATTACTAGGAGATAATGCCATATTGCAATTCTAAAACAAGCACGTATGGAGTAAAAACATAATTTTCATGCATGATGTTGCAATCTGACAAGATCGCGCGATAAGCCGACCAGTGAGGCTGAAGCTGGAAGAATTAAAAGACTTTATTAGGCAAAATAGTGACGTTAGTTGGCCGTCCAGATCCTGCGACATAACACAACTGGATTTTTTTCTCTGGGGCTTTCTAAAATCCACAGTCTATGCTAACAAACCACGGACGGTTGCCGCCTTAAAGGCCAACATTAGGGGCATTATGGTTGAAATCTAGCCACTTTTATGCGATAGCGTCATCAAAAATTGGGTATCCAAGATGCAACAATCCAGGCAAAACCGCGGCGGACATTTACCCGATATAATTTTTAAAACATAATGTAAGCTCATGTACTTTATAATAAAAGCAAAAATAGATCACTATCATCCTCACAATTTGTTTTATTGCGTTACAAAAATCGAGCGCTTCTAATGGTAAACCCTTAAGTAATTTGAAATCTGATGTCTATATTTTTCCCCTAATTCGAGTAATAATCTAACAGAACGCTATTTTCCAAGGGCAATCAATTGCATACTCATAAAATTCTGTTGCTTACTTATCGAATACCCTCGTACATATCTTATTTAACCAGTAATATCAGATCCTTGTTTAAGAAAATAAGTGGATGGTCTTCAAAATATTTCTGAACGTAAAGTATCGAAACTTAGGTAATATAGTTACCGTCCATTTAGCACTAACCGTTAGCAAAATCAATACAGTGGATATTGATATTGAAGCTTCAACAGACAAACGGATTGACAAACTGAAGATAATTTGTAAAAATGATTTCCGTGATGTAGACATCATCAGAAGTCCAATCAGCGAATTATCTTGAAATAGAAAACTGGTGTTCCTACCGTACAAATATCATCATTCGTCTTATGGTGGTAGTTTTTGAAGGGCCACCAGCCACGAGTTCTTCTTATTCTGAACAGGTTAACAACTGGTGCTCCTTTATCCAACAGCCTCAGATTGCATCTCTTGGCAGTTTTTGCACCGCGCTTCATTCGGGACAGCTCCAAAGTTATGGTACCTAAAAGGAAACAGACATACAAATATTTTTTCAGTTCTGTTCAGTTAAATAACTCAATATTACGAAACTGGGCTATAGAAAAAAAATTAGATATCATGGACAAAATATCTTTACTCATTAGGTGCATGCTCTCCACTACGCATCAGACCTGCTATAGACATGCATGTTTCATCTTTAGCCTAGACTCGTCAGTATAGCCTGGCGGTATAACTGTAGAGCGCAATCAGGTGGTATATACGTAACCTAGCAACATCAACTTATCTAAGAGTCGCCATCTATGAGGACGCCCACTGACAACTTACGAAGCCAAAGGTCCTAACACCCGGACTGCTTTGAAGCGGCAACAGATGTCGCTGCTAATGTGAGTGTGCCAAGATAACTGTACATCGTAAAAGTGTGTATGAAGAACAAGGAATGTAAATCAGTTCACCCTTGTTGACAGATGTCGTAAGGGACATCTGTTGCCGCTCTAGGCGGTCCAGGTGATGAGTTGATATTTACTCATTTTTTAGCTGTATCAGCATCTTTTTTAAATGTAAAGAAACATTCATTTTGACATTTTGTAATTTGAAAAAGAGTACCAGGGTGGCGATGTATCTCACCTAAGAAGTCGTTTTTCGAAAATGTATCGTTATCCCACACTTGCAAGGTGAGATGACAAGGAATCTTATACTCTGTATCACCCAGTGCAAATCTTGAGTCTTTATGTCTCATCACCAGTCTGTTTTCGGTCGGCAGATATTGAAAGGGAAATATAAATCTCCAGTTGAAATTTCCCTCCCCAGAAATAGATCTATAGTGGACATCGGTCATCTGCGCATTTTCACTTTCTGCTAACCATCTGAAAAATAATGTCTGTAAGATAACGTGAGATTTAAATTAACAGCTTATTTGATTTCTCGCTGGGAATATAACATGTTTCTACATTTTCTATTATTGCAGCACGTGCACAAAATTGTGTTTGGAGAGATTGCTGTTCAAACCTACTGATATGTTATACACGTTCTAATACGGTGTCACACAAACATATTATTTTTAAAAGCTTTTATTTAACTTGCCACCTATGTATGTATCCATGTAACTATTCTAACTATTCGGTGGAATCTTCCAACTCAATTTGGAAGCAGATATCTTCAACCGATTGAGCTGAAATTTTGTATACACGTTTTGGATGACAATGCATGGTTGCTATGTGACGTCATTCTAAATCTAACATAACGGAAAATCCAAGATGGCGGACTAGTTATTTTTAATGCACTCCTACAATATGGGCATCAAAGGAAAGGGCAATAGTAAAAGTTTTGAAGGAAACATTTATTTTACTTTCAATTTATCTGGTCTAATGATTTGGATATAGTTCAATGACTACTTTTCTCTTTGCTCTTCAAATTCCTCCGACCTTTGTCACATTAAGGTCTAAAATTTCAGGTGTTATTCCTGTCTTGAAATAATACTTACCCTTTTACGTATATATCTGACTTCCTTTCTCCACTGAAAAAGTCATCCTCATCTAGTAAAACATTTTCAACGTTCCATATGATCACCCTAAGCTCATAGTTAATTGGTTTTCTTGGGGTGATATCTACTTGCATTGGAGATGGTAACTCTGTTATTGGTAAAATGTCGATCCACAACTGAAGTTTGCCCTGCAAATTATAAAAGTGCCTTTGTCATAGATTTATCAATCTAGAGTGACTCTGGGCCGAACGGATTTATAGTAACAATACATGATTGATGTGGAGTCTGTAGACGGCTGAATATACCACATTAACCGAAATGTTGCAAAATCTGAACAGTGGACGTCACGCAGTGAAACATCAACATTGTGTACAATTAGCAGTTAGAATGCATGACTTATAATAGTTCTAAAATGCCAAAGTAGGCAACAAACAAGCGTATATGTATGCAGGTATGAAAAATGCAAATTTTAAGTTACTAGCGAAATTCCTAGCATAGCATAGCTTGAAAACTACTAAATCTCGTTGATAAATTGTTAGGAACTTTGCCACACGTTGCTAGAGCTATTAAACATTTGTATTTTTCATACCTTACATGTGACTCAATAGTAAAAAGATACATCTTTAAGTGAGAAAAAAACAAAAATCTTTTGTACAGTTTTTATATATTCTTCCTGTTCTTTCAAATGGTGATGATTTTGTATCAACAATAAATTTTCAATTATTCTCCATGAAACATCAACCTGTTGAAAAACTTGTTTTCCAGAACGGAATTTACCGATTCATTGCATTTATGAAGAGCAAAAAAATGCGCATTCTACCATATATTCGTTTCCTTCCAAATCACAAAATGTCTTGTTTTTGAGAAAACCATACCGCTAAACTTGAGCACACATTGGTAATATGGAACTTTTTCTCAGTATTTTTCTTTGATTTTTGGTGCTTTTACGGATGGTGTAACAACAGACAAATTATTGTTTTGAAGCTAATTTGAGAAACAGGAAACAGATATCAACATATGATAATAATCCCAAAGAATTGACGCCCCAATTCAGTGAGCTTGCATCGACTTTTTTTAATCATTTTATGTATTAGCTTTGTTTTGCTCTGAAGAAATTTTATAAAAACCAGTTTATCTATTTTTGTCTACAGTTTTTTTTCCCAAAATTAAGTTCATATTTCCGCCTGTACCTCTATTGTCGATATGCTTCACGACGCCATTGTCGGCACTGCTCGTGAAACGGACTTTATTCATACGGTAGCGCTATCAGGATTTGCTCAACGACATTTTTGAATGAATCAATCTTTTTAAAAACATACAAATATAAAGAAAGTTCCGTAAATGCCGGATATAATGATGAAACAGCTAAGAAGTACACTACGCCACCTAGCGCCCAACTACCCCCTTCTTATAACTTCATTATACCTGTTCAATACCTGGTTTCGCCGGATCGTACAGCGACCTCGTCTCTACGTGTTCTGGGACGAGATGATATCCGACTACAGGCATCTCGTTCCAGTGACGCAACGCACACAGAGCCAGAACCTCCATGTCGAAGTCTCGGTCGTCGCTCGCTAGAGGGCATTGAAAAATAAATCCTCTACTTCATACTCATATATTGCACATATACGAGGGTCACGCTTTTTTTTGAAAAACTTTATTTTGTTTTTCAACATATTCTCCCCATCCTTCAATACATTTACGGATTCGGTAAAAAAACTTGCCAAATTCTTTTGACCAATGTTTTTTTGGAAGGTTGCTAATTTTCTCCTCAAATGCAGCGATTGCCTCTTCATCGGTGGAAAATGGCGACCTAGTCACTTTTCTTTGATCTTAGGGAATAAGAAGAAGTCGCACGGAGCTAGGTCCGGAGAATAAGGTGGGTGAGGCAACAGTTTGACACCCTGTTCAGCAAAAAAATCGAGTGTTCTAGCGGCGCTGTGGGCGGGTGCGTTGTCATGGTGCCATTGAATACCTCGGAGAAAAGTTACCCACCCACAGCGCCGCTAGAACACTCGATTTTTTTTTGCTGAACAGGGCGTTAAACTGTTGCCTCACCCACCTTATTCTCCGGACCTAGCTCCGTGCGACTTATCCCTATTCATAAGATCAAAGAAAAGTTACGAGGTCGCCATTTTTCCACCGATGAAGAGGCAATCGCTGCATTAGAGCAGGAAATTAGCAACCTTTCAAAAGAACGTTGGTCACAAGAATTTGACAAGTGGTTTTACCGAATCCGAAATGTATTGAGGTAGGGGGCGAATGTGTTGAAAAAACAGAATAAAGTTTTTTAAAAAAACCTTGTAGTTTTTCTGTATCTAAGCACTTTCAGCGTGACCCTCGTACAAAGAATGCCTGATAAATTTTACATCTAAAGGAGGGTTGTTTTGGAACATGTACGTATTAAATTTCCAAACGTGCCCCTTATGTCTTAGCTAAATTTGAATGGGATAATAATGTACCTAACCTCTTCCGTCCTTCTTCTAATTAATAGGTAGGTGTGTTTAATGCTATTTCTATTTATGAACACTACGCACACCCACATATGGACTGAAAATATGTACGCCAGTACCCATTTGAAAAAGAAACAGTGGTCACAAAGTATTCGCAAAAATTAACAATCTATATTCAATTTACTTGGAATTACATCGAGGTCCAATTCACTGCTTGAGGTAGCAATTTTAAAAAGTATGGATTTTGAAGTCGTGGTTCAGTCTTAATAAATTGCTTTTATGCAATACTGAAAACTTACGTTCAAAATTCCTCGGTCCAAAGTGCTTGAACCCAATCACAACATACTTTTCAAGATACTCTGGCTTTGACAGGTTATTGAGTCTACAAATTTCTTCCAGGATGGCTATCGGTCTTTGCTGTCCCCTCCACTCGCAATATCCTTCTCTACAAAATGTAGCAATGTAATTGATGATCTATTAATATAATAACAAAAAAATGAAAGCAATGTCATACTTCAAGATATGTTAACAGCCCCTGAGAAATGTAAGGAAACTCGCACAAAGGATGCAAGGATTGCACCCTGTTGAGTACCTCCACCATAACTAAGCCCTCTATATAGAGCTGCGCATTTAGGTCAGCTGATGAGAGTAATAAAAATCGATGAAAAATCGATTGCCGGCTATATTAGAGGGCGTCAGATGAGAGATGATGGCTGTGCATTCCAATAATCTGATGACTTGAGCGTGACGCAAAGTAGTAAGAATTTTGAAGGAAATAGTTCAAGGGTACAAATATGATCTGCCGATTTACACAAGCCAGAGTAAAAAAAATCGTGAATTAAGATTAGCGCGTGAAGCATGTATTCCTCACTCCACACCTCTCTATCTTTTTCACCATTCCTTACGTTCTTTATCTACCACCTTCTCACACGGTCTCCACAAATTCCGAATTCAAGATAATATACTGTCAATCACCATCACACCTGATCAAGGCACTCGTGGTGACACTGGTGACGCTCTGAGTTGTTTGTTTGTTTTAGGTTCTGTAAATTTAATTATCTGAATTTTGTATCTGCTACGACGATTAGTGACAATATTGCGAGGTTTGTGTTCCCTGGATGAAATTCATCTCAGAAGATTGTGATTTTTAACATTTTTTCATTTTGTTTTTTTTTGGAATCCGTTATTGCACAAGAATAAAAGTAGTATTAAGATATAGCTTTTAATTTTTAATTAGTCTTGTTTAAATTCCTTTTGTTCATTTTTTATTTATAATCTTAGAGAGAAAGGGGTTACAGGAAGTTTGACGGGTTTTTCTGTTTGCTCTGTTGGAGATGCTTGGTTCTAATAATTCATTCCGTATAGGGACTCTCTCCACTATAATACACATAACAGAAAGTGAAATATTCACCTCGGGTTCTGAAACCAAAAATAGACCGCACTACTAACTTTTTATTCGCTTTTTATTTGGGACGTGCCGTTTCGCATAAAGTTTACAAATAGCTAAGGAAATGATGGTATCAGTGATAAAACTACGAATTAATGTTTAGAAAATCTATCCGCAGAAATGGGAAAAAGCATTTGTTTTCCCATCCCTAAAAATGCTAGCCCCAAGAAATTATCTGATCTTAAAACAATAGGTATCATACTTGTCCTGCCAAAACTTTTGGAAAAGATAGCTCAGGCCCAAATACTTGGCTATGTGGAACCATTCAATCTGATACCAACTAGCCAATCAGGTATACGTGAATTCTTTAGCATCACGTCGGCGCTACTAAATCTGACTGGTAACAGTGGTAACATTTGTAGAGCGGTTGACAAAAAGATGGCTGCTATTTTAGTCGCAGTCGATTCCTCCAAAGCTTTTGGTAGGATCGATCACAACTAGTATATTATTATTATCTCGATAAAGGTGCAAAAAATCGTTTACAAATAATTCAGATCAATTGTGTACGTCTCATATATGGCCCATCCCATCTCACTGGAATGTGTGGAGCTGAACTGGCTGAAATTGTGTGGCTTTATCTATCACCACTACATAATCTTTATTCATAAATTGCTAGTCATATCTAAGCAAGAATATCTCAGGGAAAAGTCAACTTTTCGAAGAGAACTGCCTCATAGGAATTTCAGGAATTGTTTTGTCTGTACCTAATAATTTTACTTCCCATATATATTACATAGTTTATGTACTAAGACATTGTGGTCATATTGATTTACAACATAACCAAACTGTCACACTTCTGGATAAACTACTTACTCCTCATATTTCTCAGGTATGCCGCAGGCTGCCCTGTGTTTGGTATAGTATCGACCTTCAATGTCGATTTTTGTTTCTCCGATCAAATCATCACCACTGATTTTGTCATAATCGTACATGCCGATTTTCAAACTGTGATCAAAAGGAAATGCAGCCATGAACTCGAAGCACCTATCAAATCATTAGCTGTGTATTTATTTCAATAACCTTCAGACAGATTCACATTTAGAAACTCTTGAAAAGAAGAACTAGAAAAAGAACTGCGAGATTCGAACTACACACCGGATTGTAGGGATATGCTCTAGCCAATAAGGTAGGCAGTTACTATGCCCACTCGATTATGAATGTCTATGATGTCAGGCACACACCGTTAAAAGCTAAAATACGAATACGTATATTGGCTTTCCTCTTACTGACTACCAAGTGGATAATTGTTACCTACATATTGGTGATATGGTGTTCAATACAAAGGTCTATCAGTAACTGCGTCGGACTCCATGGCCAGCAAAACCCGAATGATGTGCACAGTTTAAAATTCGAAAGAACAATGGATTTCAAGCGACTGCATCATAGGCTGCGGCTAAAATAACTGACACTTCATTAGTATTAAAGTTGAAGTAATGAAAATTGTAATCACCGTGACAGCTACTACTACTCTCCAAGGCTCAGATCAAACCATCTCTAGAATACTTCTCCCATTTGTTAGGATGCGTTCCGTGGAAGCGCATGACCTTACAAAGGATCTCCATAGTCTAGAACTTCGATGTAGGGTGGGTGATCTGTATCTATTCTATAGATACTGTCATGGCAAATGTTGTACCGAGCTCTTTCGAATAAAAATCTACTAGTAGGGCTAAGCAGACGCATTTTTATCAGGTCGAGCTACCAACGCATTGAACGAATCCAAAACTGCTATGGTTTGGAGAACCTCGGTGTTGTGGAATGGGCTACCAGTTGCCATTAAGGTTTAATGTTAATAGACACTTAACCCCTTGCAATGTTCCTGAGATAGGCTTTCTGCCTTTAGGGAAGACTGTCCATTCTCAACGAGCTGAGTCCATTAGAAATGTCAGTTCATTTTGCTGTACCATGTTTAATCAAGCCAAAATGGAATTTGCTATATTGTAGAGTGGATCATATTCAGTGGCACCATCTAATGATAATCGCCGTCGTATATATAAAGAAATTGTTTGTAATGTGAACGAGTTGCGATAACAATTTACAATGGAATGAAATTGATGGAGTTAAGATCAAACCATTGAGATGTTCATGATACACTCTTATTTTCATGTTTATTGCGACTGACTGATTCTGTGTTTTGAAATGAGAACATCGTGCAAAAGTGAGCAAAGTCTCTGCAAAATTCAAACATCTACAAAAATCTACTGCAAACCTCAAACATTTGCTATCTCATTGCAAATAGTTAACTTGAAAATCATTGAGAAGAAATAAAATTCGGAAATTTAGAACGAATTCTGGAAACGGTGATTCTGGCAATCAAGAAAAAAACAGGCAACTCATGGCTGGTAAATTGTTATGCCACCCATCTAGAGAAACTAATAATCGAAGAATTAAATCACATAACTAAACCCTGTATCCAATCTAGTCCGAAGTCACTTGTTATGCTAGAATGTTTGCAAAAGAGGGCACGAACTAACCTTCCAAATACTGGATTCACTTGTTTTGAAACATAATTGTCCCTGTCATTGATCTCTTTGTCATTTAGCGTCAGAACTAGGTAGGGGTCCGACTTTCCTGTGATATCCTTTGGTCTAAGACCAATAGCTCGAACGCAATAAACCCTTAGAGTATAGCCCATAGGCTTATTGTCGGCAAATCGCTTGAAATAGCCTTCGCTCAGAGGATTGCCCTCAGGAGTTACGTATTCTTCGTCATCCTCCAAGGGCCATTGGTAGATCTTGATGCAACCTGCAACACTTACATATTCAGCATCTGAATTCAAAAAGATCGATTGTTCAGGCTGTACTTGATTTTTAAAGGTCCTGATCTAAAAACATCTTTTCATGGATCAGCAAAAATCTAATGCAGGATAAGTAGGTTCTGTCTATACTGGCTATCATTAAACAGTTTGACCATGAAACCTACCTGTTTGGATTGACGTTGGGTTGATGTATTACTTAACATACGTGATTTCTGCCAATGATTCCTTAGAATTCATCTGTGAATTCAAGTTTCCTAGTATTACGTACTCTTATGAGAAAAACAAAAATAAAGAAAATTGACGATCGCCAAAAGCGATAAATATCGATATAATCTTTGAGGAACCTTAATAACATGTTGACTAATCAGCTTAATATTCCAGTAAACGGTGTCTTAAGCGGGTTTTCTGGCGTTCAATGAAAACTTGAATAAAACTCAAACGTTTTTTGTTATGGCAGAGAAAGGGGTTGACATGACTTTCACATGTACTCCAAAAATACTGAAATAAGGCTGAACGTGTCTATTTTTTAATATAGTTGCTTCTTAAGGAACACGTAGGTATTTTGTTTCCATTGAATCTTATTCATAGGAGATTTGCATTCAAAACTTTGTAAATTCACAGTGTTATCATTGTAACAGCTAAAACCCAATAAAAGCATTCTGACTTGGCTATACGTTACAAAATTTGAAAAATGATGTGTCAATGTCCCTAGATTATATGAAACTTGCCTTTGAACAGACCAGTCACCTTCTCTTCATCAATAGTATCATCTCCTGTCCTTTTTCCTTTGTACATTTCGAAGGTTGTTAATCTATCAGTAAAACCTTTAAATTCTGGTTGTTTTTCTAGCTCCTTATCATACACCTAAAACAACAGAAGTAGTACTATTGAAATAGAGACTCTTCCGTCATCGGCCATAAATGGTTTTCAGCAGTTGAATATAATAATAGATAACAACAAAAAATAGTGTGAGTAAAATTTAAAATCTATGTGAATAGTTATATGAAACCTTTAAGTCTTACAGAATCAAGATCTAGAATGCCAAAGTTATTTTCTTTCATAAATATGGAATTCAACAATGTGGTCCTCTATAAAGTGTCGATTCCTGTAAACACTATCGTCTGATTATTAATGGATTGCATTACCTTGAGCGTCTGTACTTGTTTTACAAACTCTTCATCGCCCATTTGGGGTCCTTCCTGTAATAAAGCCATTTTAGTAACTTTATTGTTCATATCTGGGGCGCGTCCTTTCAAAACCGACTTCAGCAAATTCTATCAATATCTCGTGTCCCATAATCAAAGCATTATCAAAAAGGTGAAAGTTCTTAGTTTGACATCTATCAGAAATGGTAGATTCTCTCGAAACACTTGACAATGAAATATTAATCCTTATACAGTCAATTCCACATCAAATGTTTTACGTCTTGAAAGCTAAAAAAGATAAATATGGAATGGATATATTATCAATCTGAAAAAGTTGTATTGCATATCAAGAACGTGAGTCACGCATCATAATTCTATGGAAACGGCAACGTTCTATGGAATATTTCGAAAATAGTCTTAAGGGAAAACTATCCATTCTCATGAAGGTAGCTTTGGATAAATCTGGTAGTTTTAAAAGATTAGAAACAGGCAATGAAATATTTTGATCTGGGACTGTGTTCCTCAAGTATGAGTATTCTGAATCCCAATCTGCCAATAAGGTGGTAATGTTTGCTGCTTTATAGTCATCTGAGAATATTTATTTCTACTCAAAGTCAATAATATCTGTCTTGGACTTAACTTGTGATCACACTTATTGAAAATATTGTTATATATATTTTCAAAATGGAATCATGTTTAATAGTGTTTCTCAAGCTGGTAGGAAATAGCTGCTATATATCAGGTATAGACATGGAAGATATGTTTCAATATTTGATTGAACATACAAAGATTCATATCTTAATCATTTTTCACAGATTTGGTAGTGACTTATAAGCAATATTACATTTTCTAGTATATCAGAATAACATAATTTCTTGAAATCACCAACTGGGACTCTGTGCCTCAAGCGACAACAAGGTTTTCTTTAAGAAACGTCAGCATATCTCCAAATTATATGCCCTGTTTGTTCAAATGTTTTTCTTGTGAGATCATTACGTAGCAGGCCTTGAAAACCTAGTCCTACTAAGCGGAATCATCGACATTATATCAGGTCAATATAATTAATTAGCAACAAATTATGATGAGTGTTCCCAATGTTTTTTCTTGGTTGAAGAACTGAGCTCTTGGTGAATTTGTGCTTCAAAGAAGAACGCGTCCTTATTTTACATGCAAACCCCTATAGAAGCGTAGAACTTGGTCCACCAGTCAAAGTCGCGTGTGTCAATTCTGTCTTCTTGTGGAAGTGGCTCGTAAGTTGTTGCTTCTGAAACTGTCGAATGCAGTTTGTTGAAGAGAAATTTCGGCTGGAAAAATTTCTTGAAACTGAACTTGTCTGCTTTTTCCTGCAAAACTTCGGCCATCCTGACTATTTCATTTTCAACTGGGAATTCCTCAGATTCTTCTAGAATTTTAATAGCATTTGTAATAGTGAGTCGATGGATGGAAATGATTAGATAAAACTGAATCTAACCAAATTCAGTATTTCATACGTACTTATAAGTCTATTTGCTAAAATGCGCACAAAATCAGAGATTTCACTAAGCTCTAACTCATTTTGTTTGCGCATAAAATACATGCTGATCCAACAAAAATGAAAACTTTATAATCTTACGTTTCACTAGTATTAGCATGAAAAGTGAAACATAATAAGTTATATTACATTATTATTGCTTCATTTTGGCACATCGGTGTTACTGCAGTTAAGTAATTAACGACAAGCAAAAATATGTTCGACTTTCAGATTATGCTCTTTAATAATGCTTTGTGTCGTAAGGAATCACTTGAATCCATGTTACAAGATATTGTTGATCGATTTGTCAGTCTGTCTGATTATTACCAAAAAAATCCAGAACCTCTAGAAACATTTTATTCTAAGTCAAAAATATGAGTATTGTAGTGTGGTCAAACATAAGCTTAGGCATGTTTTATCTGAAGCTACAGCGAAAAGGTTATCTTTCATATATTGCCTGAAATGGACCTGTTGACCTGGTAAACTGAACTTCAATCAGTTCAATTTTAAACTTGTCTTTCTCATTTCACTCAAAAATATACCTGTTGCTCTAGAGATGAGGCTGTCTTTAGACTCATATTCGAATCCACCGATCCTCTTTTGCCTTTCTATCAGTGACATTGGTGTGAACAGAAACAGAGATACGTCAGTGACATAAACGCCGGCGTAGACGTAGATGCCGAACGTACGGCTGTCGAACATTTTCAGGATCAGGGGAGGGGTGAATTCTTTTTGCACAGCCATGACCTACAATACGGAATAATATAATAGTATTGACATCATTTCTGAAACTTACTCTGTTTCTGTTACTCTGGTTTATCTTATACTAATACTGGCTGCCGAACCCACCTATCGGCAGCCAAAGCGTTATTGAATTTATTTCTTCTACCACATGATGTGGTTTCAATTGAAGCGGCGTTCAGTATTTTTATAAGAAGAAAAATATTATCAGATGATATTTCATAATCTCCTTGTGAAACCGATGCTTATTACATTTGTGGTAGAGAAGTCTTTTGCGCTTTTGCGTCAATTTATAAATATGCGAGGTGTGAAATTGTTACTTTTCACTGCACTCATTCTCCTCCATGCAAATAAAAAGATGGTATACATAACAGACAGTTTCACAAATAAAACTGATTAGTCCGACAATGATTTAAATATAAATCAAAACGAAAGAAAAGAGTTTTATTTATGAAGCTGTATGTCAAGTACACAATCTTTTTATCTGTATGATGGAAGAGTTTCACCAAGTAATAGCATCCACAATTACATTATTATCCTTCTTAAATGTAATTGTTGGCGATATATTACATTTCGGAAGAAACAGAAGATATTGTCATACGTTTTAACAAGATCGTCTCCTTAAGTGACTATTACACCAGGTGGAAATGAAAATATTGCCCCCGCGGCATTCCAGAATGTCTTAAGATAAAATATATGTAGAATCGGATTCTATTCTAGTGTAAAAAGTCAGGAAATAAGTTTAATACGGTTTATTTACAAGTGATAAATACAAAAGAACATTACAAAAACACGTCTTGCCTAAGTGCACGCCAAAATTATTCTGCGGCCCTCAGGTCAAAAGAGTGACCCTCGGCCCTCGCACTACTTCCCACTTCTCTGCACTCATACTTTACAATTATTCACTCTCTCTCGCTCTCACTCGCTCTCTCTCACTCGCGCCTTACACTTAAAGTTAAAACTACGCTCAGGTATCGGCCCATACCCTTTTCCGATACCACATATATAACTTCACATGTTGTTAGGCTTGAAAATTGTGAAAATTTGTAGCATGAAAATAATTGAACACCATTTCTAGTTTCACCGACTTTGCTGTTTAAAATGGGACACCCTGTATACTTTAATTTTTTTTATTCACTGATAAGTTCATTCTAATCAACTTGTTTGTGGCATACCACAAGTGCAAAATCAATAGTTTTAGAAATTTAATAAGCCCACTCAAATATAAATGTGCCATAATTCTCATTTATTTGTATTTCTCGGAGTAGGTAAAGCTGAATAATTTATTCGTCATTCAAAGGGCACTCCCATAAGTTATCAAAATCAATACTTCTCGCCATTTAAAAAGAATTGCTTTTTGCTGATCGGGATCTAGGAAAGTTATGATCAGTACCTGTACGAAAACGGTACAACTTCAGGGAGAGAAACCTCCTCTGGCCAAACCTACTTTTATACTCTGCATCCAAATATGATAAGGTCAACTTTATAGATAGCTCAAAAATCGAAAAATGTATTCATATTACTATTTAATACGTGGTTCGGCAAAGTTGACTGTATTTTACGACGCAGCTTTTATAATCAACTAATATCATTGTAGACAAATAATAAAAATATCATAGTATTTTTATAATTGTCAGCCCGAAATTCAGATTATTTTCAAGATGGCGTAACGTTTTACAAATACCTGAACAAGTAGATCCATGACCCATTATGCTGGCCGCTATAATTATATGATTGGTAGTAATAGGTATCAACTATTTAATTTTACTCGTATGTATGAGAGTCATGATGAAAATTTGAAATGTCGATGCGTGAGAAATTTCGATTTTGATATTGAACATTGAATGAGCAGAGTGGAAGAATGGAAAAATAAATGGGAATTATGACACATTTAGAAATTTATTAATTTATTAATTTATTAATTGATTAATTTATTAATTTATTAATTTATTAATTTATTAATTTATTAATTTATTAATTTATTAATTTATTAATTTATTAATTTATTAATTTATTAATTTATTAATTTATTAATTTATTAATTTATTAATTTATTAATTTATTAATTTATTAATTTATTAATTTATTAATTTATTAATTTATTAATTTATTAATTTATTAATTTATTAATTTATTAATTTATTAATTTATTAATTTATTAATTTATTAATTTATTAATTTATTAATTTATTAATTTATTAATTTATTAATTTATTAATTTATTAATTTATTAATTTATTAATTTATTAATTTATTAATTTATTAATTTATTAATTTATTAATTTATTAATTTATTAATTTATTAATTTATTAATTTATTAATTTATTAATTTATTAATTTATTAATTTATTAATTTATTAATTTATTAATTTATTAATTTATTAATTTATTAATTTATTAATTTATTAATTTATTAATTTATTAATTTATTAATTTATTAATTTATTAATTTATTAATTTATTAATTTATTAATTTATTAATTTATTAATTTATTAATTTATTAATTTATTAATTTATTAATTTATTAATTTATTAATTTATTAATTTATTAATTTATTAATTTATTAATTTATTAATTTATTAATTTATTAATTTATTAATTTATTAATTTATTAATTTATTAATTTATTAATTTAATAATTTATTAATTTATTAATTTATTAATTTATTAATTTATTAATTTATTAATTTATTAATTTATTAATTTATTAATTTATTAATTTATTAATTTATTAATTTATTAATTCATTAATTTATTAATTTATAATTTTATTAATTTATTAATTTATAATTTTATCAATTTATTAATTTATTAATTTATTAATTTATTAATTTATTAATTTATTAATTTATTAATTTATTAATTTATTAATTTATTAATTTATTAATTTATTAATTTATTAATTTATTAATTTATTAATTTATTAATTTATTAATTTATTAATTTATTAATTTATTAATTTATTAATTTATTAATTTATTAATTTATTAATTTATTAATTTATTAATTTATTAATTTATTAATTTATTAATTTATTAATTTATTAATTTATTAATTTATTAATTTATTAATTTATTAATTTATTAATTTATTAATTTATCAATTTATTAATTTATTAATTTATCAATTTATTAATTTATTAATTTATTAATTTATTAATTTATTAATTTATTAATTTATCAATTTATTAATTTATTAATTTATTAATTTATTAATTTATTAATTTATTAATTTATTAATTTATTAATTTATTAATTTATTAATTTATTAATTTATTAATTTATTAATTTATCAATTTATCAATTTATCAATTTATTAATTTATTAATTTATTAATTTATTAATTTATTAATTTATTAATTTATTAATTTATTAATTTATCAATTTATCAATTTTTTAATTTATTAATTTATTAATTCATCAATTTACATTTGTGGCTCTTAAAATTGCATATTGGGTTCAAAGAAACACAATATATACGGTATTCAACTTAAAATAATAAAACCTGGTGAAACCGGAAACGATGTTAAAATGTTTTATAGCACAAATATCCACAATTTTCTACCGAAGCAATAAAGCAAATTGCATACTTTCATCTTCAGCCATTTTGAAATGCCGCCATAAACAACACTTTCATTGTCATTAAATTGTCTGCTCACTAGTTTTGAAAAAATTGTAAAAAATGTATCAGGCATACAGGTATTGAATACGCATACGAGTCTGACAGTTACACAGGAATGAATTCAAGGACAACGATTTACAACTTGATCAATCCTCCATTATGCGATATTATTGAGATACTTTATCGATAATTAGTATGATTGTTTTGAAAATGATATATTATACCATTGTGAGGCTCCTACGATTATCGTCAAAGTTGGGATTCTTTCGGGCATTCTCAATTGTCTCTGAATGAATTGTTTCATCCCTGCACATCACTGTGATCTTCGGTTTATTTATCGTTCGCAGGTTGATTTTTTTGAGATCCCTCACTCCCCAGAATAATACGTCGATCCTGAATGAGGCTAATTCTGGTTTTATCTCTTTAGGTATTTCTGTCAAAGCTTTTGATTGCGGACCTATGATTGTACTGGTTTGGTCTGCCTAAGATATCATACTCGGTTAGAAATCGTTAACTATGATACAGGGGCACAATTATGCCAATGGATATTTTTCTAGAATTGTACTGGTATGTGAAGATCCGTATGTAGGCTATGAAAAATAACTACTGTAAATAACTCTGAAATCAATAATAGCAGCTCTACATGTGTCCATCAACAACAGTAAAATAAAATCTGTAAGATTAAAATAGAATATCATATCTTGCCATTCAATCTGATTAATGCACAATCATCAATTTTAACGAAACTATAGATGAATTTGCAAAAGAAGAAAAAAAACAGTTATTTCACTCTCTTTCTTTGACTGTCATTTTTTCATCTTCCTTAACTGTACCTGTACTCATACTCATACTCATGACATGTTAAATGATGTTATGAATTTTATTCATGTTTCGAAATTGTTCTGCTGTTGGAGAATATCTCAAAATTACCTCTATAAATTCAATGGCACACAGAATAGATGCCGTACAATCCTCTCCTCGATAAACATCAATCCATTCCAGTTTTGGAGGTACATAGACTTGTTCAGATGTAGTTATTGATGGATACATTATAGCTCGCCCCACAAGTTCGTTTTTCTGAAAAAAAAACCCAGGGGAGGCTATAATGTGATGTAAGAGAATAGAGAGATGCCATGTCCTTGTACACTGGTGGCCGATAATTAAAACCACATGTGGTTGTTTTAATAACTACTAACTTTTCGGACACATTAACAGTCTTCATAGAAGTACAAAAATGGCAAATTACAGTGACATTTAAAACTATAAAGTCATTTATTGTATGCTACTTCTAAAAATTATGCCGTGGTTGTTTTTCTGATTGACGTTACACTTTCTAATTGCAAACTAAAACCACATGTCGTTGCCGATATAACTTTAACAGTAGATCAACTGAAAAAAGAGGAGACTTGGCAACCGTGCCTTGTTTTGTGAGCTAAATACTGGAAACTGTGATATGTGCACTCACCACATCTTCTTTGTCAAAAACTTCAAGCAACACGGTTTTTCCCCTTTCATTGATAAATTTCTTTGGTCCATACAAGAATACATTTTCAAATAGAAGCATTTGGTTCCATATGGGATTCAAACAACCCTTAAACACCTGAAAATGGGTTTTATATGTATTTATGTGTATTCTGAGATAGAGCTATTTCGACGAGCAGTGAATTTTCTTGTGTTCTCGACTACTCCAGAGAATAGTCTGAAAATTACTGTGGTGTGAAGTATTCAATACAGAAAATTCGTAGTAACTCACGTAGGTGTCCCTACATTGATCGCCAGCAATGATTCTTACAAAAGGGTCGGCCAATCCTGTCCTGTCAAAACCCGTTGTAATTCGGCCTTGGAAGATATGAGCTCTTATTGTAAAATTCTGCAAAATATGCATGAATTTAGCTTGTGAGGACTTCACAGTTTCAACAAAAATATCACAATGGGCAAAGAGCGTTTTGTTAATAGGTGTGTGTGTATATTATGAAGCAGTATATACAGACCGTTTTTTCTTGTGCTATGCAATAGAGTGGCAGCGAATCCAGGTCTGCACTAAAAATAAATCCTTTAGGCAATTCCTCAATGGCTTCTGATTTATGTCTGTCCATAAAAAGTATGATTAGTACGTCCATTTTGCATAAAAGGGTAGTTGGATGGTTGTATTGCTGAAAGTAATATTCTATCACAATATATTAAATACAAAAATTTTCTTGCAGAATCTAAAAAGCATACCCAAGTTACAAAAGGCTGTCAAAAAACTTTCTTATGAAGGATGACAATATTAACGGATGTTAAGTAGCACGTAAACTGGCACGTTATATTATGCATCATAAGTGTTCACAAAATAATCTTTGTTGATTTTGGTTCGAGTACCTATGTTTCTTTGAGATGCTTGTCCGGGAAGCTGAAAGTTTGACCTCTGTACTGAGTCAGGGATTGTTTCGGAGCATATCGAGCTCTATACGAATGACGGTCTGAGCCCTGTGAAGTAGCAGTACTTGTTGCTTCGGTGAATATAACTTTCTGATACCCTTTACCACGCAAGGAAATGACACTTAATAATAAACCATATGAAACCTGGAATTAACTGTATCATTTCTAATAAAAGCGCAGCTTTGTATTTTTGTGGTGATGTATTGTTTCCTTGACTGTCAATTTGTCAACAGTGCAAATGCATTACTTTGTGCTCCAGCGTGCGTTGATTTAATGTGCATCATACTGTTACTTGTTACAGGGAAGGTAGCGAGTGTGCGTGCTTGCCCATTACTTTTCATATTAATTGATTTGATATAAAAGGTATACTTACAGTAAAACATAAAGTCCTTTTCAGGCCACACCAAAGACCTTTCTCCTCTTCAACCGATGAATATATTATATCTCTGGCAGGTATTTGACAGAAAGACACTTTTTTATTGTTGTATACCATCCACAAGAACATGTCTGGCATAAGTTCTTCTCCCTACAAACCTGAACATCAATTACACTAAAGTCTACAAAAAGCAAGTGAAACCAAAAGAAATCTTAGTCCATATTTATTTGGAAATATTTGGTGCTGTTTAATTGTTTGGCAACGGGAAGATGTGATTAATGTTTATTTTTGAGTTTTTTGTCTGTCAATTTATAACCTGGTACCTAATGTACTTTGCGAAACTTTTCTGATTCATCTACTTAACGCTCATTAAAACCATATGATATCATGTCGATATTACGTGTTTGTAATTAGGGGCCATTACATGCTTTCCAATTTTTCACTTGTTCGCGTCCAAAAGCAAAAAGAAGTGTGGAACATTTTTTGGTAGCTGTGGACATGAAATTAAAATGACGTATTATTCAAGTCGACAAGCTTAATTTGTTTTATCTTTATTATCTAATAGAACTCTCGTTCATCATATTTTTTCAATCAAATGTTGAAAAAACATTTTAAATTTCACCCCTCAACGATATCTTATTTGATCCTCCTGTATTTCCCGCTGGTCCTCTCCATGGTTCAGTTAATTGTCATATGTATTGACAATGACAAAGTCATAAAGTTAGATTAACAATCCATAATAGCCTCTCGAATTGGATGGATGAAACTTCTGTTCCATTACTTTTTATAAGCATTTTATACTTCATCACTTTTTTAATGCAACTAAGGTATGTGAGATTACTCCCAGTAAGCTATATAAATTCTGGGCATGCATCATCCCGTTTTCTAAAGGTAGTGCGAGTACATTTGAGATCTGTATAGCAAAAAAAATGAATATGAATGAAATTGTTGTTGTGCACTTATTTGCCTAACTTACATTACATTACATAACACAACATTACATTCAGATAATGGTTAATAAGAACTAATACCATCTTACTTCCTCAACTAACGAATCGATCATTTTGCTGAATCTTTGCATCTTCCTGAATGTACGCTTCTTGGCACTTTTCTCAAATACAGTTGCTGCTTCGGCTATAACTTGTTTCTAGAAGTGAAAGATCATTACTTTATCCCCAAGACTCGTATCCCTAAATTATGCTCCGTGACTTTTAATTAATCAATTCAAATTCTAAATAACATGTATTAGCTGACAGATTTCTGTATAGCTCAATCAAATCCACTATGCCAGCATCCCTGACAGTTACTTTTACTTTCTAATCTGCAAGATGGAGTAATGCAGAAAACCGCATTTAATAATCAGAGGAAAAAATACGCCCTAATTTTCCAACGATATTCACTCAGACTGCTTGAAAGACGTGCCTGTATAGCTCAATTGTTATAACATCTTTCCGGCAATCGAAAGGCGCGTGGTTAAGATCCCACAGTAGACAAGATTCCCATTTCCGATTTCTAATGTGCATTTGTGTAGTCCCTATCTTGCGGATTACCAAGTCAATATACTCTTAACTGTTAATCATACAAACTATAAAAAATGTTCGTTGAAACTCGTAGACAAGGTGGATTTTTCAAATGTTTGATTTCGGACTTCCATTGTCTATAAAATTTTGAGTATCTCGACGTTTCGATTGATATGCTATCTTCAATCGTCTTCAGGTGAACTGGCGAACATGGTCCTTTCATGCCTATTTATACTCCGTCCGGTGACGTGTCGTTGTGTGTGGTCTGTTCTGATTGGTTCCATGAGTGGTGTTCCGGTCTGCTGACGTGGCTGTTCGTCGGTCATTGTTTGTTGTCTTGTCCAGTCGTAGTCTATCGATCTTCTTTATGAGTGGCTGCCATATTGGTTCAATGTCTACGCTGGGCTTGCTGTACATGTTGCTGTTGTTGGTGATGAGTGCCGCCTCCTTGAATTTTCTTCGATACCAGTGAGGTTCTTTGGCAATAACCTTAGCGTCGTCCCAAGCTATTTTATGGTGCTCCGTCCATGCGTGGTCAGCTATTCCAAATTTTCCTGTCTCTGCTCGCTGGGTGTTGAGACGATGTCCTTTAATTCTTACTTCCAGTGGCCTTTTTGTTTCTCTCTTATCAATCGAAACGTAGTAATACTCAAAAATTTTATAGACAATGGAAGTCCGAAATCAAACTTTTATGAAAAATGTGTCCTTAAAGGCTAATATTCATACACGATAACTATCTCAGGTAATTTTAATTAAATCTCTGACATTTGCATCTAGGTATCTAGTGTATAAATTATACTTTATGAGATCTCTATGAAAGTATATATATAATAACAACAACATAAAATTATTGGTTAAGGTATTGAATGAATATGTAAATAAATCATTAAAAAAGGTAGGTATACTTACAAGTGTAGTATGGCATATTCTTCGCTTTGACAAGTCTAATTCCGTATAGTATTCACAAGTGTGTGATTTGCTGAGGTCAAGGAACTTGCCTGCGGCAGTTATTAAATAATCTATGGTTTCTATCAATTGGATCTCGATATCTTCTGAATACCTTTTTGGGTCTGAATGTTCAAATAATTTCTCGATCTCTGCTAGCCTAGTTTTCTGGAAATTGTAAAACTGGGATTCGCGTCAAACAGATCAACTATGTTGTTTCAGCATGCTGTACTGTCTTTTGTCCGACAAATATTGTGTCGTCATCTTCATGTAGGATTAGTTTTGGATCAACGAATACTTCATACTTTCAACAGTTCGAAAATTTGTAATTATGCTATTAAATATGGTAACATGCTATCCGCAAAATTATTTTTGAAACTAGTATAGTACAATTTTCTTAGATTTTCAAATTTATGTTCATCGGAATAAAGAAAAAATTAAATTGGATGTACATTTTGGGTGATTTTTTGTTCTATATGGTGGGAGGTCAGTTGCCTCCTCTTCACTGCTATCTAGGAGAAATGGGAAGAAACAGTTCATCCGTCATATAATCGTAATCTTACACTCAAAATTCTATTCTTTCCTGGCATTCAGAAATTTGGAAATAACCTTGGTTTGGGATTGAAATAACACAACGCAGAATATAAAACTGCACCTCGACACCAATGCGCGCAGTCAGGAAAAAAGTTAGCTTCCAAGGAAGCGAATTCACGTGTAACTTCCAGCGAGTGGAGTGTTTGCTAAGCTCAGTTGGCTAGAGCATCTGACCGGAATCGAAGGTGTTTGGCTAGAATTCCGCAGTAGGCCAGTGTTTTTTCTGGGTTTCTGAATGCGAATTTGTTTAATTTTAAATAATTGGAAACGTATGAGCAGCCGTATATAGGTTAAATGATAAACAAAAATGTTTCTAGACAATATGAATATCTATCTAAATACAATAAGTGTGTTGAAAATACAGAGGTACTTATTGCGAAAATACGACTCTCACTACCGTACTATCGCCTACGAAAGATTTTCCATGTTAGAAAGTGAGATTCAGGCCTAGTATAAGTAGAATGCTCTGATGCTGTTAAAATAATTATATACCTAACACACAGTTGCACAAATGAATCTCTTTCAGAGATTTAAATATAAATCGCGTTACTAAAATAAAAAGAGTTTTATTTGTGGAACTCTGTGTTGAGTACACAATTGTTTTATCTGCACGATAGAAGTGTTCCACCAAGTAAGAGCATCTACAATCTACATAGAATGCTCTCATTTGAATTTGGATGACAAATCCACTCATTCTTTACACTTCAAGCTCGAACCGCTTCTCTGGTATACAAATCTGGCATGTATGCGGACATAAGACTCACCAGCTGATTTGCAATCTTGGACAAAGTATTATACTCGAAAATAGCTTTGGTGATCGCCGATTTAGTGTAAATCCATAAGCATGGCTTGTATTCATCATATGATAGTGTAGCAAATTTTTTATTTATTCTTGGTAGCTGGGACTCTGTAGCGTTAACGATATAATTCCTGAATTTCTGCTTGCAGGACTCGCCAAATGTCATCCAGATGGACACTGGCTTGTCAGTGTATCCTTTGCATATAGATGTCGCGTCAAATATCAAAGTAACCATCCTTATGTGCTCGAAGTTAAATAGTTTTCGCTGAAAATGCAGTAATTAATAATTAATTAGCATATCCTTTTAGAAAGCATTAACTAAGAAATCAATCAAATGGGGCTAACAAGCAACACATATGACATGGCATTCCCATGAGCTCCTGCTGGAAAAATACAACTTACAATGGAATGTAAATAGCTAGGGCTTGACGAATATAAGTAATAATAATAATAATAAAATTGACTTTATTAAAGAGGCAATTTGCACAATGATTCCCTACAGTGGGTGTTATGGGGGCGAAGCTTAGTTAAAGCTACTCTTACACTTAACCTCCTATACACAGAATATGGATGGTGTAAGCGAGAATATATAACAATTTGAGTAAATAAGAACAAATGTCCATATTTATTTTAAAGGTACTAGAGGTAAACAAGAACTATGAAAGGAAGCCTAATGCAATATAACAGATTCAACTTTCCTTTTAAAATCGGATAATGACAAGGATTTCTAGTTATTATCAATGTTATAAAATTTCTCAAATACGAAAAGCAGCGTTTAAAAAGGGTAACTCAGTGATAAGGAATAGAGAGACTAATTCTCCTACTAGAAATATCACGACAGAATATAAGCTTCTCTCTTGAGTAGCCAGGTTAAGACTTCTTCAAAATTTGATGAACAAGAACTGTATGATGGAATCTAATGAGATCAGTCATTCTCATCCATTTAAGTGTGGGAAAAAGTCCTGAAACGTGGTCAAATCTCCTTAAACGAAAAATCAACCACACACAACTGTTTTGGACAACTTGCATTCTGTTTTTAGCTTGTAGGTCAAGAAAATACAAATAAACGACGCTGGAAATAATTGAATATAGAGGATACCAGGGCCTCTGACAGTTTTTTCGCTTTTTAAAATTTTAAATATGTCTTTGTGCATACAACGTCTTTAATTTTAAAAATATCCTTTGCAATAGAATCTTGATATGTGTTGTAAATTTTTATTTGATATCTATTGTCACGCCTAATATTTTTATTGAGTCTTGGCACTGTAAATTCCGATTTGAATATTAACTTTCAGAACTGATTGTATGTGATGCCTTTGATTTTCAGAACAGAAAACATACACACATACTCGTAAAACACATAATGACTGTAGATTGTATATGCTCTTACTTGGTGAAGCTCTACCATATTGTAGATAAAAAGTTGTGTATGGTCGCAACTGCTACATGGTTAGAAAGAAATTTGGTCGTTGAAAGTACACTTCAAAAGCAATAAGCGAAATTTGAAATTTGGCTCTACCAGTGCTCAAAATTCCTTGTTTTGCTAGTCAGAAACTAGGAAGTATTAAGAAGCGTTGGATACAGTAGAAAACTGATTACAATTCTTAAAGTGAGTAAACCAGCACATCTGGGCCATATCGCTCGCTCTTACACCATAAGAATAAAGGAAAGAAATGGCATAGACAGAAAAGGAAAGTTAAACAAGTCCATCGAATTGAGGTAATAGTCACAAGTGAGAGCATCTACAATCTACAAATAGCTTTCCGTGTACCTTAGCTTCTTAAATATGACGTGTCTTGTGGACACGTAACAAAAGCTAACACACCCAACCATGTTAAGGTTAGTATCACTCGACATGTTTGTAAGGCAATAATTAGGTGTAATAATTCAGTTTTAACCTTCTTCTGAATATGACGTATTGGGTGTTCAGATTCGTTGGGCGAATGTAGTGCCTACAACTGTTCAGAACCTTGCAAATTATTTCAATTCACCCACAAATAAACAAGAACACAAGTAATATGGCGACACAAAGCTTTCACAAATAAAACCCTCATTTCCGGTACGCTTTTTTACAGCCCGACTAGTCCTGCATTTTTTCTTAAAATGGTTTTGATTACGTCGTTTGCTATATGATATCCGATACAAGTAATTTCTTTCTGTGACGACCTTACCGAAAATACTCATACTACCTCAAGTATCAGAAACATGAAGGTTCTCGATACGTCCTCGATTAAAAAAAGTATTGTACTACAAGTTTCATATTAATTCACGTTTTGTCGCCACACTTTTAGTCTGAAGCTTTTCATGATTTTGGAACTTTTATGCTGCTGGTAGTACAGGCTGTGAGATGTTTGCTCGCATGGGGTTGTAAATCGCAGTCGGCCTCAACCTTTATGATTGTATTCGCTTTGGCTTTGGCCTCCTATTGATTTTAAAAAGGCTATACATTTGAATACCTCATCAATTCCGGGTATAGGCTCGACCATGGTATTGTCTTTCGCGTCCGGTGATATGTGATGCTGCTGCAGATCGGTCTTGATGGCCATTATGAGTGTACCCGTGTAGCCTTCCAGAGGATTAGGAGAATACAGATGGATCATTGAGGGTCCGAACGTCGGCAGGAACCCATCTTTACTCCCATTCGAGATCGACCTCAAGCTGATGTATTTCGTAGAGTGATGAGTTCTGTTTATGGATATATGGTCTTCGTAGCATAAATCGATCTTTATTCTCTGACATAGTGGAGGAAAAAGGTCAACTATGATGAGCCTTTCATTGAATTCTGGATTCGCAGTATCGCCTAGACTAGATGTCCTAACCTTCAAAAAACATAAAAGGGGCACTGTTGTATCATCTCTACTCAAGGATTAACAAACAATGCTGTTAGGCGTATGTTTTATTGTATGAAAATATATATACAGGGTGTCCCAGAAGTTGACGTCAAGCCGAGATGAGACGATCGGCTATGTCTTAGGTGTTATCAGAAAAATATTGAAAAAAATCTAAGTCATACGTTTCTGAAATTATTGGCATTTAAAAAAAATCTATAAATCTAGACCTTGAGATGGTCTTTTAACTGCTCATACAAATCGTTAGTTTTTTGTCAGTTTTATTATTATTGTGTAATCCTGAATAATGCTTTTATTAGTTGTATAAAATTGAAAGCTAGCTACTCTAGTTTAAAAGGAAATTGCGGTTTTTGCCGAATCATGTACTACAAATTGATAATTCGCTCAGTTTCAACTGACTATATTGAGAAAAATTTGTACTACTCTAACTTGGCAAGTAATCTTGAAAGTTGGAGCATTTAGTAAGGATTCCAAAATGGTATGGCTCTTGCTCGATTATCTCTTCAATTATGCAAAAAAAATGTTTTCGTAAGATACCCAGTTTTATTCAATTTTTGGTTTGCTTACTTAAAGTGATTTTAGTGTACCCAAGGCTTTTCTTAAGGCCGACTCTAGGATTCTCGAAGTGTGAGAGAGACAGACATAATATTTTCGGAAAATCCAAGTGTACCATGGGTAATAGTAATGACAGCTCATCTTTTTTTGGTTTGAAGATCTTCTTCTTGAAAGTTTGAATTTAAACAGCAATTATTAGGATGCCAAAATTTATTAAATGTACGACAAATGTTCTAAAAGGTTTAGGTACTTAGATCTAAGATTTTAACAAATTTAAAAAATTCACGAAAGATGTTCAAATTGTCTTCCTTCAGCCGCAATACAAGCTCGACATTGTCTTAAAAAATATCGGTTCATCTGACGGGCAAATCTACCATTATTGACTGCTCCCCAGTAATGAAAATCCAATGGATTCAGATCAGGTGAACGAGCTGGCCACGATATCGTTCCAGACCGCCCTATCCATCTACCCGGATATTCGTCATCAAGATATTCTCTCCTTGGATGTATTAAAATCATATAAAGTTAATAAACAAAAATCGATCAAAATTGGGTATCTTACGAAAAAAAAAATTGTCGTAATTGAAGAAGTAATCGCGCAAGTGCCATACCATTTTGAAATCCTTATTAATTGCACATAGCGATAAACGGAATGACTTGACGCAGGGACGGGCAGCACTGTATTGGTACGCGAAAAACGTATGGTTTTCTGCTTGGTTTTTTGGTAATATCGTGCTGACGAGTAGATTTTACAAACACTACTACGTATAATTATTATATTTAAGGACAATCGAAGGAAAATATAACTTACCCATACGTAAAGGGCTATGCTGGATACAAGAGAGTTACGGGAAAATTGAGTATGCAGTAAAAATAGACCCAAATTAAAATTGGTCCAGTAATTTTGTTATTGAATAAAATATACCATTTTCGGACCTTTTTTGCATATAAAAACTAACAAATAGACAGGCATAATAAAACATAAAATATTACCTCAATTATTAACATTTCAATACTTTCCTCGTTTACGCGTGGCAAGTAGAAATACGATTAATAAACTAAAATTATGTGGTTTCAATTACGGCCAGTGGAATACAATGAATTAGAAATGCAATCATGGATCTCTTTATAATCCATAAACTTTATATCTAATTAAAACTTGATTACTTTTATTGGATCAACCAATCTCATATAACATATTATATAGGTTAATTGGATGCGATGTAAGTTTTCTACCATCATAATACTACGAACTGTGTAAACTTTTCTGGGAATGGCAAAAAACGGCTGAAGTGTAGGAAGTGCAGAACATTAAGGAAATCAAAGATTAACACAATAAAAATTACAGATTGCCCTGCGAAGGTTACTTCTACATAGACATGTGGATATTGCTTCTTTTCGTCGTCATGCGATATGTGAGTTGAAGGATGGCCCACTATGTGCATACACTTGTATATATCAAAAATATACAATGCCTTTTGTCGTTCCGAGAACATGCCTTCTGCAAGTAGCAAATTTCTGAAAACAAAAATTCAAGGTTTATTGATTTGGAAAGTTTCTCTACTCCAGCACCAAACATTTGACAGCGATTTTGTGTGGGATCAGTTAGTATTTGACTTGTTTACATTTAATCTCGTCCGGTATATGTTAGTTTCTTTGTGGAACTGTGAATAGAAAATGTATGCACTTAAAACTATTCTTAAAAGAAATACTGATCTTCTTTGTAGAAAGCTAAGTGATATGTTATTTGATCCTCCAAAACTTTCTTCTCAAGTAATCGCTGGTCTGAATGCTTCAATCAGAAAAAAAGCATGCAGATATTTTTGCATATACTTCCCACATGTTTGGGTATAAATTGTTGTCCAATGATTGTTGCTATGAAACACAGTGCAATGATTAGACCTTCTCTCAAATACTAATTGTAGATTAGTACACAACATTTCTTTGCTTCAGAATATATGAACCTTTGTTACATTGTTTTTGGTTTAGGCACAATGATATAACCTTAACTCACCCCTCAATCTCATCATTGTCTGCATTCAGTGGAATAGTGGGAACGTCCCCTTTAGTCAGCACGGTCATATCCAGTTTCAGATATCCTCTTGGCCCTGTGAGCGGATCGTGCTTTGGCGTTTGTAGTATAGCCCATTTATGGTAGAACTGGTGATCTGAAATCAATTCAGGATACAATGGATGTTTATCCACACGTGACAGCGATCAGAGACACGATATTATTTTTCAGAAAATCAATTTTCAATGACGATTGATACACTACCTTTTCTAATGAAGTGGGCTCTCTATAGCTCGGTAGGTACTTTTTGAATTTTGATGAATAAAATAGCCGAACAAAATAAACGCTCAAAAATCGTTTTTAAATGCTCCTCGGATTATTCACTTAACATTTTTGGGCGGGTCAAAAATTGTAGTTGGGGGTGGTGGTGGTGAGGGGGAGAACACAAAAAATTAGGTGTTGGTGTTGGTGTTGGTAAAACACTTTTTACCAGTCATAAAATGTTGCCTGCTGATTTTTTAAGAGACACTGACAGCAAATAAATATTGAAGATACGTATTCACATAACGCAGCGCCCGTTGAAGTGATACTGAGAGAAGCAAACGCTACGTTTTGTCCTGTTCTTAAAACTATCTGCAGCTATCAAGAAAACAGTAATATCGAGTTGGAAAATACCTTATTGCAACAAATGGCAATTACTACATACTTTTCTGATTGAAAACCGTAGCAACGTCTAAAGAAATACATCCCAGGATTTTTGTTTTTCTCCAAACAGTTCTTGGTTGAACCACCTGAAAAAAAACTATTTATTATACAAAGAACGTTAACATTGAGTAAATCTTACACATATGCTTATCTGCATATCCATCATTTTGTCGTGTGTTGCTTGGAACTCAAATACAAAATACTGAAATCAAAAGAATCAGTGATTTATCGCTATTTGATTATCTATTAGTTCCTGGAGCACATATGTGGATAAAATAAATTTGTTGCGCACACTACGGACCACTGGTTTTTTATTGTTGCTCATAATACATTTATATTAATAGAAAGGCAAAAAAAACTTTGGTTCGATCCATTATTTGTAGCAAACCTAACAAGCCTAACCTAACGAGATACATATAGATTTTCTGAAACTTAAAAAAATGGCGAGTGCGCCAACTGCTTGCACATCCACCTTTTTCAACATTGTACTGAAGGTAGGGATGTTCGAATTTGATATAAATCGATTAACATATGATCGATTAGAAACGAAGGGGCCGATTACTAATTTAGATTTATCGACTGCAAGTTAACGATTCTTACTACTAATATAGATATTTCCCAGTCCCAGTGTTATGCAAAAACCAAACCCAATTTAGGAAATATGGTATATTTATATCCATGATGTATTTTCGATGGCTTTCACTTGTATCGCAATTCCGTGATGGAGCTAACTGGTAAGCCTTTTGTAAACAGCTTTTGGAAATTTGTGTGGTACAGTGAAAAAAATGGCAGTAATACATTGAAATTACTTCTTCTCTCTCTGATCACATTTTTACCTCACCGTAACATGGTATGAGATATGAATTAAAATCTGGCAGTTCAAGAATTAAACACAATATGCACTTAAAATTGTGTAATACCGATTCACATCATAATGATTTGCTAACATTTGACTAGCGATGGTTGTTTCTTCTCGAATAGCACTCGCATATATTTGGTCTTCAAAATAGACATGTTTACTAGTCCGTTCTAGCAAATGGCTAATCTCAACTCATCTCCAAATGTCGCCCTCTATGGGGTTGCCCATTGGCAACTTACGAAGTCAAGCACCTGGACTACCTTGAAGAGGCAACAGATGTGCCTTACGACATCTGTCAACAAGAGTGAACTGATTTACAGCGATATCCCTTGTTTATCGTAGACATTATTTACGATATACCGTCACTGCTTATTTACATAAGGACCTTTGACGTAAGTTACCAATGGGCGTCCCCATAGAGGGTGACACTTGGAGATGAGTTGATGTTGCTATCACACACTTGAGTGAGTTACGTATATACCATCCGAGTGCTGTTTACAGCTAGACCGCCAGGCTATACTGACAAGTCTAGGCTAAGAACGAAACATGACAGGTCTGATGCATAGTGGAGAGCATACACCCAATCTCACCACTAAAATTTTTTAAAGAATAAGTTCTTTTATATATTATGGTATTTAGATTAGGTAACTACTAACCTAATTTAAGTGACAGGCAGTAAATCAGTTTTGATGGATATCATTAATAATCATAAAATTGAAAGATATATATTTCCATGAAAAATGAAGTGAGGAGATAACCTATGGATAATCATGCATTGCAGAGGATAGTTCTTAAATATATCATACCATTTATCCCATCGCGCGATTGTTCTATATAGTTCTTCTTTTTCTTATGTCTGTCTTGAGGAAATATCTTTTGACGACTGTATTTGCACTACTGTTAAGAGAAAAAAACTTTAACCATCGCTTTAAAAATATTTTCTCTAAGACAGAGTAAAGAAATAACTAATAGCTAGACACGATGAACAGTATGCTAGATTTGAGAATTGATATTTTAATCCGAATAAGTAAAATTGTTCAAAAATGTATAAAGTACGAGTACTTCAAATTTTGAAGGAGGAAAGTAGAAGCAAAGTAAAATATATTATTTTCGATAAAATGTATCATGTCCTAGATAAACAATAAATTATTCTTGTCATCTGTAAAGAATTTCATACCTCGTTGTAGAAAGGAGAATCGCTCTTTGTTTTAACATTCGTCGTCTTTTTCTGATCACCAACTTTTACCACAACAGCAGAATCCATGTTCAATACAGCGTAATGTCGCCCTTCCAGAACGGCGATAGTAACTAAGTAAGTTTGCTTTTTTTCGATCATTTTAACCCATTTCAGCTTCATAACATATTAAAACGTGACGTATATGCCTACAAAACCGTCAAATTTGACAGTTGAATTGGATTTATCCACACTATACAGAATGTTAACATGGGCTAGCATTTCAGTAATTCTCAAAACTTTCGATGCGATGCAGAAAACCTATCGCGACGCAAAAGTTCTACAAGGGGCCAACTGCATATTCAAATTGACCTTAAAATAATATGAATATTGGGGAACAATCTTGGCGGTAACCAGTTCCACAACTCTAAGGTTCTCTAAATGTTGTTGATGAGACTCGGTCGAGGTATAAGAAATTCGATCTGTTGAGTATGCACCTGTTGGGCGTCTCTAATGTTTCATGTGGATTGTAGATGCTTTTATTTAGCGGAAGCCACCCATCAATCAGATAACAAATGGTGTGTTTAACAAAAAGTTTCATAAATAGATCTATATTTATTTCAGTGACCCGTTTCGATTTATATTTAAATCTGACATCGACGATGAATCTGAAGAATAAAGACAAAACAGCCACTTTCATCCGATCTTCCAGACTGGGGAAGTCCTGCAAGATCAAGCGCATCCACTCTTTCCTCTCCAAATTCTTCATAGCGTGCAACGTAGTGCATACCCACACATCTGAGCAGTATTTTATACGAAAGAAAACCGCCAGCTCCTGAAACACTGACCTACCAAGGCCGACAATAGGCCCGTGCCAGGACATGTTGTAGATATTGATCTCCAGAAGCTTGATGGAATATGACTCGAGTATTTGGCGTCTCTCCATCTCCGCTGCTGGTAGACTAGCGTGTGATTTTAACAACAACGTCTTTATTAGAGCAAATTTTAGCCAAAGGCTACTCTTACATTTAACCTTCTTTTTAGTGTAGTTTTCCGAGTTTATTTTTCGAATTGGTTCTGAAATCCTTTCACACTTCAGAATTATTAACTTTAAATCAGTCTAACAACATTATCTATATATGTTTTTGTTTTTATTGAAACTGACAGTGAAAGATATCGTTAGAATAAAACAAGTAATACTACACTAGTGACATGATAAGCCAGCATATAATAAAATAACTGTTTCAGTTATTTATTACCATCAAAATCCTTTCTTGTTTTTATTGACTGAATGGGGCCAAATCAATCGACTTGGTACATTAATAACAGGTGCTACACAGTTTCACTACTCACCAAACCACTTTTTTTGAAACTATGCAGAGTTTGTGGTTGCTGTGTCAAAGAGTCCAGTATAACATATTAATGCAACAGTGTGCATTCCTTTCCAGGTTACACAAATCTCTAACATTACCAAAAGATTACAGGTTCCCGTGTTTTCTATGAGGAACAAAACGCTATTAAAATTTTTACTTTTTAATTTACAAATATATACAGGTAATACAATAATTGTTTATAAGCAAATAAAGTAAGAACAGTTGTACAAGTACGGTCAATAAATAGTAATAGAACAGAAGGCAAGTAATTGCCATAACACTATACCTATCACCAGATCTACATTTGATGCGACCTGAAGCATTGACAGGGTGATCTTCGTTTGAAGTTAAATTTTTGAACTATTGCCAATGCTTCAGAAATGTGAATCTATGTTTTGGGATGTAACAAGCATTGCACGTTACGACTCTGTACAGACATATGACTAAGTTAAGTGCAAGGGATACACTATAATGAAATAGCGAACCGCTCAAACTGATGTTATCACTAAGAAAGGAACATTTTGTGTACGTATATACTAATTTGTCAGTGGAGAACATTAATTTTGATTGTGGTTAGTTGTTAGTGATGACTACCTATACACATGTTACCTTTAATGTGACCTTGTTAAACGTCATAGAATACCTCGGTTACCAGGTTTCTTATCAAATTCAATGGCATATTTTGATTTTACATCTAAAATACACCAAAACTGATTTTTTCGGATGACTCACGCAGACTGTGAATTTGAAGAGACAAACTAGGAAAAAATATAAATATTAATTTTGGCTTCACTTGGTACATGTACGACAAAACCACACAGTACTTTTTGATCAAAAAGAAATGATGTTTCTCTGTATTAAATACCAAAAATAATTCTCGAATCACTGGCCTTACGCAGGGATAGAATTTTATCCGTATAGTTATTTGTGACCAAAATATATCCAACTTCTTGCCTCCCGGAAAATTGAATTCATTATATTGATTGCTTGAAACAATGACTTAAATGAACTGTTTCCAAATATCAGGTCAACTAATAACACTTTGCAAATGAAGCTGAATTTTTATTCTTGCTGGAAACACCGAGATCTGCCATAATTTGACATCAGATGCCATTATACAACACATTTTTCTTGTAAAATATTCATATCAACAGACCTAGACCTAGAATAGGAATAACCTGAGATATAAGCAGGCAACTTGTCACTGAAAGTCTCTGGGAAGGCTCGCCTTAGTCATAGGTACTAGATCGCACTTTAGTGTCCACTCAACAGTTCCTCCACAACCAAAAACGCTCCTCTTGCTGCTCACACTAGACACATTTCTGAGCTCTAAGATGTTGTTCATTCAGGGCATTGAGGAAAATGACTAATATATATCACTGAAAGCGAGTGTTTGAGAGTTCTGGGAATGTAGGTGATGGTGCAGGTCGTCCAACGACTGATGTGATAACGTACTGCCCTCTATGATTCCTGATCCCACTGATGGAGGACCACTGGTCGGTTGTGTTGGAACGTTGTTGTTGTTGTTACCACCTTCTTGTCTCATCAGATTTCGTCGCCATTTTGCTCGCGCGTTTTGAAACCATACCTGCAACAGAATGATATGGAGCTGGTTATCTTCGCACCAAAAAACCTAAATCAACAAAACATTTATAGTAAACTGAAGAGTAGTATATTTTGTATAATTCCTAGAAAATGCATATTTAACGCTAGCTTCTATAACAAGCCTGAACTGATGAATGTTTCAAGAAGCTTAGTCAAGTATGAATAGCTTGGCATATGTCAACGCTATGCAATATGGCAGGATAAGCATCAAACCTTTTTAGAGTTTCATCAGGCAAACCCTTTTTTATTAGTATACAAATATGTGTTATCATTTTAAGATGCTTTTACTATTTCAATCATAAACTGAACCTTCCTGTTCTTTGATAATTCCAATTTTGAGTGAAACGAAAGTTATTATTGAAACAACAAAACTATGTTATTTTCAGAACTTGACGTGAAGGAGATTGGTCAGAAACCTATGGTTAGAAGATTATGAGTAATTTGTAAGGCGACATCTTCGACATAGCAGTATGGGAATAGCAGGCGCCACATACTTTTTTCAAATAAGGTCTCTAGTCTCAATTATTCGCAATTATGAAGACATAGTTAGTCGGATTTGTTTATACTTTATGCGCGATAAGTTACGGATTATTGACTATGCCCATTTTTAGTAAATGACGTTAAGTAAGTTGACACTGTACTTCCCATACAATAGTATTAGATTCACTCTACCACCATCTCAATCCCAATTTTCGATCACTTAAAAACATTTTAGATAAGGACCAGAGGTCTTGGGAACACCAAAAGCAAACTTAGTGCGTTTTTTTGACTAGAACACCGCCGCCATAAAAACCACTTCTGAAAAAAATAATCAATAAAATTTTTTTCTTTTTTGATATAGTTCCGCCGCCACTGAGTCGATTTACAAAAATTACAAAACTTTATCGTCCTTGACACATACAACGTCTATACACTTTCACCGTCCGTTGGCATGGGAAGTAAAAATAAAATCATAGACAAGGATTTATTAATGAAACGTAAAAAATATTTCCTGAAATTGTGACTTTCACGGAGATTAGAATTATTTTAAGCCTTCTACATATGCGACTCAAACTCGAAATAACTAAAACGGATGAGATAAGTACACGAACTAGAAGAATTAGGAATTTGCTTACAAAGAAAGTAATGTAAAATGAAAAAAAGATCATCAACTTTACCTTTGACAATATTTTGCAAATCTATATATATTTGAAAGACTAAAAATGAGATTGAAAGAAGGACTAATTAACAGTATGGAATATTTTTATCCACTATTTATAATTTACCTGTAACACTCGTTTGGAGAGTCCAGTTTTTTGAGCTAACTGTTTCAAATCCTTAGCGTCTGGATTTTGATTGATAGCAAAGTAGGTCTTCATCGTCCTTAACTGGTGGTGTTTAAAGGACGTTCGCATCCGTTTTGTCCTCTGCGTCTGTTGACCATTACTTGACGCTGGCGAGGTCACAGACGAATCGTACGATAGTGATTCCATGGAAGAAGAAAGCTCTCCTTGCTGGAGCATCTCTGCAACAAATTTTATAAGATAAATTCGCGTAACATGAAATAATGACACACATATAGATACAGTTATTATCACTAATATAACTGTTATCTGGTCTAGTAACTTCTCACACCAGTTGGCGGAGAAGTATTGTAATTGCAAAAATTCTTGAATTGCACCGGTGAAATATTATGTTTTCTTGATATTTCATAACATATACATCACAAACATCTTGTTATGTAATCTAAACATCTAATTCTATATATAGGTTCGCGATGAGACCACCCTTATTTTCTATAGGAAGAGCAAACCATTACCATCCCCAGATACCGTATTCCAGATAGAGCAGCATGCTGTTCAGATCAATGAATTTGAGAGACTTGTTGAATGGGGATATATAAACGGAGTTGCTACTATACAAGGCCCAGATCATACCATCGCAGGAGTACTGCTTGAATGTATGGGGATGTGCCACAAAGCACTCCCTGAAATTTCTGGACACATCCAGAAGCGAGCAATATGTCTAGTGGATGCGCCTGTCCTCACAAACGACCTCCACAGTCACAGAACATCTAAGAAGGATGGCTGATTTATCCCTATTCTACAGATATTATCAAAGCAGACGTTGTCCCGCAACATAATTACAAGAGTCGCTAGAGCAGCAAATACTAAAGGAGCTCATCAGACGCATCCTCACCAGGTCGAGCTAACAAGCCTGTTCCGAAATTCGTTCTTTTGGAGAACCTCGGCATTGTGGAATGAGCTACCGGGTATTTTGTTCCCCGATAGCTACAAACTACAGCGTTGTAACTTAAATATATATTTATTCTCTATATATGCTATATGCCTCGGTATGAGGTTATCTATAAAAAAGTGTAATCCGAAGAAGATTTATAGTTTTTGAAAATCGGTTCAGTGTAGGTAAAGCTACGAGGGTCACGTTGAAAGTTTTTAGATACAGAAAAACTACAAGGTTGTTTAAAAAAAAACTATCTGTTTTTTCAACATATTCTCTCCCTACCTCAATACATTTATGCATTCGGTAAAACCACTTGTCAAATTCTTGTCACTAATGTTCTTTTGAAAGGTTCCTAATTTCCTCCTCAAATGCAGCGATTGCCTCTTCATCGGTGGAAAACTGGCGACCTCGTAACTTTTATTTGATCTTAGGGAATAAGAAGAAGTTACATGGAGCTAGGTCCGGAGAATAAGATGGGTGAGGCAACAGTTTGATACCCTATTCAGCAAAAAAATCGAGTGTTCTAGTGGCGCTGTGGGCGGGTGCGTTGTCATGGTGCCATTGAATACCCCACAGACCAGACCTTGGACGGCTCTTTTTCTAGCATAAATTTAGCCCAATGAACTCCTGTTATTTTTTGCTTACTGGTCAACAAATGTGGCACTTATCTGGAACACTGCTTTGTCAGGCGAAAGTGACAATGAATGATTGTTCGGACCGCTGCCGATCCAATCCCCAGAGAAGCCTCAATCTCGGTGTAGGTTATATGTCGATCTTTTTTTACCACATTTTGCACAGCTTCTACAGTTTCCGGAGTAACAGAAGTGAGCGGTCGACCTGTGCGAGGTTTACCATCGAGTGAGACTCGACCCCTTCTAAACTCAGCAATCCAATTAAAAACTGTAGCCCTAGAAGGGGCAGAGTCCCCAAAGCAACTCACTAAAGTTTCGTGACATTCCGCTTGTTTTAGCCCCTTTTTAAAGTCATACAAAATCATGGCTCGAAAATCGCGACTACCCGGTTTCATTTTCACGTTAAAATTCGGCCAACACTTAGATTCATTCGAGAACGTGGCAAGGCAACTACTGAACGATTCAAACGCTGCCTTGCGTGCTCAAACTTGTTTTTGACTTTCAGCGTGACCCTCGTATCGTCAAACAATTGAAATAAAACGGCTCAAACTTACTCATTGGGTGGTTCTGAGGCCGCTAATAATTTTTACCTTTTTTGGAGTCAAAAATTGAGGTGGGGGATTGAGGGAGGGTAACTCCAAGTTCTTCTTTACATTTAGAGTTGCTTGAATGTGTTCGAATAAGAACATTATTTTTTTCTATAACTGCCGTTTTAGGTTTTGTAGCTCGGAGCTTATTGTTCATTTACATTATTTATTGGAAAACGGAATTAGGCTTATGTTAATTACTATTGGGTATATTTGACAATTGTAGCTAACTAGCAGATAACTAGATTGAAATGTCAGACAACATTTGTTGCAAAAATATAGATACTACTATGCTCAGAGGAAATAAAACATCCCGGGTTGTACTTCCTATTCAAAGTCAGATTTCAGCCGCCACTGTTCGGTCTCGGGGAGCAAAAAGCCGGTCGGGTTCGATTTTCAGCTGTTTCAGTCGAATCGTCCCGGTCGATTTCCGTTCCGAAGTTCTTCGCAGAACCACTTTTTTCAAGCGCGCCGCAACAGCAGCAGATCATTGGCTTGAAAAATAATAATGGACATTCTGAGACAGGCAACTTTTTTGCAGTGGTCGATGGAAACAATTAGTCGGGCATTTAGATTAGAGCTAATTGTTATGGCTGACTTTGTTGGTTTAATGGACTGGTCTGATCTGACGCCGACACACGCAGCGACCAAGTTTGCTAGCTGTTTCTGCATCGCTTATGTGCAGCCGTTTTGGATGATTTTTTCTGCCGTGGACGTGCAAGCATCTAGGAGATTATTAAATGCGTATCGGTTTCACCTGTTGCAACACTTGATTTTATAGGGGGCTAATGGTCGATTTTCTTATTTTGGAATGCAGAGTGACCCAATGTTGCCGCATTTACCTGATCTTGTTTTTAGGTGGGCGTGCTTGAATTTTGCTTGGGATGCCCTACCTTTACTAATTTTTCATAGCGTATCCATAGTTCTGTCTGTCGAGGTGCTCTATAATGATAATAATCTCTAACCCGGTGAACCGGTTTGAATGAAATTTGGGATGGGAAACACGAATCTATCACAACTTCTCTAAATTCCTTTTTTTTGTTTATTGAGTTTCTGTTTTTCTTTCGGGCGTATTCGAAGAAATCTTTGAAGTCCCTATGAGCAACTACAAACGAGTAACAAAAACTTGCTTCAAACAAACTTCTCCAAAGTTGTAGCACAGTTCTACTTGTATTTAATTTTTGATGTTTCTCGAGATCCGTTCATCTGTCGATCAGTTTTAAATTCAATATATATCAATAGGTGAACTCCATGACTTTACGTACCTCACATAACATCCATAAATGAACATTACAAGGTCTGTCAGTACCTACTATCAAATTATACCAAAACTCAAAGATGCGGACCCAGACGATAAATGCTTTATGTAACGTATTAAGGAGCAGTTTATTGAAATATTACGTGAATGTTCCATTCTCTATTCACTTTTACACTCATTCGGATAACCCATACATTTACAAAGCGCTGTAAATAACACATTCACATTTGGTTTGAATGTATGTATTTATTTGATATTGATATAGGAAAATTAAACCAATGTACCAGATTTAACATCACAAGCCAATTCAAGTATAGGAAAATAGAGGCCTATATAGGTATGCCTGAAGGTAAAATGGAACCTATAGGGTTCTTTGAGACATGCTTGTACAAGCCTATCATACCTTACGGCAAGGCTGTCACAGGTTCATGTCAAGGCAGATTGAAGCTATTATGGCCAGCATTAGGTTCCATTACATGCCTTAAACTGGTTCTGTCTGCATGCACTGAAATATAAGGTAACTTCATTCACAAAACACAGATACCACTGGTGGAAAGTACTTCCAATCCAGCTGGTAGTGACGGCGATGAAGCGTCTAAAAAATGGTAGGTCTTTCGAGTGTTTTTTAACGTTTTGGTTAATTGGGTGTGGGTCCACCGTCCTATGTGCTTAAATACATGCGGCTTCTTAGAAACGACATCCATAGCACTTCAATAAAATCGGCTTCAGACATTCAGATCTTCGACACCCAATTTAGTCGGAGGAATTCCGAATTCCTTCGCTATATCGTTAAAAACAAAAGAAATGTAGATCTATCTGATAACAAAATGGATTTTGTATGTATATGGCAATTAAATCTGGATGATTTGTGGAAAAGGGGTATGGAATGCAACATGCTTTGTTTTCCACATTCACAAATTTCACTGATTTATATTACGTGTGTATGTATATTGCATGTTGCTACCATCTACGTAATTTTGTTTCTGCATAATAGGTATGTTTATTTGGACACTGTGTCCAGAGAATTATCGGAAAATCGCCAAAATACAAATCCTCATCTGAGAACACGAGAAAAAACTTGATCTATTGTAGGAATCGAACCACATCTCTTTTGATTGCCGGTCAGACGTGCTAGCCAACTAAGCTAAGCAAACACTCCGCTCCTAGCCTAAAGAACACAACAATTTGATCCAGTTTGTTTGAGGAAAAGATATTCGCCAAACCTACAGATAGATCATAAGTTTTTCTCCTGATTTCCTCATAATTTGTTCTTCTTGATCTTATAAGACAGGGGTTCGCGTTCTATTATGGCAATGCATTATGACATTGTTTTGAATTTATCACCAGTGCAACTACTTCATCTTAATTCTAGTTTTTCATAATAGTTTATAATCTTGATTCTAACAAAAAATGTTCCCCTAACTAAAGTAAGGCTATAAGATGAAACAAATAGCGGTGTTTGGTTTTGTAAGAAAACTGTTATGAAGTTCTTGAATACAAAGTGGTGTAGTGGATTTATTAACAATCAAAATATATCACTCTATCTAATTTCTAATAAAAAAACTAAAAAACTATCCTCCTAGAGACAATTAATCAGTTAAGGTCCACATCGTTGTAGTTTTTGAAATTATATCTTTCATTCTCTGTTTCGTGAAAAGGCAACCGAAAAAGGTAGATTAATAAGTAGATGTGGTTTTAATTATCAACCAGTACAAGAGCTATAAATATTATTCCTTGTGATTAAAAAGACTGAATTCCCTATCCGAATTATAGTAAAAAAGTGCAATACAACTAAACACGCGATACTCCTGAACCATCGACCAATGGTGTAAAATCCTCCATCCGCTACCTAAACAAAATCGCTGCGGATGTTTTATTTGGTTTCCCGAAAAACCGTCGTTGGTTTCGATCCACCGATCGCATACTCCACAGTTACACACACACACATACATACACATATCGAAACCGTATATCGAGCTGTTCACGGCCGCCCGTTATTTATGGGTACCACTCTGGGTACCACTGTACGGTGGGTGGCCCGCCGAGAGCCGCGCCACCGCTGACAGATGAAAAGTATCCCCAGATCAAGGATTGGATAACTAGCGAACGGTAGCCAATTGGGCAGAAGCGACTATGGCTGCGCATATCAAGTATGGCTTTCATCGGACCTCAGCACATTTGGAGACGGTTGCAGAACGTGGTAGGCTTCATATAAAGAGCTTAGATGAATTTATTGGTGGTCAAAATTCATATGTATCGGAAACTATCGAGGCTTCATAATAGGGGTGATATTACAAAGAAGATACATAGCAATATTTGATTTTCATTGCATTTGTTTGATGTCACCTACTATCAGTAACGGTTCAGCCCAGATAATAATGTAGCCCAGGAAACTGAGATGAGTTTCCTACATACTCGTATATCAAGTTATGTATGGAGAATATAGAAATACTGCTAGAAACCTTTTCCAAAATTCGTTCGTATGGAGAACCTCGATATTGTGGAAGGGTTGCTGGGAATTGTATTCCCCGGTGGTTACAATTGACAGCATCAAATATCAATGTCCTGCTACAGCTTTTTACGAGGCCTTTTGCCAACTGAGCTAGGCAGAAACTCAGCTCACACGACCTAGAATGTCAATAATTCAATCAAGGTGCATATCCCCTAGACATTCCTTTTGCGATTTCAAACTGAGCGTATCGATTTTCAGATACAGTCAATATGTTGAATGAAGATATTGAAAATGTTGTTAAATACACCAAAAATTATAATCTTTCTTTAAATCGAGGTAGCAATAATGAATAGTTACGGTTGCCGCCCTAAATGTACCTGTACCTCAAGATACGAACGACGCGCGCAGTTTGAAGTTCGAAAGCATTCTAGAGCGGGTGCCTACTCTTCTCAGTTGGCCGGCAAACAAAACGTATGTGGTTCGAATCCCACAGTAGGCTAAATATGAGACCTATGGCGCCTTGCCCCGGTTACTTTTCCTGAGGCAGTGTCATTAGAATTTACTCAGAGAGATTCCGTTTCTTGCGTGCACATGTCTCATAGAACTGGTAAGTCATGCGCGATTATGCTTCTCGTCATATTCTTGCTGGCTTGATTTCTGGGTGATAGGTTACTGTAGCTAGTTACAGCAGTAATCCCTTTAACGTAAAAATGAAAAAATGTCAAAAGGTGACCTGAATAAGATCTTATTAACGAACTTTCAAACTTTCCAGTACCTGATGCAGGACATTATGAAAATCAAACCATTTTTTCGTGCGAAAATGTGAGCGATACGCACCATGAGATATGCATGTATTTGCATAGTACATGTACCGCAATAACAGTGAATGATTAATTAGCTAGTACTGCAAAGGAAATTAATGAAAAGTGAGATATAAACTGATCATAAAGCACTTATCGTCAGAAATTACGTTACATTGTTGAATAATTAAGATGTTTACATTAATTAATTACTACGGTTAACTGTAATGATTACTTCGCTGACAATGTCTTGTGATTTGTACAGCAATCAGTTTCCAGAGCTAGTGGCGTAACGCTATACAGAGTATATTTAATATTCTGCGACATTAGTTTCACTCGAGATCTCGTGAAACAGTCAGTGAAAGCCAATAACTGATTATAGAACATAACATTTTATTATAGCGGCGTCTCTTGTGCTTGACTTTGGCTGTCACACTGACCAAAGAAGTCGCACCATGTACGAGTAAAGTATCCTGCGCTTCTCTCCTTGCAGGAGCTTCATGACACCCATAATGAGCCAAGTTAAGGATGTACTTTAAAACAGTAGCAGACATTGTCACTTTAGTTTTACCCACTTCCAAAGTGCCGTCTCTTAGCATTGGTTAAAGATACATCTACCTTACTATCACCATGTCGCCCTGTACTCGTAATGCAGTACGAGTGTTGAAATCGATCAATCCCAAAGAAAGAAATCCCTGCAGCTCTGAAACCACCCTTCTCGTATGGCTAGTGAAGAGGAAAGCAAATCAAACAATAAGCGTAACGCATATTCCCCATGATTTATACTTATGTATATTGTGTTTGTTCACTAATAAAACCGATGGATTGTTTGCAAATACCGCACTGCTTACGATTTTGGTAACAATGGCTCGACAAGCGGGTTTCTATGCTTGTGAATAATAATGGAGGCCGAATCCTCAAAGGGCTGTGAGTGGTCAGGTCTGACGTATTTCTTTCATTGTACTTTGTCTGGTTAGAGATTTCAGGAAAAGTAGTAGTTTTTTTTTTATGAAAGCAGTGAGTTTAAAGAGCAATAAAGATATACGGCCAAATGAAGCTGATGAAGTGAAAAGGGTTTAGTCTGTTACGTCAACGCACTAATTCTTGAAATATTGAATAAAATCTTGAAATATGATCCAGGTTGATTCAAAACTTTATGAATTTCGGAAAATCGAGTTTTGCAGAGTCCACATCTCTGTTAAACGCAAAGAGATCCTTATATCAAACTCATGAATTATTGAGAACATTAATATATACATACAGTTTGAAAAATTTTAAATAAATTTTTTTTTTTTGAGTTTCGTAGTATCAATACTAAAACTGACCGGTAAATCTACACAAAATGTTCAAGAAGTCAATAATATTTTAAAATCATTAGTGAAGATAACTAGGCATACAATGGTGGCAATTTAATTAGCTTAAACAAGATAATACGAGAACAGATTCACACCCTTTTTCATACTATTCTCAATTCCATCATTTGAGGTTGTAGTTAGTACCAGTCATTGTAGAAAGCTCAAGCTTACGAAAATGTGGCTAAATGGTTACCCACTTTAGGGCTGAGTTGAGAATTCTATGAGAGGATTTAAAATCGGTTTACGTGGATATTTGTGCGCATAGTTATGAACAATTTTGATGAACACAAAGTTTGATCGTCGGATTGTGATTCAAATATAAATGTAGACGCGCCGAGATTTAGTTATGATATTTTCTAATCTAATACACAATGTTTATTTACATAATCGAAAAGTTTTACCAAGTAAGAGCATTTACAATCTAGACCATTTCTGCTTGTTTACTAAATTTACTTAACACCCAAGAGCCTGGTTAAAAATGATTTTTTTGGTTAAAATGCATTTCAACCAAGCTCTAACGGCAGCTGCAAAAAAACATCGGCCTTATTTGAAACATGATTAAAGAGGACCGCCACATCACTCTCAGAAACAGCCCATCAAGTTTAAAGGTTTGTGTAAAGGTAATTAAAATTATTTTACACAAAAATTTTCGTAGGCTTTGTGTTCTGATATGAATTCGCTACAACTTGACAGTTCAAAAGAAGACCGTTTGAGATGTAGATCTACATTAAATCGCTTTACCCGTAGATCTTACAATTCAGTGTACAACATCATCACAGGTGATGAAGATGGTATGATATCAAAAAAAAAAGCAAAAATAGACTATAATAATGAGACGGTGCCAACAAAATTTCTTAGTGAAAAAAGCCGAAACAAAAAAATGGTCGCTACGTTTTTGATACTACTGGGTATGATTCTACTCCAGCACTGGGGGAAATGCATACTCAATGACCCAGAACTAACTCAGAACAGTACACAGCAATTTGTTGCCTCAGATTATCCAAAACCATTAGGATCATCTTGCAACAAGGTAACGCGCTGTTTCACACTGCTGCTCGAACAATAATTTATTATTATTTATTATATTATTTGAATGCCGAAAACATAGAAATAGTGTCATCTGTCATATGATGCAGAACTAGCACATAATGACAACTCGTTTCCGCGGCTAAAGGATACATCACGGGATTTACGTTTTACATCGGCCACAGTAGCAGTTGATGCCTTTAAAAAATAAATGAACAAAGAACAGCTAAAAGATTGGAGAAAATGTTTATGTACTTGGTTGGATTCAAACTGAAAAAACTTAATTTTTCAAGGAATGCTAAAAGCAAGCATTTCAATATGGCTTCTTATGAATGTATGGGAAGTACTTAGATACAGCTTTTTGAACATAGTTTTAACGGCACGTCCCTGATCCTTCCAGATTGTTTTCTCCCATCGCGCAGACACTTGAGCACGTCTCTAGGGGTTGTTTGCGAACTCGCTGGCGCTAGCGCTGCCTCTTTATACCCACCCCACGCGCTTCAAGGGCTCTTCAGACCCAACATCACTGAGCGTACGCAGCTCTGGATAAATATAATTAATACACACCAGCAGGGCGAGGAGTTATCACTGGTTTATACGTATATTTATGTGTACAAGTGTGGAAGTATTTCTACTACATTATAGTGGCCTATATTTTTAAAACAGAATGATATAAGAATCTAGTCAAGTGGATTGACTCAGAATTTCTCACGCTGTGGCAGGTGATTTCCTAGTACAATGAAGTCCGAGTTCAACAAAGCAGTTTAGGGTAGGTTCTCAAACTGAGCCTGCTTGTTCCGGCGAGTCATTGCAGAGAGCGGAATTCATGAATATATGGACGCTATGTTAATTATAGCTATTGTGTCGCACAACAAAATAATGGAATTTGTGTCAATAGGATACTTCGTTATTCTTTATTTTTTCGATAAATGAAAAAGGAGCACATAAGGAAAAAAAAATAGAATGCAAGCTTACTAATAGGATTGAAATGGAACTAAACCTATGATGTAGTTTAGTTGTGAGAATCATTACTAGTTTTTAAGTAACGTCAACCAAAATTGAATTAGGGATAGAAAATGGAAACTATTTTACTAGCCCTAAGGTACTTGTGAAATCTACAAAAACGAAGTGAATTTTGACACGTTTGAGCCCTCTGACGTATCTTTCAGCTGCAGCCAAAACGATGGCTAACCCGGCTAATATAAGATTTTAGGATGTTTCTATATCCTTTAATTGATAATTAATAACTCCGCCCCCAACGCAGCAATTTATAAAAAAATAATACATACACCCCTGAAGACGGCTGAAGACATCACATGAATTGAAACAAGAAAATCATTTTAGTTAAGTGGAAAAGAAGCTATCAAGCTGAGCTTCGCTCATCTAAATAAATTCGCTTATTATTTTTATTGTTATATCAATAAGTAGAAAATTTCGACTAAATCTGACTTGACCGCCTTCAATTTAGTTACCCCTTATTTACTGCTGCTCCCAGGTAAATTACCTGTATGCATATTACGCGACACCACTGATAAGCTCAAAATGTAATTTCACTTGTCCGGATATATACATCCTCATATAATTCCACACTGCGAGATGTAAAGATAGGTCGAGCACATTGAAGCACCTGCCTTGCTGGCTTTGGCACACAGTACACTCCGTTTGCGTTAGAACTGATCTTCTGAGTGATAAGAGTTTCGACAAAGATTATGAATCTGTACTGGAGGAATTTTGCGTTATCTGAAATGTCATCTATACCAGCCCATGTTATTCGTCAAAGATTGTTAGCTGTAGTTGGTTGTTTTTGACCAGGGCGACTTGTGCGGTCCACAGGTATTATGACAGAAAAACCCATCAAAACAAACATAATGATATAATTTATGTGAGGCCTATCTAGGTTATTTCAGAACATAACTTTGCTACAAACCTGTGGTTATAACCATTCAATTTTTGAGTCTGAGGAGCGTGAGTCTGTTCATGATTCACATTGACAACTGAACTCACAGCTATCGTGATCGAAAGTTCTATCGTGCTTAAAAATACCTTTTACATGCTTATTGTCTATATGCAGTGTAATTATTTAGGCTGATTTATAAATACATGAGCACAGTGAACATTGGGTTGAATTTTTTTCTTGAAATTTGGTCTTGTAAATTAAACGTCAAATATATGTTTTGTAATATCAGCCCGAAATCTACGTTTTTAATTTCACGCTGTCTTTCCACCGCGCTGCCTTGATGAATAACCAAAATAATAGGAAACAACAATTAACAAGCGAATGCACGGAACTTGTAAGTTAGACCTGTTTCGGAAACCCATCTTGCAGGTTCACTTCCTAATTATAATTCTCATGTAAAATGTTCCATTAAAGCTTAATAAGTGATGCTATCTGAGCGGAACATCTGGATGCCGTTCTGACGTAAACTTAATAAATGTTGCCTAAGAAACCATGAATGAATGTCCCAAAAACAAGGAAAATAACGAGGTCGTGTAATACAACCAGTAGCGTAGTTGAAACTGTGAATATATTGAGAGGGAAGACAGTGTCGGTTCTTGATTTCTTTTCAGGAGTGGGAACCAAAGTCAATGTTTGCTGCCCTTTAATATTCCAAGCGCGTCAATATTCTTAAAAAATGTTTAGTAGGTTGACGCCATACTTCCCACTCTATCGGTGTTAGTTTAGAGATAATTTAGATTCAATTGTTCAATTTTTGGAATTCAACTAATAAAAATTTCGAATTGAAAATCTGCTTTAAAAGTTCCACAGCTATTGAAAATGGAAACTGTGTTTTGAAGACAAATTAATCTCTGAACAATATCCTATTTCTCAACAAGTACGGAGAGTTACCAGGACTAAAGGTTTAAAGATGATAGAACATTCTCCACCAACAGCATAAAAGTTTTTGTTCCCTTCAAATCCCCCACCCTCAACACTCTAAATGATCAGGGAGCTAAGACGCCTAGAGACGAGCGCTGCATCTGCAGACCATAGTTTAGATTTCGTCCATAGTCCAAGACCATAGTTTAGATTTTGCACATAAACAATATCAGTTACAAAAATTAGTTGACATTTTTTTTTGATTTACCAAGCCAATTGGCGAGGTTGTAATTGCGAATAATTATGAATTCGAGATATTGTTTCCTTTCTTTCCTGTCGGTCTGTCGGTCCTTGGACTCTCTATAACTCGGGAAGCACCTTTCGGATTCTGATGAAACTGACTGTGTAACACTACTGAAAATACTCAACCTCAAGAATTGAGGTTGAATGTGAGGGAGGGCAAATTGATAATGAATATCGATGTAACAACTGATGCGGTTATGTGGAAGGCACAGCGTAAACCTACTTGACTCCATTTTTCATCGCAGAACAGGGGAGAGAATTGGTATAAATCGTACTTAACTCACCTAAAGTAGCTGCCGCCATTCTCATTGTAACAGGCATTTCTCCGCAGGGCGATCCTTCATCGGGTGCTAATTTTCTTTTTCTCGGTCTGCCTTTGTTGCTTTGAGGAGGTGTGCTGGAAGGGTAGTATCCAGGGGACTCCCCTCCACGGTACATCATGTCGATTGGGTCAATGGGGTCGCAGTAGTCCAGCGACTCGTAATGAGGCCTGTAACAAAGGCTACGAAATTACTCACAAAGCTGGAATTTGTACTTTAATGAAGACCAATACTTTCACAAATGAAATGCTCAAAAAGTTGTGATTCGTCTTTGGATACTAAAGAGCATTGCAAGTGTGAAATTCTTCACAATGAGTAACTTAAGTTACATATAAACTTGTTATTTAGGGTTTAGTTTGAATATAATGCTAGAAATACGATCGCCAATACTCAGACTACAATAATCAGGGATAAAATATACTACATATAAGTATTTTTCAACATTTACTGTCCTGATACATCTAAAGGAAGCATTTATGACAATGTCTAAGGCTTTTTAAGGATTGATATCAATCTTACTGTCCATACAATTTGGTAGCTTTAAACCCTCAAATATCGATTCATTAAATACATTCAAAAGGCTTAGGGACTACCTTATGTTCTTCGAATTATACTGATCCTGGAAATCAACTGAACATTTGATGATCAATTACAAGAAATGTATAACCCGATTCCTCCAATTAGAATAGCATTTTACCGTTAGCCGCTAGTAAGTTTTGCCAACCTAATAATTCACAAATAAAGCGAGATTTACCAGTAGGCAGCTTTCCTCGTACTTTCTATATTATTAGATTATAATTGCTCATTAAATATAGACCACCAATTTATACGAAAATTGCAGCCATTAAAATCTTACGGACATTTACAGGGAAAAATAATGACCTGATTATATCCGTAGCTGCTTGAGCATGACCAAGAGGGTGAAGTACCGTGAAAATCAGCATATGGGCGGTTTTAAAACGCTCCAGCTTCCCACTTGTGGTGTGTGGTGTAAGATGATCTATGTGCTTTTGCAATCAGTGTTCTGGTTAGCTCTTGAAGCATGCATTGCATTATGTTATGTTCCATCATGTCTTCATGTTACAAATGGATAAGAACTCAAGAATTGATGCAAAACTGGTAGTGATCCCTAACATCTATCACTGGCTAACCAATTTTTGATCGCTTCAGTTTTTTTATGTCTGTGCTATAAGGTTATGGGATTTGAAAAATATATATATTGTTCCCAAAAATTCATCATAATGCTGCGGTTACTGATATAACACGGCGACAAAGAAGCAACAGAAATACTAACCTATGAACTACATCATAGGAATTTTTATACTATAGGCGTGGTGAAACGTACGGAAGACGTACTTACTCAAGTCCGAAAATATTCGGCACACGAATACCTTCCTCGGTTATGCGACAGAAGTAAAAAGCGAGAAACAAATAAAATCTATTGTACATAATGAATTTTTCTGCCCACGTACTATCCAGATATTACATGGGATAATGCGATATGTTCAACTTTATGTTAACATTGTACGGATAGTTGTCAATATCGTCTAATATCAACGCTGCCAGTCGGGTTCAAGTTAAGCCCATACATTTATTATTTCATCTAAACTTAATACCGTATTATTCACTACATTTAACTTCTGGTGAAGCACAATTGGTTTTATTTGTCAGATTGATGTTCTGATCTTCTAGGCGTTTCTGATTCTGGATCTCACTGTTTTAGACATATATATGTTTAACTAATGCGTAAGTGTTATGTCATGCAACTTACCTACAATATATCAGCCCTTCCCTCATGCCAAAGTGGTCACCTTTGGACAGCGGTATTCCGCAAGCTGTGCACGAGAAGCAGTGTAGATGATACACAAGGTCCCTTGCCCTCATCACTAACTCATTGGCGGCTATTCCTGCGTGACACCTGCCGCATCTGGTCACCGCAAACATTCTGCAAATATAATTGATTCCAATTTATTATACTGAAGGGGGTCGAACATTGAAGTCCACCAAATTAATATGGAGACCTAAGACACGATATTCATTGAATACTTGCAAACTAATTGTTAGAAATAAAAGCGGAAAAGAATAAACCGGGGACAAGTAAATTGACTAGGTACTTTCAAGGCACTAAGGATGCCGTTTTACGTTTGGAAGTACAATTTCTCCGTGTTCCTAACAAGGTACCTTACGAAGTTTCCCTCGTAAGATGCTCATTTTTTATAGATGCCCCATGCAAAGGCGCGATAGCGCTTCATAGGCACTACGATAAATGTCTAGTCACATTGACCTTAACACGTTGCAGGTTGTAACTAGGAACAAAGTGCCCTGTAGATGATTCCATGATGCCAAGGTTATCCAAAACAACGATACATCAAACATCAGCCATGATAATATCTATATAATCAGATCTGCCACTACGATGTTCCAGACTGTGAAGGTTCTTTGTAAGGTTCCAAACTATTTATGGTGTTCTGTTAATATTCTGATCGCATTTGGTGTTCCTTCAACTGATGGTAAAATAACTATATGCCAGCGTTCTTTTTGAAATTTTTTTTATTGGCAGTATTTTCGTGTATTGCTGCTTCCAATCGTTTTCATCACAGAAACAGCATCCCTGATATAGTTTTATAATTGGCAACTGGTATCCTATTGAGTGCATAACAGCATTTTATCCTTGAGTAAAGACATTTTTAAAGTGGTATACAGTCCTCTTATTATTAATTTCATTCTGTTTAACTTTTATAGTGGCAAACGCCTCAAGTCAAACATAATTTGACATAGCATTTTACCCGAATCTAGTTCGAAGTTCGAAGATAGTTGAATCATTAAGGAAATCATTTAAACATCTTTTCTTCAGTATTATTTCGCTTTGATTATTTTCATACACCAGTTCTCTTAATGCCTAGTATTTCGATATCTAAGCACAAAATGGCTGAGTGTATATATGAACGGCATTTATAAGGATATAAGTTAATATAAAGTGGCAGGAAGAATTAATAATCACACGCACCCAAAGTTAGTTTTTCACACTTAGGTGCTCTTTTTCTTACCATCACATATATCACCTCGCAAAATTAGTAGCTAACATGTTATTATCATAACAAAATGTGAGTAGTATTAATGATAGGACATTTAAGTCACTCTAGGAAATATATGACGGTATATTAACATAAGCGGGGTGACAAATGCACCGGGATTGCCTCCTAGGTAGGCAGCTTAATTGGTACCACTATGAACGTGTACTATGATACTCTACAGTGGTCATATGCTAATTCCACGGATAATTATTTTCATGCAAAGCGTACCCCTGTGTGATAATGAAACGTTTTGAGTCGGTGTCGCTATTTTAACAAGCGGTATAATAAGCGTAGAGGAATATTTCAGATGCGCTAGTTAACTTTGCATTTCAATTATTAGAGAAAGGAAATCGAAAAAAAGTCTCACATACCTTTTGGGGGATAACACTTGGTATGGGAAACTGCTAGTTATATATTGTTGATATGTATATTGTTTTGACATATGTGCATATTTATTTAAAATATTTATTCAGTAAATAGATGCAACCCACGCATCGACAAATGTTTTAAACTTCAGTCAATGTATAATCTGTGAATGGACATTTATTGTACAAAGTACAAACAATTATAAATTGTCACTTCTACAGCTCTTATATCTGTGCGCTGTAGTCCAAACCTCTCTTTGTTATATAATATAACTTTATGAATTTGCTTTAAGCAATAACTACCTGAGTTTACTAATACATTAGGCAAGTTCTCGTTATAATCTCTGGCTTTCCAGAAGAACTAACAAATTAAATTGCCTCTAGCTCTACATCTTAGACCTCTTGTCTGTTATATTTCAATACTAACATATTGCTTATAGTAGCAATGTGATCTGTGTAACATAAGCTTTAGTCGTTCTACCTTTTCAGACAGGAAAAAGCTTTTATAACCTTTACCAGAAGCAGAAGCTAGCTACATGTATTCTCCAATCATCTCCGCCCAAAGTGAGTCTCCAGAGCCTTTCCCCATCAAGGTAGTGGTTATTGTAATTATGTTTTCATCTTGTCTCCCCTGCAGATTGTTTGTGGTGCCTCTAGATTTCTATATGAATGTACCTATGTTGAGCCTCTTTTAAAATATGTTACTTCATTTAGTTTTATTCAGATTATATGCCTTAAAATCGGCTTACATGTTCAGAAACATTGTCAGCGGTAGCCTTCCACCGAGCATCAATTCTAGTTGCCTCTCTTCGTTTATAAGTCTTTTAAATTCGAGTGGATGGTTTGCAGTATCCTTCTCGTCAAAACAGTATACGTAATTCTATACACTCTGTCCATTTTCTATTAGCTCTCAAAGCAACCATGTCTTTTCAGGGACTGTGCAGTGTGATAGTCTATCTGCATAGCTCCTTGGTAAATCCACGCTTTAACATCTGGTATCAGCTTCCTCGTATACATCCCATACAATACAATACAATTTTTGTCCCAAGCCATGTTAAAAAACAATATGCGCCTCTCTTCTGGATAAGTATAAAATACCTTTTTCGTATTGTGAGCAATACGGTCGACATTTGGATGAAGTTATTCGCAATACACAGTGTGACATTGCTTTATAAACGTAATGTCACAACTTACAACAATAAATTTGTAATTATCGTTACAAACCATCGATTTTCTAACGAACCCGGTATGAGCAACATTCGAACTGCAAACCATCAAACTATTCCACGAAGTCCCTCAGCAATTACTGTCAAAAATTCTCCATAAGCAAATCGCTTACAGCCTGACTTTTCACATAATTATCTCTTCAGAATATGTTATGACAACTGTATAGTTAGATAAGTATGGTCCTTTGTGCTGGGATATTGACAAACGCTATCTGCATATCAATCAATACAGCCTTGCCGTGGAAGGTGTATCTAGATGTGTACACGTCAGCATGCTTCGTGGATTTTTGTTAACGAGCTGGCTGAAGCGATTGGTGGATAGCAAGGGAGGACAAGGATGACTAGATTTCATCTTTCTACTTGAATTGGATGGGAATATTTCTTGTTAATTATGGTTTGAGGTAGGAAAGACGCTTGATAAAGGAGATGGTTTTTTGCAGTGAATTTCATCATCATTGGTTCAGAATAGGAAAGATATGTATGAAATATTCGCATGCAGAACAAGAAATACTACGTAATAAAGTAGCATGTGAAATTTAAAAAAACGTTTTATCTGGGATATCCGGTGGGTTGGACAAAATACCGATTAAATTGCTGAAATTATCTGATAGATATCTAGAAAAGATAATATAATTGAGTCATGCAATCATATTCAGCAGACCCGGATGATAGCAAAGCAATGTATAATATCAACATTCTCACGAAAATCTGGAAAAACTCAATGCCCAAAATCAGAATATATGAACCAGAAAGGCTGGATGAGAGCAGGAAATGGTTGGAAGGGAGAAGTAAAATCAGTGTAGACTTAGACGAAACAATTTAAATATTGGGAATTGGAAAGTCATGCGTACTGTCCAATATATTGATGATACTGTTTTATTGACAGACAACCTAATCGATCTAACGATATTTGGACAGCTCGATTGAACATGTGGCAACTTGGGAACACATATAAACATTAGGAAGATATTCATGGAACCAACTGAAAATAAAAGAAGTAAAGATACCAAAGCATTGAACATCTCTTATACAAACATAATAGAAGTTAATCAATATAAGGATTTATGTAAATGCCTGACGTAAGACAGAACAAGACAAAGGAACTATATAGAAACAACAAGAATCAATTTTATAAGGCCAAAGAAATATTCCATCAACAGAGGTAAAATGCTTTTATCAGGAGCAATCAAGGCAGTCAATCGAATCACAGCATTAAACTGTTTTTTTTAATTAACTAAATTTGTATTTACATGGTATTTTTCTTGCGGATGAATACATGATTCGAGTTATCATTACTTCATCTATCTGAAAAGCAGATAGATGGTGAAGTAGCTCCATTGAATCCATGTGCTACTAGGGTAGTGTGGCGTAATGGCCTAAGATGAAGGCGCAGATTTCAGGACATGTGGATTCAAGTTCCATCACTACCAGATTTTTTCTGACTTTTATAATTATAAGTTTTATATTCACGCGATTATTCTTTTGCGTGTAATCTGAATGATCTTTGCCTTATAATATTTCGCATCTGGAAGGTTTAAAAAATGCATGAATAGATGGTTCATTTCTTATAACATCATTAAAAGGAGCTTTCGATGGGACATTCATTCCGGTAGCTCTAGACATGATCGAGCTATTGATGAATGAGAGGTTCTGTAGACAACCTTCCAATAGAGAGATATACGGTTCCGATACAAAACAGAATTCCTAGCTAAAAAATCACAAGGACCCAATTAAATTGAGTCCGTATCCAAATATTTCTTCCTCCTCCCTTTCTGAATTTACTGCACCGTAGGAATTTTAATGAGGCTTCACCGGAATATGTACTCATTATATTCTTACGTAAGGTAAAAAAAGTTAAAAAAAGCGAAGAGAGCGCCGATATGGGGCAAGAAACAGTGGCACCCCCAATTGAAAAACTGGACTTTGATTATATCTCGTGGAAAATTATGTAATTTTTATTTTGATTTGGTCAATTTTATTTTTTTAACCAGTAGGTGACGCTTCATGGAAGTGTCACCTTTTTTTTATTTTTTCCTGCAATTTCCTGATTCAATGTTACCATTGTTTTATATTCATTAGAACAATCTGAAAATAGGTAAAGATAGTTGGTTGATATCTGTATCTGTTTCAATGATATTAAGCAAAAATGTTTTAGGTAGGATTTTCGAAATTCTGAATTAGCTAAAAAATTTTATAACATTCATCTATACAATAAACTTTCATTATATTATAATGAAAACATCAAAAATAATCAAAAACAAAACTTAACAAAAATTGATAATGGGCATATGTAAAATTACTTTATTGTATTTGAAATCCTGAACTGTTTCTAAGCCTTTATTGATATTTTGATTCGTTTAGTGCGAGGAAGAGTCTGACGTAACTTTTTGAAAAGTGTTATAATTCTTAAATGGTTGGATTTCAGTGCCATCTGAAGAAAACATTATTCTCTGCTTCTGACATGAGCTCAGTTTCTTCATATACCAGGTAGCACTTTATAAAGGTTCATCAAAAATGGTCCAAGGTTTATGGTAGATTTCAAAGTACCTACTTTTAATACAGCTCGATTTCAATTCTATTGAATTATTTAAGAGAAATTGGCTTCCCTTGAAAAAAACTGAGTCAATTAAGTAAATGCTGCGTCTCGTTTAACCCCTCCATTAAATTTTCTCTGTCGGCGCACATGGCACGACTCAGTGAACGGGAGTATCAGTAGTGTGACTGAGTTAATTCAAGATGAGAAATTTACTAGCAGCTCAGCAGATGAATGGCCTGTGGGTTGACTGGAATTTTGGGACAAAGAATATCAATTTTGCTAATTGGTTTCCGTTTTTTTGTATACATTAAAGTCCAATTATTCAGTGTAGCTTACACGGCGTTGGTTAAACAATGTTTGAAGAAGTGGGCTGGGTAGAACTGGTTCTGGTACTTTCTCAGAGAAAGCATTGTGCTCAAATCACCTTCGAATGTTAGACATTCTGGATATTTTATGACTTTTGATCATTCAAATCAATTTTGAAGGTATTATACAATACATTGCAGTTTAATAGTAAAAAAAGCAAGATTTAAAAGCAAATCGAACTAAAAAAGCAAACAATAGTAGTAGCCAACGAAATATTCATGCTAGTTGGTATGTAGCACCACACGTTTCTTTACAATTAAATAATTTTTTTGTTAATTTTTCTACTCTTATTTTCAACTTATAAATAATCACTTAGTTAAATATATTGATATTCAAACATCTTTAGATCAATCAACCTGCAAAGTGCCAGTTTTTCCAAACTTAAATTTATTTTTTAAACTTACAACGAACTTGAACTGAACAGAATACCTGATTTGAGGGGAGATTTATTGATTTTGACAACGAAGTATAACACATTACTGTCATTCATTCTGTGGACGGTATTTGTTCAATCCAATAAAGTAATACGTATTTAATCTTGATGATCCTGATCAGACCATTAGGACAAAGTTTTCTTATTATTGTATTCTTATCAGACCTTAATACGTGTGCAAGTTCTTTATTTAATTAGACGTTTAAAAATAGGTGAAAATTGTATTGTAAGATTCATTACATCGAAAGATAGATAGAATACATACAGCTCAAGGTAACTAAAACGTTATAAAAAGATGTCATTTTAAGATTTACGTTCATTATATTGTAGTAACTCCTTAATTTGAGAGCTTCTTTATGTCATTTCTTCTTACAATGAACAAAAGCACACAGATCTACCTCAAGACCTCTGAAATAAGCTCTTTAGGATATTCTGCCAATAAAACGAGTATAGCATGTTAAGTGTCACTCTTCTTTATCAAATATAAATTAATTTAATTGCATCAAACTCATTGCCGATATTTAATTGTAATTTTCTGACACATACCTTGTATTTTGCTTTTACACCAAGCTACTATCAATTCAAAAGGACTTCCTTATTCATGTATAGTGTATATATCTACACTGTGTATTCCTGTATTCATTGTGGAATATTGATAAATGAAGAAAATTTAAAAATAATAACTGTATGATGGCAAACATCACAGTACACCCAAATGCCATAAAATTATTCTGATAATACGAAAATTGATGAAAATGCGTACTATCAGTAGCATAATACCTTCCTTATAATACAAACTCCAGAATCAGGAAACAATTTTTCCCAACAGCCCCATGCACAACTTCCCTTCGGGGTTTGTTTTCGTTATAATATCAAAGCGGTGCTTCTATCCATTTGAAAATATTATTCCCTCATTAAATTGTCGGAAGTGTCAGGTAACTGCGCGCGTGAGCGTGATTTTCAGTTATCTGATATGTGCCCTTTTTCTACCACATATACACATAAATAAACAGGGTGATCCTCTTTGAATAGAGATAAATCACATTAATGGAACGAAATGAGGAATTTCAATAATTTGAGGCATGAAATATATTGAGGAATAAAATATCTTAAAACAGAAATATTATATTAACTGTAGCTCTGTAAGTACTATACATAAGAACTGCCATAGACATGCATGCATCATTTTCAGCCTAGACTCGTCAGTATAGTCTGGAGGTGTGGCTGTTTATAGGTTGTATATACCTAAACTACGTAAGGGTGCGAGAGTAACAGTTATCTCCAAGTGCCGCACAGTGCAGTGCTGTCTATTGGCATTTTTATGAAGTCAAAACTTCAAACAGCTTGGATTATGCCTAATAGCGGTGACAGCTCGCCTTTATACCATCTCTCTACAAGGGTGAACTGATTTACAGCGGAGTCCCTTGATCTTCGTGAATACTTTTTCGATGTATTTTGCAGAATATAAAATAGCTTCTAAGTTAACGGAAACACATACACAATACATGGAAAGATAAATAACAGAAGCTCATTACAATGATGTGTCACTTTAAAAATTAGCAGATTTACTCTCTACACGTGAGACGCAATTGTGACTTATGTTTTAATAGTTACTGATGACTGAAATTTTCCATCAAATTAATCAATTATAAATGCCGCTTTTTGACTATAAACCCCCTGAATCACCCTGTAAGGTACTCCAGTCGACCGAACAAGCATGAAATGGAGTTTCGGTAAACATTGGTTAATGAGTGAAAAACGATAGGGTGATGTTTTCGCTGACGTGTGAAAATGAGGGATATTCGATATGTTGTTATAAAGCCTGGTAACCTTTGGTGGATAACCACCGAATTTCCAAAACATTTATAGAACATTGAAGTAAGAAAAGTCTTATGTATTTTTCCGTGATTCATGATGTCCCAATAACACATATTTACAAACTAAATTAGAAATATGTAAAAATCAGCCACTGGAATGTTAGTACAAGAGCTGAATAAGCAAGGTGTTCGATTTTATACTCGGGCAGAAATGTTAATAAGAATCTATTAGTGTCATTTATTTATTCTAAATTTATTCCATTATTTCAATGCTTTGTTTGCTTGATGCTGAAGAACAGATAACTTGGAAAAAAATTGTTCGAATTTAATTAAACAAGTAGTAAACTTCTAGCTCGTACCACCTCAAGTGAAGACTAATATTTGATGGGCATGTTTCAAGGTAGGTTAAAATGGATTTTATTCACACCAACAAGCCAGCTTTACATTTCTTCCTCTTTTGCTCTGGAACACACGTCACTTCTAGTTGCTTAAACATCTCATTACAGAGGTGATGTAGATACTGAGAATATCAAGTTTGTCCTTATCTTCAGATATAAACCATAGTGTACGATTTACAAAAAGCAAATGAATTTCCATCAATACTTTATCTGTCTTATATTCGGGTGCATCTAACAGTTTCTTACCTGTAATAGTCATCCTTGCAATAAATATTCCCGTCTCTCGCGAAACAGGTGAGGTCGGAATCTAGAGGTAGTTTGCACTCGCAGCATTTCAGACATGGTGCATGCCATTGTCGGTCTACTGCAAGGAGGTAATATCTGAAAGGATTAGGAACTTTCATTAAGACCAGTGGGTGCCATGTTAGTCTGAAAAATGTATGTATATATGTTCAGCCGACAATAGGGGGGCTGCTTAGGGAGGAACTCATCGGGCCTGGGTTCAAGGGGGGGGCGTGTGTTTGAAGAAGGCCCGGAGATGATAGATTTTGAGGTCTCCAGTACGGTTTGCTGAGTTTTGGTCTTCGTGTTTTTTTAACGTGTATGTGCCAGCTGAGGTAGGTATGAAATTGCAGCACATGCTTTGAAAACTCCAATGCAAATATCTTATACTGACTGTATAAGCATTATAAATAAAGTATTCCATTTAAACTTCAAGAAAACTGTACTGAGAGTCTTCGAAGCATTTCAAGTCTTAAGATCGATTTTACTTACGATTTCAAACTATGAAAGGCGCTTAATATTATAGACATTCAGTGATTACCTATCGTGTATCCTTTCTCCACATCCTGCACATGTAGATGCTTCAACAGTGGATGAACCGCCTAGGCTGGAGCAAGGAGAGGAGATGCTCCTTTCCAGGCTTTCTCGTTCTTTGAGCATCATGAGGGAAACTTCTCAGAGCTAAAGATCTGAAAATAATTATAAAATGCAATGTTATATATATAATACAGCAGTGCAAAAGGTTTATTAATCGTTAGTGATATTGCACCATCAATTTTGTCATAGACAATAAAATACTGGTAAAGCTCTTATGGTTTCATGTAATGAAATGCTAATTTTTAATTCATTCTAAAGGTAATAGTTATGTAAAATGTTTCTGCTTTGGGGTTACATTGTCTATACAGTTCTATGCTATTACACATCAGTGTCGCCCTCTATGGGGACGCCCATTGACATCTTAGGAAGCCAAAGTTCCTAACACCTGGACTGCATTGAAGCAGCAACAGATCTCCCTTACGACATCTGTCAACAAGGGTGAATCGATTTACAGCAACATCCCCTGTTCTTCGTAAACACTTTTACGATGTACCGTTATTTCGGTTCATTCACATCAGAACTGATATTAAGTATGCTCTCCACTATGCATCACCCCTACTATAGACATGCATGTTTCATCTTCATGCTAGACTCGTCAGTATAGCCTGGCAGTTTAACTGAAGAGAGCAATCGGGTGGTATATACGTAAACCAGTGAATGGTGTGATAGCAACGTCAACTCATCTAGGCTAAAGGTGAAACATGCATGTCTATAGCAGATCTGATGCATGGTGGAGAGCATACACTATTTTATTACCTTATTCAAAAGGTTGTGATACCTAACATTATATATCTATAAGTCCGAAGTTAAACTTTACGTAGCGTTTGTTGAATACTTCACCACATCTAAGTATATATCGATACCATAGAAACAGTTTTGTCATAACATTGTCACGGTACAATTTTGTTTACGGAGCGAACACAGAAGGATCACACGCAATACCATCACCCGTGGCATACCACGAAGAACACCGTTGAAGTACTGAACACGACATTAATGGAGGTGTGGTTTTTGTAGACGACCAACGGTCCACCCGTCTCAAAAAAATGATTAGAAATTGCAATAATTAAGTACATGGTAGCGGAACAGCCGTCTGCAGTTATAGGCGCCCGAAGAGTGGTCTCTGCGTCCTGGTGACTTTGGCGCTAGACTCTCGACGCCAATAATAAACATACAGGATGATGCGGGTAGACTAGGTGAATATATATAGGGTCAATTAACAATATGGTATTTAAATATTTGGTAGAATAGCACTGATCTCACGATTTGCTCTAATGAGGACGAAATTATGACTTTGGCGTATTGCTGAGGGAAGACCATCTAATATCTAAGTCTCCTCGCTATGTTCTTATTTGGTATTTCCTTCACTTGCTGCCCAGGGTAGGTGCACTAGTTAGTCCTTCACCAGATCCTATGTCGTGACATGTACAAAACAGGCAATTATTTAAGGACCTCAGATGTAGCGTTCACTGAATAATGCTGGATATAAACTATTTATAATAGAAATGGTAAAAATAAACTACTGTAAATTATTTTACAGCTCATGATGTGACTGCTAACATAAATCTAGAAACTGAATATGCCGTATTATCAAAAATATGCATGAATATCATGATGATATGTCTAAACACTATAGTTTTCGAAAATAATTTCGGAATATTTTCTTCAAAATTTTATTGTGGGAGCAGGAGTGAATGCTATAGGGAGGAAGCAATGTAGTTTATATTTAGGTACATCCATTTTTATGATTCTGGTTCCGTTTAGTAGCACTCAATTTGAGCAATATGCTGAATTGGCCTGACTATCCATGTTACAGATCCATATATCAGCTTCAACCTCCAACTGTTGCCGCATATTCTTCTGCACAGTCACAAATAATGATCTTTGCCTTTATGAGGACCACTGTAACAGCTCAGTAAAAGATTCAACCCGATTTGATAAAGTATGGATAGGAGTTTTATATGAGTACGTAGTAGGTGATGCTTTATTTTGGAATTAAGTACAATGCGAAGGAGTGATATGGAAGAGAAACAAAAATTATCGGAACTGTACAAAGTTTATTTTCCATTTTTAGAAAGTTTCATTTTAATAATTTCAATATTTAGGTTCGGTTCAAATATGCTATAAGCCGACTAAACAACATTTTTATGTTTCAGAGGATTTGTGAACATTTTAGGACATAGCTACTTCAAAAAAATTTTTTGGGGCCTAAAATTTTTCAAAAAGCCAGAGTATATGCTAAATATCATCAATAAACAACATAATTATGTCCAATACTTCACTTTATATGAATACAGCCCTCAAAATATGGTATCGCTCCCAGTATAAGTACATGATGGCGTGGGAAGTACTAAGGTGGTCTTCTTGGTTCCCTTTTTTAATGCTATGGGATACTCTGAACTACAACAGAGGTAATTCAAGACCTTAGATGCGGTTAATAAGCATACTAGAACTTCATTAGCTATCTCACCTGTAATTTAAGTAACCATTGTGAATATAAATCGAAAGCTTATAGGTACTATGATTTTGAGTAGATCGTAGCACATCAGAAATTAGAGACAAAGATTGTAAAAAAATAAAATGTTATCATTTGCACATTTTTATGTAGCTACCCATAGGTAGACTGATAAAGAACAAATCACATTAGTTAATTGCCGCCATTTGCCAGTCTTGCATGTTTCAATGCCATATTCATGAACATCTACCTCGTTTAGCATTCCTAATCTTAATCATTACATGGAGCTTCACTCGAGACAAATATTAATTGATATAATGGGCGTACTTCAACAGCAATGCCGATGAGTGGACAAGAGAATATGTCGTACGTTCTGCCTGAGAGGAGCTTCCTATTACTGACCGTAAAATATGACGCAGATAACTTCGAGTGTACTTTTAATTGGCTCTAAAAACAAGTAAAAGAAACGATGGGAGATGTACGCAAGTTTTCTCAGCTACTGTGTTACGTGAGTTACATGATTTATATTTGTCAATGCTTAATCGGGAATGGTCCGAGATAGGTAATGGTCCGTTAAGACGACGTTCTCAAAAAAAACAAATTGCGTACCGTGGAAAGCTTCCCATGTAATCATTATATTATCATGAGATACGTGATCACAAACGTATTATCTTAAAATATCATTCTTGAAGTTCATATGCGTATCAATAAAAATTATATACCTATAAGTTCAATAAAAATGCTCCACTCCAAGTGAGCACTTAATATATTTTTTTTATTTCAATAACAGTCATTGTCTTCAGAGACCATTTTGCGTTTCACAACGTTACGATAGATGTGGTACCTTAACCGTCTGCAGGTGAAGGCTTAAAAGTGTTCAAGACAATGGAAATCCGAATCAATGTTATTAAGCTTCTGCATTGTCTACAACTCCAGTAAGGCAAGATTTTTTATTGATCTTAAAGTCTGAACTCAATCTACAGGAAACAGTACAGGTAATGGACGCGCCTGAGATTACAAAAATTCACAGTCTGGACTATCGAAGAAATGTGGCTAGTTCGTTCCTATTCCACATATTAGTGCAATGAATACTTCTTATTCTTCAAGTGCCATCTCCGATTCGAAGATTGACAACCATCATCAAAGTTGGTTAGAAGTACATCTCAGGTTTCGAAACCATGAGATTCCTCTTCTGCCTATAGATTGTGTTTTCCCTGCATTTTGTCTTGGGAAATCAACTTAGTAGTCCATATATTTTTACTCTCATGATATGGCCCAGCTATTCCAATGTATGTCTCTTGAATGTATTGACCACCTCACTTTCCCTGTCTGTGCGCCTCAGAACTTTTGCTTTTGTTTCCCGATCGGTCCATGATATTCAATACTTGCATACACCCAGATTTCAAATCATACGATCTTTTCAAGAATTGCAGTATTCAGATATGCTTCCCCTACATAAAGGAGAGTTGAGAAAACGTAACATCTAGCTAAGCGATTTTTCAATGTCATGCTAAGATATTTGCTTCGAAAAACCCATATTAATGAAGTTGGGTAGAGATTTTTCTATTCTTATTATAAATTTTATTCTTATCCAATAAACAATGACAAGTTCAACGAGCTCATTGTACGAGGTCCAACTTCCAACACCTGCAACCAGCCTTTTTCCAAAGTAATCCCTTTAGAGAACCTCAAATGGTTACAATTTCACAGATATGCTTTCTTCCTTTCTGAGCGGTTATTTATGAAGATAAATTGAGCTTCCAGCACCTCAAATACGCCTCTTATATAAATATAATAAAAAAATTATTGAAGCTCAGCATTGTGCAGTGAACTGCCGAGAAGTTTTAAATTCCTGATAATGGGTATAATACATCAGCTGTTCCAAAATTCCATCCAAATCTTCATTACTGAACTGATACTTCTGCGGCGTCGACCTAATTGATGCTGTTCTTTTATGATAATGACAAAAAGATAATTTCAAAGTAGCTTTACATATATGCGTGGTTTCTATGTATACAAGCAGAGCTTTTGATCACTATTACTAGGATACTCAAATAAAATCAAAAATAATACAAGTAGAATATAGTTGCTCTTACTTGAAACTTGAAACTTATCCATCATTTACATAAAAAAATTTCGTGAGTTACACATAAGTTTTACAATCAAAACTATCTTTTTTTCAGTGACATATTTCGATTTATATTTAAATCAGTCAGTCCAAGGATGAACACGTTTATAAGATCTCTGGTGTTTATAATCGGTTTAATGCACAGTCAGAATCTTGAAAGTCTCAGCTATTACTACAAAAATAAAATTTTCATGTTTGCACGGTTGAAAAACTTCGGGTCATTATAGAGCAATAGACAAAAAAACTGTCCACACTTCTATACTGAAAAACATTTTGATAACAGCCTCGCACGGATGGGCGAAACACTTTTCGTCACTATGTCAATCTACTTGACTACATTTCCTTGTGATATATGAGCAGAACTTCAGCTCTTTTAACCACAATACACAATATCATACTACCACATACGGCCACTGTACCTTTTTTCTTTTGACGTTTTATTCCCTCCACTTCCTTCGTGGTCAAACACCGAGCGCTGTACCTACCCACTTCCCAAATCAGTACAAAAGAAAAGTAGGTACACACTCCGCAACATGCCTCACAATACACCATTCAAACGGGTTCCTTAAGTGGCTTAAGGATATCCGCTTCACCGGTTTTCTAATACTGTAACAAAAAGCCACCCTTAATCGGGCTTATCTTTCGGTCAAGGCAGATTCAGTTTGTATGAGCTGTCACTTTGATTCTGTTGCATTTGTGAATTTTTTAACCCTAAGCGCTCGGTGGTAAAATCGTTATGGATATTAAGATTTGAAAGGTATCAGCATGTTGATCTTGGGGTTTGCTTGACAGGACACTGTCGCCTAAATTGGCGTATGAGGATCGATTATGCTTTTCTTTATTCAACCCCATTGTTGCACCATAATGAGTGTACAGAATAAAACATACATTCATGAATGTGGAGTCATGATTGAATAAAGGTTATACACTTTACTTACACATTTTATATAATTTTCAAAGATCAAACTAAAAACGAAACTTTTATGGAATCTAGTTGATGCAAAATTTTTATTTTACTTCATCTATCGGTTTGAAAAGCCGATATCTTAAAATTCATGTTATCCGCCTGACCTCAGCCTTACTGACTGTAGGGTCCAATTTCTTTCTTACATTATACTACAGTATTTCATTCAGGACCTACAAGGGATCTGTTCGTTCTCCAACGTTCTTTTTTACATCATCGAACTGTTGGAAATATCTATTGGACCCACAGCTCCGAAAATACCATCCTTATATTTGAAAGTGACCAGACAAATCATCTCGAGAGACCTTGCATCAGAGGCAGCAGCCTGTTCAGATCAACGAGGACATCGGGGAAATTGGTGAATGGGGATATCGATAGGGAGTACAGTTCAATACAGATATAGCTCAGATAAAAGAAAATCACACTAGCAGCCGTGATGATGGAGGAAAGCTCAATATTCGAATCCTTGCTGGGCCGCCATCGCTGAACCCGAGTACTAAGTTTTGTTGCATTAAGTTGCTGTAACTGCCCTAGAATGCTTAAACCAGACCAACATTGGAATACAGGTTGCATGTGTGGGGAGGTGTTCCAAAGCAGTCTGGCTTATATTAAAGCGTTCTCTCTTCGCAAGAGGTTTTCAATGAAAAAATTAATGAAGCATCTGGAAATTTGTGAGGAAGCTGTCAACTCCTGTACTACATAGTATTTAATTTGAAAAAAGCTTTAGACCCAGCTGTTTTCATTATGTGAAAATATATCCTTTCTATCTCAAGAGGAGGCCAATTGGAAGCCAAGATATTTGGTGTAATTCTGCACTGTTATTTGAACACTAAGTTGAGTTCTTTGCTTGACATACAAATCAGTCAGTTTTCTATATTCTGTATTAGGATTTGACCCCATTCACCCCTTTCTAAAAGGCAGCTGTTGACAATAGTATTCCCACATAAGTATATATTTTCAAGATGAGACTTCAGGACTATATGTAAGCTTTGGGTTTGGAAGACCATCGTGACATACCTTATCTTATGCTAGGGATATGTTAGGAGTGCAAAGCTTGACAAATGAATAAATCAAAAAGTTATTATGACACTACTGAATACCGCGAATGGTACTATGGTTCACGTATTATGAAGGTTTTGTCTTTTACTTTGTCCCAGTAACACAGAATTTGTCTAAGGATTTGTTGAATATTGAGAACGTCAAGGAAATATTTGAACTTGTCTCAGAAATAGCTACTGTCTTGCTTAATGTTCCAATACTTTCTCTTTCGAAATTTTAGCAGTTATCTGAATTCAGACTCGCGGTGAAATTTTGTTATACCTACGGTAGGCGCATTCACCATTTTCCATAATTTATAAACCTACATAGATTTAAACGAAACAAACAGTTGTATCACCTAAGATTTCGATATACGCTAACAAAGATGCAAAAATAGGCAATTTTTAAGGTTATAGAATATGATTTCTTTTAATGAACTTTGAAATCGATGTTGAAATTACTACTGCTTTATTCCTTATACACAAAAAACACAAATACTGCAATGAATGTCGGTCTTTTTTGTTGTGTTTTGTTAACGATAGTGCTTGATACAGTAACAGGATATTTCTATACGCATTCCATAAATAAATAAAATACTACTCCAAAAAATTACCCAATTGGTTACAAGAGATTAAATCCAGGGTTGAGTGAGATGAATAAAACTGACAACCTATAGTTTTTTTTTTAAATAGTTTTATTTGCAATGTACAGACAGGTACAGACCTACGGATATCTTGTTGACAATAAATACCTATTTAGCTTAACTATTTCGGTGAGAAGTCGACGTTCAGGCATATTTATTAAGCCATTATTAGGTCATACTATTTTGATTCATATCGTCAATAGAAATATTGAAAATAACAATTAAAAGGTACGTATTAAAAAATAATTATAATATAAACGCATTTTATTCATATGAATATGTGAGTACAACCTCAATATAATTGCTACAGGTGGTATGTGAAGTTTAATTATTGTTATTACGCTTGTATTGAAACATTAAACTATTTTACAACCGCACCACAGAATGGAAGGTGCAGAAATAAGTAACCTAACATAGTAATGGTTATATGGGCTTATTAAGTTTTGAAAGTTACTGTAGTTCTTTATCATTGTGAATCCATCAAACACCTCTTTACCAATCTTATGTTTCCGTAGGAATTTTTGTGATATTGTCAACATGCGTGATGTCATCATATTGACAAAGCAGTTAAATCGACATTTATATCTTAAATAATTAAATAGTTATGCTTATGTAAATTATTTGATTCAAATTTAATTGTCTTTGATCTACATACAAACTAGTGCAATTCCTACAGGGGTAGTTACAGCTACTACAAAATAGGACTCTTAGTATATACAATGTTGAATTAATATGGTACCTTGATACTGATAAAACAGTTAGGGGACTGATATATGACCTGGATCGATGAGTGTGATTATTATATTCTTCAAAAGTAGATGAGAAAACATGTATGAGCTCTTTTGTTCTCAAAAAAGGTAAGGTAGAGTTAATTTGTAAAGGGCCGTATTTCGTATTACAGGGACCTGGATTCTGCTACACGGTCCTGGCTGGGAGACGGAGGGGGGTTAATTTCGAAAAATTGTACCTAAATTCGAAGATGGGCGGTGGGTGATCAAAATGGCTTAGGAAACTTCTGATCACATTTTGTGAAATTTTGAAACAGATTCCTCTCCATTTTATTTTACATTATAGGTACATCCCAGGATTGCATGGTCCATAAGACTTTACATTCCACCGCATGAACACTAGGTACCCATATTTTTATCACTCGCTGTTACTTTTTCTAAGCCCGACACCTGTTTCGTCAGCTATGTTAGTATCTTCAGGAATTATTAAAGCAATTTTAGTCTTTCCTCGAAATGGTAGGTTAAAAAAAGTGGTTTGGCTGTGTAGTGTTTGTGGTTGCTAATCCAAAAGGATCAGTATCACATATTATATTGCATGTCTACGTCTTTGAGATATTAGTCTTGAAATAATCGCCTTTTCACAACGATGCATTGAGTATCATTGTCTCAAATACATCTTGAAAGACAAACAAAAATGATATTGATTATTAAACGGGTAAACATCACTCACCTCAAACGCTCATCTCACCGAAGTGACAGCATCACAACTCTTCACAAACGCACAGTCTACCACAACTATACCACGTCACTGTGTATAGTCCCAAAACACGGTCGTCACACACAGAAGCACCCGATGCGGCGAAGTCGAGTCAGCAGCTCATCTAATTGTGACCCTATGCCCGTGCGACAGGGATGCTGCGTACGCCACGCCCTTCAATGTGCGCCACGCCGCTGAACGCCCCCTAGTGTCGGCCGTCGACCAATCGTCGGTTGGTGCCCCCTCTACGTTGCCTCACGCCCATGGCGGTATGTCGGCGTCCGCGTCCCGGTCGGGCAGAGGTGGCAGTGCGGTGGGAGATTTGATGTGGAAAGGTGTTACTGGAATGAAAAGTGGGGTACCGCAAGGCTGGCTTTTGAGACCTTTACTTTTTGTAGTCTACTGTCTTACTGATTTTTTCTTAACTCATCTGAAGGGCGTTTTGCAGACGGCCAGTGGCGGTAGATGCATAAGCGCAGCGGGGCTCCCAAAACAAATGAAATAGTTATGTTAATCTAACTAAAATAGTTTCTGTTACCAAAACGGGAATATAAGCTTTGCAATAATGATAATCAACCATAAAAGTAGTGCGAAGTAAGCAAGCAAAGCCAACCAGTGGACAAACCTGCCGACTCAGGGTGGATTATTATTATTTATATTATAAAGTACAATGAATCGAAGAGGCAACCACAGAATAAGTTTTAGAAGTTACATTAGATTCTGGTATTACACAAAATGTGCAGAGGCCTAACGAAAATGTGTCAATTTTTTATGACGAATTACCTATAAGTTTTATTAGATATTGTAGAGCTTCTTAACTGGCTCTTCAGGGACATGATGGGAGTGACAAGGAGTGAATACAAAATTTGTTAACAGAAAAAACGAAATTTGTAAAAAACAGGTTCCTTTGCAAAATTTACAGGACACCATAACACTTTTAAAAGGTGGCGGTAGGTACTACAGGAATTCGCCTTGTATATATTTTGTCAAATATATCGCTTGACTCAGCAGCGTGTGTAATAAAATACTGTGCATGAAAGTGACATTAGATGTCAAAAATATCATGATTACGGCACAGACATAGAATCTTTAGATAACTCGTAAAGTCAGACACCCCCACCGTATTTACTGAATATGCTTCAGAGCTATTTTGATAAAAAAACGCGGCTGCAGCACAGGACAGCTTTGAATGAGAAAAGTACCTGGTGTGGACGAAAACGAGGTAATAAAAATATTGTTCAATGAAATACCGGAAAAGTACTGTCTGTAATGAAGCGAGTTTCCGAAAAAAGAGAGAGGGGTAGGACTGATGCTTATTCCAAAGTTTCTGAAATCCGATGATAGGAAACTAGGTACATACAGGCTGCGTCTGCTCAGCTTACTGGGACAGTCATTAGAACTATTGATACAAGACATTCGAGAGACTGACCTTTTCCTGCATTAAATGGATTTATAAAGGCAAAGTTCATCACTGACGCACCTCTAGAAGCTGTGTGAAAGCAGCACACAGTAGTGAGAAGCTACGCATAATGGTGTTGTAAAAAATGCAATATATAGTGGATGCCCAAAGCTTCAGTCAATATGCCGAATTATCGAAGAGTCTTATACTGGATAGGTAACGGAATAATTTTTTCGATAATTTTTCCCTAACAGAGCTATTCACTTTCCCCTGGCTGAAAAACTACACACTTTTAATCTTAAATCCATCCATTAATGCGAATATCACTAGATGGGTACATTGATCAGTTTCATATGTGTGGCTATTTGTAAATTGTATTTCTGATCACTGGTTTCGTAGATATTGAAATTTCAAATCATTTTATGATTTCTGAGAGTTATCGTTCTATTCCAAAGCATCAATATTCTGCTAAATTTTCATTTCAACAAGCTTATTAGGTTTCTGGTCAGCTTGGTCTTGGTTAATTGTATTATTGGAATGCGATTTTTCATTTGCATCAAATACACGTTGCTTGAACAGCACTAACTTAACCTACTATACCCGATTTTGTAGAATTTTATATCCATTTTATAACCATAGCGTTAAAAAATATAGAAGCCTAAATGACACCCTGTATTTATATAACTTCTCTACGCCTTCATTTTTTTCTCCCTCATGACAAGATGCGGCAAACCGACAAGAAAGGTACCGCTCTCGGTCTTTTTGTGTAATCGATCTTCCCCCTTATCGGTTACCGCTGAGCAGCGACACACCAAAGAAGACGTTCCTCATGTTGTAAAATAATACAACATCAAGGATTATGTGACAACTGAGAACACCACTTCTTCCTCATTTTTATTTATCATGAGGGTGTTTTTTTATCTTGGATATTCCGAACTGTTATATTTGAAGAAGGAACTGGACGTCGTACTTGTTCCATGAAAACTTAATATCTATATCCAAGCTATCCAAGTTGAAACTAATTTCAGTCATAAGATGCAGTATAAAGTCATAACGTGTGTACCAAGATGAGATGACAGCAATTCATTATTTTTTTGCTGGCCGTTAATTGAAACCCCATACGTATGAATTGATGTTTATTGACATTTCGGCTGCCTCGTCAGCAAAGAATCATTTGTGCCTACGTATGTGGTTAGCGCAAACTATGATGAATCGGAGAGACAATCACAGGATAACTTTCAGATGTTACATTAATGATGGTAACACACCAGTTCGAGAAAGAAGTCGAACCCTTGGGGCAGCATTGTAACCTCTGGACCACCGCCATTTAAAGTGCCTTGTAACGCACGTTCATGCAATTCGCCTTTCTGAATCGATGTCATTCCAACGGCGCACCGATCTGGAGAACATAAGTCTCAGAACTTCAGTCTCTGGTCGTTGAAGCCAGATACGTAAAAATAAATTCTCATACCAAGAATATGTACTTTCATTCAAGTATATCATATCTTCCTATTTACGCAAAGCTATAATAATTTCAAAGTGAGAATACTGAATTTTTGGTCATATAGAGTTAATTTAAGTAAATATATTCATCTCAAATCTGGAAAAGTCTTTGAAATGAGAATAACAAAATATCATATAGTTCATACTATAATCTTAGCACAAAACAGAGAAAATCTAACATACAAGAATACTATAGTATTGACCGAAGTACTTCAATATAACCTATTGTTAGTATAAACATTCGGTAATTTTGATGAGCTGTTATCAAAGTTACTGTTGGTTCCTTAACCTTAAAAACAAGGCCAAAAAAAAATGCCAAAGCTGTACCAAGTGACTTGTTCCTCATCTTTATCTGCATCATATAATATTTTTCCGAATTCAACGTTGAGAGCTATTGTACAGATAAACAGAATATAAAATATATGTACCTGTAGTTGAGCCAGAAGATATACGTTCACCATTGATGATAGACCTTATTCACAACTTACATATCACATCAAGATCTGTACACTTGTATGAGATCCTCACAACAGTCACAACCCAAACTTCATAACAGCTCATTCAGCCTGAGAGGGGGTCGATAAAAGTCAAATCCATTGAAAATAACGGGCACGAAAACAGACACACGCATACCGCTGAAATGCCGTTGGAGAAGATGGCGATGCCAAATGAGTTGATGATTTACTTGAAGAAAATAGCAAGATGTTCGTATTCTTGATGGAAGTAACCGAGGCTCCGTTGGACAATATGAACTTACAAAAAAATATGGAATACTTGTTAAAAAAGTATTTAAAACTTAGTTGTGCAGACAAATATATTTTTCTTTACAGTATATTTCTTTAGATGAGTATTGAATTCGACAATATACTTTTCATGGTGCAAATTATTAATAATTGTAGATGCTCTTACTTGGTGAAACTCTTCCATCATGCAGATAAAAAGATTGTGTTTCACAATTAAAACTCTATATGTTGCAATTCTTGAATTGAGAATTTCTCTTTACGTTTGTAGCATATGTATCTCCACTGTGCCTTATCCCATTGGTGTCATCAGGTGGGAAATAATACGGAAAATACGGAGAGGTGTATTTTTTTGATTGGTGCGTGTCTGGAGTGACAGCAATTCAGAGACCAATGGCGTCAGCGAAAACGTACCTTATAACACCAGTGTTGTAAAGTATGAGAGAGAGGTGGTTCATTCGGGGTCAACAGGCGACAAAGGTTTATCACTTAAATTTGTATGTCTTATATATAAGCTGAAAATCCTTTGACTTAGGTAATTTAAAATTTCCCCCTCAACAATTTTCTGACTACGTGCTTGTTCACCAGAATTGACTAACAGCAAAAAAGCGTCGTAATAAAGGGTAAACGTTCAACTAACAAATTGTTATATTATGGATGACAGAAAATAAGGAATGAGTTCCTGTTAAATTGGCATCTTCTTTTCTGTGCGTTCTGGTGTACCGCATAAAATTTTAGTTATTAGTTTTTCAAAAGCATTTGATCCCACTTCATTCTCCCGCTATGTATTCTATGTTGTGAAGATTACTCCTCGGAACCCTTAAAAATGTGAAAATGGTGGTGAGCGGCACTTTGCCGTAATGTAGTTAGTTGGTATGTAGAAAACACAAAAGAGAAAATACTTCTACTTCATGGAATATACATAACACTAATTTATAGCGCTTCAGATTTCAGATATGGTATAATCAGGTTAAATGTAACACAATACTATCAAAACAAGAGATCTACTGCTTCCGTTTTTATGCTTATCTACAATGCCGATGGCCAGTGGCGTCGCTGTAAAATAATAAGGATTGATCATGGTGCAGCCAATGTTTGAAAATTGAATACAAACAGATTTTTGCCTCTGCTCTTCCCTTAAGTCGCTCGTAAAATATCGTCTGTGGCTTGCTTTAAGAATTTCGACCTTATAGGAAGTCTCAAGAGTGGCATATTGTTCTTTATATTGTTATGTTTGATGTTATTCGTATAGTCCAGGAAATAAAGGCCAAATGATCTTAAAAAAATTGTCATTTATTGAAATTTTACATATACTTGCCATCCAGGTATTGAGGAGTTGTGGAAGTTCGAGGTAACTCCTTCTACGTTAAAATCTACTAATTGATTTTGTAAATGCATAAGGCAAATATTGTGGTCACGAAAATATTCGAGGTTTAGGTAATACGTTTTTGGATGGGTTGATGCCTTCATACAGCAAGCACATGGCAGTTATTATCTGCGTCTTTTCTCTAACTTTTTGATCACCACGTAATTTCAATAGTCCCTGCAATGGTATTAGATCAAATTGTGTAACGGCGGAGTAAGAAAGAAGTATCCAATCCTCCTCACCTTTTTTTGCGGCAGCGAAATATTTTTTAAATACCAAAGTTTGGTTTTGTACGTTTTGCAAGTTCTTAATGATCTGTAGGTATGGTAAAGAAGTTTTGAGGGGCTAGAAAGTTTTGAAACTCTTCTAACTTCCTTTTCTTGTTTGATCAACTAGAACACGTATACAGTATTTTTGCAAAGTATGGGTTGACCAATCTCCAAAGAATCTTCTATTAAATATTTAAACCCTTCCACACGAAACTGTACAAAACATGGTCACTTTTTCTACCTGATTTTTTAAGTGGTAGTAGTATTGTATGAATCTACTTGGTCCAAACACCTACAATCATATGAACATCAGTCAGTTGCACAGTTAGATTATATCAAAGAATAAGAATTATTAATCGAACGTTGGAACTCGGCAATAAATTGTGAATCACGTTTTTGGCCGATTTTCGTTTTGCAACTTTCATGTCTGTATCTTGCCTTCATATGCAATATTTTGTGCAAAGACACATAGTGCTTCTTTCCTGCACTTTTTGAGGTACGGTGAAAAACATATAAAATATCTAAACATTCCGGTTCACGTAAATATTCGTAGACTTTCATATACGCCATCAATTAAATACAATAGTTTGCTGTCACGTACCTGAATTTACGAAAAATTTATAAGTCAAAAAATAATACAAGCTGTAATCTTCATTAATAATAGGAACAGTGATAACTATTAAATTTACTTGGTAACTTTGTATCTTTATTATGAAAGTTAATTTTTTTATCATTTTAATTTATTTTAATTTGTGAGTTAACGTGCCCTAAAGTGTGTCAAAAAAGAAAACGAAACTCGGTTTAAATCAACAGCTATGAATATTTTCAAATACTCCTCCATACATGAACACAGGTTTTATTCGATTATTTCCTCTTCAGACTCGATGAACGTTGCGTTCATATTTTTTACGACATTTAACTGTTTAGTCGAGTATGTCCAACGACTTGTAAAGCGTCAGACCACGCACGCCACTGGTCAGAACCAGCCTTTCTCATCTGAGCTGCTGTGGCTGATCGCGGTGATGTATGTATCGAGGAAGTTTTGAATCCCTCCGCACCATATGCATATTCATTGGTTTTTAGGTCAATTAATTTGAATTTATTGCCTGGCCCGTTGGTCGGCGTTAGTTTTCATTAGATCTATCGATGGGGATATTAATTGTTGTTGTTCCCCAAATGGAGACTACCCACCGAGGGTCATTGCGGACGACGGTATTCAAATCCAGTCTAAATGATGGCCGTTTACATGGAAACGGTTTTAGAACAGTCAATGGGCAAATTAAGTCAATAAATGTTTCGAACGTGTGGACATTTGAAGGGCCGAATACAAGTTTCGGTTAAGTCTAATCCTTAACGAAATTGAGTTATCCAACTCTGTTTGGACTTATTCATCGTTCAGTGCAAGAACCAGATACAGAGTTGTATTGTTGGTTTTCTGGTTCTTTAAACTCTGCTAAAGCGCTAAGTGCGGCTTAGTTGTGAAGGTGAATTATTGTTATCAGTTTATTGTGCGACTATAACTTAACAAAAATCGTATTGTAGAATAATGCCATCTGACAGTGAGGAGTCCAGTCTTATTCTATTTTTGGGCACTTATACAGACAGTGTACCATAGATCCTTTTTAATAGTTCTTGCGTTTGAGAATATACTGAAAGCGATTGAAAAAAATGGTATGACTAATCATGTAATGTTTGGTTAAGTCACTTTCATTTGTAACTTCCATCAACTAGAGGATATAGTTTCAAAACTATATTTTATTTATTTTTTTATAGTGTCAATTTTGTATGACTGTTTTTATATTATACCACAGTCAAAATATTTTCTTTGCAATGCGTACATCCAGGTTTTTCCTCCTGAAAAATGGACATCACCGGTTCTTGCATTGAAGCCTTCAGGCGGTTCGGTTCTATCATTTGTTTCCAATATTCCTGCGCGAAATTGTGGAACTCCATTTTTTTACGATTTACAATAGTGGCGGAAAGGATCTCGTTTGTATATCGAAAATCGTAACGCCTATTTCATCGAGCCTGTGTTGAAAAACGTTCAAGTAAATTCTTATGGTCCGATGTTTAAATACTATCTGATATTACTTCTACCGAAACGGTCTGCAGATCATATTATTATAGATTGCAACTACTACAATGATACTTTATATCCGTTTCACTGGAAGAAGCAATTTATATATACAAGGCACATATGACCACGTTGCTTGCCTTGTTAGGTCGCTGTTCCAGAAACTGGGGTTCTCTCCCAAAAAAAATTGTATTCACTTGAACAGTTTCTCTACAATGCTTAGAACGGACTCGTAGGAGTGAGAATGTGCTCCAAAATTTCTTTTAGCTTCTGGATGCAATCCAAAAAAGAGAAATACGTCTAATGATCAAGCCTGACGTTACAAAGTACCTCCATAGTTCGGCACCTTGAAGAAGAGTGGCTGATTCTATATATTCTTCAATGGTAAATGTTCGGCCGCGCAGTCTCGGATAATAACAATTAGATAGATCACTGAAAGGGTCGAACTTCTACCATTCCGAATGAGCCTCTTGCAAAAGTTACTATTTTGGGGAATTTCAATGTTGTCGAATGAGCTGCCGGCGATTCAGAGCATTCCGATTGAAATGTGAATATTGAGATATTTGTCATGAAGGAACGATAGCATATTTTTTGTCGATGTGGATCAAAATTTCCGTCAATACCGAAGGTTATGTGAGGTTGGGAAAATAAATGCCCTCTTTCACTGCACTATTCAGAACAGATAGTGTGTTGGTTTGATAGCGGCTTTTAAATGCTTGTAGGATCACACGTTTAATGAGTTTTTTGATGTCCGCTTTTAGAAGAAATCTGTAACTGCTCGCCATGCGTAAAATTCCTTTCTTGTGCCCAAGAAGACTCTAACTTTGAAAAAACGCACAGTTTTGTATCGCGCTATCTCAGTAGCTCACTCCAGTTACCGTTGCATGAGATAATAAAATCAATAAATTATGTATTGTGTCGCATCCAGTTTAACAGGTTGCTTATTCCGTATCCAGATCCGTATTGTCCAACTGAGGCCCAGGCGCGTATCTGGAGGGGGGGGGGGAAATGGGGGTAATTACCCTCCCATGAACGAAAAAAATTACCAAAGAAACTGGTGGAATATAAATCAGTAAACATTTGGTTGCTTACAGTCATCAGTAAATAATTGTTTAAATACGCACATAAACATGTAAATTGTTGGTAGTCTTGATCTTGACATTTTACAAATTTTCAATTTTCACCCGCGCTGATCCTCTCCCCTCTCCCATTTCAAAGAGAGCATTACCCCCCCCCCATAGGTTAACCCTGAAAATGCGCCTACTGAGGCCATAGGTATCTCATCATGTGACGAATGTACACACTATACATACCATCATTGCGTTGATTGGCGGCCTCAATTTTAAAAATTAATCAGCCTCTGATTCTTGAACCAATCGGTAATATATGGGACATGATTTGGGCTCTCATAAAAGTGGATCGTTTCGTCTATGATGATTCAAAAATTTTCTACTTTGAGATAATACTGTCACTACAAACTTTTCTGGAGGTCCTCCAGGGAATGGAACACTTTTGAATTTTTACTCATTCGCTTTCGAGCTGATCAGAAATAACTTGACCTTAACGTGACTTTAACTTAACCAACCCCTACGTCATTCCTATCTCCTTCTAGTCCTACAAAACAGGTCCAACTAAATACTTTTTCAGTGTCACCCAAATGTTTAAAACAACCGACAATTTGGCAAGACAATAAATGTCACAGTTAATATGTAATCAACCAACTGCCATATTATATTTGTAGTGGACGCTAATCACAACTAGATGCAACTGATGAAACAAAATTATTGACGTTTCGGCTGCCTTGACAGTGTTGGACGTCAACGTTACATTAATAATTGTTACTGCTTTTTCATTAACTATGAAGACTAGTCGATTAGCCAATTTATTACAATACTCCAATACAATGACCGACACACGATTTGTATGTATGTTTGTATGTTTTACGTAATATAAATCAACAATGGACCAATTTAGACCGGGTCTTCAAATAGTACTAAAGGTACGAAAAACAAGGACCGGCAAGCGTAACAGGATTCAACGTGTTGCACGCGCGTTTTCCACCCGACGTCAAATGTCACAACGACCAGACGACGTCTTAGGCACGGAATCTAATCGGACGTAGACTTTGATATAAAGACGACGTTGTCAGTCCTGTCAACAGGTCACGACCTGAATTTTCACTAAGCCCGATGTCGTTTCAGGGCAACATCTTTATAGTTAGTACTCAGATAAATGCTTCTTAGGGTAGTACCTGATATGACTTGAATTTTTACTAAATCCGACGTCGTTTTAGGGGCACATCTAGGTAGTACTCAGATGAATGTTCATCAGGGTAGTATCTAATCGGAATGTAATCTTAGTCCTTTCACCAAAGCCAGTCATAGCCCAAGAAATTAATAATTTGTTCAGAACGTTAACCTCAAAGCAACGGGCAATCAATTATCTAATATGTTAATTCTGGTGATTTATAACAGCAATTCATTTAATAAAAATAGTGAATCGCAGAATCCCAAGCAACGTACGACGAGCTTGTATGCCCGACCAAAGGTCATTGGCGCAGGCAAATCTGATTTGATAAAATCGGACGGTTTGATCTCTTTTGAAACCTCGAAATCGGTGAAAGATGTGCAAGCATGCTTTGGATGATTAGCCTTGATAGGATGGATCACTGCAAAACTGTTTTCAGGAGTCAGGACTGTAAAACGGTTACAAATTACACATGAAAACGACATGATCTTATGAAAGTACACACCACTCTCTAGGGAAAGACTACCTCGTCTTCAGGCTACCTCAATGGCGGTGACTAAGTTAGATCCATATCTCCTCCTCCTCCAAACTTCTTTTTCGATTGTAAAAACTCCATTCTCCTGTTGTTTGTTCTGAGATATCAAGTTTGATTTCATTATGATAGATAACTATGGAGAAAGGCAGCAACGCTTGCATTTTGTAAAACTAAAGCTTTAGCTAGATCTAGTGGATAAATCGAATATAAAATCAGCTAATGCAACAGAAAAATGCAGCATTTAACAAGCCGTATTTCATTGGAGGATGAAGTGGAACAGTGACCAAATCATCTCATTTTATGGAAAATCTGATTCTTCAGGATTTAAGAAATATACACAAACAACAACAGTCCCATAAAATTATGATTATATATACGATTCTGCGACTCAAGTCGTAATTTTCTTTTGTAGTCAAGTACAGATTCCCAAGGTATTCTTACGTTTTATCCAGTCTCTCCCCCGTATTCTTTTTGTCTTGGATTGTCATTTTTTGAGATTCATCGCAATTTTTATAGTTTTATATGAATTTTGGATATGTGATACTGATCTTTTTGGCAATTTACACAAATTTATAACGAAAAATAGAAAGTACTAGGGAAATAATGAAAAAAATTGCACCACTTTTTTTGTCAATTAGATTTGAGGACTTTGAAATTTGGATAAGAAATACGTAACTGAAAGACTGTCTGAATAGAGACAGAAAATGATTCAGTATTTATATTGATCAGTATGCAAAGCGAATAAGCTGCTTTTTCTTTAACTAGCCTGAAGACTTTTATAGTGATTGAAATTGTGCTATTGTATCTTACATTGAACAAAACAAAAACCGTTAAGTATGCAACGTTTTTCACTACACTTGAATTCAGAATGTCATATGAACCAAATTCCTCATTTTTCTATTTACTTCTCCTCCAGGTTATTTATTATATGATTTAGATATATTTTTGATTGGTGAACCCTCTTCTTCACTCAAATCTACGTCTATGACAAGTGTATGAGTGGGCGAAAGAAATGTACTAGCAATAATTCAAAAGAAAATTGAATTATGACAAGTTAAACGTTTTCGCGTTATTTATGGCATCGGGTTTGTCATTGCATTAATTATGCTAAATATTGAGGTACTCCGAGCCTCTAAGCTTAATGATTGTGCGCAAATCATTTGAATACGGGAAAGATTTACGATGTTGTATTGCGGAGTGATTTAAATTTACTTTTATTTGAACTTCATTAAAATAAAAATTATAATCATGTAAGGAGAATAAAGAGTGGAACTGTTTCATAAAAAATAAATCACTGCGATATTTTAAAATTCTTCATAATAACCCCCCTATTAAATTCAAAAACAATTTAACAAAACTTCTATTAAGTATATGCTCTCTACTAAACGCAGCACCTGCTATAGATGCATGTTTCGCCTTTAGCCTAGACTCCTCAGTACAGCCTGACGATCCGACTGTGATTAGTAATGGGGTACCCAGGCAAGGCTGTGATAGTAACATTTATCTGTCCCGTTTCACATCTGTCAACAAATGTTGACGAAGAACAATGGATGTTGGTGTAAATCAGTTCACCCTTGTTGACAGATGTCATAGGGGGCATCTGTCATTGCTATTGGGCAGAGTCCAAGTTTTTAGGAGCCTAACTTTGTGAAAATGCCAATGGGCAGCTACTTGACCTGATACATGTTTAAACTTCTAGTGTTCCTATAAAAGAAGGTGACGACAGAATTAATGTCCTGAAATAGCTTTATTAATGTCGTTCGTCTAGTTTTCGGTACGCGATAATCGACGTAACAGCAAATGATGTACAATATCTTGGATCATTATTTTTACACTTGTCAATCCCGAACAACGTTCTTTCAGATTGAGCCGCTTTCCTTCCATATCGCACCCTAATTGGCAGATTTGATGTTAGCTATGGATCTGTTTTTCTTTAAGTCCCGACCCGTGGGCTGGGCAACATTGCCAGGCGATAATCCCGATGAGATGCAACGGAAGAGGGGTTGACTCACAGCCTTCCGTCTCTGTTCCTGTACACAGAATCGTACTAAGCAGTCGGGATTAAAGCAAATGTAGGAGCTATGTTGTTTTTGTTCCATAGAATACCAAGTGATATTTCCATTTATACAAAATATTTCATTTTGTATTGTAAGTATTGTGCCACTATCAATGCATTCAAGTAATGGATAAGCAGCATACATTGCACTACAGTTCAGCACCGACCTTAAAGAATGTATGGATGAGAACTCCGTAGTTTCAACATGCCAGGGATCCATTTTCAGCCACAATAACATCTTGAAAAGTAATTTCAATTGGAATCGATAATCTCAAAGCCGCAGCGTTTTGAATAGAGCTTACGAGTACGTTTTTTTTTGAGCTTATAGCTCATACATTTCCTTCATCATACTCTTTGAACCGAGTACCTCAAATTTTGTGTCAGAAACGTAAAGCAAGAGATATATAATTCGCATTTAGAAATCCGAAAAAGATGACCCAGTGCAGGATTCGAACCACGCGTCTTCCGATTGCTGGTCAGACGCTCTAACCAACTGGGTAGCTAGTCAGTCATTACAGAAGGCGGATGATACGCTAAGCGGATTTATAAATGCGAATTATGTATCAGACTCCACCTTGTGGAGAAAGTAATTATTTATTACAATAGATATATGTTGGAAAATAACTGTGTTTTACACAGAAAACGTGTATTACTGAAGCTAATAGGAAGGTGCTATTATTACCATGTTTTTGGATGCATATAAATTAAATATATAATATATACTAAATATACTAATAATAAGTATAAAAAGAGAAATTATAAAATTGTTGTTGTTTGGTGGCATTTTTGGTAAATACAGTTAACACCTGCAGGCTGATTAGCAATGTATATAAATATTTAGAATGGTTTTTGGTGCCTTTCGATTCGCCGTATGTATATTCTTCAATATCATATTCATTCGAGGAGGTTAAAAAATAGGAGGCTATGAAGTGCTGGAAGTGCTTCTAATCACTCAAGGAACGTAGCTAATTTCCTGTAGTGTATTGTAAAGTAAAAATGTTGATCGTATCTCTAACCTTAAATTTTTTATTTGTTTTGGAAGTTCAGTAATAGCCTATTCAGAAGTGTGGCCTTTCCCAACAATACATTATTTGTAGTTTATCAACTTATATAATATCGTCGTATTCTGCTTAGCGCATTTATTCAGAAAAATGAGTTATTGAAACTACGGTACCATAACGTATTCCTTCCCAGATCCAATCCATATCGTAACAAAAATCACGCCAATAATATGAATATTATGGCAAACAAAATCACAATCAGGCAGATAGGCAGGAGGCAGATGGAAAGCACAAACTTTAATTTGAAGATTACACATCGTCAAGAATGCGTAGAAAGTAAAATCACAAATTCACCTTCAGTTGGTGTTGTTGATGTTACGTCCCTGATATAAATCCCTTCGTTGTCTCCCACAACATATCCCAGTGAAACCTGAACTCCTTTGTTCCCGATTAGATCGCCGTCCGTCAGCGACGTTCCCCGCTTTTTAATTTGTCAAAAGTGAGTTCAGGTCATGTTATGTATGTCGAGCAGTGCCAATTAGTTAATATTTTCATATTAAAAAATAGATAGTCCCCCTCCGAGTTCCCTTTATAACCCATTGAGGAAAGAGGGATTGTTGTTTAGCTTGTTCCTTTATCACGTCATTATAGGCGAAAAGCAGAAGATGATGACAACGATTTCAATATCAATGATGTCTGTGTAAAATTGTAAATCCAGTAGGTAGTATGGCATAAAGAGGACAAGTGTTTCTACACAGTCATAAAACGACCTATCACCAGCCACTGAAGTGATAATTGATATCGGGCATTAAAGTTTGTGATATCTGCTAGTATTTGGAACTTATAGGATGCCGAAATTGACGCGGTGCCTCAATGTCTATGTCTATTGTTTCTGAACCACAGTCGTGGCACAAGAAATGGTTCAAAAGGCTTTCGCGTTTTTCATAAAACTAAGAACTCTTGATTTACGGTATCTAATCTGTTTATATGCACGTGTCTCCTTAATAGAAGCCGAGGTGCTGCGACACACATTCAAGTATCACTCAAGCACCAAGACTAGAAGTACTAGTGCTCTTAATAGTGATTACTTCAGCAATATTTATTTATTTACATTTCTATTTTATTGAAAAAATTTATTATTTTCTGAACACATACATGTTTATAATCAATAATTTGCTTGCATAATTTTTAAATATGGATTAAATTTTTTGAGTTTATTAAATTACTTACTCAATTGACACATACTAAATAACTATGGTGGTAGATAGTTGGAAGACAGTTGAAAATTAATAACAATAAATAAAATTATGCAAATTTTACGGAGATGATGGCAATGCTTACGAGGAGGTAACAGCTTTTCTTACTTTTGCTGCTAAGGGGGGAGGAGAGATGGAAAATTACTAAAGTTCTGCTTAAGTACTACTTGCACAGCCCATTTCCAGATATTTATTACACAGTAACGTCCAACATGCAGCGTCAGACTGACTGAAGTTGCTGTGAAGGCTAGTTTACTACCTAAATATATTTATTACTATAAATTGACTCCTGCACTTGCCACCAGGCAGTTATATGACGCTATATTTTTGAATACGCTTACACACACTCCTTCGCTACCCGTTGGTAACTATGAGTGTGTCGACGTTGTTCTTGAAAGTGAAGAAGTAATGCTCGAAAACAATGCTTTTGGAATCCCAAGAAAAAGATGTGTCACATTGAACGAATTACTCAATAATGTTTACATTGTAATCCAAGCATCATCTTCATCAATTTTCAGGTATCAAAAGAAGTGCTCACCGTACTTAGCCACTGATGCTGAAATCACAGCAAATTAGACGCAATCAGCATGAGCCGATTTGTCCAATACAATTTTTAGACGCGTTTTGAAACGAATGACGCTGCTACGCTATCGTCGCGTTGTACGTACTCGAGAGGACACAGCATCTGCATTCTAAGTAAAATGAGCCAAGTTGCCAATCTACGCGTCTGAAAATATAGCAGAACGGCGTTGCTGGATCTCTGTCCGTCGCTATGGTGAAACATCGCGATGCCCCGCATCTTCAAAACAATTTTTACTGAGCCATTCATAATTTCACAAACACCATTCCTCCTCATACCGATTTTATCTAAACTGCTCCAACTTGCTACTTTTATATGTAAATACACCCCTTATTTGATTGCCTGGGTAATTTATATAGCGTATAAAGTACGAGCAAAGACTGGATGGCTACAGGTTAATAAAATAAATTTGAATAAGTATGTATAATAAAGCAGAAACATCTGTTGCGATGTTTCACTTCACTCCTACACAATCAAGAGGTTTGCCTTCTAGTTTTTGCGCTATTTGATAGTTCGGCGTAAACTGTGGGCTTATCATGGTATCAAGATAGACAGGACCGCATTCAGCGTGTGACTTGAGGCGTGAAGCTTCCTAACATGTCTAGTTTTTCTCGCAAATACGATGAACCTTGAATAGAAACGGAAGATGATTAGAAGTATGACATATCTATTCTATTTTCTATATAAGTGTTATGATCACAGAGAGTATGATCCGAGAAAATGTGTTGTTTTTACGTTTTATGGTCTATAATAGGAAAATACATCTATATACTGTGTATTATACAGTATATCTTGCATGATGCCTTGACCAGCTTGGGGTGATTGAATACCCGGTTTTGAGTAACCCCTGAAGCGGACGTAGAAGAGGCCCAATGACGGTAGAGAATAAGCAAATATATATATATATATATATATATATATATATACCTCCCAGATAATGATATGATGGCAACATTCCCCTAGTGTCGTGATAAGTGACGCTACCCTCTAACGTCTTCACAGAGTCAAACAAACGGTATGCTGTCATAGCGGGATCGATGATCTCCTTGACATCTATCAACAAGCGTGAAATGATTCACAGCGAAATCTCTTGTCCTTTGTTATAACTTTTACGATGCACAGTTATAGGAATAATTCACTATACATATGACCTGCATGTTACATATTTCCTAAACTCGATAGTGTAGTGTGTGAAGGGTGTGATAGCAGGGTTTTTCAAGTGTCGCTATTATGCAACCCTGGTTATTAGGACCATTTGACTGCGTAGGGATGATTCTAGGGTATACCCAGAGAATGTTAGCTGGGATGGGCATATATACAACGCATTTAATAATAATAAATTAATAGTTTTTATTATCAGGTTACTTTACATATGTAAATTGAACATAGACAGAAAAGAAGGACAATCTTTCAGCTAGGACTTTCCTGTGACCATATGAAATCACCTGTGTTTTCTTCGAATAGTGATTAGACATTTTGCCGTAGCTCCTCCTGATGGCAGATCTCGTACTCAGCTGCTTTAAACATACGATGAAATATCTCCATCATATTTCAGCCAGACTAATCAGTTGGTAAATATACACATCCAAACTCATATTCCCTCTCCTCTAGAATCCAGTGTAAAGGATAATAGTCGGAACTAAAATAATTTCCACACAAGATATAAACGGAGCTATTTACCATGGAGCGTTCGCTGACATTCTTGCCTTTACGATATCTTTACTACTTTATCAGAAGACATCTCGCGGTGAAATATACACTTAACGCCGACTACAATTTGTCATAACCATAATTTTCACTAAAACTTGGAGGATAGCTACAGACGCCCAACCAGTGCGTCTGTCGTGACAAATGTCTGGTGGCTACAGGATGGATACTACAAACGTTTACATAACGGAGTTAAGAAAAATATATATCTTTTTGATCATGTAGGTAAGTCAGCCACTAAACACATTAATAAAGTGGTAAACAGATGAAAACTAGTGAGATACAATAGAATAATACTTTTAATAACCATTAGATTGATTATTGGCGACTATTTGTGAGCTTGGCTTGTATTTAAGCATCTCTTGATGTATCGGAATATTTTAACGTAATTTTCAGCGATTTCAAGACGTATGGTTAATTTGAAAATTTTAGTAGACATATCAAGGAGCGATGGGTATTTTGGAAGAATATTGTAAATAAATATAATATACACTACTAACAACTATAAACTAATAACTATAAAACCCAAAAAAATAGTTTAAAATAAAAGAGACTGAGAATAATTTGATTTGAATAATTTTATAAAATCAATTTTGTACCAAAATTTGTCTAAATAAAATTTGGAAAAAAAATTATTTCCAAAATGGAATAGGTTCTCTGTTGTTGGCTGACAAAAAAATGGAGTCCTATGGGTATTATTAATTTCAAGTTCGCTTTAAGACTAAAAAGTAATTAAATAAGATTATTATGAATCTAGTTAAATTAATTTTTAATTTAAACTTATAAAATATCATTTGATCACATAAAATGAGTGGATTTACTTCTACCATCGAACAAAATCTTAATAATAAAAAATATTTTTTTTTATATAGTTTTTCAAATCATAATTGACGTATATTTTCACTTTATTTGATTAGCGTTTTAAATTTGCAACAACGCCTCTCTTTATTTGTCTATAGAACTTATGTTCTGTAACGTTTAGATGCTTAATGCTCCAATTATCTTCAGCGAATTGATTCAGCAAATGACATGAGCGTGAGTTCCACGTTAAGCCATGAAAATGGATAGTGTTGACGTTTGTCAGATGGTGGCGCCGCTCATTTGCCGGAAGGTCTGGAAATATAAAATATCTCTAACTACTTTGAAATGCAATTGGAATCAGATTATAACGAATAAATTTTCTTCAACACCATAATATATTCCGTTCGGAAATACTGCTGATTTCATATTTTAGATTTTTAACCTCCAAACCGTTCAGAGAAGTTTTAATGAAGCAAAAAGTTTAGAAGTCAACGCAGTATTTTGTTTGCACATTGAAATATAAACACGACTTCAGTAGTACTGCTTCCAATCTAATGCATATATATGTTCTTAATAATATTATATACACCCGGTAGCTACTGACCGGTCTGTCAGTCATTCCTGTTTTATGGACAACACGCTGGGAGATGGCCTTTCGTGTAAATTAAGTTAAAAGGCAGCGGGGGTATATCTAGACTTAATTTGAATTTTGTCATTTTTCCCAGACTCCCGTACTGAGCAGCGTGAATATTTTTTTGAAATTTTAATCGACGCTAAACTCTGAATTTATTGTAATGTTTAATTTGAGTTTTACAAATTAATTTTTACGGCGCTTGTTGTAAGAATTTATACTAGTAATAAAATCGACTCTAGTAGTCAATTATAATTGTATCTGCTTTGCAATATTAGAAGTAGGTGCAGTAATTAATATTGACAGAGTTTATAGTACGACAATGCTAATAACTTGATCTGTTTATGAACCTCGTGATTGCGATTAGTAGTATTGGTTCTGCACTTGACTTTGCTGACACAGCTTGACGTTGTTGGGTGACTAGAATATTATTGTTTGTCATAGTAAAGTTACATATAATTTTATGGAGTCCCTTCTATATCGTTTCCTTTCTTTGTCGAAAAAGTGAGTAAATATTGATCATATTTTGATTGTCTGTCGTTGATGTTTTGGATGTATCGCTATGTTAGGATTTTAATTATTAAAAAATCTTGGCCCGTAGAATATCTATTCCCAAATTTCATTATAATCCGTAAAACTGTCATTGAGATTACGCGGTACAAAAACAGTAGCTCACACGCAATTGATAGATGAGTAGAGTTTCTGAAAAATAGCATGTGTCCCGCTACATGAAAAGCACTCAAAAATGAAGTTTAGTGTATTAAAAAATTATTAACCATTTTATCTATATCCGATAATGACACAAAAACAAACAAAACATTCTAATAATTTTATACATTTTATCACGTGTTCATACCATATCCCTCCCCAAACGTCATGAAAAGCAGTGCTTACTGAGACCACGCGTTGAAAAAACAACGCTATCAAACAGACAAATTGATGATGCAGATTGACAGACAGACCGATGAAACCTGATGACATGGTCTTCTGTAATGACATCAAAAGACATTCCTAAAACGGATTATCTCAAATTCGAAATTGTTCCCGATAACAGTACTACCCTCCCATATGTGTGGAAAGTAGAATAATATTTTCTACCAGTAATATCTAATTATCAAACTCAAAAAAGTACACTCAGTCAGAGGATTCCATCAAACAAGCATAGTATGAGGCCAAAACATCAAAAGTAATAGTTTCATTAGATTTTATTTGTGAATGATAGATTCAATATTATCTATGACAGCATTTATTGTTTGATAAATGTTAATTAATCGCATAGTCTCTATATGTAAAGTAATATTTAGTTAATCTATATTTGCCCATATTCTACGTCGCAACTTCAGGAATTATGATTATAATAGCATAACTATTGATATAAGGTTACAACGGCGTTTACCAAAAGCATTTGCGAACAGGGATAAATGCTATAATGGCACATAGTTCATGGTTGTTATTATTCTGATTGATTCAATCATTTAGTTTTATTTGGCTTGATTGCTAGCTGGAGCTTTCATTATATCCAGTTTGATGAAAAATTCTGTTTTCGAGAAACAAATAAGGTAAATTGCCGTCATTGCAATTCCGAATGTCTAATTGTAAATTATATATGCTTATTACTTTTTTTGTGGAAAGCATTTTAGTACTGGAGATATTTACGGTTGACAAACAGGATTAATAGGCTGACGTTGAATGTTTGTCTTGTAACCTGCGCAATTGCGCAATGTATTATTATTATTGTACGGAGCTTAAGGTATATTCATTCTTAAAACGATCTAGAAGTTCCAAGATAATAGGAAGAGCTTCATTTGCGTATTGACTTTAATTTTATAGAATCGAATGTGTGTTGTTCAATAATTATTATTTTAGGGGTTACTGAGACTCTGGAGATATTCTTGAATTATCAGTACTGATTGACTTAGTTTTGTTAGAAATCGAGTTTGGTACTTATATTATAATATATTTGTGACATTCGATACAAGCCAGGGGTTATGTAAGCTAGATAAGTTCTAGAACATTCCGTTTACCTTATATTGTAACTTATATTAATTTTATCATTATATCATGCCTTAAAGGTAAGTTATTGTACTCCTCACGATATTTTATCGACTGAGATGTTTCAAGGCTTATAAGGTGATGCTCCCTAGTAACCATATAAAGTTATGGTACCAGTTTTGACGAAAATTGTCCTGGAAGGATCAGTGTGCTATTGCTGTGTAATCTGACGATGCTCCAAAGCTAAATGACATGCATCATATACTTACGACCTACTAATTCGTGAAACTCAATGTAAGGATCACATAATCCTCTAATTTCTACATCGTTTGATTGTAAAGTTTGAAATAAATTTAGTAGTAATACTCTTTCCGTGTATATTTCTAAGTACTAATATCGCGTAACTGCTTGACTGATGACTCCCATTAACTTGAAATACAAAACACATAATGATGTTCGTAGCAGATTGCGTAAAAGATACAAATTTTCTGGAACGAACCTTGGTACCACATGCACGTCAAAATTCCTTCAGGGGTGTAGAAAAATGAGCGGATCAATTAGTTGTTGGAAAAAGAGCGTTTCAGGATGCATTCCAGATATCACATGTATAGGGGTCGTACTCAAATTTCCAGACTGACAAACTTTAGACTTAAATGCCAGTAGGTTCAGCTATTACGAACTGCATGTATCCAAACGGAATGGAAATTTCAAATTTCGCGCCGTTTAAATCTATAGACAATTATTGTCTGCATTGGGGCAGTAAGAATCGCTGACCACCGCTAGCTACAGATTGGCGTCTTTTCCATTTTCATGAGCTACTAAAACTCTTTCTTGGTAGTTTGACGCGATGATCTGCCCATAGAAGACGGCTGGAGTTTCATACAAATCAAATACTGTTACTCTAGATTTTCCTCTAGATACAAGGCCAATAGTGGTGGTAAGTTTTACTGAGCAATCATGTCCACCAGCATTTATTCTCCGTGTACTTCTTGCGTGAATGGCTATTAACTAGTGGCGCCCAAAAAACTCGATTCTGTATGACTTTCGAGGTCAGTGAGCAGGTCAGACGGCTTAGTGACAGCTATTGCTAGACATGTGTTTGAAGGATTTAGCGTTTTCATTCGAAAATAAGCTCAAAATCAGTGGAGCTGCAAAGAAAATTATCTGATGGAAAGGGAGACTGAAGATACAATTTTGGAGTATGGAATACCAGAGAAAATTTTTTGATGCGGACGAAACTCAGACCTGTATGTACAGTGCGGAGGCCAAGCATGGAATGCTGGAAACATGGGCTGTAGTTCCGTAAGTACCTAATGCTTTTCTGATTTTTTTCTGTAATCTGTATTTACACAGCTTCACTGAAAGAGCTCTTTGGAGTTGTATACTTGTCCGATCTGTAACTGGCCGTCACCACTAGCTTCATCTAGAGGGGACTTGAAAGAAGTCAATAACGCTCCTGTAAACTGTATCAAGTTGCGGGAGAGATTTTTAAACATTTTAGCATTATTCTAGGCCTGCTTTCATCCAGATTCGATACCATGTCCAAGATTTGATCGGAAGAACTTCCAGTTATAAAGCGGAGATCCAATACACTGTTCAATCTTTAATCTGTCGATGTAACAGAAGTTACATACGTTATAGTGTTATTCAAACGTCTACATTCACTCATTTTAAACTGTGTCATTTGCTTGTGTTTGGTTATTCACTATCCAATGTTAGATGTTATTCTGAAACTCAGACTTAGTCTCACCTTAAAAAACAACCCCTCGTACCACCCCATCTCTAATTTCTTTCAGATTTATTGCACGTGTTAGGCCGTACACTGTCGCATCTCCGACGATGTTTGTCATTAAAATTCCGAGGGCGCCAAATATAGCGTTTCCGATCTGCAATATATTTATGACGGTGGAAGTGGGAGTTTCGTGCTCCCATAAATCGCCACTGATTTGACAACATGCATCACGAAGGCTAAAATACGAAAATCATTCCACTTCACTGCGATTGAGCGGTTTGATTTATGCCACTCGTTTAGAATTGCCACGAAAATTTTGATTTTTAAATGATATGTGGTTGTGTGTGTTAGTTATACTTTATCATAAGTTACATTTGACTTCCTTCTTGATATTCTCCTTCCGCTATGCGCTCAGGGTGGTCTCAGAATGCAGCACTTGTCAGAAAACTGTTCGCTGGGGACTTTTGTACACAGTACTGTACAAATAAAACTTGTAAATATTCGATAGTTAGGACTGCTAGAATGTTTGATATAATAACATATATATATATGTTATTATATCAAACAAATATATATATATATATATATATATATATATTTGCGGTAGTTAGGATCTTGAGTTAGCAGTCAGGTTAAATGTGGACCCTTAGGAGTTAATCATTTTGTTTTCTGTCAAGCTTTCGGAAATGTGTGTATAAAAGTCGAGGTACAACGGTCAACAAACATATGAATAAAGAAACAAAAGACTGATCTGTGAAAATGAAAACATGATGATATACTTCAACGAAATTATAGCTGAGGGAAAGGGAACTGAAAAGTTGAAAAGATAGAGTAAAACCGAAAATAGTTCAAAAAAAATTTCAATGGAGAGTTCTTATCCTGTGGGAAGGACCTAAACCAGTTCAGATCAATAATAATAATAATAATAAATAACTACTGGCTAATGAGACCCCAGTTGATCTGAAAAACTTAGCTAATGAGACCAAGTTGCAAAGACAGACCACACAAGGGGATAAGGAATATCATTCCAAATGAAAACATATATATATATATATATATATATATATATATATATATAATTATTACATCGCCTGAAGACGACTGAATATAATAAATAAATGGAAGCGTCGTGACTCTCAAAATTATATAAACAATAGAAACCCGAAAGGTAACATTTGAAACTTTCGGTTTTAGGTGCTTGAATATGTGTTTCTGGGAAAATAGAAAGACAAAGGTTTGAGGCTTGTTTTGAAATAATATTAATATCATTTATATCAATGAGTATTGAAAATCACTGATCATGCGAAAACTACAAAAAGAAGCCAAGCTGACGTCCTCATAACTATGTCACATAGTAATGTCGCAAAATCCTTTTGTACAATAGTAAAATTCTAATATAATGTTTAACCCCGTCGAAGAGAACATTTACTCGTCTGGCAAACTCGAGGAGAAATGCTCCATATGTAGCAGATTTATAGCCACAGCTTCCAATGAAATACGAATAAAAATCGTGTCATGTGAGTTGGAAAATTGGGTCACAACGATATAGAAATTGATAGCAAACGTTGCACAATAGCTGGTTCTGGTTGGTTTGATTTTGGGTGGAGTTATCAGCGGCATCCAGGTTCGCGCATCCATGTAAGTCCTTTGTTGGATGAGGACCGCATTCCGTAGCTCACTCACGGCCCCATTCGTTCGATCAAGGATCAATAAGGATACTTTATCTGTGTCAACTCATTAGGCAGCACGGCACACGTGACTAATTGCGACTAATTCTCGGCGCTGTCAATGCTGCGATGCAAGCGTTTTTTGCGAGGAATAAAACAGAAAAAGTGATCTGCCTTCGCCACACTGGCGTACCCAGGGATGCTTGGACTTTCATAGTCGGAGATCTACCACCAACTAATAAGATGATCAGCAATCGACCTCTGAAGTGAACGCCTTCAGTAGACAGCGCGATTCAATCAGCTGATGCTTATTTTTTAATTTTTTTAAGAACCTCATACTTCGTAAGTGACAGACTGATAGAAAAGTCCTATCAAGCTCTTATACATAACAAAGACTGTCAAAGCTTTCCTTGCTAAACAAGAAATACACAAACTTGATTTTCATGTGATAATTGAGGTTTTGCTTTCCATTATTTCAATTTGACATGAGGCTGACTCACATGGTAACAAGCTTATCTCACTCCAGAAGCGCTGTGAGAGGATAAACGTCCATTAAATTAACCTTATAACGCTGTAAATTGTTTTCCAAAAGAATTATTTTCGGAGGAGGCTCGTTTGATGCTTCAAAAGTCGGACCTGGTGATGATGACCTATAGCATAGGGGCAATTCATTCGCTTTTCTTCTATGTTCACTTGTAATGTCAAACGCATTCACTAGACATATTTTTCTTATCCGGATTTGGTCTTCACGTTCAGGTAATGTTTTGAATCACATCTCGACACATGTTAACAGTACCTCAATGATGACTTTATCTGAGCCGTTAGAGCATTAGCTGGTCTGCGTAGTTAAAGAAATTATCTGCAGTGGAAGAGGTTCCCCTGCTTCCAGGATGCCGATTTAGTAAGCCGGTATCATCATAGGTTAAGATGATGTTATTGTTGACGTTAGCTCCAAGCAGCTCAATGTAAGATTACTAGAGTACTGGACGTCCTTCTATTTCCAGGGCTGGCTAACCAGTGTGTGACTTTCGTGCCATGGTAGTCCTAGTTGCTTTAAACCAATATATAATTGTAGCTCCCCATTCAAGAAAATTTTAGATGTCTTAGAAATAGCAAACGTGGAAGTGAAGGTTCCATTTTCATAATCAATCCCTAAACAATGACGGCCATATAGATTGAAGGTTTAATCATTCAGTCGTCATTTTACTTTTATTTACCGAACGGAGAGTGAGAGAAAGAACTTTTTGTTGATTTGGATAGCACGGGGGTCTCTCATAAAAGTTCTGGTCGACTTAGTTTCATGCAACAGCAGATTTTGCATCTTGTAGAAGATAAACGAGAGCACAATAAAGGGCATATAGAATATCTTTTGCCTAAAATATTTCTAATGGATGTGAATTTAGGGAATTTTAACGTAACCCAACCTTTACTTGCATAGGGTATATATAGCTATGTCATCTACGAATCCCACCACTTCTTCTTAATTCTACTTAATCAGAAACAATTCAGAGACTATTAATTACATAAAACGAATGTTTCGCAATCCTTACGTCTAACACTAAGGTATTCAAAAATTTATTAGCAGTTATGGTGCTACATTTAAATGAATTTTCTGATAAAAGCAACGCTTAGTGTTTCTAGTTACTTTTGCTGCTCCTGGTACGTTCGAACACTTATACCTACTGGAATATTACTACTTTGCCTGAAGTGTTAATCTCTAGTGACGCAACTATTGGAGAAAATAACCTTTAAAATGGGAACGTTTTGTGCGATGATGGTAGTGGATACAGTGGACATGGATGCTCCATTAGCGCTGCCACTGTTTCTGTAGGAAAAAATGCTGAGAAGGCCGGCCTTTGCATCGCCCCATCAGGCAATTATCCACCAATTTCGAAACTCCAGCAATTAGCCGATGGCAGAAACAAATGTCGCAGGTAGTCGAAGATGACTAGACCACACTTCGTTCATAATGCGAACGCGCAAATCATTCCGCGATAAAGTATGCGTATGCTTTCGTTCCGACTTCAGATGCGTCAGGTCCACCAATTAACGAGTCACAGAAATCCATTATATCCCTTTGATATCAGGCTGATTTACTTTGTTATATTCGCATCAATATTGGATTCAGTTTATCTTAAACTAGTTAAAATATTTACAGTAGTTATTCACTGTTAATTGTTACTTCTGGAACTTGAAATAAAGGACGAAAATAATTAAAACAGTGGAGGGTATCACACAATATTACACAGAGGTATGTTGCACACACTACCGTGATGTGAAGAGTCTCACACTTCGGGTAGGTAATTCAGATGGAAGCTATTTCTCTGATAAGAACAGTGAAAGCTTTCTCTTGTGGAAAAAGCACATATTGATTTTGCATATTGATATGGGACTGACTCACGTTGTTATATTAATTTTCATCTGTGTATGAAGTTGAACTTGGATGGAGTTGCTTAATGAAAGTTCCTATATCGAACGAAGATAGTTGAAGATAATCGGAGATACTATAGAAACTTGATTTTTATGTGTTTATGGACGTTTTGCTCTTCATTGTATCATTTTGATATGATGCCGACTTTTGTTGTTGCAAGTATTGTCTTCAGTTTGAAGTCCATTTATTCGAACCACCTCAAAATTGTAAATATATAGGTTTTTGCTGTATGCTTTGGGATTTATAATAACCAACTAACATGTATCAAAATAATAAAGGTAGAATAAAGAGGTTATCATTTTATTTTTGTTTTTGCAATCAGATATTCTGCAAATACTATGGAATCTCAAAAAGTCTTGAATACAAGCAAAACGTTTTTCGAAGTTTTTGGGTCTACATACCATCAATATACACGATCCAGTTGTCACTCGTATTTGTTGATCTGTCTGCCGGTTTTTCTGAAAGTCAAAAACTTAACTTACTCATTGGGCACTTAATTAGTCTTCAACTAGCTCTTCAGAATGACACTGTTATTTGTTTTGCCCATTTTTTGGACTTGTTCTGATAAATTCGTCTTAAAGTAGCAGAACATGCGATTTTCAATATAACATTCAAATTCTTGTTAGGGCACTTAATTAGCCTTTATTTCTGGCGTTATATATTTTATGTTATGCTCACACTGCTTCGCTAACTTTAAGGATGCGCGTTCTCATCACTGCGTCATCTCAGTACTCGGTACACCGATTTTGAAGAAAATTAGTGGTAGACGATCCTGATTATTTTTTTTATAGCTGCGCATTAAGCAATAAAATATACTGTCAGAGCTGCTCCAATTTTCGTTTTATTCATAATTGTTGTATTCTATCATTGCCGAGCATAATCAAAAACATGTTCTTGAAGGATTCATTAGATTTGAAAAGTGTGAGGACATTTTAGGAGTTTTTGATCATTGTAGAGCATAATCAAAATATTCTTTGAGGTACCTGTTTGTTAGTTCCATAATTTAATGTTCTTAAACGTTACAATTTTCCAAACTAGTGATAAACGTTAGAGCTTGCGAGAACCAGATCTTGAAAATTAATATGATTCTACTAGCAGTCTTGTATTCTATTTTTCTTTTTTACTGTCATATCAGCTGTTGTTCTCATCACTCGACAGCTGACTGAGTTGCCTGTTAACTCAAATTTCAAAGAAATGCAACTTGCGACACTTGGTATTTGGAGGGATGCTGCGAGCTGTCACATGAAAATCAGTTAAGGCCGTGTGAACCAACTTCCCGTGAGTGTCTTCATCAATTTGTCACGACGGTGTACGTAAACCATCTTAATTGTGTGGCTGTTCGTGGAGACATTAATTTACCGAAAACCCACGGCACGACATCAGCATTTTTCCGTCTCAGTAGAATTCCTGAAAAATGCGTCCCATGGTGCAGGAGGCTGGCGAATACCACAGTACCACTAGTACCAGCAGCACGGTGAGCGTCTTGGACGACAGCGTGAGCGCGACCTCTGACCCCCCTCCGCCATCTCTCTCCTTATCTGATCAGGTAAGACACACGTAATGGCATTCTGCCTGTCGCAGCGTCATCAGTCGCTTAATTCTTCATAGAACTGTCTACAGGGTGTTGCTGTCCGATAGAGACATGCCCGAATATGGGCCACGCATAAAATATGGGCCCCCATTTTACTTCTTTAATGCATAGCCTACTGCGATATGTTACTTGAAGACGAAATTTAACACTTTAATGTTAATTACAGATAAATCAAGCGAAACATTTCAAACGTTTTATCAATTTATTCTTAGAGGGGCTAAATTCAATATAGTCTGCATGATATAACTGAAATTACACTTCCTCAACCTGTTCAGTAATATAGGATTTTTACACTAGTTGAAAGATATCCTCAGAAAATCCATTCAACACTGCAACTTTTACAACTGATAAGAACCATTTTGCAGTTTTGTAGCTAAGAAGCAAATAAACATGAAGATTTATTAATTAGAGTCTTTCCATAATTTTTTAAGATTATGATTTGAAAACCACTCGACAAAGTATAGAACGAAAATATCCGTTGTTATTCAGTTTAAAGTTATTTTGGATCAAAATATAGAGAAAAAAATTATGGTGAATTTAAATTTTAAGATTGCTTGTCCTGTTCCTCTTGTGGCATCTGTGATTGATATTCTGGCGAGGAAAATACTGAGTCAATCTGCTTGATCAAATATCTCATGTCGTTTGCAGTCCGACTGCTTCACGGAGATAGATTCAATCAGCATGTTCACCCTGTATACCTAGAATCTCCTCTGTCTACCCATAAACACAGTTATAAATATCCAGGGCCGCAGTATGCTCGTAACTCTACTTTTACTTCGTGTGCCTGTTAAGTATAAAAGTCACAAATAATAAAAATGTTTCTATCTGGTAACTGCTGGGAATTTTTGTGTATTCGTATGACCATGTCATTCCGGATGCTGTGATCCTACGTCTAAATAATTCTTTTTTTTATTACAACACATGAAACATTTTTCTCATTTAATGTGGTCAACTTACCAGTTTGAGAATGTTTGTGCTATTCAGGAGATGCTTTACCTAGAAAAAACTTATGTTTTTTTTTAATTACAGTTAGTTGGTGTACATTTTGTTGTTAAGATTTGGTGAACATTAGTGGGCCAAGTGTATATGACCTACTGAACTTGATCTTCACCATAACTGATGAGTGACAACAACTAATGCCTTGATTGATTTTTTATCATAATAACTGTTATAACAAGTAACAACTTGATAATGTACCCTTGGTGAATTTATGCGAACTTGAAGTTACTTCAAGGAGAAGGAATTCAATATTTAAAATGAACTTATCTAGCCTAATAATGAAAGCAATCGATCTCTTTTATCACCCATCGATTTGAGATCCCCTTTCTCCTGAAAACGATTGAGTATCCCGCATCAATCGGAACGTTTTGAAATGCAAAAAACAATGGAAGCTCGAAACAGTATCACTAAAGGATCTTAAGATACAAACTAGCATTATAAACATTGCATCTTGAAACCACTCAAAAAATCGTCTATTGAATTTATTATAAATACTTGATTAACATACTGCCTCCTACCGGTCGGGTGTGGCATGAGGGAATTTTGATCAAGCTTGCTGCCTATAGACTACCACCTGGTCTATGCCAATGATTAGACGGTTTTCTCAGGGATCAATATATTCGTGGTGGTGGATAGATATTTGCTTCTGATCTGTTCTTCCTTGAACGCCTGATGTACATAAAATAACTTTTGTAAATGACATCTACTCCAATCTGCAGCTTCGAAGATGACCACACCCTTATATCCTGCATGTAATCGGGTATGCCCATACCTTCACAAGAGACTTTGCATCAGCAGCTGGTTTGCCAGCAGTGGAGATGCCGGGACGCCCTATACTCCATCAAGCTCCTGTTGCCAGCCTTGTTAGGCCGACGTTCTAGAAGCTGAAACTTCTCTCCTGCTGCAGAAACTTGTATTCACCAGAATATCTACTGCTACTCTATAAGGCTGAGATCATACCATCATTGAAATGATATGCTTGCATGTGTAGGGATCAGCATTCCCTGTAGCTTTTGGACTCGATCAACCAGAAAACAATGTGTCCACGAACCATTTCATTAGGATCGTTCGCAAATAATTTCAGTTATTTATATATGACAAAATAATATTGAAATGACTGAAATGGTCAACATCCATGAAGGGACTACCAACAAAGAAGACAGCGAGGTATTTTTTCCGCGATTCTTAGACGTACGACTGTCGGTCTGCTTATCTCTAATTGGCCGATGCAAAAACATCGGCGACTTGACAATTACTGGTAATTAGCATCGTGCGTGTACATAGAAACAAATGAGACACCCAACTTCTGTTCCATTGTTGCCACGTCGACCGACTCCGATGTGTCTCCGCACGAGCTTCTGAAAATGGACCAATTATTCTCTTTTTGTTTGGGTTTACTAGTACCTTTCATTACACATGAAAACATGAGTAGATGAAAGTGCTATATAGGCTTTTATATAATTATCGTTCATTGGTTATTGCTGTTATTGATAATAATATCTGATTTAAAATCTGAGAAAAATGAGCCACCAAATATAAGTTAATAAGTTACAGATTCCAAAACAACATTTAAAGAATGAGGATAACTTGGATTTAGATTATATTAGAGGCACTAGGAACACGATTGATAAGATTTTAGACATTTTCAGTGAAGATGAGATTCTGATAACACCGATCAACCACATCATAAATAAATAAAACGAATCAACACTCTAATTTTGTGAAAATCTCAACTACTTAGATAAAATTGTGAGACAACTTTAGTTGAAAAGTCTTGTGTTTAGATTACACAATCATATCTGAACTCGGTGAGATATCAACAACAAAATTTTTTTTGCCAGATTTTTACTGGAAGATCTCTTCACCTATACACGACTGTTCTGCCTGTCGAATAACAGCGTGTCGTTACGAAAGCGTAACCCATCATAATGAGGCTAGGCAATATACCCTATCCGTAGCTTCATTAAGTGTTGAAGATAGTTTAATTTAAAGCTTGATGATTTTTGTTCTTATATTTTTATATAAGAGACTCAGATGCCGTCAAAGTGAAAAAATCTCTTGAGGAATACACATTACTTGAAAACTGAAGTTACGTATGTTAACTGTTGCGGGATACAAAAAAGATATTACAAATCCATAGAAGTTTATAAATCGAAATAAGTCTAAAGTAGACGACACAATCGCAAAGCTACAGAATTAGAATGTCACTGGGGCAGTGGGTTCGAAAACAACACTGAGATGGATAAATATTGTTTGAAATTTCTAGGCAAGGTGCACACTGCTCCGAGCTCCATTTTCTTCAGCATTTTGCATTTCACACTGTTCCGATCGATGTGAGTATCTCAGAAGTTCTTCAGGTCCATATAGATCAAAATCAAAATTTTGAAGAGAATGGAGGTCTGAGGCAGTGTTATCGACAATACTGGGCTCTATCATTCTGCAACTAGGAAGCATAGATAAGCCATACTTACTTTCGCTAAGGACGCCGATCTTGGAAAATAAGATGGGTATAGATGTACTTTGGATTCTGATGGACCTCCATCATCCAAAACAAGTGAATCAATGCACAAACATAAAGATAGGATATTTCTAATGTGCATATATATAAAACAAGTTAACACTCGAAGACCAACAGTGACTTAAGGACCACGCAAGGAGTTACTCACCGGAAAATGTACCGATATAACATCAATAAGTTTTCATGCAATGGGATGGGATTACAACATATTAATCATTAATTTTAGAGCTTCTGCTGACACTTCTTACAATATGACAATGTCAGAGAGTACAGCACAAACATTGCCATACACGTCTCTGATAACTTTTGTACTCACTTTATAGTACAAAGATTCATTTATTTAGCGCCAGAGTGGCTATGCTGTACATGGCATCACTGTTAAGAATTAATGAATTTCTTCCTCTCAAATATGTGCACGAAACCTGCTCCGGCGTGATTTCAGGTAATTCGGAATGTCTCTTCTGTATTATTACCATTTCCGTTGCATTTTTCTCGGAGATCCATCGATATTTGGGTTTGTTGACAGCTAAGGAACATATTTTGCAGGTATCCTTGCAATTTCTACTTTTGTAATCACATCTCCCACGTATTATACCGGAAGAAGGTTGTTATGCTGAGTAAATATCCATCGCGTGTCACAAGATGTATTTCAGCGAATATTTTTAACTAAGAATGGAGTCGGGAGGTCCATGAGTACGGTATAGTTGTATCGGTCCATATCCAAGTATTTATCAAATTCATTGCATTCTTAAAAAAAATACTAAACGTTTTGGCTCCTCTTGGTGATGCTTGATCACTTGATCATCGTGTTCTCGATTTTTTTATATACTTGGTAGCGCCTCCCAGAGGAGGTTTGTGAATCTCTCTGGTTGGAGGAGGTTATTTTTTTATAGATAACCTATCACGAAGGCACAAAGCGCTCATTCAAGATCTTAGAAGCTCGACCTGGTGAGAATGTGCTTTTGGATCCCTATAGTGTTTGCTGTATTGATGACTTTTGCTGTTATTATGCAATACATTTCGGTCGCACATTTATCATAGAATATACAGAATAGTAACAAATCAGCCATATTTCCAGACGTGATGCTCCTTTCTGAATTGTCTCCAGATGCTGCAGTGATTACTCTGAATTGGAATATTCCAGATATGTCTTTTCTTTCTTCAGTCAGAGGAAATCTTTAATAGCACCTCTCCGGCAAAAAATATTGATATAGTTGTTCTACCAGCCTCTTCTGTCTCAAGTATGAGGCTTTTCAAAATATGTCATACCCATTAACACCTCTGGGACGTTTGCTATGGATCTCACCATGGTAGCGCTATTTGCATTGGTCGTGGTGGGTAACGTCGTGTTACAATCCATACCAAGAGGAATTTGTCCCCTTTTCTAACTCTTTGTATATATATATATATATATATATATATATATATATATATACTTCTCATTTATGTACAAACCGCGAGTTAAGAAAGCCCATGGTTTGCTTCCTTGTATGTTTCTTTCGTCAAGTACTGAAGTTGTCACCGATGACCCTAAAGTCAATTCCAGTTGGATGAATAGATATGGTTTGAACTGAAACTTCTAAAGTTGTAGTAGCTATTCCACTGAATACAATTTTATGGAGTGGAAGAGAACTTACAGATTATGGCAGGCTGACCGGTATGATTATGGTTCCAGGACATTTCCTAATCAATGTCAATCCCCAGAAGCTTGATGGAAGATGATTCGAGGACTGGGCATCCTTGAATCTCCACAGTCACCAAAACAGCATGTGATTCTTGTGTCAAGGCAGTTAGATGTAATTAAGTCACTAAAAGTTCAAAAATTATGACCAATGGTAGCTCAGTTCCTCGCAGCTGTCTTGACAGCTACATAAGAATAGGAAAAGAAGAGTACGCAGGCTGTGTTTGCTGTCCTACTAGCATTGGAAATAAATGAATAAAATTGTAATATTTAAAACCAGCATAAATGTAGAGCATTTTCACGAAGCAAGAGCAAACAATCTGCATGATTAAGAAATAAATTACCTGTTTTACCTCAATTAAAAAATAATTGCCTACAGGCCAGCGCTTTTTTTCATAACGAGACTTTTTTGCATAAGGACGTACAACGTTCACAGACCAATAGTTCATTATAAAAAAGATAAATTGAAAAATGCAAAGTACGGTATCGAGTATCCAGTAATTCAGCTTATCTCCAAATTTGATCGCAATTAATTTTCAAACCCATCCGCTTTAATAGTTTCTAAAGCGCGCAGATAACATGATAAAGATTAATTAAGAAGGGCAGTTGCATGTTGTTATATTTTAATAGACTCTCAAAATTAGAGCTTATATATGCTAATCAGATTGTACATTTACACTTGTAGGATGTCTAACAGCTTTGTACTACAAGGAAACATGGGTGAAATTCATCATTTTAGACAGTTTGAATGGGATATCAAGTTTAATAAGGAGATGTTTGTTACACAATTTGATACAATGCTTCAAGTTTGAAATATTGCTCGTATTTCCTGTGCAGCCAGATATATATGTAGTGTGAATTTTTTTCATCGGTTCATGAAGATTTACTATAAAAAGCACAATTTACTTTTAGGGTTTTCAAAGAAGAGTAGATAACTGCTTCAAAGTTGGTATTATGGCAACAAGCCCCAACATTAAAAATGAAATTTATTATCGAATGAAAATCGAAAATGTCTAAAAAAAGAAAAGACTTCAAATACCTACTTGACTCAAACTATTCATCTCATTGCCATACGATTTTCTGTTATAAAGTTTTATCAGAAATATAACTTTCTAAATTTTTACAAGAAGCTCCACCTGATTGGAACGGGTTCGACTGGCGACTGGAGGCAAAACCAGTTTCATTGTTTTCCAATGCATTGAGTCCATTATATGTTTTTGCTTTGACGGGGCCGGTGAAAAGAGATGCCACGTTTGGAATACTAAACAAACGAAGACTTATTCGGAGGCTGTCCATGAATGAAGCAATTTCAAGATGTAAATTCAGGAGCGGGTTCAAAACTCTTGTTGCTGTTTACACTCGGTGATCAGTGATTGTGTGACCCATGTAAACCAGGCTTATCTCGTAAAGCTACATAATAACCGATACATTGCTGTAATTGTGGATATCGCAATCCCTACTGAGAACCAATACAGCAACAGGGATAGCGTTAATAATAAATCAAAAATATGAAATACGACCCACAAGGCCGGCGCTACAAAGGAACCATTACGTCTCTGGAAGGAAGCCAGTGGTGCTATACTCGAAAATAATTTCGCATGCAAATGAGGCGATACCTTTCCGGTCACTCCGTTTGAAACACAATACCATTGAGTATCGGTAGAGAGCGCCGCAGCAGGCCCGCTGGCGCCAGACACGCCCACTCCGGCCTGTCAAATTACACCTCGAAAACGCCTTGGCTGACTTGAAGACGTCGGCGTCGCGTTGGTTGTAATAATTTGACTTTTTTCTGCTTCTCTCGTTAAAATTTATGGTACGCTGGTTTCGGGAAGGTAGTACGGCCAATATTAGATACCTAATAAAATTATTGACGACTATGTAAATGAATTTATAATGTGATCCTTTGCGCTGTAACTGGCCAATAATTGGATCAACTAATTCAACAGGAAGAACTTTACTGACGGATTCCTCGACAACATTCGCTGAATATAGAAGAATGTTGAAACTAGCATTAATTAAGTATGCGATAATGGACACAGTCAGGGTGGACACTTAGACAACTAAACTGGCCTGGAAGGTTCGACACTTAGGAGCTGCCATGTCTGCCCTAGTTTTAGTGATGGTTCTCGGGGTCGGCAAAAGGGGCCAAAGGAGGCCTACTTGCCAGGCGTTGCCTTCCCCATTACTACTACTACTGGGCAACTGAAGGAAAATTAGAGCGAGAGCAAAATATCCAGTTTAAATATCCGGTGGTTGGTGTAGCTGCTACGTCAGAAGTCACTCATATCTGAAATATATGTTATGTCGGTATCGACATCGAACATGGTGCAACCATTACGCTGGACAAAACATCGAAATATGTTTATCTCCCTCTTGTAGTAATATGTCACTAATTAATAGACATAATTACAAAATGTGGTACAAAAACTTGGTGAAACTTTTCCATCGTTCAGATAAAAAATTGTCTGCTTAATACAAATGTTTCACAAATAAAACATTTTTTCTTACAGTGTTGCGTTATTATAAAAAACTTTCTTGAGCTACACTCAGTTTCCAAGGGGTCAAGTATTTATATAATTACTGAATACAGGTGCCGTGCAATTTAAAATTTGAAATTTCGCTTCATTCCATGATGTCAGAGGATATATCTTCCACACAAAATTAGTTCTAAGGTTATGAATTCAACGTCGGGCGTATTTTGCGATCACAAGGTAAAGCCTTCGGCGAGCCTTGACGTCATTATGTGAAGTATTTGAGTAAATACCTGGCTAGACCATTTTTGGATTACAATGAAAACAAGGTAATATTTAGCACCAACTATCCTAGCTTCTATATTTTGGCCAGTGCAAAATTCAATGTTTATAACTGATGATGAGCCTATTATCTAGACGAGACTAGCTGATAGGACGCTCTTCACGGCAATAATACTTCGCTGGCGGTGCTCGAGAAGTAAGAAGTACCCCTGCAAACTGTTCACGGAGCATTATACACAACAAAATGCATAGTATTATACCGAATCTAATCATCTCTGCCATATTTTACGGTAGCGCGGAACACGTAAAATCCATTCATTATCTAATCAAAGGGGATGCACATGAATCAAACCAGCCAGCAGCAACGTCGCGTCATCTTCATCCTGCGCACCTGCGTTAGTGGCATTACCTTCCCATTATGACCAACTGACATTTTCTGTGCTGCCGAACATGCACAAAGGGCAGATTCACCGGAACACGTGCACATACCCAACTAACTATCCATCCTTATCATCCCATCGTAACGAATCGGATGTAATCTTGACGTTTTGGTGGATCAGGTATATACAGGGTGCTTTTTTCATACACAGAAAATATCACTGTACATGGTCTCAATTAGTGAAGCTCTTCCAATATTAAGATAAAATTCCGCAAAAGATATACAAGGTTTTACTAATGAAGGTTTTATTTTTGTGACTCATTACGCTTTAGTATTATAAGCATCATCAAAATGGCCCTTCTACAAAGGCTAACTAGGTGATAGAACTCAATTAGATAGTCGACAAGTAACCTTGAAAAAATATAGGTGTTGGTAGAATACGTTTTGTCATCTATAAAATGTTGACCCTGGTAGTAATGGATACTTGTTGGACATTATTATTTTCCACACATCTGGATTCAAATCACAAGAATTATAGTCTTTTCAATAGCTGCGTACTTTTAAACGAATAACGAAAAGAAAGGTATTCGGCTCCCAAGAATAGCTTCAAGTATATTGACTCTGTATTTCTGGTATAGTTGTACCAGCTTTACAAAATTTTTATCGGATGTTAGGGCTTAAGATTGAGGTGCTTTGGAGATATTTGGAATTATGGACATGTTTGATAACTTGAATAAGCCAAGGTTCTCCTGAAAATAGTGCAACCCGCATCTTTGCTACTGGTCACCTGTATTTTCTCTGCTTTGCAGGCTTTCTTCGGCTTTGTATGCAATGCTTGGCAGGTTACTTGCCCAGGTATGAATAAGGATGGTATTCGTCTGAAGGAGGCAATTTCTGGTCACTGATGTTTCGAAGAGCTGAAAAAGAATTTCAAACTGTTGCTGTTTATTTTATCAATGAATGTTGTTGAACATAACCAATCGATATTCAGGGGTCGCATAAAAAATTTGTTAAAAGTACCTAACCTAATAAATCTTTATATTAGAGGTGAACATACCGATTATAGATATATACACGAAACCACAATTAATAATTTTTATTATATGAAGTATTCAATCGAAATCAATTTGTTATAACTATACAAGATAAGTCAAACCCAGGGGAAGCATATGCTCCTCTCATCTCCCTTATGAGCAGCAATGATTTCGATCCACTTCATCATCATTGGTTATATAGGACTATTCGTCGTTTGCGAAAACTTAAATTGACCCCAACAAACACCCTGTATTTGTGCATACATTTTTATATCAAAGATAGCGCGGTGAAGCGAGGCTGTATGGCGGTGTGGACGACGGGGTGGTCCCTGCGCCCCTTCTGCTAGCGCCAGCAGATACGATACAAACCTGCACCTGCGTCGCTCTAAAGCCAGAGATGTAGGGAGAAGGAGAAACAAGTGAAACGAGAACTCGCGAGGGATCCCGTTACAAATGATCTACGGGGGATTTTCCCGTATGGTGCGGTGAGATCAAGTAGACCGGGTGTAATTGAGGATGGTAGATGCTTGCTGCTGTATCGTAGACGACCGAAGATTTTTTTGCGCACGGGGGTTGTTTTGGGGAGGGTGCTGACGCAGTTCTTTTGTATCCTGTATCCAGACTGTACATTCGAGTGTGCGTATGACGATCTCAGAAAGTGTAAGAGATCCGAATTGGCTAAATTGTGGCACATCCTAGCACTGGTATCCTCATAATTAACGGGGGTTGGTTGGGTACCTTCGTATGGACGACGCAGACGCAAAAACTAAATTCTCCTTTTCATTTTGTGCTTTTTTGAGTTTATTGTTTTATTTCACACGCATGAGCGAGGAAAGCATTTTTGTCGCGAACGTTTGCTAACTCGAGATAATTATTTTTTTTGATCTTTCATGATGTCTACATAACGATTATCCCTGTGAACGTTGCTCCGTCTGCCGGTGTGTCTGTTGCGTATTTTTTGTCACCGTGTAATCCTAATAACTACTGCACCGAGGTTAATGAAATTTTGGAAATAAATATTTACTGAGCGCGTAGTTATATTTTGCAGCTTCTCTTTTTGAAATCGAAGCAATTGGCAAATAAATTTCAGGAATCGTTGAAACTACGTATTCTATGTTTTCATGTTTTTAAACTATTTTTTCTCAATTAAATCGAGGCGTGGTAAATAAGGTCTTTCAGGGATCTATTTTTCAATCATTCAATTCAATCATACTAGTGGACCTCATAAAATTCGGATTTCGTTAAAATGGAATATGCTCTTTACAACCAAATTACAGCGTGGGAAGTATTGAAGTGGAGGCGAGGTCAATACTGAATTGTGGAAAAAACCAAGAAAAGACTTTTGGGGATACCACACCCATATCTTATCAACGGTCATTAATGCATTGAGGTATTTAGGGCTCTTCAGGCTCCTCTGACCTTTGAAATCAAGAAAAATAAAACACAAACCTTCAAAATGCATTACTTAATTACTTGGTATCCGCAAATCATGCTATAGTGGCCCAGCTCTTGACCCAAAGCCTCCTAATTGCGTGAACGTTTGGCCATTGCTCGGTGGCTAGGAAATATTGAGGTGTTTCCGAAAATGCAGCCACTCCAACGTTTGCGTTTGACTAAAGAAGACATCGTCACACCCTACTCCCAATTTCTTATGCCCTATCTTGAATACGATCCAAGCTATGGACCTGCTACGCCAATGAATCAAATATAGAATATTTGCAGTTAATCTGCTGTGTAAACCAACAATCCATTTGACGCACAGTAAACGGTTGTCTATCAATCCTATCATGCGGAGAGGTCGGAGATTGTATCTTCAAGCCAACCATAACTAAATATTGTAACGCGACGGACAGAAATGCCGGTGTGGCACACGGGAGATCTAGATAGCTCTGATATGGGCGGCGTGTAATGCCTCTTTTGTTTTAATAACTGTACACCTCACGGCGTGATATCGAAGCGCAGTTAGATATTGCGATTCAATGCAGATAACTTGGATTCTAATGATATTGAATTACTGTGATCATTTGCTTTTTCGGTTATCTAGTAGAGTCAAAATTGAGTTTTGGGTCAAGTAGGCTGAGGACAGACTTCCCATGCATTGGTATTATTTTACAAATAAATAAATGGTAAGAATCTAGCACCTCATCTTTTTTTGGAATACATTTTCATTTAGCCTTCTTCTTCTTCTTCTTCGGTATTTTCCCATTACGAGTTCGCCGTTTTTGCCCTCCATAAATCCCTGACTTCCCAGTCACCTACCCTGAGGTCTCTATCTATCATAGCATGTCCAATATATGTTTCCGATTTTAGAGCGGGTCTTTCCCTAAGTCTTTTTCCTGGGGACTCCCACTCTAATATTCTCTTTGGCCATCTGTGTTCTGGCATTCTTTGCACATGACCGTACCATTGCAGTGCTCCGTTTTCCAATTTTTTAGTAATGGAGCATTCAACTCCCATTCGACGCCATATTTCCTCAGTTCTTATTTTGTCCTTTCTAGTGACTTGTAAACATCTCATGAAGTCTAATTCCACTGTTCTTATTTTATTTCGTACTGTTACTGTCATTGGCCGAACCTCTGCTCCGTATAAGGTAATATTTAGTGCTATGCTTTGAAAGATTCTTTTTTTATTTTCTTTAGTGAGGGTGTTGTTCGATATCAATCCATGAAGTGCTTTTGTCGCTTGCTTTCCGCGTGCTATTTTCATTTCTATATCTCGTACACAAGTAGCATCTCGATGTATCATAGATCCCAAATACTTAAAAGTCTGTCAATTTTTTATAATCTCGTCTTCTACATTCAAATCAGCACTCTCCGATCCAATACACAGATATTCCGTCTTACACATATTTCTCTTTAAGTTTTCGTACCATATATTCCATGTCATGTGTCATTTTTCCATAACATATAATTCTTTCAAGACGTACTTCATTTGGATGAACGGCTCTTAAATCAGACCAGTCTTCAATAATCTGAGACCACAGTATGTAAAATGCATCATCAACCTACTTGACGTCATTTTTGAGGAGCTAATGGTAATAGCAAGTGTATTATTGGATTGGAAGGTTTCTTCTTAGGTTCACGACATCATCAAGGAATGCTGGAGACACAGGTTCGAGTTCTGTCTGCACCAACATTTTCTTGGTTTTGCGCTCTTCATAAATTGCTTCCCCAGGAATATTGGCGCCACTTCAGACGCGTCGGGATAGAGGAAGCAAGTAAACACTTCTTGACGACTCTATCTACCTTCAAACAAACGAATGGATGATTAATATAATTATTAAATCGTTACAACATCCAGATGACACGCCATTTATGTTGTGTTTCCAGAACGTCCTCCATTAAATATTCATCTGACAGAATTTATCACCTAATCCGAGTTTAATTCCAAAATAAACATGCGAACATAAAAAATGGAAATGGGATTTTAAATATACAGTTTCCATGTGTATATAGGCCGGCGCGATAGCGGGGCGTAATTTACAATATTACACGAAATAAAGTAAGTAAATCATCGCTGGAAGGAAACATCAAAGGCCCCCTTACGAGCCTCGATATCTGTAAAATAAATTAGGACATGTGCGCCCGTAGCCTTTTATTCTGAGGGTGTGAACGAAAATGGCAACTAGGTTCACACTGTGCTGCCAAGCAGTGATATCAGTTTGGAACAAGGACTTTTATCGTATTTTACATGTACATTAAAATATTGAAAATATTGCGAATCATTAAATCTGATAATTTAAGAAAGTCCCATTTCTTTATTTTAGAAAATTTCCGTAATTTGCTACAATTGCTAAAACCGAAGAGGAACGAATAACTCTCTATCTTAAAGGAAGATGTGCAAACAATAATGTATGTCAAATAAACACGGAAGATACTGTAATAAAAAATGTATCGATAATAATGTTTCTCAGCATAAAAAAATTCGATTTTGTGTATGGTCTCCAGTATATTAAGACCTTGATATCATAAGCTGTCAATGAGTAGCGCCACCGTGCGTGTCACCTGTAGATGAGTGTTGTGTATCCTCCTCGACCACCAATTCCCAAAAACTACAAAGCTTTTTCATCCTCGTTATAGACGGTGTCAAACTGCCATCAAAATCCGAACGGAACCGAATAAAAAACCCTAAAAATTATGGGTGAGGCTGACAGTATAGACGGCATAACAACACAGATCAAATTTTTTTTTGGTCATAGGTATATGTTATATGAACACATATCTTGAATTCGACAACCCGTTTTCCACCTAATAACGTGGGAAGTGAAGTGAGAAGCGTTATATAGCCTGTCATGTAGTTCAAGCCCAATAAACAGATACCAGGCTACTTTTTCGAGTCTGAGTAGAGCGTAAAGTCACATTTTATCTTTAGGAAGTTAAAAACGTATATCAGTACAATATCATCATAAGTTGATGCCATTTACGTATAGTAAATAGTAATCAGAAAAGGCATTTCTGTCACACCCTTTGGAATTTTTAATACCCTAGGAACACCCGACCAAGATGGTAATCTGGGAAAGCAGAACCAGAGGAGCTTTTAAAGCTCATCAGAACTTACTATAGCTGGAATTGATAGAAGTTCGTTGTTTGTGAAACAATCATCTTAGAATGGCATGCGTATTATTCATTGTATAATAATAATTGTTTCATCTTCAAGCTGTGGTCAAGTTTATAAAGATTAGCTATAAGTTTTTTCGTTCCTCAGATATTTGATCAGACCTTTAACCACTACAAAAAAATATTCGTCAGCAACAAAAAGTTACTTAGAATTTATAAACCATGCAAAAATAAAGTTTGGGTTGTTTCTAAGATTTTTGTTACTCATGTTGGCTTGATAGACAATAATCGGAATGACCGTACCTACCATGATTGAGTATTGAGTGTATAAACCCCCTTTGGATACGCTGGTGCTCTTTATAGAGGTAGTTGTAGGTTTAAAATATCGCACCGACCCTCAAAGCGACTCAAAGGAAAATGTAATTACGATTTTTCTATGTGAGTGTATTGATCAAAGCAGTCTTGTTTATGTCTTGTGCATCGTCGAATTGTTAACAACTGTGCTTTAGCAACGATGCCAAGATAAAAATAAGACATAGATATATTTTGCGTTCTCTAATGCACTAGAATTTAATGGTGCCTGATGGATCATTATGCTATTATTTTATGATACTGTCAGAATCTACAATCCATAATAATGTTACACTTCCGAAAATATCAGAATAAGGTTGAGTCTTATTTCTACTCCCTCTTAACGTTGAGCTTTGGCTCTTGGCAGTTATGGTGCGAATATTCTGAGGTGTAGTGATATTAACACCTATTCGTCAATATTGATGAGCAAGTATATATTCATAGCTTTTTCATCGTCTTATGTTCCACTACCTTTTCGGTTACAAGAAGGTGTGGTACTCAATATGTAGTTTTTTTAGAAATGGAACGCCCAACTGACAGCTGAAAAATATGGTAGTCAGAATGTACAATTATATTTATTTTGAAGACATTTTCATTTACTTTTTCCTCTCATCTGTCACGCCTCTGTTGGTCGACCCTGTTTAATCTACCTTTGGCTTGCCCGCGGACGAATTGCCCAATCCTATCGTAAATCTGTACCCGAACCGTGTTGGTTCTCGCCCCAGTGCCCATATAAACAAAACTCGGCGGCGCAATTACCAGAACCCACAGACTGAACTATCTTTGAACATCCATGGACCGGGTGCCCCAAAACACGACCCCCACTAAGCGCTGGTGGGGGCCTTTTGAGAATATTGATGGGCAACATCAGGTTCAAAGTAGTCCACACCAATCTGTAATGTTGATTTTTGTGAATGGTAGAAATGACATTAACAGCTCATACAGCATATGCAATTTAAAAATGAGGATCCACTAAACAGGCGCTGTTATTTTGACAGTAGTTCGGCTGAAAAATAGAATAATTTTTAGCAAATCGAGATGATGTTCTTCAGCCGCTCTAAAATATATCAAATTATATCCACTATACGTTATGATGGATGTTTCGTCTCTAGCCTAGACCCGTCAGATCTGACAGTAGAGAGCAATTCGATTGTCTACACCTAAGCCAGGTAAGAGTGTAATAGTAACATGCATCTCCAAGTGCCACGCAAAGAGGCGTTGTACATTGGCATCTTCAGAAGGCAAGGTCCTAAGTGCTTTTACTGTGCATAATATCGTAGAGAGTATCTGCCACTGCTAGTAAGAACCGCTGTCACTGCTATTAGGCAGAGTCCAAGCCATAAGAACTTGAATTCGTAAACATGTCAATGTGCAACTTTGCGCGACACTTGGAGATGTATGTTACTGACACTGATCTGTCAAGTTAAACCGCAGATCCCTGGCAGTGAGAACGCGTTAGCGAGTCTAAAACGATAGAAATAAAAAGAATTTACCAAGGTAACATTTAAATGAATTTCACCCTCAAGAGATTCTAATCTAATGTGTGTGCCAATCACTGTGTTGTATGGAATATGTCATTGTAGTTGTTGTTCCTCCAGTTACAAAATGTATATCTAATTTACTGTGAATAACGAGGCAAATAAGTATAAGTTTATTAAAAAAAACCAACACGAAAAATATTTATCCATAAGATACATCTAACAAACTGAATATTCCCATTTTATCTATCCATTAGGTACACTGCAATATATATTTATATTGAATGTAATAAACGTCCGAGAAATTGATTTGACAACAGAGTCAAAACGAGTATTTTCATGGATTATAAATGTGTGTCGCTCAGAAGAAACTATATAATGTTTAATGAGTCTCCATGAACTTCTGTTACGTGAGAAATATCATTGAATTAGACCACATAAAAAGGTAGTGTTTATGGCTCAACTGCTATTCGATTTACTACAATATAATGCACTTCGGTTTCTGGAATACTTTCTTAGCACGTTAACTTGCACAGTAAATTCAAATGTGTAGTAATTTATGGGAAATCACGACTGAGTGTTCCACTCGAATTGATCGTAAGTATATTATGGACATATTCAGCAATTCTGTTCTTCCAGTGGATCTGTCCTAGCAACTTTGAAAACATAAGTATTATTGGAATTAACCAACGAATTCGGACCACGTCAGAAGAAACACACGATATTGCTGTGAAAAAAAAATAACGATATAATTCAAAGTGAATTTTGCATGTCAGGATTCGTACTTCTAAGTACAGTGCCCATTTGGATAAAACGGTAGTTCTTTATTCAAAATATTCCACTAAACTGCAAGTTTCAATGCAGCGTCTACACCAAATATTAAATTGTTTTTGATGCCGGTATAAGACGTTCTATGATGTATATCTTATATTACTGGTAAGTCTCCGTACTTGTTAGACATAGATCATTGCTCACATATTGGCCTTCAAAACAAACACATTTTCACGATAGCAATGAATCTTTAATCTGACGATTGAATTCAATAGATTTTCAATGCGTTTCGAATGTTCCAAACACATTTCAAACGTTTTCTACAGGTTGAACAGAAAGCGTTGTTAACTTTTTTCTATGAATGAATTTGTGTCACAAATAATGACGAAAGTAATATTTAGCCCTTTGAACAAAGTCATCAAGTGGGTAGACTCTATGTTCATCGTGGAGTGGTACTGATATATTGATTGGATTTTATAATGGTTGATCCGACTGTCAGTTTTGATCATGTGTGAAACTATGGAATTCTGGAACACTTGTCTCTGGGAATCTATGGAATCATACAGGATTTGATGTTTTTCAATATTTTTTTTGCAATTCTGAAATATCGATAACTAAAAAATCTTTTTTTCAACTGAGAAGTGGGAAGTATAGCTAACCTTCTTGATGCCATTTTTTCACCTGATATGCCCCATGAGTTACCAATAGCCTTCTCGATTGTTGTTTCTTAACAGTTCACCATCTTGTCCTTCCTTGACCGCATCAGGTCTTGCAGGAAGTCAGATCTACGAGCCCAAATACCATTCATTCTTCGCATCACCATGATTCGTAAAAATTATCTTTAAGTACGCAATAACTACTTTTTAATTCTACACCATAGGTCCTTAATGGTTGGCCACCATTCCCACGTCTACCTGAGAAACGTTCTTTTGATAAATTACAACGTTGCCGTCTGTCATAAAGTTCAAATACCGACTGTCAACTGTAGGCCGCAGCCCCCAAATTAACTGTCATCGTGCCCTATTCAACTGTTTTCAACGGAGGCTCGAAAAATCGCGACGTCATCGTCTCATCGACGCGTTTTTTTAGATGAATGGTCCGGTGCTACTGTAGTGATTAAATGAATTCCAGCTTGGTTTTCTTCAAGAACTACAAGGTATTGTTCGATTTTTGGGCTGATAAATGACAGTCATTACTCATTTTGAGCTGCGATCATGATTGAAGATCCATCTAGCTCATTTGTTCCTGGGTGACTTGCTAATAAATGAAGAATTTTAGGAAGGAGGGATATTGAATTATGATTACTGAATGAACTTAAATAACACTTTGGCTACATTAGCCCTTTCAGTATGAAGAAATTACAAAAAAATATCTCGAATCAATGCTTTTCTACCATTGCCTAGGAAGAGCCAGAATTAAGGAGAACAGTGCACAAAACGATAAGTTATATTGACTTCATATAGTTTAAAGTTATTAGAAGTAGTAATTTATTAATATAGAATAAATTCCCTGAAATAGTCAACATGATTTTTTATGGCAATACTTAATAAATGTCAAGGAATACTTGGTTGCTAATATCCATGGATTACGTTACACAGTTAGAGCAAATAAAATTTTATCTTCCAAATTGAGTAACATAGATAATTAGCCACATATCGTTCCACAAACTGTATCTCGAAAGTACATGGAATGTATTAAGTCAATAGATATTGAAGATCGTGTCTAAAACACCCTTTGTAACGTTCTTAATACGCTAATTTATCTCTACCAATATCACAACAACAACTACTATGCTAATTTCATCTGTTGGTTCTTGATTATTCGATATCTCAAGACTGACTGGCTGATTGCTAACTGTCACTGCTCGATTATCTCTTATATACAGTAAAATCTCCCATTTAGAAATGTCCATAACCAAAAACATGCCAACTTTGAGGGATCCCGACGTTATAAATGTCTCTTATGACAACTGCAAACGTGCGCTACATACAAGGCGATATTTTTCTAGCTGCAATCGCTGAGTTTTGGTATTATTTGTAGCCATTATAAAATTTAGCTTTTAATGAGATAGAAATACATATCCAAAGGTATGTAGAGTGGAAGCCCAGGACATCAACGTCAGAATAACCTGTGAAATATAGAATCGAGGATTTTCAATTGTATTCCCACCATTGATCCTTTGGCTGGTTTTACTAGAATCAAAAACGTGGGCTTAGCTTCCAACTGAATGCTGAAAGCCAACCTTACCTGAACGGTGAGTATGATTGATATCACGGCGGTGACTCAGCAACTCTGTATCACGGGCGTACACACTTCGGCCATTAGAGACCACCATGGCCATGGAAATTCCAATTTCACGGATGGTTATCAGGTCTTTAGACTGCGATTTAGTTGCAAGTCTATGCGCTTCGCTGTAATATAATTAACATGGACATAAATAATTAGTTTACAATAAAATCGAAGGCAGAATCGATCGATGTAACGGAATATTATATAAAGTGAGTATAAATTAAACTTTTTGCTGTTGGGGGAAATTTGCATTGCAACATTGTTATCAATATAAAATTATGTCCCTTGTGTTCTACTTATGAACGTTAAAAACTGATTACTGTCTAAAACAAAATATCTATATCATTTCCCTAAGTGGAAAAGCTAATATATTGTTGATGATAATTATCAATTAATTAAGAGGGGAAGATATTGTAATTTTCAACATATATATTAAATGAAATATATGTGTTTTGCATAATTTTGTGCCCTAGAAATGAGTACAGGATTCTTCTATGATTCGAAATATCCTGAAATATTAACCAGCAATGATATGTATGATAAATAGGAAATTCGTCATACAAAAAAAAGTTTCACCAAGTAAGACCAACGACAACCTACGTGAAAAAAGAGCTCGACAAGGAAAGTTGTAAGGCTTTCTATGTTCTTTCTAGCTACGCTCTATAATGATCAGAAAGTTCAGAAACCTTGAAAACCCTAGAATCTATTGATAAAATCGGTCACTCTTACTTGGAATACAATTTTCGACGCCGCGTATTTTTGAAACGGAGTCGTTTAGGGCCTATAATTATAAGTTTTTTCTCCAAATCAATCAAAGTTTCATTCCCTGAAGTTTGTGTACATAAATAAGGTGTGGGGAGCCCAGGCTCCGATCCACAGAGCCGTTAGTCCGTTTCCCAGCGTTTGCTCCCCATACTATCAGGTCAGCAGTCACTGGATCCCCAAATCGTACGCCCTAAGCAGATAGAGCGAACCAGCGATGGTTACTTTTTGCATACTTCTGGCTAAGATGTTTACCATGCTGATATAGATATTAGAGCATAGAGCAGAGTATTTCTCATTTCATCTAAAGATCCAATGACCATAACTGGCAGACTGATAGTATGATTCGGCCAAAACCTGCAAAGCTGATTGAGTATCTCCTGATACTTGGTCCGTTTCTCCTACTACTACAAGGCAGTACTTAGCTCGGTAGCAACTGATTACTCAATAACGAACATCTTTTGTTGGTGGTCTAGGAGGACAAGTTGGGCTTATTAGCTTGCAAAACCTCGAGGGTGAGGACGGAATTGTTCCATATAGGCTCAGCAAATATGGATGTCAAAGGGTTATTGATAATAGAGTCTATTTTAATACAAATATAAAAAATATAGATGCAGAAGAATGACTGGGGTCTACGGTTTATAAATGACAGAACGTTTTCTACCAACGTCAAGAAATTTTTAAGTCTCCCCTCCCCAACCCTAAATTCTTACCCCTCAAAAAATGAATTAAATAATGATCAATGACCTCAGAAACTGAATTTCATCATATTTTTAAGCTCCTTTTGCCTCCGCCACTGAATCGATTTTCAATAGCTAAATAGGTTTTTCATCCCTGTCATGATATTAACGAGCTATAGTATAGCCAACGATAACCGGACATAGTACAAATAGACAGACCGACCGAGATCAGTAACAAGCTTATATGTCCAAACACAATATTCGGAATTCAATAATTTTCGCGATTGCATTACTTCCCCGCCCATTGGCGTGGGAACTAAAGGGCGATCTTCGACTGGGCCGATACAACCTATTAACTGGGCGATGATGCAAGTTTGGAAAAGCGTAAACGCAAACACGGCGACCGTCGGCGTTGCGACCATCGAAACGTGCATATGACATTTCACCGGCCGGCGGGCACGGATTAGCGGGCTCATTAATCATTCGACGCTTCACACTCAGCGAGCAGTCAATTCAGTTACATGTTCTGCCGAAGAGCATTGAATGACAGTGCCGGTTCTAGCCATACTGGAGTACTGAACGGAAAGCTCAGGGGCCTCCCTGGATGAAGGCTGCTCGATTGCATGGAAATGAAGACATAAACGAGAAATGTAACCAGAACAAAGCTGAACTAAACGTTAATAAATGGTAGCATGCACAATACAATTCCAGCAATGAGAAATGGGACAGTTCAACAAGATGCAAGGTTCCCATTCCCCCCGGAGCCAGATATTGGGCAGGCTCATTGCGCTCTATGCTCATTGACAACTCTACATTGTTGATTAGCGTCTAGCAATTCATTATCCGATCGATATTGGCTCAAAAATATCAATGGAGTCTGAACTAACAAGATGACAAGGTCATAAAGTTTTACACGTCATTTTACCGTTACAACTCTCGGTTCCGTTCTTTTTTCCGGGCAATTGTGCACCCGCCTTAACTGTCAATAGGGAGTACCTAAAAAGGTGAAGATCAAAATTTGCGTAAGATATGTTGAAGCTTTACGTTCCACACAATGCTATTAGTTTGGAAATAGCTGTTTAGATTTAAGATTTAAGAAGAAAATAAGATTTGGGTCTCAATATGTAAGTGTTGTACTTCTGGAATACGATTAGAAATATTGAAAAACTATATGTTATAATTTCAAAAAGTCTTAAAGTAATTTCCAGAATAGCAACACTTGCATTTTTGTAACCCCCCTCCCCACCCTCACACTCACACATTTTTAACCCCCACTCCCAGCCAAAAATAATTTGCAAAATAATTAGTGGCATCAGAAACGTCAAAATACAATTTTTTTCAGTTATATAATTCCCAAGTAATACCAGACAGACAGACTGACGGAAATGGGTGCGTGCATTAGACATAAAAAAATACATGCCGAATTAATTTTTTTTGCGTATTGAGAAAAGGCATCCCTTTGATTGATTGAGAGCGTTTTTGAGAGATAAAATGGTTGTGTATGAGGAGGTACATTAAACAAATACATATATACCTCAAATCACTTTTATTAGAACCTTTGATGTCAAAATTCCTAAAGTAAGCCGCCCCGACTAGATGTTTTCGGAGTGATTTACATACAGCGACATCGCTCATGCGACACAAGGCCACTCAGATATCAGGCAGCTTTGCTTGCTTTTTATGGGGGTGGTGAAAAGAACGGAGGTAGGAGCTGCTTCAACCGGCCATTGTGCTTACTTGTATTTATTTATTAAACTTTGTTTACGAAGTACTTCTGTTCACCGCGATGTGACAACCCAACGATTTGAAGTCAGTAAAGCATGCTTGAAATGGGTATCGACTCCCGTTGACCCCAAAACCTTCATATGGATTTTTCTCACTCCAATGTGTGTGTGTCTTTGATCTCACTTCGCTATGTTTATCAATCAAACTAGGCCACCTTACCATCTAATATAATACTTAATATATAATCTTAGCCGTCAATATATGCAGTTTGAAGGTTTGGAAATACAGTTAAATGCACTGAAACCATTTAAGTATTTTATTTATGAAACTTTTTATTTCAATCTAAGTTTTCTTCCAGTAGAGGCAAGATGGAGTCTAAAATGATTACTCCTGAATCCGCCTCTGTCCAAGCGGAATTTGAGCTTGGTAGATTATTTGGGTTATCCGATTGACTAACTTCACACCGTAGCAGCAACCCGGCGTGACTTCACGATACATGGTTATGAAGAATTTTTATAACATTCTCATGAAAACAATGGGGTTCTTACCTAAGCTAACCTATTGGCCGCCGTTATTCATTTATTCTTTCATAAATCGTGAGCCTCTGATGTCGCAATCCAGGGTAGGCCGTAGGGGGATAAAAGGGGCATATACCCCGACCGACATTTTTTGAAAAAAAATAGCCCCATGTATGTTTGTACATTTTGCTCCTAGAAATTAATTGAAATTGTCAGAATCAAAAGTGATAATTTGAAGGAGCAGTCATCCTTGTGGTTTTATTTTTCGAACCAACAGACTCAACTAAAAAAATGGAAAACAAGTCAGTAATTTACTTTCTCATTTTTCTTTCAGTTCTGCGATATCTGAAGCCATAGACTTTTTTTTGGTATGCCGCGACGTTGTATACCATCGAAAGGTTCTTTTATACTTTTTGAATGGTTAAATTCTGGAGTGAGCACAAACAGGCCAACTATGTTTTCTCGTTTCATTGCACTAAGGGCCGATTTCATCAAATAACGTGTTGTTATATTGAGTCAATGGGATCTTATCAAGTTCTACCAATAGGCTTTCAGAGGCTTTCGTTATAATTTAGATATCCAATGGTGTTTGACAATATAAAACGAGATTTTCAAACTTCTGAGATGACAGATTGGCATTGAAATGTCATTCAATTATTATTACACATATTACAATATGTACGGAAATTTGGATCAAAGTGGTGAAAAATTTATAATTTCCAGACAAAATCAATTAGTTTCCATTGCAGTGAACCTTTCTTCAATTCTATCTTAAAAATACGTATCATATTGTGACGAGATTAATGGTGGCAGCTAGGAAAATATCGCTCTGTATGTACTACATGTGAGCAGCTGTCAAAAGACATTTCTAGAACGTAGAAATTGCTCCGAATTGGCATTTTTTTGGTTATGGAACTTTCCAGACGGGCAATTGTGTATACATTCTGGAATAGAGCGGTGACAGCATCAGCAAACAGTCTTCAGATGTCGAACAGTCAAAAACCAGAAAACATGCATATAGCGTAGTAGATCTTGTGTTATTTTTAAGAGCGTTACAATATTTTGTTATTACTAGTCGTTGTAGCTGCTTGTGAGTTTCCTTTCATCATCATTCAAAATGGAAAAAGTATTAATGTTTTGTAATTGTAATATTTTTCAAATATTCCAAACGATCAAAAACTGTCAAATATGGTTCGATTGTCAATCCCTAAACTGACATCAATGATCCCATCGGAGGTACAGCGTTAATCTACTTGACGGCATTTTCTCTATTTATCCACAAATGCTCGCCCTGTACAAGTTTCCCCTCGCATAGCCTAAGTACGCCTGTACGCACTCCCATATGCTTTCTGATTTTCAATAATCACGTCTCGAGGGAGCGTTTCCGACAGCAGTGCAGCCACCGACTACTGAAACTCCTTCCGCCAGAGGGTGCTGGACCCCGCCAATTAGCAGGCGCGTTATCCTGCAACGTGGCTCGCGATAATGACGGCATGTGTCACATTGCACTTGCACGCCGAAGAGAGCCGCTTTGTGCGTTGCCGCTGGTGCCCTTCCACGTGACACGTGATCTCTTGTTCAGCAGCACGCTGGGGCGGTTGAGATGCTATGGAGACTTATGTTTGCAGTAATTCATGTTCCAGCAGGGTGGTATGGTCGAAAAAGTGAAGTAGATTCACCCTTTGCTACGATGTATCGATAGAACTGGTCGAGTTGAAAGAAGTTCGCAAACATTAGGAGATCTCATCTCCAAGCATCACGCACGGTGGCGCTGCCCATTGACAACAAAGTTCTAGGCTAAAGACCAAACATGCATGTCTATCACAGTTCTGATGCATAGCATATACTTAATCTATTAATAAGTCGGAAAAACAGACTGAGATCACTAAAAATAACTGAGGAAAGCGGTCTGGTATATCAATTCTCTGAGTATTTAAGAGTCGTAACTTGTAACCAGTCATTTATCGGATTGGCAAATATTAGCGAATCTAATTTTGAAAAATAGCTGTCAGGAAAGGCGTTGTTTAAAAAAAAACTTACCGGAAACAGACACAAAAGTTAATGTCATTATATTTGTAAAAAAATGTCCATGCTATTTTGCACTTTGACCAAGACAACCACAAGATAAGTTTTAGAAGTTACATTGACATGAAAGCTGACAAACGTATCAATGAACTTTTAATCAGTGACATGTAATGAATTCTAATCATTAGAGCATATCCAGTCACTTTAACTATTGGATCAGATTTGTCAAAATTGAGCGAATATATTGATAACTTGGAAATTGTGACGTCATGCGCCATATACCTGACGTATTCAGTTAGGAGAATACAGACTCAGCTACTGAAAATATCAAAAATGAAGTTGGAAACTATCAATAAATTGCTGTGTATTAATAGTTAAACAAAACAGGATTCATATAGATTCTAAATACTATTGCTTGGTGAAACTCTTCCATCATGCAGATCAAATACACAATAATCTTATTAAATTAGGATTCGATTGGGAATATACTAATGTGGTATAAATTTTTATGGTGAAAAGGTGATACTAAGAAACCCCAATTTTTAGCAGCTACTTTTTGCAAAGTTACGTATTTGTGAGAATGCCGTTTTTGAAGGTATTGGCTTACGATATTAACTGCTCGATCTTTAAAATATTATTCATCAATCCGAAGTAGATATCAGCAACACACTTTTTAGAAGTTAGCTGCTCATTTTATGTTTTATATTATGAGTAAACATACTTTGAGCCATTGACAGATGTCTTGTTGATAAAAGTAAAATTCCTGATGTCACCCAAAATTGGAATTAGTTGTTTTTGAAGTTGCGTGAGATAAATTATAAGATATTGTTTAAATCAGTGTAATAAATCAGCAAATAAACCGTTAAAAGTTCGTCAGAAACTGAAATTATAAGTATTGCTGTCAGTTATTATTTTACTCTATTTTGTGAATATTGTATAATTTTATAAATATTTTTAAATTAGATAATGAAATAAAATGATTGTAAATGATATTTTATAAACGAGCTCTGCAAATAATAACTATAAGCTGGCAAAATATCATTCCCACTCATATAAATAACAAAATTATATTGAATGATCACATTTACGTAGATATTATATATGTACCTTTTGCATTCAAGATTTATATACATACCAACTAATTAATATATTGGCTACCCTTCGAAAAAGGTTGATAAAACTTCATTATTTTATGAATTCGGCATACAACAATACCCGTACTTAATCAAACAACTTATCTGCTGTTTCTTAGTTTCATAATGTCTAATCGGGTGCCGTTAGAAGTAGTCCATATCTTCTTAAGTGCATTATCATTGTGGTACTTGTAATGAAATGTTTTATCGAGTAATCTCATTGGCAAAGTATTCCTGATGTGATCGAAGGCACGAGCTGCTGAACAAAAAATTAAGCATCTACTTGGCTCCTGTGGCTCTCTGCCCAGCGATATAAAATCTGGGCAGCTAGATCTTATATACCACTGCAGTTTGTATGAAGGAAGAGGCAGTAATATAGAGGAAGCTACAAAAATAAATGAGCAGATCGTGTCTATGTGAGGAGGTAGTAGGTTAATATCAAAATATACACTACGGTTTCCAGTCATAAATTCCTTCGCTAGTGAAAATGTGCTTACATACTGTTTCGATTTTCATCTCAGCTTTGTTCCAGCGGATGATCATACGTTCCTAAACCAGTTATGGATTATTTCCTATGGCAAGTAACGTACACGTAAATATAACCCAGTAAGTTTGGGAGGTTTTTGTTTAAATCAGTATTGCAAAACGTACCGTACAGCGAAATTAGATGTGCCTGTCAGAGACTGAAAGTACTAGAAATGTGCTGCAACCAGCGAATGCTGCATTATACCTGCACCACTGCACACTGTCCTAGGAAGACTCAGGAAATATAGGGGAATGTAGGAAAGCAGACAATCTTGGACATATTATGCGCAACGCGAACTGCCTAGTGCTCCAGCTGATCTCACACGGTAAAATCAACAGCAAGAGTGGAACTGGATTCTGCACATTCCCTGGCTAGCATATCTTAGCTTAGCATCAACAAAACTTTTCGTTACGGCAGTAAAGAAAGTATGATGAGCTAATATGATTGCAAACATCAACATACGCGATAAGCATTGCAAGAGGAAGAAGGGAATGGCTCGAATAATATACGCAGTAGTCTAACGCAAACAGTACTCTCTAATGAAGATTGAAATAAACCTAATTCTACGGTAGTTACACAATTAAGCTTCCTCTCTAAATAATAAAGATACAAAAAAATGTTCGATATTCAAGGAAAAATGAAAATTCCGCACACTATGTGAGCTAGCCTTTTAACACTCTAGTTTGGATTCTGTAGAGCTCTGCTTTGACGCCACACCGCCTCACTCTAGGTACGGTCAATGAGTCTTGAGGCTGTCATGACCACAGACCGCCCGTTGATCACAATAGATAGCCGACAATGACACAGGTAAATATTCAATCAATACTCCATGCCACACATTAAGACGGGGATTATTGTAAAGAGTCTGTCAGCACAGCAAGCCTCATGTTGCGGTATATGGACGATTGTGACCTTTTTTTCGGGTTGGACGTGATCTACAGCATGGACATCAGAACCGTATGGCATGATTCGATTAACCACAAAGTATAGCAATTGCTGCTACTAGATTTCTATTTTGTTCTATATTTTACAGCAAGTATCGTTGAAGATCATGTGGGACAGAAATGTTGTTATCAAAATAAGATTTCAATACAGTCATATTCAATTTTATCTTATCGGCTGCCTCGATAGGATTAGGATTTATGAGGGTACAAATTTTGAAAAATAAAATTTGACAGTCAAGTGAACCTATGGACCTTCGTAGTGGTAGCATATTTTGGTCATTGTATTATCTTAGAATTACGAAAAACTATTCAACAGAAATAACTATTATACCAAAAAACTATTTTTTTTCATTCCAATATCATATATCTAATGACTTGCCAAACTGACATGAGTATTTAGTTAAATGAATTTCACTTCTTTCTTTATAAGTAAAAAAAAATTATTCTAGCAGGTTGTCGTTGTACTTCATCCATCACAACTTTTACGATGTCAACGTTCGAAGTTTCCAAAATCTCGAATATTTAATATATTTCTTCAATTTACTTCAATCAAGGTTCAATAAAAAACTTATTTATTACCCTTATCGAGTTAAAATGCGGTAGTCTGTAGTAGTAGCAGTTGCTAAAAGAGAAGCAGAATACATAAAATAAGTATTTCGCCATTTCAATACCTTCTCCTTCCATCGGCGAGGGAATAAATAGGAGTACTACTTACAATAAATTTTAACATGTTTTATATAGAGATCATTATCGACACATTGATATTAATTCATATAGCGCAAACTTAGAGACCCTGAAGTATCTGATCGATTTATTCAATGATTTACTATTTTATTTCGCCTAGGACTGTTAATTCTTTTTGTAGAAGAAGTATAAAACAACACACCAAACTAATCAGGTACTTATAACAAAAAAAGTAGGAAGCATTTTCCTCTTAAAAGTCTGCGCGCAGGCCTGGTCAAAATAAAAATGAAAGAAATATAGTAAGTTTACTTGTTCCATTTTCGTTGGCAAAACAAAGGCAAAGATAAAAAATTTGTTTCATATTATTGAAAAGCTGTTTTAAGAACGATTCCAGTTCAAATAATTATTCGGTAGGGTGAATAAGTATGGACTTTTTTTCAAGGCGTTAAAAAAATAAGTGGAACTGTATCTGTGATATGTAGAACAATGAGATCAGAAATGATTACAATTAAATATGGAGTGATGTACAGAGTGCAGTTTGGCATTTCAATGGACTACGAGAATTTAATTGATAGAGCTAGATAATCCTATTTCTTTTACAGACAAACGAATAATTCAAACGTCTTCTTTTTCTCTATAGTCCCACATCTCCATTGTTCTTGAATGTGAAACAATTATTTATATGTATAAAAGAGGCGTGTCAGATATCCGCGAAAGCATCTCACCGGTCACAGTCTGCTAGCAATGATTATACTAAACATATATAGTATGCTCACCAATCTGCCTTATTTACGCAGTCTGTGAGAGGAAGTTAAAACTGTATGACCTATAAATCGTATCTTTGTCCTTGTTGTCCTTACTAGTAATGTAGTTCTCATAACTTAACCTTCTCGATGGACAGATTTGGCACAGAATTATGAGGAGGGGGGATGTAAAAAGATATAACATATCAACACCTTCCTAGCTAGCAACTGTATTTGGACATTATTCAGTTATTGTATTGGCGCAAATAGAAGACATTCTTCTGCCTCCCTATATGCGGCGATTCTAATATAAAAATTACTCTTTCTCTCGTCTCTGGTATACACAAAGATTTTATTAAATGAGGAGAGCTATATTAATTCAAAGGGTTCCAGACATTTGACATTCTCATTCTTCATCACTGGTTTTATGTTCTTAAGCTTTGAGTAATAGTTATTGATGGAACGCAATTTATAGTCAGATATGACTCCCTTAAAGCACTTTTAAGGATATGTAGCTTGGTTGCTACTTTGAGGCGGTCCTACCGTTAGTTGATTTCATATAGGAAATTCTTTCGAGAAATTTAGGGACAATGAGTTCCTATGTTGCCTCTAAACATAGTCATTATCATGCCTTTTACAAGTCGGAGGAAATCTACTTGTGAAAGGCTACCAAGTCTACTTGACTATTGACCAATATCTCTATATCTCCGATAATTCATTCAAACAATCACACAAACAGCAAGTCTGGGAGTTCCAAGCTTTCTTTTCCGGTTATTTCCTATGCCACTAGATTTTTTCGTTTCCTTTGTTAACTTAAGATAAATACGACCCTTCGCCTCAAAAAAATTTAGTTACGTAGATTCACTCTCCCACTCTGTAATTCTCTTTGATGAATAAACTTCCTCGGATCTTCCAGCAGAATTAATTCTTTTGCATTTTTTGCGGGTCTGTGGTCGAAAGGAATACATTTTCAGTAATATTTGGTAGCTTTGGTGTCTCAGACGGTGGTTAGCTGTTGTAATGCTGGTGTCATTTATGTTACGTCAAAAAAATGTGGTATTTGCGTATTGAACCATAAATAAACAATAACTCAAAACATAAAAAAGGAATGTCAGCACATTAGTAGGATTAGAAAAGTACAGAAAGTTCGAATTGGTTTGGGCATACAAATCTCATATTTATACCAATAGTTAGGAATGGCATAAAATTCTCAATGATTTAATTTTCTTGTTCATGTTTTGGTAAGAAATAAGTAAAACTGAAGTTTGGGTACTTCAAAGAAATATATCTACTACATAAAAGGCCGAATCCCAAACTGAAAGATTTATGATCTATTACACGCTTTTGTGTGACAAGCAAAAGAGTCGATGAAAACTTAATTCGAACAATTTCATGTATCATTACGCAACAAAACAAATATAACCCAACACCCTTCCCCGAACGTTGCGCACCGTGGCGCTGCTCATCGGCATCTTACGAAGTCAAGGTCCATTTGGACGGCTTTGAATCTGTGACAAATACGCCACGACATCTGTCCAACAAGGGTGAACTGATTCACAGCGACATCCCTTGGTTCCTCGGAAACAATGTGACGTTATCTCTCACGTCAGAAGCTAACCACTGTTTTTAATTGTATGCGTACCCTATTTTTTATGATTGACTTACCTGTAAATCAACTACTTTAAGTTTAAAAAACTCATTTATCGTCGAATATGCATATTTGAACAATGATTTTTTATTTTACATGCAAATTCACTTCGATTACATGAATCACATGGATGGTATTTTAATATTACACCATCTCTCGGAACTAGTAGCGTTGATTTCAGATCTTCATTCCCCTCTTTTATATTCACTTCCTACCACGTCCTAGACTTTCCGTTAAGAAAAAAGTTCTAAATCAACTCAGTATCTCGATAACCAAGTTACATCTGGAAATATGACCTCCTCCCCATCGACGTACTATTGCTTCAACGATAATTGCCCTTGATCCAACTGAATCAGTTTTATTGTATAGTAAACCAATCAACTATATGGCGCTTCGCTCAGGTAGAGCTTGACGACTTTTCTACGTACGGATTAATCCATATTCAGATTCAATTTCCTCAAACAAATAAGGCATAAATTTATGGCGGGCCCCAAAATGATTACGTATGCATTAAAATTATAATTTGTTGGTAATATTTGTTTAGTCGGTTATTTATAGTTTATTTAAGATGCAATCTCGGTCGGATGGCTTTGTGTGCACGCTTGCACGTTGGATTTATCTCCCAGCAGCGGAACAATGGAAGGATATACGGGGCTGTGATTGCCTTCGGCTGGCAATAACGAAAGGCGCCAAAATCGGTGCCAACAGCGAGAAGTGCCCCGCAGGCATTTCTGCTATACTTTTAAACGGAGATTGTTTGCTATAGATTCAAGATTGGACTCTATAGAATGCAGACACATTAAACTGTACCCAATAAACATTTGGTCAGCCACGAATTTTCTTAACCAACTACGATTGAGGATATCACATAAATCGAAACGTAGTGAAACGCGAAAATCTTAAGACAACGGAAATCCGAAACAGTAGTATTGTCTGCATATTTAAAATGAATGAAATAGCTTCGGAGTCTAGTCTAGTCTAAAGGACTTTTGGGCATGCCAACAAACAAAAATGAAGACTATTTTTGTGAGTACTTCAGCTTGTAGTTGAAAGATGATAAGGTTGCTTGGGCAATAGTTAGTTAGTAGTTTATTACCCATACATATATTGGGGCAGAAGCCTTTCACATTTTCCAAGTTATCATTACATGCAAAACCTCCCAAATTTTAATGATTATCTTTACGTGTAAACATTGGGATTTAGGAAAGATTTCTCTGTTCCATCAGAAATCCTGAACTAGTGCTTTCATGACGCATGCTCTTGACATAATTTATAACTGGCTTAAGAACGGTGACAGAATCATCTGCTCGAACAAAGTTACCATCTACTTTGAATGTTAGGTATTTAAAAAATACCTGCTTACCTTATCAATGTTATTATGGGGTTTGAGAATAAAAATTCCAATTTTGGACGCGCTATGGTATAACATGGCACCTAAAAGTCCATTTTACTATAGAATTTTTTACAGTTTCCAGTCACATCAAGAAAATCCATAGTAGACAATGTATTGATATGAGAACTGCATTCTAATGTTACATCAAATAGCACAACTAATTCTCCCCCCTCAGCACATCGACATAAACAAATACCATCCAGTGTGTAATCAATTATTTTTTTCATTTGGTAACATTAAAGAACAATTTTGTTATTTAAGTGCCATTGAAATAAAATAAAGAGATGAGAGATGATACCTCTTTGAAAACATTACTATATCATGGGCTAACGGTAATGAAGGAAAAGTGGACTGGTGAGAGCATCGATAAAAAGCAAAATGATTTGTGGTACAATTTAAGATTTGAAAAAGTCAGCAAACGTTTACAGAATATTAGAAAAGTTTTTTCAAACAAATACGCTTAAGACCAGTGCGACCAGTATTTAAGGTGGGTATGCCTGGAAATAATAGATTCTATCACAAAGTCTTTCAAAACTGTTTTTGTTCAGGTCCTCAATAGCGGTTGCCTTTTTGCTCAGGTTTTCAATGAGATCCCGAATTTTAATTTCCTCCCGAATCCGATTTTCACTCGACGGGCATACATGTGGTTCGATTCCATAACATTTATTTGAACACGCACATTAATTACTGAATTTCTTAACTTGGCCATAAATTATACCCGCCAGAAATTTTACTTATCAGGCTGATTATACGGTAAATTCCTATCTATCGGAATATATAATTAGACAGCCCTCGTAAAAATGCAAGCAACGTTTTATTTGTCCTTTTATTTCCCTGGCTTGAAGCTTTGAGCACATCACTAATCAGCGGCGGTTAGAACTGCCACAACAGACCCACCAATAAAACATTTTTATGGCTTTTGTTAATTAAGACCACCGTCTAAAAACTCATCAATTAAACAGACGTAAATTTTGTAGAAAATCATTGTTTTCCTGCCCGGGGCCAATTGTGCCTGTATATTTTCTTTTTTCTATGCCTAAGCAGCTACTTGTTCTCAATTGAAAATTACTTGCAGATTAACAGTGTGTTTAAAAAAAATAGGAACCATTATAATAGCGATAAAATTGACACTTTTTCATCCAATGTCGGAAAATGTCGAAATCGAGATATTGTGTTTTATGACCTTGCATGTCATATACATTAACAATACAACATATAGGTAGTATAATAAAATAAATACAACATAAATTGTAATAAAAACAATGTCACTCACAGTAACTCGAAAATAGGCTTTTGAATTATGATGAAATTTCGACACCATATTACTACTAAGAAAAGGACAAAAAACTCATGTGTAGCGGCAACGAATTGTCGTCAAGTCAAACGGTTCTAATTTCTTTTTGGAGGCTTCTGAGCTCCCTGATCATTTCTCATATAATTTTTGGCGGGGTAGGAAATCGTAGTTTGGGCTGGTTGAATAAAACACCTCAACATTTCTTGGCGTTGGTAAAAGACGTTCAATCCAAGCATTCTATAGATTAGGATCTCTAACGCGCGGTATTGGGTGTCAGTAGAAATGGTTTGCAGCCGGTTTAGAGCTGCGCGTTTGAAAAGCATGTTTTCGCGTATGTATAAAAAACAAAGCAAGATAACCAGCGTTAACCTACTTGACATTATTTTTCTTCTAGTACATATACATAATTTTTCTAACAGTACATACTGCTCTTTCAAGGCCACTAAATCACTTGGTTAATTTATTAGCAGTTCCACACCACAAAGTTGATGCGCTAAACATAGAAAAATGGCCTTTTGTAAATCTGCTTATAATTCATAGTTGCATTACATAATTCATAAACGTCCGTTGGTGGTAATGCCCAAACAAAGCGTAATAATGCTTATGGAACCTCAGTTTTACGGTGTAATCTTGACGAAGAACAATGCACTTGGGATATTTATGAATTCCTTCCCGAGAAGGCTCGCGATGGTCGCTCTCACGCGTACACGCCGTTACTTCTGAACTGTTAACGAATCTTGATTAAGGTGCCTAAGGAACACTTTTTGTTTTATCAAGCACTGCAGGAGGTTGTTACAGCTATTTTTCAAATGGTCTGTTTATATAAATTTTCGGTGACAGCTCTATTAAGGAAAAAATATAATAATATAATCTTACAGCCAATTTACAATTTCAGTGTGAGCTTCAGGTTTCTTGTGCAAACGGCGTTATGTCATATTTACTAGTATTTTCATTTGTATCAGTATTAGACTTTCATATAGAGAAATTGATCAACAGGTTCTTCCTATTTCAAGTAATATCTGATATGTCACCATCGCAAGCAAACATATTTTAAATAGAGAATTTACCGGGTCTAACCTTTTTTTCCATTGATTTCCAGAAGACATAGAAAATGCTGGTCGGCCAGCCGTGCAGATCATGGATAGACGCAAAATGCTTAAATCCTCTTCCATCAATGGAATTAACATCAACATGTCATGGCACGACCATGCTGCTGGCCTCGCTGAGTCCCAGAAGATGGGGGTTCCCTTCCGAACAGAAAGCATGTGCTTCTGCTACTCTACAAGGTTCAGATCAGAACATCGCTGGAGTACTGCCTGCATGTATGGAGATGGGCTCCTAAGAATTCCCCAAAGCTTCTGGATATAATCCAGAAACGAGCAATATGTTTAATGGATGCGCCTGACCTTACAAAGGACCTCCTGGATTCCGTTGAGCGCGGTCTGTTCTGGTCGGTGAACCAATCAGAACAGACCGCGCACAACGACACGTCACCGGTAGGGGTATAAATAACCGTGAAAGGAACGTGTTCGCCAGTTCACCTGAAGACGATTGAAGATAGAATATCAATCGAAACGTCGTGATACTCAAAAATTTTATAGACAATGGAAGTCCGAAATCAAACTTTTGATAAGAATGTCTTTGTAGCCAAAATCAAAATCTCCAGAATTATTATGATTCTATAAAGACTGAATTTTATTTTGGGACATCTAGTACATTGATGAAAGCTAATATAATAGAACGAATCAGTATCAGTATTGGATATGGAACTTGAATGTTGGATTTAAGTAACTCACATTTTCAAGAAACTTCCTTTTTGAGTGGTTCATTGTCATATAACAATATTGGTTTACACTTTGTGAAAGTGTAATCTGACTAAAATCTCCATTATAGACGATGGCGTTTCACCAAGTAGAAGTATCTAAGATAAACATGATTGCAGCGTGTGTATGACTTCATATGATAATCACAACGCTACTGATTGCAGATAAACTTGTCACTCTCTCAAGTCTCAGCGCCGCCACTCCACAGTAAAACGCTTTTAATGCTGCTGTTAATTAGAACCACCGGGAAGGCGGGTGGCTTTCGACGAAGTTTTGGTGGCGCCTTCCCGCTTCAGGATAAATAAACCAAAACAATCGTCCATAAATGTCAGCGGTGTGGGTCGTAAAACAAAATATCTTCCATTTCCTACGCGACGAGACACTCGCCACTAACCACAACCGCAGCGTGGCGCGTAACCAGGAACATCTGATCCCTTCGGGTCTGCAACTGCCTTCACACGTGAGTCGCTATCTCTTCCTTTCTTTATTTTGTCCCGGGCGCCACACTAAAATAGATATGAATATGGAACAAATAAATATGGTAATTTTTAAGACCGATCTTATTAAGTACATATACTTCACCTTACAGGGACTCACTTCGCTTAGGTAATCAGGGCAGTTGTCAACCGTTCATCGAGGAAGAGGGCAGGTCTGGCTTACGAAGGACTCACAAACTGAGGAGGACTGCGGCGTCGGGGCATTTGGATCCAATTCACAACAGTCCCCCTTAGGGTTTATGCAACACACATTTAGAAAGGTCAGTAGTCTTGGAAGTGGATCTGCTCGAACAGTCAATCAGCAACGCCACAAAAACCTACACACACAAATGAAACCTATCTGGCAAAGTTGATTTATGTAGAATGTAGATGCTCTCACTTACTGAAACTCTTCCATCATGCAGATAAGAACTAAGCAGATTGTGTAATTGACACACATTTTCACAAATAAAACTCTTTTTCTTCCAGTGACGCGTCAGTTTTATTTGTGAAACAATGTGTTAATTAGACAATTCCTTAATCTGCTTGAAGTTGATTCAACAAATCTGGATGGGTGTAAGGATTAGTTGGGAAGGATGGCTAGACGAGGACACACGCTTCTCGCTTAGGGATCTCACCAAGGTACCTTATGAGAAACAAACAAGACTAGGACACAGATTGTAGCAAAAAAACCTACAGACGGGTTGGCACATAGGATTAATTCTTTATATCACAACTGTATGAAATCCTTGCCCCACAATGTTTGAGAAATTTTATCACTTTGTCAGTAGCCTACGATGTTTGCACAGATAGCAGATCCTCGATATTGATGAGGGTAAGTATGTCACAGCGTATACGATCTGTATATGGAATGTCGCAATGCGTGCTTATTCTGTTACATCCGAAGAATATGTGATTTAGATCACCTACCATATTGCTGTATTCCCATAAAGCTGGCTAGAGTGTTATCTAGCGAAGGGAGAAGAACACGACCAATGGCTTTTTTCCGCAGGTATGATGATGGAAATATATTTTCTTGGTATCTTGAAATTGTCGTGTCAATAAAGTATGTAGTGCTGGATTTTGGTGTACTTAGTAAGATTAGTGAAACAATATAGACGCAATTCTGCCACCCACTCCTTAAACTCCTCTCTCTTTAAGGCGTCAGAGTTTTCTTGCATATTGCTGCCTATTGGAATTTTTCTTCCCGATAAAATTCGTCACTAAGTGACATATATAATATTTATAAATCAGAATTGAGTATTAACTACTATGCAATGTTCGAAAGTAGAGTGATGCATTTTTCATTATTGGTAAATAAAAAATAAAGTTCAACAATGATTCAAATGAAAAGATTGTATAATTAACACAGTTTCACAAATAAATCTCTTTTTTTTTCTTTCAGTGACGCGTTTCGATTTATATTTAAATCATCGTTGAACTATCAGATTTGACTTCTAACAAGGCTACCCAGATTACTTGCCAACTAACTATCTCCTATCATGGATACAAAACTAGAGCATTCAAATCTATCATACTATTTATCCTACCTAGCTATTTTCCTATCAAATTACTTTTTTTTCTTTTTTCCTTTCTTGTGTGTGTCTTAGGAAAAATAGCTAGACAGGATAAATAGTATATAAGATTTGAGTGCTCTAGTTTTGTATCGATGATAGGATATCGATAAATGCTAAGAGCTGTACAGACGGAGCGAGCTTTTGAACATATAATCAAGATATTTTTGAGTTATACGGGAAAGAAAATTTACCCTTGAAATCGTCCAGAAAAAAATTAGCATAAATAAACTTCATGAAGTCTAACACAAATGTACAAACTGATAATCTAATGGCTAAAAAAATTACAGCTATTGATGAAATGAACATAAATCAACACACTACCTCCCACGAATTTATATAAACTTGTTTCAAAATACAGAAATTTATGAATATAATAATTTCTAATAGATTCTTATACAAGCTATTGTTGAAAAACTCCGACTGAGGAACAAGATATAAAGCTGATTAATAGTACTACAAAATGCTTGAATCCATGGACACGGTTGTTATGAGGATGTCGTTAAAATCTTCTTCGAGATTGTGGAAATTAATATCCGTGCAGCCAACATAGTTACACCTGCTGATGCAGAGCAAGGTGTTTCATGTAACTTAAAGATATACGACCACTAACAAATTAACCTTTTAGGGTGACCACCCGAGAAGGACAGAACATTAAAACAGCAGACGCCGGCCCTAAAAACGGATTTTGAAGTAATTATCATTACAACTCATATAGTTATAGAATAGAGAATACAATAGCTAAAAGGTTTAAACGTTCAAGGAGCAAGTAAAAAATAATTTAATATTTAGATAAAAAGTTGTGTAGTTTTCACACAGTTTCACAAAAATAATTGTCTTTCTTTTAGTGACGCGTTTCGATTTTTATAAAAATTATTTGTGAAACTGTGTGAAAACTACACAACTTTTTATCTACATGATGGAACAAATTCACCAAGTAAGAGCGTCTACAATCTACATGATTTTAATATTTGTTAACAGCTTGTATTTCGCCTAATAGCAGTGACAGATGACCCCTACGACGTTAGTCAAAAAGGGACTGATTTACATCGACGTTCCTTGTTCTTCGTAAACCTCTTGGACAGCCTGCAGTTATCTCTCTCTAACCATGCTTTCACAAGTTCGTTATACGACCAAGCATCTAAGGCATTACTGACCTGGACTCTGCTAATACCCAGCAAGAGTTCGAGGCCAATGCAAGTGCCCTTTGCTCTCATCTTCGCCAATCAGTCTGCTATCCCTTTACCTGGCATCCCACTGTGACCAGGAACCCACACGTTCTTGGATTGGGCTAAGCGTTGGAGGACGGCGCTGCATTCTCTGGACCAGTGATGATCTGATGCTTGGAAATGCTACCTGCTTTCAAAACTGCCTCACTATCGAAGCATATATAGATGTCATGCTCCGTCCAGTACTCCTGTTGAATATGCCACCATTTGGATGACAAATATCTCCGTCTGAAAAACTGACGTGTAGGTTCCCAGTGCTACACTTACCTCCACGCCTCTATCTTCCAGGCACATTCCCGCACCACTGGGTCCTATCTATTTTGAACTAGATCCATCGGTATAGCATACCATGCAAATCTTATCTTCCCTCCCGTCCACTCTACCCTAGAGGAAGGGCGAGTAAGAATCTACTATCCAATTTCATCTTATCGTTGGCCCTTGCTCTCTGAGTGAGGAAATGAGGAGGTTGCTTTTCAACGGAGCTGACGCAGTCCACGAACCCCCGTCCCTCATTCTCAGGCAGGCCGCCATTCTCGTATCTTCGAGATTATAACTCTTGTAAAGCTCCAAACATTATGTTTTGTGTATCTCCAGTTCCTGGATGTCTTTTAACATGGTAGGAAAGAACTGAAATCTTATATGTATTGTTATTTCGGTATCATTACCGTCAGTCTGAAGCTACGGAATTGGTGTTTCTCACCAGAAGGAGGGGCTTCGGTGATGACTTTCACATAAACATCATAGGTACGGTGGTCTGGAGCAGTCCGAGCGCCAGATACCTCGGTATCTAGATAGATTCTCGGCTCAGCTTCAATTAGCATCTCCGCAGGGTTCAGGAGAAGGCATCCAAGCTACTGGCTGGACTCAGCAGGATGATGCATCGCTGGGCCGAGAGAGGAGAAGCGGAGGCTGCTCGTCGGAGTGGCCAATTCCATACTACTATACGGGGCCGAGATATGGGCTGAGGCCTTGGACCTCAAGAGCAACCGAAAACGCCTCACCTCAGTGCAGCGCAGAGGTGCCGTGAGGGTCTGCTCGGCCTACAGAACAGTCTCGGCTGAAGCAGTGATTGTCATCGCCTGTGTTATCCCCATCGTGGGGCTCGCCAAGGAGAGAAGGTTGAAGTACCTCGAACGTCGGAGGGGTGTTCGGAACGACAGGGACCGCCTCTGCTGTGCTATGGTGGCAGGAGGAGTGGTACCACGGGGTGAACGGTCGATGGACACATCGACTAATCCCCCAAGTCCAACCCTGGCTAGACCGGTCTCACGGATTTGTGTCATATTACCTGACACAGTTTCTGTCGGGTCACGGAGTACCTCCACCGGATGAGCAAGAAGGCATCGCCGTTGTGCCAATACTGCCCACTTCTGGTGGACTCCGCGGAACATACGTTCTTTGTTTGCGGCCGCTGGGTCGCGCAGAGAACCAACATGGAGAGCACCGTGGGATAGAAAATCACACCCGACAACGTGGTACCGACTATACTTCAGGGTCGGGATCACTGGGAGGTGATTGTATATTTCGTCCGTTCGGTGCTGAAGACAAAGCGGCTGGAGCAATCATGAGAGGCGGACTAGAGGAAAATCTAGACCGCAAGGGAAGCGCTGGCGCTTGACCACGACGGGTACGGGACAGGGGGAGACAGCTCCCCCGCCGTCGTGTGATGCCGGCCAATAGATGCGAGCCCGGGCTTGCTCTAGGTGTAGGTAACCTGTTCATCCTGAAGTAACGCCAACGCAGTTCAAGGATGGGTTATATAAACCACGAGCTACGAGGAGAGTTTTAGCAGGTATTGCAGCTTTCTGCTGCGAGTCGTTGCACTTTTGGTGTCCCGCCATCGTGCGTAAAAACATTTCTCTTCTCAACCCAAAAAAACTACTCTACTGAAGTTACGAGATCAATATAGCTGATTACTACCGCTGTTTTAGTTATAATGATGAGCACATAGTCACAAAAAATATGCACCAATTGTATATCTTAATAGCTTTAAGTCTAAATCCGTAATCCTTCCATACATATAATCTAATAAATCTTAACTCATACTGACAAAAAAGGCATCCACCTGCCTACCTCGGTCGTAATCATGTGTCCTTTTCTCCGGGTCTCCGTCAGGAAGAATAGCTAATAATTTAATTATTCCGGTTGTGTACAAAGCAGAGGCGTGAAGTGGCCGGTACACAAAGTGCAAGCTCATCGTGCGGCAAGGGTAAGCCTGGTAATTTATTATACGCCATTTTATAGCCAACTTTGACGTCTCAATCAGACGGTCTCTTGTTCGCCGCCGCTTTCATCGCTCATAACCGAATGAAATTAATTATTTATGATTCAGATTATCACAACTGGAAGAGTGCATGTTACCGACCTTCTAATACTGGAATGAACCGACTAAAGCTTCAGTTTTCTAACCATGAATGGATCCTTAACAAGTAGCAGTAAACAGTAGTCGCTTCATAGAAAAACTAAACGAGAGATATTTCCTATCGTCTTATACTACGATGATGCCATATAATCATTGCTTATACTATGACAGTTAGAAAACCGTTTTGGATTGTATTGTAGAAGCTGTTACAGATAGTTCCTCCTCAATAAATTTAACTAATATATCGTTATGTTGATTTATAAATTTGAGAGGAACTAAGCGTTGCACTTAATATATCGAATGGAATCAAGCACTCTGCTTCAAGGTGCTGCCTATAAGCTGCCACCGGGTTCAAGACAATGGTTGAATAGCTTTATCAGGGACCAAAGTACTCCTAAACGCTTATGGAGTCAAACCAGAAAAAACAGTATCTCTAGGGGACGCGCCTGATATTACAAACGATCTCCAAAGTCTGGAACGTGGAAGATGCGATCATCGATCACTATGCTATAGATTCTACCACAAATAATATCCAACCGATTTGTTGGAGAATAATGAACACTAGAAAAGCCTATCGGGCTCAGCCTCAGCAGGTCGAACATTCAATACATCGGACAAACCTCTTCCAAAAGTAGATATTTTGGAGAAGTGACAAAAACCTTAATAGACAGAATTATTGAAGTTACTTACTTGTATTTTCTAGAAAAAAATATGCAAGACTACATATTTCACTCGCTTATGCTAAATTCGTCACCAAATTTCACATGTTGATGAGTATAAGAATTGTAGAATAATAAAAATTACCTGCTACGACCCAGTTCATATTGCTCACTAAATTTGATGAGCATCGGTATATCGGTTACTGAGATTACGCAGTGACAATAATATCAATAGACAGCCTTACAGAGAGAATGACGAAAATGACTTGCAATTCTTCTTCTTCTTTCTCAGCTGAGATATCAAACGGAAACTCTTGCTCGTTATGTAGACGATACGTTCATAATATGCAGACATGGAGACAGTCGAATGAAGACGTTCTTCAAACATCTAAACCAATCAGGATTAGCCATGCCAACGACAGTTCATCCAGAGGAGTACAAATGGCAATCGGAAGGACATGGTCGCTAGTTGACCTGGAGATGATTGAAGATAGTGAATCAACGAACCTCATGACAATACAAAATTATACTGATAATAAAGCTGTCTACAAATTCTCTTGCTTATTCCAAATTCAGCACCAAACACATAAAAAACGTAATTTTACCCTGTCGTCCCTTTGTGTTCCCACCGTTTTCGTCTCGCATTTCCTCTGCCGTCGATCAAAAACTCATAACGAATCCAATTTCCCCGAAGTGAAGAGAAGGGCATTACAACATGACCGGTGAACCCTGCACGGCCCTTGATTAGGACGAAGGGCCAGCTTCGCGGTGTGGTTGCGCTAATGAATGGGTTTACGTTCAGTGCGTGGCCGGCACGTGCCCTGAACGGCCCTCCCTACCGGTCACAAAACGTGACGCTGCCGCCGTCAGGATCAAAAATAATATAATACCATCTACAAGTGCTTATGCCTAATGGGCGCGGGTGAACTACAGGCGATCCTTCCTGCATCGGCTTTATGCAGAAGTCTTTTATTCTGTATAGCTGGTTTTTTATTTCCCCTCGCAAGTGCAGGGGTTTATTTGAGAATTATACGATTGTTTTCTGGAGATTTGGTTCCCATGCAAATAGTGGGAATAGTTATTTGTGAGTCTAGTACGGAAAGCAGTGTATCCAACATAGAAAGCCATCATCAATTCACAAGCGGCAAAGACGTATACGTATACGAATCATAATCATGATCATTATACTCGTAATAGTTGAAGCAAAGCCGCGTGGTTGGGGTTCATGTTGATATTACCACAAATACGCAATTTTGGAAATCGAAGAGATGATTTCGAAACCCTTTGAGCGTACAAAAAATCGTAAGAAACGAAAATCCACTCCATATGACTTTCTAATTTCAAACGAGGAGTATGTCAAGATAGTCTGTTTTCTGGACTTTTTTTCGACGTTTACATGAGAAAAATCAGTGCCACTGATTTTCGTCAGTCACACGGGTCATTTGTCTGTCGTTCCGTCCTTCAGTCTGTCGATCCGCTGTCTGTCATTCACTCGGCCTGTCTGTTGGTCCGTCGGTCTTTCGGTTTACCTGTCTGTCGGTGCTCCTCTCTATTGGTCTGTCAGTCACTCTAGCCGTTGGAATTTTTGTTACAACGTAATCTCGGTAATTACAGCACTAGTTCAGATAATATGATGTAGAAATTAAATAGGCGATGCTGATACATTTTTAAAATCGGTATTTGCAAAAACAAAATAGTTCTAATAATCCATCTTGGCATGTTTATAGACTAAAACCTTTTTCTATCCCCAAACTATTTTTGTTAAGCTTATAATAATCTTAGGGGCAGATCATGAAACTTTTATGGATTTCAAAGGTGATATTCCTTGAAATTAATTTTTCGATAATTTTCCAAGTAGCGGTTTCATTAGTATAACATCATAACAAATAAAGTTTGATGAAAATATTAATGAATAAACCGAATTTCATAACTCCACTTCCAAAATGGCAGCCCTATCAAGTTTTAGCATTCTGAGTGGGGACACTGCATATGCAATAATGATTCTTCAAATGGTTCAGTGAATAATTACTTGATTCGAAAGTGTGCTACTTGCTATTTACTTTTTAGATGTATGTCGTCCAAAGAGTGACTGGCAAATTAAGTTTTTAAAAAATGTGATAGTGTACTTTTATATACATCATTTAATGAGGGGACATTATACAACTAAATACTCGTTATTGGTATAACGAGTCGGAACGGTTCTCTGATGAGAATGATATTTTCGGAAAAAAGCTTTATCCTTACAATAAGATGAACTGGGCCAATATACTTGGTTCCATTTCACTTCCCACACCATTCGGCGGAGAAGTATAATAATCGTGAAACATTTCGAATTGTTACTCATCTCTAACGGTCTGTCTGTCTGTATGTCCTTCCGGTAGTTATGAGGTCCTTTCTTTCGATGAAAATTTCGCGCTATCTTTATAGTTTTAAAACATGGTTCAAGTGGCGACGGAGCTATCGTCAAAAGATTTTGGACGTTCCTGAGGTCTGCAATCATTTATCTTTTTTTTGTATGGTCAAAAATTGTAGCTGGTGGGAGGAAGGTATCATAATTTTTTTATTTTGGTAAACAACATTCGAGTGTCTGTAAGGATGGCCCAGTAATTGTTAGAACTTCTCAAGCATATATGTCCTAAACAGATTAACGTGTATACCTATAAGATGGTCATCGATACTTCACGCGACAAATGAGTAGTCTGCCTTGATGAATCGAGAAGCGCGAGTTATATCCACTTGTCTTTTCGGAAACCACAGGCAGGCGATAACAATGACGTGCAGTGATGCCAGATCTCATACTTTTGCGGAAATATTTGTAAACAAATGTGGTCTGATGCTCTCATTAATAATGATTTTGTTTTGGCAGCTAGTAATTGTAGTGGAATGAGGTAAAGATGGCATAGTTAGCGTTTTTCTGAGGGGGCCAAGTTTGTTTTGTTTTAGCGGCTTTTTCTACAGATTTATATTTTTAACTGAATAGGGATCTAGCATAATGAGTAAACTGCTATATAGACTAATGGCGTCAAATAATTTGGCTCTGTATTTCACATCTACTCATCGATTTAGTTTCAATATTTTTGAATTCAGTTCCAATTGAAGTTATCTATGAAAAAATCGTATCCAAATGGATATTTTTGAACTGATACCATTGCGTAGGAAGTACAGCGTCAACATATTTAATGCCATTCTTTCAAGCGACTCGTACTTCTCAAGTTATCATACCAACCATGGATTTCTGGAACACCTTACATGTGCAAATAAATTTTGAAAAAATCACCCTTATATAGCAATATCAAGAAGCGGAAATTTGCAATGTATAAGAAAGATGAAAATTTCATCAAGAGCGCGAGTGCTCGATACCGAACAGGACATGGCCGCCGCCGTCGCCGTGCCGGTTTCCTTATGAAATGCAGGAGCCGCGCTTATAAATACTAATCAGATGGACGTCCGGGGCGCGCGATCCACATTCGTGCGCGCATGGGACGCGACAGTGAAGGCAGGAGATGGGACGAGATGGGACAGACCACCTGCCGATGCTCACCATTATCTCCGTTGTCCATGTCCAAGCTGCACAGAGGGCTGCCAATGAAACTAGAGTGTTCTGTGAGACCAACCAATATTGAAATTCGGTATTACATATTTTCACACGCTTGTAGTAGCTTCACGTATATCTGTGTACCTGATGTATGTTTGTCACGTATATTCGAACGCCATTTTGATCCGCTTCAAAAAGTCAGATTGATTTTAAATTTTGCTCACTTATCAAGGAGCGACGATTTTACAATAGTTTAATAAGTTTGTCCCATTATTTATTTTTATAAACCAAAACATTTAGTAGTGATGACACAGTTTAACATTATAATCAAATTTTTTATCAGTTCTTGAAGAAATACGAATGGCATTGCTTGTTTCTTTCAACATACTTCTATTAAATTGACTTGTATCTATAGAGACAGAATAGTTGGAATATAACGATATGGGATGCATTCGAGGCCTCGTCATCTTAGAGAATACGCTTCAGACCTGCCAACCAAGATATATTGAAGAGTAAATCTAATTCCTGCAGTCACGTAATTGCGGCTACAAGTATCAAAGTACAAGGAGAAATTCGTCATTGAATAAATTATCCGCTTTATGGTACATCAATTGAAAGGTAAGAAAATAATTCTGAATATAAGAATAAAGTAATAGTGCGGGGTGCTCAGCATTTTTACACTAACACTGGATTTTGAAGTAGAACTAGTAGGAAATTATTAACAGTGGATATCGAGTATTCCACGATATTGAACATTTATTTTCTCGTTAATATTATTCTTGTATTTAGAATTATTTTTATTTTTTAGTTCGATCAACTATAAAAGCGTATTTTTTTGTTTTTTTAAACTATAGTGTTTACTTCCAAGCTAGACACAGAATGTCGTTGATATTTGTTATATTAATAAAGCATGAAATCCATATTCAAAGGCAATTCATATTCCAACATCCGAAATTTTGTTGCGCAGCAAACTGTATTGTGAACATTATTTAATAACAATCTAAAACAGTAGAAACATCGTAATTGTGTCTCAGAATTTAGATTTCAAAACATTCAGAATGCCGAACCATGCATAATTTTCTAAAGATAACTGTGAATTATTCATAAATTTATTAGTTTCAATATGGCTGACTATAAAAAAAGTGATTGATTAAGAAGGAGTCCTTAACGCTAAAAGTCAGGTTTATCTATTTTCTTACTTTCAAGACACTTTTTTTTACCTTTAACGTGCACTACGCCTTATTCAAGGAAACATTTAATCAAAGTTAGAGTTAGAATATAGTCAGAATTTGGTTCTTCATATCAAGGTTTCAATGTTGACATTTGATTACTTTCTAATCCACAAGATGAATAAACTCTTTACAATTATATAATTCGTCATAGATGAAGGTTCAAGTCTTCCAGTGTGATCTGATGAGTTATTGAGGATACTAATTAAAGTACATCTCCTACGATATTTTCAGAATGACATTTATTTTCTCGTTAATATTATTCCGCTTCTCCCTATATTGAATTCAGGCTGGTTTGTTTCATCCTTCCAAATAAATTCTTTACTGCACCTTTCTTTATATACATTCAACACAACATAGAGTTAAAATGTTTATTATTTAAAAAACTATTGCTTCGTAATATTACCTTCATAAACATCTCTATCTGCGACACTCACCATTAACTTCTCAAGATTGAGAAATTGCTGGCGAAGGTTCAATAGCAAAGTATTTTTCAAACTAGCACATACACTAAGATCCCGCCATGGTCACATAGGGCAGATAAATGAAACATAAATATTCCTGGCAAATGTTATGTTGTTAAATCATTTAAGCCCTAATCAAATCTTATTTACGCCGTATCAAAACAAATACAGGCGCTCGATCGTCAAATTCCCGCATTCATATCGGCCTGTTGATGCATGCCCAGTATTTTGTCGTCTATTAGCTTAAAAGGTTCTAATGATTCGGCTATCAAGCGCCAGTGCCTGTGTTGATAGGTGTAAATCAAATTTGAATAGGATATAGAAGACATCCCAATTTAACATATTACAGACGCATTTTTTCCGAATGCGAATTTAAATATCGGTTTCCATGTTGCATATTAGGAAGTTGATAATTGTCACAGTAATTTCTAGCACAGTGTTACTATTATTGCTTGAGGCAGGGGTCTGTCAGTCACCGCGGTCGGAGATCGTTACTGACCCAACTTCACGACATACGAACGACGCGCGTTCTAAGTCAAGTGAGCAGAGTACCTCTTAGCTCAGTTGGCTAGAGCGTTGGAACAGCAATTAGTGGATAGGGGTGTGGTACTAATCTCGCAGTAGGCCATTTTTTCTGAGATTCTACATCAAGCTTGCACACCGGCTTCCATATTTGCTAATTAACAAGTCATTAATTATCATGGTTGTTACCTGCATAGTGGCATTACGACGGTCTGATGCAGGTAGCTGTCAAGTCACCGCGGTTGGTGATCTTTACCGACCCAAAACTGGGGTTGTACGTACAAGGTGAGCTGTTTAAAATTCGGAAGAAGAATGGCTTTCGGGGTTGTGGCCCAAACAGCCTTAGCATTTTAGATCGAGTGAGTGCTATGCCTGCTTAGGTGAGTTGGCTAGAGCGTCTGACCGGCATTCAGAAGGTGTGGCGAAATTTTGCAGTAGGGCATTTTTATTTCCTGTTCCTATACGTGACGTTGTATGTGAGCTTAAGTGGGAAATTATATAAAGTGTGGAAAAGGGATATTCTAGTTCTAGGTGTGCTAACGTCTCTGTCCGACATCACCGATTCCAGCCTCGTCCGCATTCGCTGAAGCGCGGCGTGGCGGCAGCACGGTTCCCTCTTTTTGCTGTAACGCCATGCCGCCGCGCAGCTCCAGCTCCTCGTACGGTGGTGGTATGAAATTATTGCTAGCCGGATAACTCGAAGCTCGTTACAAATTCCCGAAGAAATACTTTCGAGTAGTTGCCGGTGCTATCGAGTACCAGCTTTTTAACGATTATATTCGTATAATTCATTGCGCGACGGCAAACCTGCACCATACGATAGGCTGATCGGTGGTTGTTAGTGTTGCCTTCTAATATCTTCTTTATTATGAGTATAGTCCAAAAATTGTTATAGGACATATTATGTGTATCTATTCCGAAATGACAGGCCATATTTGTAATCAAATATGACATTAGAGTTTAAAAGCTTGGGATGCTTTTACATTAAGGTCAACAGAAGCTAAAAGCATTTTCATTTAAGAAGCTTCAATTTGAGGATCAAATTTATTTATTTCTTGGAAAGGGCAACGTGCCCAATTCTACTGAAGTATTATACCTGGTATCAACACCCAAATTTCCACCGGAGGTTTTGCGCCACAGGTTTCTTGCACGAAATTTTCGATGTCACGCTCAAATTTTGAAAAATAAAAGCTCTGTGGGTGTTTGGGTTCCAGAACAGCACTGTAGTCGGTGCTGCTGATAGGGTCTACTTAGGGTCACACCTATAGCCCTTCTTTAATTAATTTAATTCCTTGAACCTTAAGGATCAGCTGTTAGCCATTGAATGTGGTTCAGTCGGAAATTGTATAACATTGTTGTTGTTCATAGTAATTTTGATAATATTGTTGCTACTCCATAAACTCCTTCTACTGACCTTTCTTATCTATTCCTTTCAGAATAATGTGTCATGAGTATAAATGATCTTGATGAATAATTATGTAGAATATGAGGATTTTATAAATCGAGGTAGTGATATTCATCGCATACCAAATTCTAGAAAAATTAAAGAATTTCTATGTTGGTGTAGATTTTCTATTCATACACTCAACAACATTTTGTCTATTACATAAAAATTGACAGCAAGAACTTTACTACTTGTGGAATCAGCAAGACTGTAATATCTCCTTAAAAAAATCATGGAACAATTTATAACTTTAGTGTTTAGTACAAATATGAAGACAAATTTTCAGTCAGCGAACTTCGCTATTCCAAGCTTCCTTTTTGTGTTATTTATTTTGTAGCCTGTTATTTTCGCTTCCTTGAATAAGGAAGCATAAACCGTAAATCAGTACTTGTAAGGTTTCCTTCGGTAAGGTAACCTTATTGCTACCTTAAACTGAGACTCTTAATTAATTACATGCATGACTTACACTAAGCTCCTTTATGGAAAATGCAGAGGATGTGGTTTAATAATAATTGCCTTATATTTTCCATGCAGCAACGCTTTTATTTTTTTAAACTATAATTTATTTCTTATTTCTTAGTTTTTCACTTCAGCTTCATCGTCAGACACTCGTCACCAAGTATTACGTTATCTTATAATCAAAACAATTCCAACCATAGCTTCATTTTAGAGAGGAAAAGCAAATCTCTGAGAGGTAAAAGAATCTATAATCTACGTGAGGGAAAAAATAAGCCTAAGCCTGGCAACTCTACCTACACCATATCACCCAAGTATCTCCATAAGGCACATAGCGACAAGAAGAATGCTCTCGCATAGATTCTTTACCCGGATTGGTCGATTCTGTATACTTAATTAATTCAGTGTTGGATTTATTGCCAGTACCAGCGCAGTCGCGACCGATGGCGATAGTGCGGCGATAGGGTTGCACTTTCGGCGTGACTTGACTGCACCACGCTTAGCATGCCTTTTCTTTTTATATTTCTTCATTTTATCTTGTTTTCGCGAAGCTTTGTGCACAGATTTTAGAGGGATACAACCGTAAGAACATACTCTAAGGGTTGCTATAAGTGGCTCTGCCTTAATAATAATAAATAACCGCGAAATATATACTATAATATATATGGGCAATTGAGATCTGCAGCGATGCAAATAGAAAGATTGTGTCCCTAACATACAGTTTAACAAATACTGTGTGTTAGATACACAACCTTTTTATCTCTATGATGGAAAGTTTCACCAAGTAAGAGAATCTACAATCTAGATGATATGAAGCGATGTTTTCTGTACTTTGAAAGTATGAAATTGTACAGAATTGCACAGAAATTTTCATATCGAGAGTTATTTGTGTCCCAAGATATCACCTTGTAAATACTTGTAAGAACTTTTCAAGGCACTCGAAACTTTAAACAGATCCAAGCTCAAGTTCTGCATATTTAGTGTGCCCTTGTAGATTGTTTCTTCTATTAATAAAATGTCAGTGTTCTCATTCTAGAATCTTTTGCCAATTGAGAGCGTATTATCATAAAAACTCTTTCAGTGTATCTGGAAGCCTAGAAACGTCGATGTTTCTCGATTTCAAACGTATCGGGAGGATAGTACTGGGCCAGCAAACATGATACTTCCGAATAAATTCTGGGAGTTGTTACATGGAAAACTATTTTGTCTATAAAAAACTTAAATGCTGAAATTAATCTCCGTTGAAAGCTATGTACTACGATCTAAATAACCAACAGAAGGAAATTTATAAATGTGTAAATGTTTGGCTACTATGAAATCAATAGACTGGGCTTCTTTTATTTCCCGGCAATATCTCTTCAAACATAAAACTGACATGAATACCCCATCAATCATATCACATCGCACAACTCAATTTATGGTGTAATCCCCAGCTCTACCCACCCCTCAAATCAACAACAAAGCAGATACAACCAACTGATATATCTTGACTTAACCCTTAACAAGCAACATATGTCAGGTCTCCGATGGCATAATCTGGCTTACCTCAGCTACAACCCTCCGTACAAGGGACTGCGTATGTAGTGTTCCCCTCTTCAAAACTACATACAGCTTTTTCTACGCTTGTCTTCATCATCAAGTGTGACATTGCCGTATTAACTGCATTGTGCCCGAAATCAATAAACGACGCTAGTTGGTGGTAAATGGGACCGTTAGCGATGGAGGGTCATCCGATACATGAAAGGGCTTATGGTCTATGGCGTAGGTTTAGGTGGGAAAAAAGGTTTGCGAACCCTGGGTGGAATTCGAACGCGCGTTACGGATCGACCTTTTTACGACGCCGACACATGATTGGCTGAACCGAGCGGGTGGCAGGCGCCAAACGGAGACGTGATGAAAAGGCAGTTCTAACGGGACTTGCTCTAACTTATATACTATTCAGCTGTTAGACTAGTCTAAATACGAATCCACTTCCCTAGAAAAACGGGCAACTGTGGTCAAATTCCATATAATAGGCTTTTTGTGTGTATACGAAATAACGGACAACAGGTAATGTAATAAATTTAACTAACTTATAACACAAAACTGATAGCAAATTCAGTAATGAATAAACAAATATGTTATAATAATGCGTTGAAAATATTGGCTAAGGCGCCAATAATTTTTCGATGGTAATTAGATCAGTAGGGAGATTGAACTAGGAGATTCAGTCAAGTCTGTTTCCTTCATGTAAGCATGTAGATTGTAGATACTCTCATTTGGTGCATGCAGATAAAAGGATTATGTATTTAACAGACAGTATCACAAATAAAACTCTTTTTCTCTCAGTGAAGCGTTTCGATTTATATTTAAGCCATCGTCGGACCATCAGATTTGACTTTTAACAAAGGCTACTCGTATTACTTGCCAACTAACTACCTGGATCCTATCATGTATACAAAACTAGAGTTCTTAAATCTTGCATACTATTTATCCTGTCTAGCTACCCTTCTATTAAAATATTTCTTTTTTTGTCTGTCTTATGGGAAATCATTTTTTACGACTGCGTTTGCACTAGTGTTAAGGGAAACCTCTACAAACCTTAACCATTGCCATATTAGAAAAATTGCCTCAAATAACATGCTATCCAACATAATTGAATAGTACCAATCATTTACAATGTTTGTTAACTTTTACTTGTTCATCTATCAGTCTGTTTGTCGTTGACTCAAAAAAATTCAAAGAAATGATAAAAACAAGTACTGAAAACTATATTGATGATTCTATAAAATGCCATCGAAATTAGATAAAATTGGTGCATGTGTTAAATTTGAGCAAAGCATGTATTAAATGAGTAATGAACCAAAACAAAAGAAAGAAATGGATGCGACCAATGATGACGATGTTGTTTAAATGTGGTTCACAGTCTGACAAATCTTTTATTATGTATTTATGTAAGTAATGGAGACGCAAGCAACAAAGTGTAACTATATTATTGAATAGAGGCTTCTAGTAGCTCCTGTTAGAAGGTATCATACGTATAAAGCTCTATAACAAGTTTTGGAATATGTTAAATCAAGAAACAATTGTGGGATACTGTGGGACATACGAGCTTAGCATGAAACGGATTATCGTTAGACATTACAGCACATGTAATAAATTAACTGACAATTATTAGAAATATGTGCCTTGAGAATATAAATAAAAGATGGTTGACGAATATGATTTTCAAAATGAACGTATCTGTAATATCTCTGAAAATAGTTCGTTTCATGATCATTTATGAATAACGCTTGATAAACTAAACAAACTGCGTCCTAAATCAAGTGACGGACGTACGCCAATGAACCCGTGTCGGATAACATCTCCATCTCCATAACCAGCCAAAGTGATCAGACGAAAGAACGGGTTGATTAGGGCAATTGATGACATTTTTTAGCCGGTACACCAGCAATAAATCCTCTATACGGCCACAGGGTTGACACAGTTAGGTAACGCTTATTTTTTTCAGGGGAAATTAATGGACATTGTTCACTGAATGGCTACCAGATGTTGTGTGAAGTAGCCGAATAATAGAAACCTCCGGGGCTATGGGTTTTCACGGCATCTTAATAGATATGGGGCGGCTCAGTTAATTGGTGAAAAAGATCTTTCTATGGTGATAAGAGTAGTCAGCGAAATGAGAGATTTCTCACAGATTTGAAAACACCCTTGAGAGTACCAGACTGAAAAATGGAGTCAAGTAGATTGATTCAATACTTCCCAAGCTGTAATACTTATTTACTCCTGGAAAGATTATTCTTCGATATAATGAAACCAGAAATTCACGAGGCGTTTCATTACTGCGAAACCAATGCTAATGTGCGGAAACCTTTTCTACCATATTGAAACTGTAACTATATTATATCTTCACATCAAATACCTAAGACCAGCCGTTTAAAATATTTACTTAGGTATATGAAGTAGTCTTCATGGGGTCGATGCTTTCTGTCCTCCAAAAGGAAAATGTTCTAATTATTTCTTCTACTATAAGGTATGTAATAGTAATAAAGCATTTTGATCCATATGGTTCTTCTACCGAGAGAAATGACGACCCTTTGTGGATATGTTAGATGTTTGTTAGATTCCTCGCGTTTTGATATCTCTTATGCGTTAATTCCTTATAACTTCTATGTTCATGAAATATCTCCATAAAAGTGAATGTGTGATGAAAAAAAATTCATAGCCAAGTCACTAGAATAAACCACAGTATCTTTTATACCAGCTGTTTGATCGAATCGTGATCTAAAAAAGATACCTTAAACGGACGATGTCAGCAACTTCATTCCGGCAACGTAACCATTACTATTTATTTCCTCAAATAGAATATGTAGATTGCAGAGGCGCTCACTTGGACTCTTCCAACTCTTCCATTATTCAGATAAAAATTGTGTACTTAAAGTAACCCTGGTCGATGATAGTAATACAATGGATCTGAAACTTTTGGTGATCATATTGAAGTAAAAACGGCAACTTTGGCGGGAAAATTGAAATATATATATATATATATATATATATATATATATATATATATATATATATATATATACAAAGGTAGGTAGGAACAATGCGCCTTATATGTGAAACTTCGTCATTCGACTGTATAGTGATATGCAGTCATACAGTCGAATACTTAATGACCGGATCTGTTACTGAAGTGACATTTGCAAACCAAAAACCGTATAATTACAGCCTGGGAAGCAGCAATCCACGTTTCTATCCATTCAGTAAGCCGACTCTCGTTTGACTCCATTCATTTTGACATGCAACGATTAATTACGAGAGCAGTATCAAGTTAGCCACGGGTCAGTGCTGTCATCAATCAAAGCTTCCTCGAAAGACACATGTAAGCGACACATGTGTGGGCCATATGAGGATTTCAGTCGGAAGATGTTCTTTATTTCCCATGATGAGCGACCTAAATCAGAGGCAGTCGTTTTTTATCGTTTTGGTTATATGGCGTCTTTGCAGCCGCACCAGTAGTTTTAGTTTCACAAAAATAAAAAGTGTCAAAGTAATGAAGCGTAGTTTGTAACAAATTCCATATGCAACTTGGTGATTGAGATACTGAGTTGATTACGATAGTTTTTTTTCCTGTGAAAAAGTCGCAGAAGTGAAACGGAAAGGAGATAAGTGTGATCAATCAAAAATCAATGCTAGTAATCAGTAGCGAAGACGTGGACTCCCTATAACCATATTGATATTACATGAACGCGGTGAAGATTTCTTTTAGATTTCAGATCGAACTTTTTTTAAAAGTAAATGACATTTCCGCTTGTGAGTACTTGAGAAACTAAGCCACAAGTAAATGTTCAACGTTTTCTCACAAGCACCAGTAAAATGGGTTTTAAACTGGTAAAAACGTAATTTTATAAGGAAAAACTTTCGATACGACAAGTATGTCTCCCTTCAAGAGGAAACAAAAGCATCTTAACGGAAAAGGCATGTTTTAGCCTAGATGACTTTATTTCAATAATGGTTTACCTGAGTGATCTAATTTATTTGTGATGTTTTTTTTTTAAACTAATCTTTATTAAGTAAAATAAACAATTTTACAATAGTTAACAATTTTTTGCACATAACTCTAAACAGTGCTTAAGGTACTGGCCTCGAGGAAACAAAATTGAACAAAATTAACAGTGAGGGTAACAATTAGCTCGTATTTGTACACTTCATTAACCAGTATTTCAATTTTTTTACAAAGTTCCTGAAATTTTTTGTAGTCTTAATGTCTCTTGATAAGTCATTAAAAGTTTTTGATGCATTAACTATAGGATTATGAAGACCTAAGTTAGTTCTTGTATTTATTTGATAAACGTTATTTATAATTCTGGTCTCATAATTGTGAACTTGATTAGTTAATATTAGATTGGATTTGATTTATGTTGTTGATTGAGTACTTTAAATATTAATTTAGATTGTTCAATTTGCAACATTTAACTTGTAGCTTTCCTATTTGTGTTGTTTATTTAGAACATTTTACATAGTTCTTTAGCATGACGTGTTTCATTCATTTCCATGTCATATTTCATGATTAATGAAGAAATATACTATATTTGAATTTGAATTGTATACTTCAAAGAGGCGCTCTACGTATTCATAATATGAATGATTGAAGCATTGTCTACAGAACAATTTTGACTCTATAGTCCATATACTTATTCAACTCATGAGTGGCACAACAATTTGCATGTAAGGTGATCCAATTTATCCATATACCATGGCTCATAAATCACGACGAGTATTATAAAAGTTAATTCTTCAACAAACAGACTTAACTGCATTGGGTTATAAGCGTCCCCTTTATGTTTATTTTAGAGATTTATTTGTATCCCTAGCCCAACATACTGGCATTGATAGCAGCTCGTTAAATTTGTGTATGATGTTGAAAATATTGTTGGATTCTTTGTATCACTATCAGTCGTGCCACCTGCGAGGGTAAGTGAGATAAATATATGATAGAAACATATGACAATCAGCAAGTTAAACTTTGAGGTGTCTTTCTATTTCAACACCCAGAAATCAAGAAAGAAATCAATCAGTGAATTGGTCAAATTGAGGAGGCATCGTAATGAAACTTTTGTGACTCAACCTATATTTGTCCCACTGACGATAGAACACTGAAAGACCTCGTATGTTTACAAAAACGTTCGTCAGACATTGGTGCGCAGTTGCCAGAATTCACCAAAGGACTACAATAACATAATTTTTTCTACATAGCTAGTTCACAAGATCTCTAAAATATGTTCTACAATGAATATCTTAGCTATTGAATAGTAAGAAAAGTTAAAAATAACTTCATAGTTTAGGACAAACCTGCAATGTTAATCACACCTCACACACTAGCTGACAACATGGCTTTATAGTAAATTTTGACTGCTACTAGCCGCTACGTATCATTTTTCATTCATACTTTGCAAATTTGAACGTCTGTCGGCATTGGAACAAAACCGAACCATCAACCGTCTACGTCAGATCACTGTCAACCGCTTTGAATTTTGACGTGAGCGTTCGAATGAGACATTGTAGTTTTTGTTCATTTTCATTGTTTGATCTGGTTTGAATTTTGCTCATTGTTGCCAAACTGATGAAGTATTGTTATGTGTGTAAGCTGTTCAGCATCCAGTCTGAAGCTACAGGTGTAACCTTCCATCAGTAAGTATAACTGTGTACTTTTTCAATTTCCCGCCATGTGAAATTTAAATCGGTGTTTATAAACAGAAATTACGGTTCCCATCAAGCGGCCATCTTGCCTCCTTCACCTCTTCCAATATGATCTAAATAATATTTCATAGTCTGTGACAGTTCACGTCCGTTGTTCTCAACACCTCGTTTGTGAGATGATAAACCCATAAAATTTGCAGTAGTTTATTAAACGTCTGGAACTCGATCTCCCTCAGAAGTACTTTTGGAATTTAACTTGGTATGTTTCCTACCACACGACAGTCCTCCACGGTTTTCAAATTCCATCAAATTCCGTGTTGAGGTCACGGAGCTTAGTCGGTGACAAAAGAACTACAGACAAATGGACTACACGACAGAATTAAGAATTAGGTGACGCGAGTTTTTGTGATAAATGTATGACAAAGCATTTAAAAAGCGTCTTTTCTCAAATTCTAAAAATTTTACGATCAGAACACATTGCTCGAAATAGCGTGGGAAGTAATGGATCAAGCAATTCGGAATATCCCGCTGCACAGCAAAAATGAAACTGCTGAACAAAAAGTACATATCTCGAGTCATAATAACCGTACTTAGTTATAATAAATACTGACAAGCAATTACTCGCCCGATAACCGATAGTCATCTAATTATCTGTCGGCTACATAATGGCGCATTAAGATCAATTAATGAAAAAATCGGCCGCAGCTCTTGAGGCTACCTACATTTTAATTTTCGTCGACATAGCATCCATCTAATTCAATTAAATTTTAAGAGTATTAAGCCTCTCGTATCAATTTTAATTGCTTGTAATTTGGTTGCAAATCAGATCACGGAACACGTCGCGTCGGCGGCATAGGCAGTTGGATGACTTTTGCACCAGCGGTATAAGTACAGGTGATTGGTTGATTATAGCAACGCTCAGTATCAACCAACTGTGTTCTATCATTTTATATTTTCCGCAACCTGCTGATTAAAGCCACACACAAACGAATGAATCTTTACTGACGTTCCGGCTGCTTCGGCAGTCATATCTTCAGTTCTGTAAGATTAGAATAGCACCTCGCCATAATGCTACATATGTAAACTAATTTGAAGATATTCGCTAAATATGTTTTGGGAGAGTTTGACTTCCAGATTAAGCGCTTTCAAACAGCCACTGAAAATACAGGTTGACACACGGGAACTGTTTGTCATTGAATTCTAGATAATATTGATTACGTATTAAGCGTGAACCAAGCGTCATCAAGGTGATATCAAATCTCATTTGGTGCGTTTTTGAGATCTACTTCCATATCACGCGCTCGAAAAAAGCGTAGTTAATATGTCGCTGGAAACCCAGGATACACTTGAACTTTAAGCTCGTAGAGTGACGCGTATAGAATGTCTTTCGATTATTATGAAAATGACTGCAAATCGTCTTCATCAAATATTCATTCCAAATCCAAACCGTGATGTTAGTGAACGTAAACGTGAATCGATCAAACATCGTTAAATCGTTGAATGAATTTCCAAGGGACAATCTTGCAAGCAGTTTTTTAGTGGAGTGAAATAGAGAACGCTTTTTTGTACTTCTTTGGGAGGGCGTCAACATTATTTCAGACATTTCGTAATGAATAATTCTGACTTACCTGCGTTTACAATCAATTTCAAAATAGTATTATAAGGACTATCTACTATTAAAGGCATAAGACCAGAAAGGGCACGTTGTCTAAAGCCAGACTATTAATCAATAAACAAATTTGACTGGCTGTATTGCTGGATGGGTGTAAGGAGGCGGCAGCTGGGAGGGGTGGGGCGGCAGATCATTTCTTGCCTTAGGCGCTCAATATGCTAGCCACTGCCACTGAATGTAGAATGAAATCGCCTCAATCAAACAAAATTACTGTGCTGTTTTTGGAAAAGTCGTGTATGACTGTATACAAGTTTTAACATCACCTCGCATAATAAATCACTAGATAAGGCTCGTATTCATTAGAGCACATGTTTTGCAACATGCAGCCAGGCACACAATGAAACAACGGCCAGATATCTGGCGACACATTGTTGGATGGCACTTGCACTCAGCTGTTCAATCAAAATGCTAATATTAACCGCATATTAAAATATGAAATGATTTGTATTCATGTAATTTTCAATTATTTGCACTGCTGGATGCTAGTTGTCAATTCAAGTTACAGTTATATTACTGTTATTAGGCCACCGGGATGTGTTTATTTTATTTTGTAATGAAAATTTCATTATGAGATCTAACACATTAATTGCAGATACATTTGCATTTATGCTTGTTTTGTCAGGTCATGGCAACATATACTATTTTTATTGGAATTAATTATGAATAATTTCATATACCTCTGCACCTAATTAATAATGAGTAATATTGTTCGATATATTTCATTACTGTTCAGGCCTCGTGATGGATAATGCCCGTTAATATTGACTGATTATAAAATTAACTTGTTTAATTTTTGTGGTTTCGAATAATATTCAGAATAAATAGCATGATTACCACCTGCGCGTCTATATCGGTATATGGTGGTACATTTTGATTCTCTCAGATGTTTTGTCTCTTCCCCACCGTCATCCAGTTTATTTGTATTTCCCACGTCAATAGTGTCAATATTATAATTGCAAAAAACATTGAATTAGAGATATTACGATTTCATGACGTTTTATGACATATATCACGAAGAAATTATATTTACAACCAGCAAAATGTGTCATTACAGAGTGGGAAGTACTAAGTCAATCTACTTGACATATTTTCTTTTATAGCTACTACATTGGATTTGCATTTCTACATAAATTATTTTCTATTCTGATTTCAACCGTGTATTGCAAATAACAAATGCAGACTGAGAGTTTTGGAATTGGCGTCGGCATCTAACATCAAGGAAAGAAATTGTATCTCAGTACCCTTTTTTATTTGAACCGTTTTTATTTGAAGTGGAAAGCAATCCAAACTACAACAAAAAGATATTAAAAATGAAAGTTTCATCATCAATATTCTTATTTTTTAATTTATTTATGGGAATGTGTACCGCATCAAATTTAGGTGCATATATATTCATACTAAATTAAAACCTTTCCTTTAGAAATAGCATGTAGTGGAAGTAGAAATAAAACAAACATGCTATATTATTTCTGTTTTATTTTATTATTCGGAATATGCTACCACCACTATTTACAGTACTTTTCGAGGTAGCGTTTAGCACAAATATGATACAGCGTTTATTATTACAGAATTTGTCACTATGTTTGCAGTTTTTTTTAGAAAATAAATTTTAACCACAGACAACGTTTTCCATTTCTCAAAATTTTATTATTGTAAATCGACTATGTTATAACGAATAACCCAGAAGTGAAACAAAGGTTGAGATCATGATGTATACTTTGTGGACAGTATCTAGATTCAGACTCTTATACAGGGTGCTACAAATATGAGCAGACGAACTTTGAAAACAGGTCTCCAATGAATAAACATAACATGAAAATAAATGTTTTCTCTAAGATGTCGACCTTTAAAAGGAATTGCTGAAATACAGAGATCGAAATAGAACTTCTTTTTAATAAATACTGTGATCTCAATTTTTGCTTGACCATGGATAAGACACCAAAAAAAGACGATTTTTCTACAAACACTTTTTGGCAATTGTTGTTCGGGGAAGACAATACAATATATAAAATAAGGTGGTGATCAATTTTACTTCTCTCTCCCAGGAAGACGAGCGCATTTGAGCAATATAAAAGTGAAACTATCGATTAAGGAAAAAACTAATCTTCAAAATAATTCTAAATGTAATTACCTTACAGTTTTTATACAGTAGGAACAACTTTGTAATAAACTTATTTAATATATTAATCATTTCAATTGCTTAAGGTACATAATATTGATATACAGGTGCATGTTTAAAGACACATATTTTAAAGGTCAAAAGGCATATCTGAAAATCCCAGATTTGTCATAACTTCAAGTTACTAAGAAATCCTTAAGGGTTGGTATGAGGAATCATGCTACCTGCTCATTACCGTTCAAGCGACGTCAGATAGGTCGCAAGACCAGCTGCATACTCTCGCCTCCTTCGAGCAGAAACCTTACATTCTCGAGGCTACAACGCATATATATGCAAATGCCAGTAGTAGCATTTTATGGAATTCTTACATTACAACTAAGCTCGATATAGAGCTTCCCATTTCTATAATCAATAGTTTTCAGATCTGCTGTGATATGTCTGCTCAAAAGAGACCAGTAATTCGCAGTCGGCTTCCCAACCTTGTTAGTTGTATCAGCTCTAGCAAGCAGATGTCTGTGGTCGTCTTTTGATATCATTTATAGTAGCCATCGTGTATTGTTTTGACAAGTTTTAGTATATAGGATAAAAATCCGTTCATGTGAATGAATAATAGTTGAAGGTAGTAGGTTGCTTACCTTCTATGTGAAAACAAATGTCACTTGCCGCATATTTCCGGTTTGAGAAGCTGGAAAGGTTTTTTAATCTATATAAGTAGGAACATTACAGTTGTATTTAATTGTTTAAATTTTTCATCTCCGCGATTGAAATTGCGGAAAATACAAAAGTATAATATCTGAAATTTGAAAGTTCACTTGTGTCATTTACTGATTTTTCAACCTTGCGGTACTTCGGGAGAATATCGATAGAATCATCATGATACCTATATATATATATATATATATATATATATATATATATATATATATATATGTATATATATATGTATATATATATATATATAATATATCTTATTTAATACGAAATGGGAATAAGAAACTTGTCGAACCTAAATTACCAACTTATAACAAATCTGGGACAAAGATATGGAAAATATAAGTACGTATCACTTTCAGTTCCCTATATGGAAGATATTTAACATTTTTACAATAAAAAGAAAAAGCCGTAGTAGAATAAAATTGGAAATGGAGGATAAATTGTGTGATGTGAAAAAACAAATTTGTGTACATAAAATATTCTTCAACCAGCCCCGGTAATACTTTTCATCTTAGAGATTCTCGAAATATGTCAAAAGAGGTCCATCACATAATTGTTGCCAAACTACAAAAAGATGAACATTTCAGTGTCACTTTTCACAGCAGGCCGAGATGAAAACAAGCAACAAAAACTCACAATTCTAATATATTTTGGATACTGAGCAGATTATAGTAAGATATGATAGCAGTAATTTGACTGTTGCATCTACAATGAATCAGCAAGGTTGTGTACTATATTATTCGCTTAGGTTACTCTCGCATTTCTCTTTCAATAGTGAATGCTGACTAGTACTGAAAGATCTTTGTCGTCTTGCGATAATCTGAGATACTTGCCTTTTATTAATTTTTTTTTTAAGTTTCAATAAATAAACTACAGCTGCAGCTGCTATTTTCCCGTAATTTTGCCTCAATACTATATATCGGATTTGAGATATGTTACTATAAAAAACATAAAATGTCATGTTCAATCGACGTCTTTTGAGATATCACTTTAATTGAAACGTGAAGCACTAATAGACAATGGGATTCGAAGCAATGTCTCTGGAATGCCTGAAAGGCATGAGCCAAATGTATTAATGCTGCTCAGTAACCAGAGCATACCAGTACTTTTCCTATTCAGCACTTGGTGCTGGTGTTTTTGTTGCTTCTTTGCATCTCTTATTCAACTCTTCCCATCATGCCTAGCCACCCAGTAGATAGAACTAGTCTCACGAACAGTCCATGGACGAAGGGCTGCCTTGAGGCATCATGAAAGGGCTGTGTGGGTTCATCGAGATTGTGCTGCCCATAGAGGCTGGCCCGTGTGGATACATGTCCATGTCACTCATGCTCTCCGACCCCGAACACTTCTCGCCTGACTTGCCTTCTTGCTTCAACATCATCCGTCGCCATTTTGCTCTTGCGTTTTGGAACCACACCTAGAACAATAAAAAAACATATTCAAGGTCCACTGTATGAGAAAATATGTGCCTAAATACTCCTGATAATGCACAGTAAGTAAAACTGAGACAAATAATTGAGAAGTAATAAAGTATTGATTAGATGCGAACCAGCAAAGCTAACATTGCAACGAGATCAGCGGTAGTAGCTAGGAGGGATCGCCCTGTATGTAAATCATCTAGAGCTTGTGAGCAGTTGCCGAAAAAGATATCTGGAACTTCGAGATCTTTCGAAATTGATATGATTTTGGTTATAGAAAATTTGTGGTTGGCATTTTTGTATATATTGTTACGTCGAGCTGTGACAGCAGTCTTCAGACGTCAAAAAATTGAGAACTAGAAGTCGTGGATATAAATTAGCCGTATAAGTTGATGTGTTACTACTCTTCAAAGGTGTGCTGATACCATTACGTGGCAAGTCAGCGTCAACCTACTAGGCGATCTGTCCATTTCGGCTCCTCTTGATCTTTACAGACTCCCGGTAGCAAGCGAATCGTCCTTTTCCCCTTACTCGTTGAATCGATATTTTCAGAGAGCGTATATACGAAACAAAGCACACGCCCTTTAAGAGCCAGCCACCCACGAGTGGAAATAAAATAAATCAGGTCTCCCTTCTAGGGGAAACGACTTCTCCAATTACCAATCGCCCCTGGCCTCGGGGGATTTTTTTTTCGGCAACGACGTCGGCGATGACTTGCTCCCTCTTTTTCCTTCCACCCTCTTTTTACGACGATAGACGCCATTTTCTCCTCTCGCTTATTTCCCGAAGAAGCTAACGAGGAGTTTCAGTGGCGGCAGAAGAAATACTGGTATGTGCGGGGTTCAACTATAAGACATCAAATGGTAATTAAAAACGTTCTACTGACATTTCGGCTAGTCCAAAGCCTGATTCAAAGACTGACTAAACTATCATTGACAAACAAAAAGATTTTGACAGTCTCCAGGTGGAACGTTGCAAATAGTTCGCCCCCGCTACAAACGGAAAACCGTGATGTATTTGGATCATTTTCGAATCCAAATTGAGAAAACAATACATGTTACATTGCAAACGTGAATTTCAAGAACAAATTTTTGTGATTTGGACCCACCAATCTCACTCAACATTTCTTAGGTGGTCAGATGCTCCGCTGTTAAACTTACAGGCCTCCACTAAGTAGTGGTGCGCATTTGGCCACATCATTGGATATTGGAGAGGCAGTTGTACACCTTCTCAGGGGTATAAATTATGATGAGCCGAATAACTAGCCAAATCAAAAAGCCAATAAATCGTGAACAAACATTTTGCGTAGTGTTTCCGGAAGCCAATTGTTTGTTAGTTATTCGCTATTGAGCATGCCAACCTTCACAAAATCGATGTACCTAAGCTTGGGGATATTTCACGAATATATGTAATAGTATATTTAGCTAGGATATTTTCCTGAGTCTCAGTGAAAAGCCCGTTTTTAAGTTAGAATTACATGTTGATAAGTTTTTATTCGAAGTGTGATCATGACCGGTTGTATTGCAATAACTGTTTGTTCCCGTACTTAATTGAGATTAGTTAAGCTTGCCACTTCCTCTAGCTAACTACGCATCCTAATATCGACCCCTAGCCCAGATCTGAAAGAATTCCATTTTACAGTAAAACTATTCTTCAGAATACATAAATTCGTTTTATACTGTAAACAGGATATATTTTTTTCCATCGTGACTGACACATCACTCAATGATAAATTATTTTCTATTTACTCAATCAATTGTTATTAGACATAAATGCAGTGTTACTGAACATTCAATTAATTTAAAAAAATTGGCGAATTAAACCTGAAAATACTTGAAGATCATTGTTTTAAAGGTGAGGTAATAGTTGTTACGGTTGTCTAAATATTCTACCAACCGCATTCGATACGCCGCTGAGATAAACAGCGATGATTCGGATGCAAAAGGGCCTTTTACGTCTTCGTTGAATTAAATGCATGTTGCGAGTTTTAGTCTTCCACTCCACCGGTTTCAAGACGAAGCCTGAGCGCCTCCAAAACGTTGTTAAAAAGACTCGAAAATATTCTTGAATGCTTCTGAAAATCTTCAAAGAGGTAATGAAACTTTAAGCACCGGCATATTCCTCAGTTCATTATCTGTTTAGTTACAATTTTTCACTGCCAAGCTATGTTTTCACAAAAATATCATCAGACGTCGGAATGATCCATAAAAGCTCATCTAAACTATAATTTTTGAGTTATTATGGATGAGTCTGCGTTCACAATCTAGACGCGTTACATACTCCCAAACAAAGTATGTGATACTCAGTGACATTCATCTAACTTCTATTAGCTTTTCAGTGAAGACAATCAAACCACAATCTCTGGATCTATGATAAGAAAACGCTACTAACGTTTCTTCTTTTTTTGGAGTAGTTTTCTGACTAATCCAGCTTGTGATACATATATCGAAAACCTGTTATTAATAACATTTTTCCGGATTCTTAAAGTATTAAGTAGTGTTGCTACTTTAGATTCTAATATTTTTTGTGATTTTTTGGTATTTCGACCCAGATACTACTATAATACTGTAGTTTATGTATTGCGTACAAAGTATTCTCATTAAAAATACGGAATAAGTCGCTGTTGATTGAAAAACTAAGTTAATATTGGAGTTTTATCTCACTACTTGCACAGAAATTCAGAAAAAAACTGAATTTCAATTTGCTTATTGTTACCATCATGTGGAATAGCAAAACGGTTAAGGGTAGTTGTGATGGAGGTTGTCTTTGAAAAGCTTGGA